>CM056051.1:129348230-129948230 GCA_029574335.1 Rana kukunoris
TGTGTCTGTCAGCTGCATGGGCAGAGGATGCATAATACATGAAAAGATCCAGGTTGTGATGGAACTACAAATACCAGCTTCTCCTACATTCACTGCTGGGGATTAGAGATTGAATTGAAACTCGAATTCCCTCCTCCTTTTCCTCTCCCTCTATTTCTCCTCTACAGTTTTCAGAGAGCCTCTCTCTCTCTCTCTCTGTCTCTCTCCTCTGTCTCATTCGAGAGGGGGGTCTTCAAAAGGAGGGGAAGCTCTTTTCTCCTCTCTTTCTTTTTCTCTGCCTCTCTTTTCCTAGAGGGAGAGTCTCTCTTTCTCGGATTCTCTCTTCCTCTCACTCTAAATCCTCCCCCCTTTCTCCATCCCTCTTCCCCCTCTCTCTTCCTTCCATTTCTCTTTCAAACTCCCTTCCCTCTCATACTCTCCTCATTTTCTTCATCATTCTCTCTCTCCCTCCTTCTCTGACCTCTTCTTCCTTTTTTCTTTCTCTTCCATTTCCCTCTCTCTCCCATCCTCCTTGTTTACCTTTCCCTCTCCATCTTCACTCCCCTCTCTCTCCTTTCTCTCTTGGCTCCCTCATCTCTCTCTCTCTCCTCCCTCTCTGTCACCCTCCTCTCTCTCTCTCCTCCCTCTCTTGTCTCCCTCTTTTCTCTCTCTCCTCCCTCTCCATCTCCCTCCTTTCTCTCCTCCCTCTCTGTCTGTCTCATCTCACTATCTCTCCTCCCTCTCTGTCACCCTTCTTTCTCTCTCTCCTCCCTCTCTTGTCTCCCTCTTTTCTCTCTCTCCTCCCTCTCCATCTCCCTCCTTTCTCTCCTCCCTCTCTGTCTGCCTCATCTCACTATCTCTTCTCCCTCTCTGTCACCCTTCTTTCTCTCTCTCCTCCCTCTCTTGTCTCCCTCCTTTCGCTTTATCTCTCCTCCCTCTCCATCTTCCTCCTTTCCCTCCTCCCTCTATGTCTCCCTCATCTCTCTCTCTCTCCTCCCTCTCTGTCACCCTCCTTTCTCTCTTGTGTCTCCCTCCTTTCTCTCTTTCTCCTCCCTCCCCACCTCCCCCCTTTCTCTCCTTCCTCTATGTTTCCCTCATCTCTCCTCCCTCTTTGTCACCCTCCTTTCTCTCTTTCTCCTCCCTCTCCATCTCCCTAATTTCTCTCCTCCCTTTCTGTCTCCCTCATCTCACAATCTCTCCTCCCTCTCTGTCATGCTCTTTTCTCTCTATCCCATCCTCCCTGTTTCCCTTTCCCTCTCCATCATCTCTCCCCCCTATTTCTTCCCTCTATATGTCCCTCCTGTCTCTCTCTCCTCCCTCTTCATCTTCCTTTCTCTCCTCCCTCTCTGTCACCCTCTTTTCTCTCTCTCATGCCTCTCTGTCTCCCTTCTTTCTCTCTCTCTCTTTTACCTCTCTGTCTCCCTCATTTCTGTCTCTCCTCCCTCTCTGTCTCCCTCCTTTCTCTCTCTACTACCTCTCTGTCTCCCTCCTTTATCTCTCTCCTCCCTCTCTGTCTCCCTCCTTTCTCTTTCTCCTCCCTCTCTGTCTCCTTCCTTTCTCTCTCCTCCCTCTCTTTCTCCCTCCTTTTTCTCGCTCCCCAGTGTCCCTCTTTTCTCTCTCTCCTCCATCTCCCTCCTTTCTCTCCCCCCTCTCTGTCTCCCTCGTCTCTCTCTCTCTCCTCCCTCTCTGTCTCCCTCCGTTCTCACTCTCCTCCCTCTCAGTCTCCCACCTTTCTCTCTCTCTCTCCTCCCTCTCTGTCTCCCTCCTTTCTCTCTCTCTTCCCTCTCTGTCTCCCTCCTTTCTCTCTCTCCTCCCTATATGTCTCCCTCCTTTCTCTCTCTCCCCCCTCTTCTCTCTCTCTCCCTCTCGCTCTGTCTCATTCTCTCTCCTCTCTCTATCTTCATCACTCTCTCTCTCTCTCCATCATTCTCTCTCTTCCTCCTCCATCTCATATCCTCTCTGTCTCCTTCTCCCTCTTTTCTCAATGGCCCCCCTACTCTCCTTTCTTTTCTCTTTGCTTCTATCTTCCTCTCCCTCATTTTTGTCTCCCTCTTTTCTTTCTCTCCCTCTTCTCCCTTTATATCATTCTCTATCTCCCGCCTCCATCTCACTTACTCTCTGTCTCCCTCTCCCTATTTTCTCTCCCTCCCTTCCTCTCTCCCTCTATCTTCCTCTCCTTCATTTTTGGTCTCCCCCTTCTCTCCCTCATTGTCTGCCTCCTTTTTCTCTGTTGACCATCTCGTCTCCCTTTCCCTCTTGTATCTCTCTCTGTCTCCTATTCTCTGTCTCCCTCTTTTCTTTTGTACCCTTATCTCTCTCTCTCTCTCTCCCCCCCTCTCTCACTCTCTCTCTCTCTCTCTCTCTCTCTCTCTCTCTCTCTCTCTCTCTCTCCACACACACATTTGAAATAATTCAGCCCATTCCTCCATTGAGAAGAAATAGGATTTAAGCATCTCCATTTGGTGCAGTAAAAGCGAGTGTCTGTGTACATAGAGGGAAATTCCATGACGACTGGAGCTAAATATCTGTGTGTGTGTGTGACACAAAGCTGTGACTGATAAGGTGCATTTACTGCAATAAGCGTTTCCTTTCTTCTGCCTAATACCTTTCTCCATGTATTAGTACCAGGCTCCGCCCTATGCAGATATTACTATACTGCCAAATTGTTTTGTGATAAAATGCTTTTTGTATATAGAAATCATCGTGTTCAGAGCACGGGAGTGAATAGGATTTAGGAGCTTCGTATAGATAAGGCGCTGAAGAAGTAAAATAATACAAGTGGAAATTGGCTTATAGTCCAATGGCAACAACAGTTTTATTTGGCTTTAATCATGGCTGACATTTCTTATTGGATAACACAGTGCTCTGCTGCTTTCTAAACGCTGCTTGGAGGCGTTCTGCACATAGCACTTTATACACATGGACGTGTCTTTCCTATGGACATTGTAGTCCTGTGACCGGCACAATAGGCGGCTGCTTTATTGTCATATAGAACTGGTCTGACTTCTACAACACTGAATCCAGGCAATACATGGTAAACTCCTCACCTATCCCAGCCTGCATTATAGACAGGGGTTCAATCACCATGCCATTACTATCTTGGCATCAGGGAAGGGGCTCTGTGTCTGGGCTACCTTTTTACTACATAGACTCGTTTGCAGGCTAATTATCTTTAATTTATTACCTTAAGTGAGTTTGTTTTCTAAAGATAGAAGTAATGGGATCACATTACGTTTCGTTACACTCAGAGTCACATTAGAAAGTGAGAGATGTGCCCCCAACGTCAGCAGAAGGCAGGCGCTCACCCAGCTCCATACTGATCCATTACACTGATTTATTAAACATCGGGACCAATGGAAGGCTGCCTGTCTTCTCCTCTAAACTGACCACAATGACAGATAATAGACATAACCTACTGTCACTGACCCATTTCACAGCAATCAACACTGATATCTGTGCTAGAACTATACTGACCTAGTGGAGTTCCATCTATCTACCTATCTATCTATCTATCTATCTATCTATCTATCTATCTATCTATCTATCTATCTATCTATCTATCTATCTATCTACCTACCTATCTATATATCTATCTATCTATCTATCTATGTATCTATCTATCTATCTATCTATCTATCTATCTATCTATCTATCTATCTATCTATCTATCTATCTATCTATCTATCTATCTCTATCTTTTCATCAATATCATTAATCATCTATATCTATTAATTGTTTATTGACATATTTTTCCATATTTATATCAGTCCATTATATATTTGTCTATGCATCTTCATCTTAGATCTTTAGGTGTTTTTTTTTCTGTTATCTATCTTTACATTTTTCTATTCTATATTTCAGTCCATTATCTATCTATCTATCTATCTATCTATCTATCTATCTATCTATCTATCTATCTATCTATCTATCTATCTATCTATCTATCTATCTATCTATCTATGTTTCTGTCTGTCTGTCTGTCTGTCTATCTATCTATCTATCTATCTATCTATCTATCTATCTATCTATCTATCTATCTATCTATCTATCTATCTTATCTATACATTTTTCTATAACTTTTCCATTTACCATACCATTATATATACGTCTATCTATTTATCTTCATCTTAGCTCTCTATGGCTATCTATTCTATTTCTGCTTTATATGTATCTTTATATTTTGCTCATCTATATGTCAGTCAATTATCTATCTATCTATCTATCTATCTATCTATCTATCTATCTATCTATCTATCTATCTATCTATCTATCTATCTATCTTTATCTATATCAGTTACCTATCTATTTATTGATACATATTATATTTATCAGCCTAGTATCTATTTGTTTATTTCTTTATATTAGATCTCTAAATCTACGAATCTATTTATCTATCCACCTATCGATCTTTCTATCGTTAGCTATCTATACCTGTTACCTACCTATCTATAGATTGTTCTATACATATTCTATGTATCAGCCCATTATCTATTTGTCTATTTTTTGTTATCTTAAAACTATAAATCTATCTATCTATCTATCTATCTATCTATCTATCTATCTATCTATCTATCTATCTATCTATCTATCTATCTATCTATCTATCTATCTTTCTGTCTGTCTGTCTGTCTGTCTGTCTGCCTGCCTGCCTGTCTGTCTGTCTGTCTGTCTATCTATCTATCTATCCATCCATCCACCCACACACCCACCCACCCATCTATCTATCTATCTATCTATCTATCTATCTATCTATCTATCTATCTATCTATCTATCTATCTGTCTATCTATCTAATCGTAATCTGTCTATTGATATTTCATCTTTCTATCCTTCTGTGTAATATCTATCTCCATTTATCTACATTTTACACAGTAACACATACAAAGATGACAGATAATCTGCCACTTAAAGGACAGTGGTTGAATTGACAGCAGTAACCTATATAGACGTTGGCAGTTATTTTATTTAAATAGTTTCACGTTAATTTTATTGTGCAGTAGTAATATTAGTAATAATAATGATAACAATAATAACAATACAAATAATACTGTTGCTATGTGTGCGACCATGCAGAGGTCCAGCTCCATGCATCCTCTGTGCAGTGAAGACATTATTCTCTGTAAAAGTCTATGGTGCCAAAACCACCGATTTTTAGCCTGATTACTGGGCAATGTTAGCAAGAATTTAAAATGTAAAGCAATTTCTACATTAGTTTTCAACACCCAATGTGTACCTTATGCTTATCTGCATGGTGTACTGTAGATATAATTAACATATAAAAAACACTGTTACGGTATGTATGCATTTTATGTATGTATCTATTATATATATATTGTATATAATATGTATCTCTTTAAGTATCTGTGTATAAATAGTAAAAAATCAATCAGGTTTATTGTGTGTGTGTATATTACACACACACAATAAACCTGATTTATTTTTTACTATTTCTATTTTCTGTGAGCCATGAATAGTGACTGCAGTGTGTTGTGTTATATGTTCCAACCATATGAAAAGTGACAGTGTAGTCCTGCTGGGTGCTGGGCAGGTGATGTGATAGGAGGCTCCAGTAGGATCTGACTGGTGGGGAATATTTTGGCTTCCTGATGTGTCCTAATTTTGAGCCTCCTTCCATGAAAAGGTTGTTGTGAGCTTCTCAGGAGTCCACCAGTCCTCGCCAAGTCCTCGAATCTCTCCATCCCACTTTTATTTCTCTAGCTATCAGGCTGATCATACATGTGTTTGGTGAATTGTCATTGTTGTGGGTTGGACCAATAACAAATAGACCCCAAAAACTCAATAATAAGTGCTCGGGATCCCACGTGAGGCTTAAGCCAGACCTCTGGATGAATCCATGCATATTTGTACGTTGATCCTGAGCCTGTCAGGCGTGCATTAGCCATTTTCTAGAGATTTGAGAAAATTGTCGCTATCTCCTGAAGGTGGGGATGTTGTTATGTGTTGTAATTCAGCAAGCTAAATGGCAAAGCACTAACTAGCTCATAACCTCCACTGTCCTCTGGGCTTGATCTGCTGTACCTTTGCTTCGGAGCAATAAATCACCTCTCCTGCTGGGCAGAACTCAATGTTACTCTATGTGGAGTCTCTCTAGGATATAGACAGAACACTGGGAACAAACAGAAGCTGAAGGTACCAATGTCATCTCTTCTTTACATTGTTTATTTCATACCATTCCAGGTCCACCTCACCTATACCTTTGCCTGTACCTAATGCCATTTACCAAATTAGATTTCAATGTGGATCCTACCCTATTAGATTGCAATGTGGATCCTACACCCATCATAAGCTATAGTAGTACTAAACTGTTCACATACCCGACTATTACACTGCATTCAATAACTGCACAAATCAGTTAGCCGTTATTCTAAAACATTTATCATTTTATTTTACAATCAATCATTATTAAAATGTAACATATCTTTCTGTCTATCTATGTATCTATGTATCTATCTATCTTGTGTATGTAGTATATTTGTCTAATTATCTAGTTGTGTAGCTGCTTGTCAATCATTGTAAAATCATTGCTCTTCTCCAAAAAACAATTGTGTAATCCATATTCAAGCTTGAAATTAAATTCTGTACCTTAACAGTGGACAACATAATTGTGACTCCTGCCATTAAGTGCTATAATAATGACAATAATAATTAATAATAATGATACAAATAATAACGATTATAAAAAAAATACCTGTCACCTCTTGTTAATATCTATCTATCTATCTATCTATCTATCTATCTATCTATCTATCTATCTATCTATCTATCTATCTATCTATCTATCTATCTATCTATCTATCTATCTATTTTTCTATCTATCTATCTATCTATCTATCTATCTATCTATCTATCTATCTATCTATCTATCTATCTATCTATCTCTGTCTATATATATATTACACACACGCATGCACACATCAATTATAATTACATATTCATGTTTTATAAACATATACATACATAGAAAATAATAATAATAATAATAATAATAATAATAATAATAATAATAATAACAACACAATCTATCTATCTATCTATCTATCTATCTATCTATCTATCTATCTATCTATCTATCTATCTATCTATCTATCTATCTATCTGTCTGTCTGTCTGTCTATCTATCTATCTATCTATCTATCTATCTGTCTGTCTGTCTGTCTATCTATCTATCTATCTATCTATCTATCTATCTATCTATCTATATATCTACCTATCTACCTGCATCAATTAATATGGGATCTTAAATGCCTTCATGGAATTAGTACTGTCATGTGTTATTTTTATATCTGGTTATCCATCTACATCTATCTATCTATCTATCTATCTATCTATCTATCTATCTATCTATCTATCTATCTATCTATCTATCTATCTATCTATCTATCTATCTATCTATCTATCTATCTATCTATCTATCCAGCAATATGCATCAATTCACCTGGGGTCTAAAAGCCTCCTTCATGTAATTAATACTCACATTTTTTATTTGTTTTATCTATTTATTTATATATTTATCTATCTGTCACATATTTATCAGATTTTTATTTAACCATTACAATTCTATATTTTGGATTAGCTTTTTAAATTGTATTAATTGTACATGTCCATTTCTACACAATTGCCCCGAAATTATCCTATCTCTAGGAATATTGTTCCATCCAGAGATCACATTGTATTTTTGGCCATTTTTTGTTGCTTGTGGTCACCTGAAGTCCTAGAGGATGTCATATTTATGTGCCCCATCCCTTGTCCTTTGTCATTGGGTAGAATGGGATATGTGCCAGCATGGATGCTTCTCCTGCTCCCTCACTGACAGCTCTTGTTAAGGCGGTCAAATGGCATTCTAATGGTTTAACAGAGCAGCATCAATCTGTTTATAGGAGGCGATTTTGGTGTAATTTCCCCCGTTTATATGGCCATTATATATTTGTGTCTTTACCCTTTCTCCAAGGGGGAAGTGTGGAGCTGCTCTCCTCCATTGAGAAGGTCACATCTCTGGGTGGGTAGGAGGAGGTAGATCCCCCAGCTTTGTATTTCTCACTTCAGCTTTAAATGCCATAACCAGTGCAATCTGTCTGTCATTTGTGCCTCAGATCTTCCAGAGATCAGAGAAGGAAGAGGAAAAAAATACGAAGCAGCTGCCAAGGCCGAGTTGTGCAGGTCAGTGAATATAGCATTTTTTTCCTCTTTCTTTTTACATTTTTTAGCTGCCTTTCCTTCCACGTGGAGAGAATTAGAATGGGATCTTTGCCTTAAAGGGATAGCATGTGTCTGTTGTAACCTAACCCTCCTCTGTTATTGTTCTCCAGTCAGTTTAGTCATTTTAAGGATTTTTTCCCCCCTTTGCAGAATGACCTGGCAATGGCTTTGCACTGAGCTCTGATTTCCTCAGCTCTAGGGACAGTCTCCCATTGCTCTGTAGTGGAGCTCACCTTTTCCTCCATTCTCCTAAAGGCAACACTCATCAGCCTTTGGATTACAACAACTGTAATATTTCCTTCCATCAGACGTTACGGTACGGCTCCTGTGTGGGCCAAGCTCGGGGCACTGCTTGTCCTGTAAGGGAGCCAAATGAAATGGTAGAGAATAGCCTGTGCTGGGGGGTTGGCTTCCATTTACACTCATGGATATGGGTTAAGTGGAAAATGTTTCTGTATTGCTCAGTCCCTAACAGCCTTGTCAGATGGACTGGGACCTGACCAACCCAGGTGTATGGAAAAGAGAAGTCCTTCCAGGATCATCCATAGATAGAGGCCATGCTGTGTCTGCTATTGAAAATCTTCATAAAAATGTCTGCCAGTAAGACTGTACATACGAATGTAGTGTGTGTTCATTTAATAGTGTCTTCACATGGGGACTGTCCTTTGTATGTTATTTATGGGGGGATTTATGTATGTTATTTTCTATACAACATACATATAAGTATAGATACAAAAGTATATATATATATATATATATATATATATATATATATATATATATATATATATATATATAAAGAACTAATTATAATTATACTAGCAGTACTAGCAGTAGTAGTAATAGTACTTGTTAACTAATAATAGTAATAATAGCAATAGTAGTTGTTGTTGTTGTACTATGAGTAATACTACTACTACTACTACCAATAATAATAATAATAATAATAATAATAAGAAGAAGAAGACTGGGAAAAAGAAGAAGAAGAAGAAGAAGAAGAAGAAGAAGAAGAAGAAGAAGAAGAAGAAGATGAAGAAGAAGGAGAAAAAAAAGAAAGAAGAAGAAGTAAAAAAAAAAGAGAAGAAGACGAAGAAGAAAAAGAAAAAGAAGAAGAAAAAAAGAAGAAGAAGAAGAAGAAGAAGAAGAAGAAGAAGAAGAAGAAGAAGAAGAAGAAGAAGAAGAAGAAGAAGAAGAAGAAGAAGAAGAAGAAGAAGAAAAGATGTGGAAGAAGAAAAATAAAAAGAAAATGTTTTATTTATTAACAGAAAATGTGAAAATGGTCTGGACAGACAAATAGATATTGACAAGCCAGTTTATGATAAATAACAGATCAGCTTGTACTATTATACTAATATTATTACTATTAATTAGAGCAAATGAAATGTCACTATAGTTCGTCTACTGCCATTAACTTGTTAGGCTCGCAGATGAATTTATCTATCTATCTATGATCATATTTCTGTAGAAATCGTATATTTCCCGTTGATGTCATTTTCTTGTGACGGTGGTGTACAGAGAGTACATAGAAACCCCAGCAGATGTTGGTCTTTGATGTTATTTGCTGGGGTTGTAATTATTTTCCACCGTCTGCTGGGACATATCGCGATCAGAGATCTGTAGTGTGAACCACATCTCTACAGTAATAAAGCCCCTTCCGTGCTGAGTTCTTTTGCTGAAAAAAGATTATTTTATCTTTCTGGTTTTTAATCTGCAAACATATCAGCAAGCCGTGATCTAAGATTCTAAGAATGATCGTGCTGCTCATTATGAGAACCGCTGCAATGAGGTCCTTACGCCTTTCCTGCCAAAGGCTATTCATATAGATTAGTCAGTAGAGGAATGCCAGCGACCTCAATACATATCTTTATGATCACCCCTGTATCGAATGACATTAGTGCCACATGCATTCAAAAGCATCCAGTAACATCCATAGATTCTAATAACGACTTGACTAGCCAGACACATATTTTATTATTTTCTGTTCTGATTTTACACATTTTATACAGTGCGTACATTGCATAGGGATTGCTGTGTGTTGCTGCTGTCACTGTTCTTTCTCATAGAAACCCCTACATACGCCTGGAGATGGATGGGTCCCTGTATTGTTATTCTGGATAATAAATCCTGTATCTGTAATCTATATTAATTAATCCTGGGTGTAAAACCTGACTTCACAGAATGTGTGCTCACCTTTGCTATTATTTTAATTTTCTATCTATCTATCTATCTATCTATCTATCTATCTATCTATCTATCTATCTATCTATCTATCTATCTATCTATCTTTCTATTCATGATTATTTATTTGTTTTTAAAACTTCTATATATATCTATATATATATATCTATATCTATATCTATATATATATATATATATCTATCTATCTATCTATATATATATCTATCTATCTATCTATCTATCTATCTATCTATCTATCTATATATATATATATATATATATATATATATATATATATATATATATATATATATATATATATATATATATAGATAGATATAGATAGATAGATAGATAGATAGATAGATCTATATTTCTATCTATCTATCTATCTATCTATCTATCTATCTATCTATCTATCTCTGTCTATATATATTACACACACGCATGCACACATCAATTATAATTACATATTCATGTTTTATAAACATATACATACATAGAAAATAATAATAATAATAATAATAATAATAATAATAATAATAATAATAATAACACAATTAATAATAATAATAACAATAATAATAATATTTATAGTAACGGTATAATGTGAACCAGAGGTTGTAGTAGTAAAAAATAATAATACATCTATGTGTATATTGCGAACTCATGGTGGTAGTACCGTAGTAGTAGTAAAAATACTAATACAAATATATGTTTGTGTGTATATATATATATATATATATATATATATATCTTTCTCTCTCTCTATATATATATATATATGTATATATATCTATATATATACAAAATTACATATTACGTATATTAATTACCTTTAATACGTGTATATACCGCTCTGTCTCATATATATATATGTATATATATATGTATATATATATATATATATATATATATATATATATATATATATATATATCCTAATATGTGTATGTCTATTAATAGATATATTATTAGATATAGATACAAATATTAATTTCACATTAAAAACCACCAGTGTAATCATACTGTGATGGTTTACAATTGAAGGCAGTAGACAGGAATTATCATTGTCCTGTACGTCATCTGTTTTGTATTTTTCCATCCCCGCTTATTACATAGGAGCTTATTATTTAGCCGGTGCTTTGTGCCTCCGTGATCAGCCCATAGCTGCGTGTCTGCATGGATTGGGGGCATGGAGTGTGCCAATCCCAGCCCTAGCAGAGGGCACTGGTGGTGCCACTAGTCAGTGATCCTGCAGGGAGAGTGATGAGCATGCTGGCTCCTGTCACCTGTATTAGTGCGGGGCTGCACTCCGTCTGTCCGGCTCTAGATGCAGCCATGTGATAGTTAAGGGCTTTGGATGTTAAATGTTTACACTCAAGTGGAGAAATGTGTCAGTTGAACTGTTCTCAATGGCCTCTGGAGACATTTAACTAAAACACATCTAGTCTGAGCTAGAGGCAGACAAAATACCTGTAATCCATTTTCCATTCCTGCCATAAATAACAAGTTAACTGAGCTGGAGGAGCCACTGGGAGCCTGCTAGATCGACGCGCCTATTATTACTACTAGTACTAGAATAAGAATAGTGGTCGTGGTATTGTTAGTATTGTTGTTATTATTATTATTATTATTATTATTATTGCTGCTGCTGTCACTATTATTTTAATTATGATCATCATTTGTAGTGCTAGCATTTGTACAATTAGACTATTTACACCTAAAATGAATTATTTAGGACCTGAAATTAATTATTTCCTAATTGTCCTGATTTATTAATGCTAGATGAAATAAGCTGGTGGGAACCACTCCGATGCTTTGTTTCATTTTCCACATGCAAGTTACAGTCTCACCATATAATCTACTTTGGGGTGACTGTACAATCTTACATTTACCAAAACGAATGTAATATAGGACATACCTATACACTCCAATGGAATTCTATAGTTCCATTGATCTTTACATTAGTTGTTGGTAAAAAAAAAAAAAAAAAAAAAAAAAAAGATTGACACCCTTATCACTTCATTTACTAAAGCTATGCAACATAGAGATCTGCTCAATCTATTCAATCCCTTTGTAAGCAATCAGAAAAGCACTACATCACTGTTGGCAGATCCAACGCAGATTGTACAATCAGATTGTAAGGTGTGTGATGAGCTGAGAATGAAAGCTGCAATTTGATTGGCTGCCCTAATCATCTGCCTGCTTTTACAGTACTCCAGCTCAGTAAGCCATTCAGGGCTAGGCATGCAGTACTGAAGGGAAACAGACTTTGCTGGAGCCCAGGAATCAGATCAGCATTCCCCCCACTCTGGCCATCCAGCCCCATCCACAATCGTCCTCTCTTCTCCCATGTAGGCTGAACAGAAGTTGTTTTACATAGGAAAGTATTGTGAGCTGTGCCCTGGGCCGTGTCCTCTGTCTAACCCTGGGAGATTCAGCCTTGGGCTGTTTATACAGCTTTACCTGTACTACCATAGGACCCTGTTCAATCAAACCCCAACCTAATGTAACCTAATCCAGGCATGATCGCTATTGAAGAGGCTTCTTCTCCAGCCCCCAAGCAGAGGAGGACACACAGAAATTCGGACCAGGTGTGGCCTCACTTCACCCACTTCAAAAGAGAATGGAAGTCAAACAGTTCCCTCCAGATTTGGGGGGGCTCCATTGTTTCCAATAACATTTTCTGCCCATTTCCTGGACGTTGCTGACCCCTGATATGGAATCCAACTACTGCTCTTCATTATTCCCATATTAAAGGGCTTGGGAGCTATCAGCGACAATCAGGTTATCGCTCCTTAAGAATACATGACGTAAGTGTGATGTCATTTTCATTTCCTGGCTAGAGCAAGATAACCGTGTGGGCTTCATCAATGCC
Source organism: Rana kukunoris (assembly GCA_029574335.1). Lineage (NCBI taxonomy): Eukaryota > Metazoa > Chordata > Amphibia > Anura > Ranidae > Rana > Rana kukunoris. The sequence continues at coordinate 129,361,485 of CM056051.1, forward strand.
CCCCCCCCCCCCCCCATTGATTGATGAAAGTATATTATAATATAAATGTCTTACTCTTTTTGTCAAGTGCTCATTGGGCTGATTTACTAAAGGAGTTTAGAATACTCACACAATAAATGGTGTCAGTGTTCGCTTCACCAATCTGATCATGGCAGATTACATAAGAAGACAGGGATTTGCTTTTCAAATGGGTTGGAAAATTAATATGAATGTCAAAATGTGCACAATTTATTGGGGTTGATTTGTTAAAGGCAAATAAGCTGTTCACTTTGCAAGGTAACTTTGCCTTAGTTTAAAAAAAGATGGAGAAGCTGTGCTTACTTCCATCATACAACTATATGCAAGCTAACATACAGTATATGCACATTGCACAGTGACTTAACGAATGAAATTTACTAAGCTAAGAGAAATTTCCCTTACAAATTGCACATTTCCTTGCAAAGTGCTTAGTGACTGTGGTGACATTTCACTTTGCAAATAATACCCAACTACATTGCCCCCCCCTCCCAATGTAATTTGGTATTGACTGTGATTGAGTGATGGGATTCAGCAGGAGTCACCACATTCACTAAACTCTGGGGAAAATTCCCTTGCAAAGCAAAGCGCAACTTCCCTTGCAAAGTGAGCAGTTTAGTAAATAAAGCCAAGTGTGCTAAGATTATGAACTATTTTAGTAAATTAGCCTTACAGATATTGTAATTGTAAAACCTCCACACACAACTAGCCACTGGCCAGCAGTACTAGGTGACCTCTTCCTAGCAGAGGTCACTCCATGCTCTGCCAGTCCCATATTCCCATTGTCAGATCTGTACCTGAGCTCTGGAATGAGCCTTGGACTGTGTCCCTTTGATTCAAAGTGACGTGTGAGTGAAATGTTCAGAGCTGGAGGCAGAGCTGGCTCCTTGGGTGGTATATCAGAACGATCTGTAAGACATAACCCCCTCCAGCTTCTGATTCACCCATGTCTCTGTCCTGCCATGTTATCCCAAAGGCTTCTGTAGGCGATATCTGCACTTCTTTTATTATCCTGAAGGTCTCTCAGCTTGAAAAGGAACACAATCAGTTGGGATCTCAGTGGCAAGTCCCTTCATTTCAAACCCAAATTAGACGACTTTTATCTCCACCATTGTTTTAGTTAATTGGGCAAACAAAGAGGGCTATTAGTGATGAGCTGTCAATTAGGGAGCTGTTGGGGGGTGAGTTGAGTGGTCACTGTGCTGTCAACTGGGAGCTTCTGAAGTGGGTTTAGTGGGCACTGTGTTGTCAACTTGGAGCTTCTGGAGTGGGTTTAGTGGGCACTGTGTTGTCAACTTGGAGCTTCTGGAGTGGGTTTAGTGGGCACTGTGCTGTCAACTGGGAGCTTCTGAAGTGGGTTTAGTGGGCACTGTGCTGTCAACTGGGAGCTTCTGAAGTGGGTTTAGTGGGCACTGTGTTGTCAACTGGGAGCTTCTGGAGTGGGTTTAGTGGTCAACTGGGAACTTCTGGAGTGGGTTTAGTTGTCTGGCATTAGTGATGAGCTGTCAATTTGGGAGCTGTTGGGGGGGGGGGGGGGGTGAGTTGAGTGATCACTGTGCTGTCAACTGGGAGCTTCTGAAGTGGGTTTAATAGTCAACTGGGAACTTCTGGAGTGGGTTTAGTGGTCTGGCATTAGTGATGAGCTGTCAATTTGGGAGCTGTTGGGGGGGGGGGGTGAGTTGAGTGGTCACTGTGCTGTCAACTGGGAGCTTCTGGAGCGGGTTTAGTGGTCAACTGGGAACTTCTGAAGTGGGTTTTAGTGGTCAACTGGAAACATCTGAAGTGGGTTTAGTGGTCAACTGGGAACTTCTGAAGTGGATTTAGTGGTCTGTCTGGTATTAGTGATGAGCTGACAAAAAGGGAGCTGTTGGGGGGTGAGTTAAGTGGTCAATGTGCTATCAACTAGGAACTTCTGGAGTGGGTTTCTGTCAAATGGGAGCTTATGGAGTGGGTTTAGTGGTCAACTGGGAACTTCTGAAGTGGGTTTAGTGGTCTGTCTGGTATTAGTGATGAGCTGTCAATTAGGGAGCTGTTAGGGGGTGAGTTGAGTGGTCACTGTGCTGTCAACTGGAAGTTTCTGGGGTGAGTTCATTGCGCTGTCAACTGGAAACTTCTGGAGTGGGTTCAATGGTCAACTGCACTTCTGGAGTGGGTTTATTGGTCACTGAGCTGTCAACTGGAAGCTTCTGGGGTAAGTTCAGTGTGCTGTGAACTGGAAGTTTCTGGAGTGGGTTCGGTGGTCACTGTGCTGTGAACTGGGAACTGCTGGAGTGGGTTCATTAGTCAATGTACTGTCCCTTGGGAGCTTCTGGCGTGTTTTCAGTGGTCACTGTGCTGTGAATTGGGAGCTTCTGGCGTGTTTTCAGTGGTCACTGTGCTGTGAATTGGGAGCTTCTGGGGTGTTTCAGTGATCAATATGCCCATCAGATGAATGGATCTCCCCATACAAATACAGAGCAGTGCTGTGTCTGCTCCTATCTTATCTGAGATCTGGGCTGCTGTCACAGGCTCATCTCAGTCGCCCTTCCTATTCATTGTGATCTCTTGATTATATACTCATGTAAATTAAATCCACTTTACTGACCAGCATTCAGCATAGTCTCTGGAGGGATAACCTCGAACCAACCCATACATTCACTCCATTATAAGAAAGACACATTGTAGTCAGCCATTCTTTTCCTGGCTCTCCTCTAGGCAGATCAGAAGATACATATCTGCTCTATAACGATCATTGAGGAGCATCCTAGGACCAGAGGATACATTGTTATCAGTAAGAATAATAAGGCGATTCGTTGTAGCACAATCGTATTGTTTTTATTTTTTATTTTATAATTACTGTATTATAATTGTATAGGTCTGCAGTGAAAATATTAGCGTTGTCCTCAGGAATTCTTAGGTAAGCAATCAGATAGATGGCCTGGAGGCACACTAAAGACTGACAGGCACAAAACTGTTTGGGATTTTAAAGGGATCTGTGCGACAAGAGTTATTAGTGAATCACAAAGCTCCTCTGACTCACAGGTCAATTAGTACTGTCACAAATACATACAGCATTGTGACACAGGACAGCTACTATAAATGATATATAGTCACCGATCTGCAGATGTGTGCCACCACAACCCACCTGATGGTATCTGCAGATCACTGATATGTCAGGAAGACAATGAATGATCTACAGCCGCCTTAGTACCCTTAATTGGGCAGGAGAATACATTAACTGAGTATAACTTTCAGTGATTGATAGAAGTCTTTGTGACATGTCATGCTGGGACTTGTGCTGCTCTTCACCCTCTCCTGGATCGGTGTCAGTCCTGGCAATCCTCTGGCCCATGCTCCTGTAAGGCTTCATTTCCTGGCTGTTTATTCGGACTGTGACGTCATGATTCCTGGCGTCGGTCAGGCTGGCCAGTGCCCGGGCAATGCAGATCATCAAAAGAGCAACTTCCCAGGACAATGCAGGCGGATCACACTGGGATCACTCCGATCTGCTTCATCTATGCTGATCCCTGGGACCCACTTCATTATTGGTGGGAGCCCATCATACCTGGATGGGGTCGGAAGATCCATTATGTATGAAGATATTGTTATAAAATATAATAGAGTGTGAGCTCTTCATCACTGCTGTGTTTAAATCCCTGAGCGACGTGTTGTGTGTGCTGCATCTTATAATGCCAGTGTACCTGACTGGGCCGACACGGCCTGATGTATTGTAGGCAAAGCAATAGCAATCTACATCGCTGGATATTACACCGAATATGCATTGCAATGTCACACAAAGACAGTGCTTGTTTGACATTGACATTGTGTGTATATATATATATATATATATATATATATATATATATATATAGATAGATAGATAGATAGATAGATAGATAGATAGATAGATAGATAGATATAGATAGATATATATAGATATATAGATGTATATATATACACACACACACACACAATATTTTGTAGATAGAATAAACGCAAACATGGGAAGTCCAAAATAATCCATCATCAGATACATTTATAATTCCCATGTCCCTGTTCTCCCCAGTAGGGTTAGGAGGAAGGAGGGGGGGGGGTCTTTGTTGTAATTCTCCAGAAGCTGATTGGATGAAAATAATTGAATGATATACAGATCACAGCTCCTGGAATCCTTTCATTACTTTCATTAACTGTCCCTGCCGGTATATGAATGATGATCAATACAATACCGATCGGAAATTACCCCCCCCCCCCCCAGTGTCCAATGGCAGGGAGATTACCCGGTAAAAAATCTCCAAATGCAGAATAAGCGGGGTGATCATTATCGATGGGAGTACCGGCACCACGGATCGAAAAATATAGAAAATGTTCAGCAACTTCAACCAGTGCTGTATTATTCTACATATCTATCTATCTATCTATCTATCTATCTATCTATCTATCTATCTATCTATCTATCTATCTATCTATCTATCTATCTATCTATCTATCTTCTATCTATCTATCTATCTATCTGTCTGTCTGTCTGTCTGTCTGTCTATCTATCTATCTATCTATCTATCTTTCTATCTATCTATCTATCTATCTATCTATCTATCTATCTATCTATCTATCTATATATATATATATATATATATATATATATATATATATATATATATATATATATATATAAAAATAATAAATTATCTATAGATCAATTACCTCTGTCTACCCACTCTATTCTCTCTATACTTATCGTCAATCGATCTATTATTTATCTGTCTATTTATGTATCTATATTCCATATTTCTATCTATATATTTATATATCTTTTAATAAGTGCGTATATGTATCTTTCAGTACATCTTTTATTTATTTGCCTGTTTCTGTAATTTTTCAACATATCTATTATTTATCTATTTGTAGAGTGTCAATATCTATCTATCTATCTATCTATCTATCTATCTATCTATCTATCTATCTATCTATCTATCTATCTATCTATCTATCTATCTATCTGTCTATGTGTCTGTGTGTCTGTGTGTCTGTCTGTCTGTCTTTCTGACAATTTATCAATCACTCTTTATGTATCTATCTTTTATAAATGTGATTATCTATCTTCCTATCAATATATTTATTATTTATTTGCCAGTTTATGCATTTATTATCTATTTACTTATCAACCAATGTATCTATATGTATCTATCTGCTGTCTGTTTATCTATCTATCAATCTATATTTGTATCAGCATATATATTTTTCTATCAATATATCCATTCATGCTATTCATGTATCTATAATCGATGATCTATCCCCCAATATATCTGTGATTGATCGGTGTGTGTGTGTGTGTGTGTGTGATGGTGACACAGGACAGTGCCGGTAGTAGAGGGGACACCCAGTAGCCAAAGTTGCTCGGTGTCAGTGTATTTCCTCTGTGTACCGCTAGGGGATGCAGTGACTCAGGGGACCGGAGGGCTCAGGCTGTGCAGCCAATCAGATGTCAGCTCGCTGTCCCCGGCCCTCTCGCCCACTTGTAGCGGTGTAGTCCCGGCCATTCTGTGTCGGTGACACCCAGGGGACACTTCTATAAACATCTACACATAGTTCTAGTCCCCGGTCCATGGTGTTAGTAAAGGGCTAGCTGTGATCGTGTATTGGGAGTATCAGTAACTTTTCATTGGCTGGTCCCTGCCATGCACAGACAGTGTCGGTATCGGCCCGTCTATGTGCGATCAGCCTGCCCCATACACCGATCTCCTATGGGAGAAGTTAAAGGGCCACACTGCAGCCCCTGAGCTGACAGACACACTGGAGGGGCGTGGCGGACGGGTTGAGTGGGCGTGGCGGGGTGCTGCGTAGTGTCCTATTCCCTTCCTCCTCAGTGACAGGCCCCGCCCCCCACACTGATGACAGTGGAACCTCCTTAAGTTGCGTCTCGCCACAGCTGTCTGCGATCATTGAGCCGCCTGGCGCCATCCTGCTCCTTTCAGAAAGAATGCCTTCACTGTAAAAAAAAAAAAAAAAAAATAAGAGAGAGAGAGAGGGAGAGAAAACAGGAGATCCGATCAAGCAGTTTGAAGTCGTTTCCTTGGATCACATAGCCCTTCCCTGCTGCTTTGTAGTGTGGGACTCTAGGAGGTCCTCCAGAGTGGAGGGACACAACTTTTCCTGGGACCCTCTGTTATCACAAGGAGGGAGTCTGATCGCTGATCACTCTCCGGCACACCTGATCGCTCTCCTGCACACCTGATCCGGCCATTCATTCCGAGCACCACTTTTTATTTTTTTGTTGTTGTTGCAACTTTTCTAAAAGTCATTCTAAAGTTGCCGTTTTCTTTCCATCGCAGGTAGCAGCAGACTTCTGTGGATCTGGTTTTGTTTTTTTACTTTTTGATTGCTCCATTTTTCCTATTTTGCATTGGACTTTCTCCTGGCTGTGTGGACAAGTGAGAAGCGATTAGAGTGCGATTGTCGGCAATGGATGTCCCAGCAGCAGATCAGCCTCGCTGGGTCGGGAATCACCTTCACCCTGCAGTACTCAATGGACAGCACCACGACTCCCATCATCCAGCACTCAGCCACTCCTATGTGGAGCACTCCCAGTACCCCCTGTCCGAGGAGGTGGATGTACTCTTCAACATCGATGGCCAAGGCAACCATGTCCCCTCCTTCTATGGCAACTCCATGAGACCAGTCCAGAGGTACCACACGGCCACCCACCACAGTAAGTGTCACCTACCTACCACAACTCTTCAATCACAAAATTCAAGGGTGGCCATACATACTGCAATCTGATTGTACAATCTTAAGAACAATTACCAAAACTATAACCTGTACAACCCACTTCATTTCTATCCGTTCCCAGAAGCCTCTACATTACCTAAGTGACGGTAGATACAAAGGACATTGTACATCCAGATTGGATAGTGTATGGTCGGCTTTAAGGCTCTTATTTAAGCACAGTGACTGCAATTTTTAGATCCGATTGGACACACCTAAAAATAACTGTCACTTTTTTATGCTTTATTATGGTCTATAATTAGTTATGTGGATTGAACCCTCCTTTGTATATTATGCACCGATACCTTTCTTTTGTTTAGTTACATTGATCCCAGATTCAAGCAGTGAAACTTTATAATATATATATATATATATATATATATATATATATATATATATATATATATATATATATATATATATATATATATATATATATATATATATATATATATTCCAAAATAACAGTGGTCAAAACTCTTCTATTTAGTTTTACTGCATGCATTTCGGAACATGGTGGGGTGGATTTATACTATATACTACTTTAAACGATATATGCTATTTACTACTTTATGCATACTATGTACTTTATACTGTATGCTGCCTAATGGATACTATTTTATACAAACTAACTTAATATACTATATACTACTTTATACAAACTATATACAGTATAGTACTTTCTGCATACTATGTACTTCATAATATATGCTGCTTAATGCATACTATATACCTTATACTATATGCTACTTTATATACTACATACTACCTAATGCATATTATGTACTTCATGCTATATGCTGCTTAGTACATATGTACCTTATACTATATACTAATTTATATATAGTATATACTTTGCACTGCTTTATACATACTATATGCTGCTTAATGCATACTACTACTTTATACATACTATATACTACTTTTTACATACTATATAGTATATACGTTATACTTATTTGCACATACGATATATCTTATAATATATACTACCTTTTACATACTATATACTGTATAGTATATACTTCTTTATACATACTATATACTGTTAGTATATACTTTATACTTTTTTATACACACTATATACTGTATAGCTTATACTTTATACTTTTTTATACATACTATATACTGTATAGTATATACTTTATACTACTTTATACTTCTTTATACATACTATATACTGTATAGTATATACTTTATACTTCTTTATACATACTATATACTGTATAGTTTATACTTTATACTTTTTTATACATACTATATACTGTATAGTATATACTTTATACTACTTTATACTTCTTTATAGATACTATATACTGTATAGTATATACTTCTTTATACATACTATATACTGTATAGTATATACTGTACACTGCTTTATACTTTTTTATACATACTATATACTGTATAGTATATACTTTATACTATATACTACTTTTTACATAGTATATACTGTATAGTTTATAGTTATACTTTTATACTACTTTTTATATATGATACACTGTATAGTAAATGCTTTATACTGCTTTATATATACTTTAAACGACTTTATACATGCTATAGCTACCCTACCACATAGTTTAATACAGTAGAAATGACAATCAGAATGCTGGCACTTGGCAGCATGGTTGAGATATTTGCAATGATGTGCGATGTGCCCCCAAGCTGATCGATCTTTCCTGATCTCAGCAGAAGGGGATCGCTGAGCCGCACAGAGACTATTGTAGAGTATAGAAGTGTTTGTGAAAACAAAGTGTGATCTAGTATTTTCACACTATATTTCTGAACAGTTTCCTGCTCTGGTATGAGTGTCTAGCTCTAACCACCTCCTCTTCCTCTGCTGCCTTTTCATACCTGGTAGAATGTTTTGACACTACAATAACCAATAATTTCTGATTCCACCACTAGATCCCCCGTATACACTCCCCATAGATCCACATGTAGAGTCCCCAGCCACTCTATGATTGGAGCGCAGTCCTGTTCAGTGTATGAGAGTCCCGACTATTTCATATAAATAACATTACTCTGTGACAATGTCGTTTTGTTGTATTGTAGTGTGTGCTTTATATGGGGATCCGTGTGGTTGGATTGTCAATAGTGTGTCTAACTTTAGCCATCACTTTCATTTTAGAGTACAGTAATTAGGGACATTATTACAGTACTTTATAAAATGTCTTTATTCAGTCCATTATTGTATCAGGATCTGGAGATATAACCACATACAAATGTCACCTGTCCTTGCTTTTTATTGATCACTTATCTAATCCAAGGCACAGATACATTTTAAAGCATAGAACTCGGTACCACAAAGTTATTGTGATCAAAGTCTCACTATTTGACTGTCTTTTTTTTTTAGGTCAAGTGTGCCGCACCCCTATCCTGCACCCCTGGTTGGATCATAGCAATAAGGGTATAGGTGGAAGCCATGCAGCATCCCCATGGAACCTGCCTCCCTTCTCCAAGACCCACAGCCCTGGACCTCTGGCTGTGTACCCCCCAGCGTCTTCTTCATCCCTGGTCCCTGGACACTCCAGCCCCCTCTTCAACTTCCCTCCAACTCCACCCAAAGATGTCTCTCCGGACCCCTCCATATCCACCACTGGCTCAGGTGCCTCCAGCCGCCAGGAAGACAAGGAGTGTATCAAGTACCATGTGTCCCCCGACTCCATGAAACTAGAGTCTTCTCACGCTAGATCCCTTGGAGGGGCCTCTTCAGCCCACCACATCTCCAACTACCAGTCCTATGAGTACGGCGCTGGCCTCTTCCCCCCAAACCTCATGGGGGGATCTCCGACCAGCTTCCAATGCAAGTCAAGGCCCAAAACACGATCGAGTACAGGTAGGAGTCTCTTACAAAGCCAATTCATATCGATTTATGTGTGCCTTCCAAAATTCAAGGTTTCCTCCAAGCCTTGAGATGTGGTCTGCTTATGTGAAACCCTCTGCTGCATGATAATTTATTCAGTGGCATCATTTCTGGTGCTTCCAAAATCAGAAAGGAGACAAAAAGATTAGGTTATGATTAGATGGGTGAAGGTAGCACAGGATTTGGGGGTTCATAAAAGAAATGATCATATATTTAATCAATTATCTTCCAGGCCCAACATACAGTTAGGAGTCAGTTCTGTGTTAAAGGGACACAATATATACTATGGGTCAAGGAGACAAATAATTATATAAATATTAGGTAATATATCCCATGGGACAAGGTGCTAATTTAATATCTATCTATATATATATATATATATATATATATATATATATATATATATATATATATATATATCTACCTATATAGATCTATATATCTATATCTATACATCAATATATATATCTATAGAGATATAGATATGTATCTCAATAGATATATAGATATATATATATAGATCTATATATATATAGAGACATAGATCTATATCTCTATAGAGATATAGATCTACATATCTATAGATTTATATCTATAGATATATAGATCTATATATCTATAGACATAGATCTATATATAGATCTCTCTCTCTCTCTCTCCCTCTCACTATATATATATATATATATATATATATATATAATATATTTGTATACACTATATATATATATATATATATATATATATATATATATATATATATATATATATATATATATATATATATATATATATATATATATATATATATATATATATAATATATTTGTATACAATATATAATTTCCCAGAACTTATGCCAGTCAGATCTTTAGGGATAGCTATCATTAGAAGGGTGAGAAGGTATGGGAACCCCAAGACGTTTGTCCCAGCAGATCTTTAGGAACACATAGGGGTGTAAAGGTGGGGGCAGCCTCAAAAATAATACAACTCATGGATTTATGTATTAATTAATATAGTAAAATATAATATATAGACTTGCATAGACGTTTGTCCCAGCAGCTCTTTAGGAACACAAGCCATTTTAGGGGTGTAAAGCTGGGGGCAGCCTTAACAATTAATATAACCTATGGATCAATGTACTAATTATTATAATATAAAATATAATATAGACTTGCATAGATGTTTGTACCAGCAGATCTTTAGGAATACGTAATATTTGAGGGGTGTAAAGCTGGGGGCAGCCCCAGAAATGAATATAGCTTATGGATAAATGTACTAATAACTATATTATTATTATATCATATAATATATAGCATTGCATATATTTTGTCCCAGCAGATCTTTAGGAATATATAGCATTTAAGAGGTGTGAAGCTGGGGGCAGCCCCAGAAATAAGAATAGCTTATGGATCAATGTACTAATTATCCATTTTTTTAAAAATAATATAGACCTGCACAGACGCCTGTCCCAGCAGATCTTTGGGAACACATGGCATTTAAGAGGTGTCAAGCTGGGGGCAGCCCCAGAGAATAATAGAGCTTATGGACCAATGTAATTTTTTTATTATATTATTATAATATGATATAAAATATAAAAATAGATTTGCACAGATGTTTGTCCCAGCAGATATTTGGGAACACAAGGCATTTAAGAGGTGTGAAGCTGGGGGCAGCCCCAGAAATGACTATAGCTTATGGATCAATGTACTCATTATTATATTATTATAAAATTATATATAAAATATGAAAATAGATTTGCACATACGTTTGTCCCAGCAGAGCTTTAGGAATAAATGACATTTAAGAGGTGTGAAGCTGGGGGCAGCCCCAGAGAATAATAGAGTTTATGGACCAATGTATTTATTTTTATTATATTATTATTATAATATGATATAAAATATAAAAATAGATTTGCACAGACGTTTGTCCCAGCAGAGCTTTAGGAATACATGACATTTAAGGGTGTGAAGCTGGGGGCAGCCCCAGAGAATAATAGTACTTATGGACCAATGTATTTATTTGTATTATATTATTATAATATGATATAAAATATAAAAATAGATTTGCACAGACGTTTGTCCCAGCAGAATAGCTGGCATCCAAGCTGAGCTTTGCCCTGTGTGTGAAATAGGAGATGAGGAATCCAGAAAAGTACCAGTGTCAGGCCCTGGCCTGGGATGAGATGTGTTTTTAGAGGGGGGGTTTTCCAGGGTAACATTTGCTTTGCTTGTCTGGGCCGGGACTGTCTCTATTTAGTTGATACGTTTGAGTTAATCCAATTATTTTCAGACTGCTGCACGCGACAGTTTCATTGTTTATCCAGCGCCAAGAAGTTTAATAGGGTCCGGATGTGGTCAGGCTGACCAGAATAGAGAGGATCTGCCTGCGCTGCACACAGGGCCGGGGACAGGGCTGTCAGCTGCCACTGCAGATACACCCACAGGACTGTGCCAGTGTGGAAAGCCATGCCACATATACAGCCTGCCAGCTTATGCATTCTGCCCCCACCATGCAAGTCACTGGGATCTGTGGGACTACTGCTTTCAGCATGATCTAACTACACAACTGATTCAATAATATTCCTATAGGAAGGCTGCTCAACTGACATTTTTTTAAGTGCTGCGTGATTTATTAAAAAAAAATATATATATATATATACATTTTTATACATATATATGTATTTTTTTTATACATATATATATATATATATATATATATATATATATATATATATATATATATATATATATACATATATATATATATATATATATATATATATATATATATTTTTTTTTTTAATATAAATAATAATGATCCGGAGTGAATGCAATGATTGATGTGAGTGTGTATGATGAAGCTGGGTGATGATGAGCCGTTAGAGCAGTGAACTGTCACTGAGACTCGGCAGCCTGGTTCCAGCGAAGCTTCAATGCCTTCACCAGCCCATCAGCGAGCTGCTGCATGGAGAACTAGGTCAGCCTGCTTTCTCTCACCCACATAAGCTGTGCTGTAGAAAACCCCAAACTCAGGTATACAAAAAGTCTCAGCTTTAGCCACCCATAACTAAACTCCAACCCCTAAAACAAATCTGTTTTATTCCCAGATCAATGGTGATATAAAAACATAGAAACTAAAATCAAAGCTGTGGGTGGTTGGCATGCTGTTTTGTATAAGATCTAGATGCCTTGCAACTGTGCCAGTGTGACATTTGTAAAGTGACAAAGACTATCTTCTCTGGAAAAGCAGTTGTAAGGTGGTGAGTGTGCTGCTACAGTACAGGAAACAGGCTTACCATGGGCTCAGTGTACTTTTCTAAAAAGGCCTCCCACATCTCAGCAATGAACTGTCAGTTGTAGGATAAGGCCTGAGTCTTGTGCACCTCTGAGCTGCAAATACATGATGATAAATACCTGATTGACATGAGATTATTTAAGTCCTTCCCACTCCTTTCTTTAACTAAATTCTTTACTACTTGTGCAGCAGTGAGACAAAAAAAATAGGCACAAGAGAGACAAGAAAGCATTTGCACAGGTTATAAATGACAGCTGATTTCCTAATAGCTGTCACAAGTCAGTCACTTTTAATGCTGAAAAAAAAAAGAGTTTGTAAAATCCTATAGGCATGAATCCTATAGGCAGGAATGCACGAGTAATTGCAAAAAGCGCGTTATTTACTTAGTATGATTTAGTATTTCACCTTCTCTATGTATCCTTTGTAGGGTTTTGTAAAGCACAGCTTACATGATCAGTTGTGCTCCATACACACACTTAGTCCCTTCAATAGAATGACTGCTCTTCAAAGGCCAAGTGCTCCCACTACAGTGACAAATATCAATATTTTGTCACACATTGCTTAGCAAGAATGCACCTATTTTCAATGGAAAACAATGGAAGGTATACTTAAGCCATTAAAGTAAACAGGACCTCTTATATTTACTGCTGTTCAGAGGCAAAACCATTGAAATCAGCCTTTTGAAACCCACCTGGAAAATGGTGGTTAGAGTACTGTGAAGAGTAGGTTAAGAGGAGGGGGGGGGGGGGGCAGGGTGTTTAAATAAACCACAGCAGTATATGTTACAGAACCCTGCAAATGTTTGATGCTAAAAAAGTTACTAGGTGTTCAGCTAAGCATGAAAGCAGTGAGGTCATGTGTCACTCACCTGTCCAACTGTTTGTATTTACAGAGCTATGGAATGTTGCTGGTTCTATATAAACAATGCATACTTCTCATTTTTAGAAGCTACCTTTTTTTCTCTAACTATTATCAGGTACTACTGAGGCAATGTAGTCATTTTTTGTTATTAAATGTATTTATTTTTGTATTACATATATCCTTAAAAGGATACCTTTTGTATACATCATGGAAGTGCTTGCTGTCCTGTGAACTTGTATCAATTATTATTAACACAAAAACAAGTTTATAAACCTTGTTGATTTAGGACTGCACAGGGATGTTGCTCCAAAAGAATAAAATAAAAAATAATAATAATAAGTTACAAAAGTTATATATGATACAATTTAATGGCTAGTTGATCCCAAATAAAATAGTACACTCAAAGAGCCTTTCAATCCTAGCTTAGAAAACACAGTATAGTAAAACGATCCTAATAAAATATTATATGTGTGTGCATTGTGAGAATTGTTTATCAACAAAGTATGCATAGGCACTTTAGATACATAATTAAATAGTTTCTAATGGAAAGGGATACTCCTTTAATGACCCATTTAGCATATTACTTTATAATAAGTTCTAAAAGTTATATATGATACCATTTAACATATCTAGCTGATGCCATAAATAGTAAACTTTTTTGGCCAATTCACCTTTCAAATGTAGTTTATAACACAGTATACTAGATTGATCCTCCAAAAATATAATATTTGTTTTTACGTTATAAGAATTGTTTATTGACAGCTTATGCGTTGGCACTTTAGATGCTGAATTAAATATTTTGCATTTAAAGGACAGGGATGCTACTTAAATGACCCCTATAGCATATTGCTTTATAATAAATCTAATCATTTAATGTCTAGTAAGAGGTACACATTTTTGGCCAAAGAGTCTTTCAATTGCAAACATAGTACAGTAAATATTCCTAAAAAATATATAATATATATGTGTACATGATAAAGATTGTTTATTAACAGCCTATGCATTGGCACGTTAGAGGCGGAAATAAATATTCATCATCTAAAGGATATGGATTTTCCTATATATATATATATATATATATATATATATATATATATATATATAGATCTATCTATATAGATATATCTATATCTATATCTATATAGATCTATCTATCTATCTATCTATCTATCTATCTATCTATCTATCTATCTATCTATCTATATATATATATATAGAGAGAGAGATATCTATATCTATGTGTATATATATATATATATATATATATATATATATAAAGACCCATTTAGCAAATGTATTTATAAAAAGTTACAAAGGTTCTATATGATACCATTTAATGGATAGCTGATCCCATAAATAGTAAACATTTTGGCCAAGGAACCTTTCAACTGTAACTTATATAAACACAGTACAGGAAAATTTTCCTAAAAAAATATATGTGTATACATTAAAAAGATTGTTTATCGACAGAATACGCATTGGCACTTTGAATGCTGAATTGAATATTTCCCAAAGTGTTTTTTTTGACCACAGGGTGCTTTCATTAAAATAAAGAAAAATCCTCCCATGTAATACCATTCAGTTTGTTGCTTTTATATGACTCTCTATAGTCACTAAATAGGCAAAAAAGGCAAAAAAAAAAAAAAAAACAGGAGAAGAGGAAGTCTGGCTGGAATGCAGTCAAACTGGCTAATTCTCACTTTGATAAATGTGCTTTAGTATGTCTAGGTACTATAATACAGTTAGGATATAGTAGCAAAGCATGATGGGAGATGGAGTTACGCAAACAGCACAATGGAGTTTGCATAGATGTAGTTTCTTCATATTATTAGTAAATCAAGACTTCTGAGATTATTTTTTTCTAGCCCACCAGTTTGTTTTTTTAACTACTAATCTGTCTTAAACATAAACAGTCAAATTGTATGGCAGCTAAGTAAGATAAATTTGTAAATGCATACACAATTGTATGCAAACTTAGGGAGTAATTTACCAAGGAGCCATTTTGTACTGGCGCAACAAACCTAGATTTCTTATAATTTCTGATCAAATTTAGAGAATAATTAGCATATATTATTTATATTGTTTCTAAGTTGACTGAAATCAAGATATATACACAAGGTGCTATAAATCCCCTTAGTAAGTCACCCTAATACTGTATATACAAACATTGTTACTTAATAAAGGTATATGTGTTTGCTTCAATTATCAAGTCAGGCTATGGAAGCAATTAAATGACAATCCCAGAGTATTTTAAAGATACATTTGCGGGTGTGTGTAAGTCTTACTACTCTTGGAAAATGTGTATAGTATATTGAGTGTTAGCATACCTTAAAAATGGTAGTAAGCATAACCTTTTGAGTATAGGTTTTTCTCCGAATGGCCACAATATTTATTTTTAAATAAAATTTAACACATTCCAGCCTCAGCTACCTTTTGTGTAAATTACTTTTATATTTCAAGCTTGAATATTCCCTCTATGCACCTAGGATAGCTGCTTTGCTGACTCCTAGAACAGGTTGACTATAGAACAATCTCTATCAATGATCAGGGCACACTATGACTATTTAGAAATCTCTGCACTGAAAGGTTTTAAGAGCTCAGGGATGCCAACAAAGTAATACCTATTAATAATTTAGTGACAGAAAACATTTTCAGTAATAGTTGTTTACATATTTGAACCCAGGATGACACCGATTTTAAATGACAGTTCTTTTTTTTTGGGGGGGGGGGGAGGCGTATTGCAATGTGATCTGTTGTCAATTATAAAGCATATGCCTCTATTTAGCACATTGTTTTCAGTGCTTGAACGTTATTATTGTTATTACTCGCTGAAACACGCAGAATGTGAAAGGTTTTCCTGTTTAATATGCAAATGTCACTAGTAGTTACCACAAGAAGGCTCAGTCAGCAATAATGTGCTTTCACTTTTGAATGATCAGATATAAACTAATCAAATCATGTAGTAAAGGGGATGGAAATGTACCCACTAAACAACAGGAAATCAAGTACTGGTAACTAACAGAATAAAGCTCCAAAATATTAACAGAATAAAGAATCTAATTATTAACACAATATATATATATTTATATTTAAATAGATTTATATCTATATCTATATACATACATATGTATATCTATATATAAATAAAATGTAGGCCAACCAACAGGCCAGGTCAAGCTAAGGAAGAATTAAAAAATGATGACAAGCATACAATACAATGCTTGACTGCATGTTTTCGGGGGTTGTGCGAAACTGGGCCGCATTAGTCTATGGTGTAGTGCCATTTGGGTCATTAATAAAGTCACGCCATGCTGAAAAGTTTAATAAAAAAAAAACATGACAGTACGTTCAGAATTACCCTATCCAGGTGTGGGAAATTTGATCTTGATTCACTTAACTTTTCTACTGTTCCTTTTTGATTTGTCCCAGGCTCACATAGTCACGCGATTCCTCATTTATAATCATGTGCACTTGTTTTAGGAATCTCTACCATGTATAAATATATGTAGTACAGGAATTAAGTTCCGTCACGCACTGTTCTTCCAAAAAGATTATCAGATTGCATGGATTCTATTTAATGTATTTTTTCTACAACCACCATGGCGTTTAGATAAGAAAAAAAAAAAAAAATCCAATAGACATGCAAAGCAATCATAGTTTTTAAGGTGTCATCTTGCTGGCAAAAGGTAGTTTTGTTATTAGTAATGTAAACAGTTTGTATTTCAATTTCAAACTGGTTTCTTAAAAAAGCCTTTAAACTAGTACTATCCAAAACCTCATGTTTCCTGTTTTGCATGGTTTGTTATTTTGATAATACTTTGCAAATTATTATATTACTAGGTGCCCTATGACAAAGGCTCTCAATGAGCGGTATGAGTGTCCCAGGGGAAACTTTTGACAAGGTCAAGGGGTTCATCTACCTAGTAAGCCACATTTATTACAGTTTAAAACTTTCTGTAACATTAAATTGTATTTTAAATAGAGTCAAACAAGATGTTAAAAGCATTAGGGGGTTACTGGGAAAACATTTATCAGCAGAGCAGATGATAAATGTGTGCGTGTCAAGGGGTATGTCAATTAAGCTGACCTACAGCAGCCAGGTCGTGGCAAACCTTGAAATGTAATGTATGGAAAGAGCGTGGACCTAGACCCAGTAGATTACGAGCATTTCCAATATTACATATCACATTCTAATTGTCCCAAACTTCAGTTGAAAAAAAAATCTTTTAAAGGTAGTCTTTCTTATCCAAGAGTAGTATAAACAGTCCTTTTTCACTATGCTCTGTCCCAGTCTTTAGCAAGAAGCTCCTCTTTAGGCCTAGTCTAATCAACAACATAATACGACTATCTGCACCCAATCACATTTCTTGTAGGGTTGTTTGGTCTGTACATAGTAGATATTGAGCAAATGGCTTACATTAGGCCTAAGTGTATGCACTGCTTTTATAATTAAAGAAAAATAAAATTCCAGGGAGATTTTAAAATACTTAGATTACTCCTATACATAAGATGTATGGGATTTTGAGTTGATTGTAATTTTTTTTAGTAAAGTAATCTTTACAGCAGATCATCGTTTGAGATTGAAGCATGTGGAAAAGCATAAACTAGATGGTCATCTGTTATGGGGGTTGCAG
The DNA here is from genome assembly GCA_029574335.1 of Rana kukunoris. Taxonomy (NCBI): domain Eukaryota; kingdom Metazoa; phylum Chordata; class Amphibia; order Anura; family Ranidae; genus Rana; species Rana kukunoris. The sequence goes on from CM056051.1 coordinate 129,379,896, forward strand.
TGTGTACAGTATAGTATAGCTATACCTTTTAGAGACATGGAGAGCATTGATTAAAATGTGCTGTGCAGTATTTGTTCTTTATTTCAAGTGAATCACAAGGAATATGAAAATGTACATGGCACTATTGAATGTTATTGCTCCTGAATATGATTGCATCAAAAATAAAAATAAAAGTGATATGTGTATAGTTAGCACTATATTTATATGTAGCCCTGATATTGAATCTAGGATAAATCTTTACGGTACCACTGGGGCTATGAGTCAACAAGTGGCTAATGTCACGCACTTATGAAATGTCCTGTGTCGTTTAGGTCTAAACTATTTAACTATTTATTTGAGGGAAGTCAATATTATAGGAGGTAAGCTGCTAAATCTATTAATGTACTAAATGTTACTGTGTTTTTTTTTTCTTGCACAAGATTCAAAACTAGTGTCTATGCTTCAGAAGTCAATGTGTTAATTCTTCTGTAAACAGTGCAGTGCACCAAAAAGCTAATGGATTGAACAGCACTTGCCTTTACGTACTCCAGACATCACCACTGTCTTACCTCTGTTTCAAATATCTTTTTGTGCATTTAAGGGATTATCTGAAAACACTTCTACCTCTGCCTATGTAATATGCGATTACGAATGACGTTGCCTTTTACAGATTGTATACATACTTACATAGCTATGCATTCTTTTTTTTTTTTTAGAATGCAGTCTTAAAATTTTAAGCAAGAATAAGGCCTGTGTTTAAAACCGCTAATACAGGCAGGCTGACTGAATGTTATGCATTTTTTGCTAATACAGTATGCACAGAAAACGTGTAACCATTGATGGTCTCTCTCTCTCTCTCTGTCTCTCTCTATAGTATCTCACAGTATACATATATATCTATCTATCTATCTATCTATCTATCTATCTATCTATCTATCTATCTATCTATCTATCTATCTATATATATATAGATAGAGATATCTATCTATATAGATATCTCTATATCTATAGATATAGAGAAATCTATATAGAGATATCGATCTCTCTCTCTCTCTCTCTCTCTCTCTCTCTCTCTCTCTCTCTCTCTCTCTATATATATATATATATATATATATATATATATTTATACCTTGTCTGCAGCACTGATCACAAAGATCTGTATTTAAAATATGTGAAACCTCTCCTCAGATTAATAATAAACTTTCCCCAGATTAATGATAATAAATAATTGAATAACATTTTCCATTGCATACCATGCATTTGGGTATTTTTCCAAGGGTGTAACACAGGTCACCCTTGGACAATCTCTTATGGACAAATAGTGTAAACAAGTATGTGATGCAAGAGCTACCAAATCATATGGATTGTTTAGATAGATCCTTGCACTACATCGCCGTCAAACCTTAAGGAAACATTAAGGAGAGAAAAATCTGTAGCCAGATGTATTTTAACAAATATCTGTTTTGCACCTAGCACATTTTCAAATTTTGGGGATTTTTTTTAATGCTTTTTACATTTCCCATACACTCTTTGTGCAAACCCCTTTGACTTTCAAAGGAGAGTCAATCCAGATCAGCTGTTATGTTACCGGATTTATAAAGATAACTGTGATTAATGATCATTGTAACAGCACAGCAGATTACTAGATTAAGGTAATTTAATTTATATTCCCAGCACTTCTCATTCATATTGACAACACAAACTTTCATTTGATGCCAGATCCTCTTCTAACCCAAAATATGAATGTGTACTGTAGGAACAAAGACATTATAGAGAATGTCTTATCGGTGCTCTGGGTACTACTCAGTTCCCTTTCAATCATTCAGTTTTTTTTACATACACACATAGACTGTATGGCCTTGTCCAGTCTTAAAGAAGAAACAACAATTAAGGGCCCACACCAAGCCTAATGCCATTGATTTTGCTGCACTTCACAACACAGTCAAAATGCAAGGCCTGAAAATAAGTTGTCTCCAATATGACCCATTCCTACCACTATAGACATGTTTTCCATACACATGTATGAACAAAGCTCTAGAAACAACTACAGGTTCACCACCTCTGCCAGATGTCTGCATTATTTGGGGGAAAACCATACAGTTATAAAATAATATGCACTGTAAAGTTGATTTGCAAAGGTACTTTCTTTTGTGCCAAAATGGTATTTGATTGGATAAGGACTATGCAGACACTTGGTGGTAGCCCACACAAGCTGCAAGAGTGCTTTAGATAAATATGCCGGTGCTCAAAAAACCTAAGCTGTTGGGCTTCCCAGTACTATTTGTGATCTAGCATTGGTAGAAAATTGTAACCCCCTTCATGTGACAATAATGTTCCCAGTTAAATGTAAGATTTGTTAAACACCTCATTGTTGCCTTTTACAACTGCTAGTCTATATAAACATATGAGAATATTGCATTATAAAACACTAAAAATTGACTGTGTAACTTTACAGTAAGTGGTTTCCAAATATCTATGGACATGCTTTTGTAGCCTATTGCATATATGAATGGATTTTGATGCATGGATTTTGCTTTCTAATAGGTGTGAAAAGACCAATACCGGAACTTTAGACCACTAGTGTGTTCTAGAATTAAAAATACATAGCTTAGGCCTTAAATCATTTTGTAACCTTTGGACCAGAGTTTAGAGCTACATGGGTCAAGGGATCAGAATTTTCAAATAAGCTCCTAAGGACTCATGTTTACGCACTTTGAAGTTGAAGTCAATAAAAGCTGTGCAATACAGTAAACATGAGAATTTTCTCCAGTGTTGGAGTGCCTTGTAACATATTTGAACTGCTATAGATACTAATGTGGTTCAAATGGGTCTCAAGGCACTCCAAAACTTGAACAAATGCACAGTTTTGTGCTGCTTGCAGGGCATTGTATTTCATTAATTTACTTTAATAGGCCATTTACATGGGCCTTAAACAAAATTTTGAGTTTAAGTGCAATTTCTTCAAATGTTTCTTGTATTTAGTATGCATTTAATGTCAGGCTGATGCACCTTATTTTGATATACAAATCACCCTCAACCTAACTTGCTGTAACTCAGAACCTGATGCAGAAACTCTTAATACTACATGTATTCTGCAGGCCTATATATATGACAATTAATCAGGATGGTTTATATATAACATGAAAATAGGTGGCGCAAATAAATAGATACTATTTAACCATGATATAGCCATTTCAGACGGGTACATACTAATACAATTAGTAACTAAAATAATGTTTAATCTAATAATTATATTGTGAGGACACAACATGTCTGCGTGTAAGGCTTAAATACCATAGGTTTGCCAAACCAGTGGAATTACTAATTTCAAACGACCTGACATTTTAGGGAATTTTTTTTCCCTTATCTTGACTGGCTGACAGAATTGGAAAACAATTTTTCTGGTTTGGTTTGATTAACTTTTATGGAAAAAAATAATAATCCTCGATGTAAGTGTGTACACGGGATTCCTTTTATTTGTGTAGTAAGCAGGAGCAATGTGGCCATTTAAGGTCTGTGCAACAATGGTTCTCTATTTTACGTACATTAAGTCCTAAGGGCAGCTATAGCACATTCCAGGGGTGCTTCTGTTTGTCAAATTAAACTTGAAGGCATACCCATCCAGTTTATAGTGAGGCAGAACTAAAAGCACCCCACCTCCCCCTACTAAATCACTGCACAACACAGTATAGCTTTTTTTTAAATAGAAGGGATCAGCATATAGCTTGCAAATCCAAAGTCCAAAAAACATTGAGTTTACTCTTCTTTTTAGGACAGTGGGAGGTGCTATATAACACATTCCCTAATGCCTCTGGGTCAACTGCAGAACAGATACAGTCTAATATTATATAGCTATTTTAAACTGCCTACAACCCTGAAACAGCTGTTCACAGTTTGTAAAATTGTTACAATAATCTTCTGTATCTGTTTTTCAAACCAGTAGTTCTGGATGCACCGTTGGCCCAGTGGCAAAAATAAACCATTTGTATGGCTACGCCCACTACCCTACAAAAGGAGTTACCCATTATTTTTTGGATTTTTGATAGAAGTGAGATATCTTCTGTTTTAAAAATAATGTATTATACTTTGAGTTAATTAAGCTCAAGATGCTGGATTCAAATGGAACAATTACTGGACTTTATGTAGAACAAACTGGATTGTTTCTGTATTTCCTAATATTTTATTGCTAGGAAAGTAGTTTTGTAGGCTTAGCAAGTATAGTGAGTAAATATAGTTAGGGGTAAATGAGATAAACAGCAATGGGGTAACGTAATAATATTTTTTTTGTCAAATATTTTTTTTGGCAAAAGACTGTATACACTAATACTGAAAGAACGTTAACAACCTACCTGGTCATTTTCTGGTCCAGAAATGATCTATATAATTTTTACCAACTTAGAAAAATTGCATATATGTCATAACACAGTATGCCTTTGTATATGAATACTTTTGGACTTAATTCTCATTTACTATAATATAAAACTTTATGCTACAGTCAACGGTGTATTCTTTATTTAAATGTCACATTTTCTAATGTACATTACCTAGCAGATAGGTAGTGTAAACACAGTATTTATCAGAGATGGTTAAAATGACACTATTTTAATATCCTGACCTGTTGATGAAGCTGTGATTGTTTTAAAAACAAACATCATACAATGGGCACCATTGTAAGATCGCTACTTTTTTTTAAGTCGTGTTACCAGTGTATAGAGACATTTGTGTTTCCCTTGGTTAGCCGTTTATATTTAGCCTATGTAGAAGTGAGCGGCAGGCACCTCCAGTTTGGCATATTGGAAAAACAATAGTGATCAGCGAGGTTATCTAACCTGTTTAATTGCCAGTCCTCCATGAAGCATTTGACAGCAGTGTTAGAGGTTGCTTTATAGACATTAAATAATTTCAAAAACACCAGTAAGGTCTCTTGAGTTACCTCAAGCCTTGCATACATTATGCAATTTTCTTTCCTTCAATCAAGGGTTGAAGGAAAGAAAATCGTTCGATTCCCCTATCAACACAGTTGGTGTTGATAGCGGAACCTCCCTCATTGCGCTATTGTATTCTGACAGTGGGAAGTTTCCCACCTCCAGAATAAAGTGATTACTTTTTCTGGCTATAGCCGTTGGCAGTAATCGTATGGAAAATAACTCGATGGATAGCCTGTCCAAAGATGGATCAAAATTTGTCTGGTTTCTGCTAAACGGGCTGAATTCTAATCTGTCTATGCCTGGCTTTATACATATATGTACCAGTCAGGAGTTTGGTTCTCTTAAATACAGAGAACAAGTTTACATTTGACTACACCTTATCTGGTCTTTGTGAGCATGTACCGGTCCCTGAGTAATGATAATGAATGATGGTGTGATTCTTTTAATCTTTTTGTATGAGAATGTTTACTTTACAAAGTATGTATTCAGACAGACTACATATACCTAGATTTAAACCACGTACACTTGGGCTGGATGTCGAGAGACAATGACTGGTTCAAATGAAAAAAATGGCCAACTACTGATTGGCGCTCTCAGCCAATGGCAGAGAATGCTGATCGGAGTGTTCATTCCCCTGTCAGAACACAACAGCTCAGTGGGGGAGATCGCTGAACTAACCGCGCATGGATAGTACAGCGGCTCTGACCAGAGCTGTCAGTGTTAGTTGTACCTGGCTATAAAGTGTTACTCCACTTTTGTTGAGAAAAAATAAATAAAAAATCCCCTCAGGGTAAACGATGTATATTGCAGGGACTTTAACTACCTGTTTCAGAGTCCTAGCTTTGTCTGCTCTCAAGAATTAGCTGCTTGTTTCACCATGTATTTTGTAGATGGATTCTGAATAGGAGGGTGTGATTTATTATAATCACTTGGTGCACGTTCAGTGTTCTGATGAGAAAAGCTGCAGTGTCCACATCCCTTTAGAAGTATTTGACCCTTGGGGAGAATCTTACCAAAACCAAAAATCCTATTTCAGGGGATGCCTAAAATTAAACCTGTATCATCATGAAGATATCTGAGAAAATAAGTGAGCCAATCACACAAGCAGGAAATTACATTTCTGGGGTCATTCCATACACCGGCAGTGTAAAGAATGCCTTCAGGTTGCCATATTGAATACAATTTTACATACAATTACAGCAGCTGAAGATTAAATAGACAAAGTAATTTGTAATAATATTACATACAATATGGTTTGTGTAGCAATAGTATTTTTTTTGCTACATTTTTTTATTTTTTTTTTAAGAAAGTGGAGCTATCCTTTAAGAGCTGGTTTCTTGTTAACTCACCAATAAGTGTTAGTTTGAAGTTCCCAACATTGATTTTAATAACAATATGTATGTCTTCAAATGTATGTATTATGACAAGTGATATAGTCAATGGTGCATTGTCAGTCAGCCTAAAGGACAAATGTGACTTCCTCTCTACTTCTTGAGCTACCCCAACCTTCCCCCTCCAGTACATACTTTACCTGTTCTGACTGCCATGATCTAAAGCATTTGTTTACATCCTGACCTGCACAGTAGCTCCCCATTGTTTTACATTCAATACATTGTTATTGGTACAATATAATGTTTATTATGACAGTGACATTATTACGTAATTTTCACAGCCAAAAGACAATAAAAAAGTAACCAAAGAGATATCAACTCCAAGTCAAGGAGATAAAAATGACTAACTGTACTTTAGAGAATCTAACCTATTAATTAAATTACATAGAAATGAAGAGACAAGTTCCCGTATTAGGCTTGAGTCATACATAATGCAGGTAGTAATCATTAATCATATAACAATAAAGCATCATAGTTTAACCGTAAGAGAGGTTTCCTAAAGCCTTGTACACACGCTCAGTCCATCCGATGAGAACGGTCTGAAGGACCGTTGTCCTCTGGCTAACCTATCGTGTGTACGAGGCTTAAAAGTTGTGTAAAGTAAGGAAAAGGAGATGGGAGGATAGATAGAAAAAGGAAAGAAAAAGAAAAAAAGTAAAAAGAATTAATGGTATGGAAAGAGAATAGCTTGCCATTGTTTTATATTGGAATGTGTCCCAAGGCCAGAGATGATTGGCAACTGGCCTCTATAAAAAGCTGCTGTACAGGTGTGGCAAACATGTATATTTTTGGATTGAAATGCAAAGAAATGCTGTGGACACACAGTCAAAAGAAGTAAGCATCTGGGATAAGGGGGGGATAGTTAAGGTCAGGGCAGAAGGTCGAAAAGCATTAGTGCACCTTGTTTTAAAGTTCACTTATCTTTAAAAAATAATGTATAGTTGCTAGAATTTTATAAAAAAAAAATTGGTCGTCTGAAGAAGTGTCAGAGCAGCTCTGAAAATGGCATGACTGTTACCCATGCTGTTCAAGACAAAACCTCTAGGGTTTGGCTCTGAAGATCACAAGAGAGCCCAGTGCACAACGGACGAATGTCCGGCAACAATGGCCGGTTCAATAGAAAACGGCTGACATTTGGCCCGTGTGTACAGCAGCCGTTTCCAACAGAAGCTGGCTTATGTTTAAGGGTCATGACCGAAAAAGGTCTGACGACCAGCTTCTGACCAGAGTGTTTTGGGAATGGGGCCGTCCTCTTGTCAGAACACAATAGCTCAGCAGGGGAGGTCGCTGTACTAACATTGGATTGTTAGTACAGTGGCTCCGGTCTAAACTGTCAGCAGGTTGAACGGAACAAAATATATATTAGTGTATAGTAGGCTTTACTGTTTTTACTGGATGTAGAAAACACAGGCACACCCATTCTGATGTCAGATGGGTGCCTTGATTTATTTTTATTTATTTGTATTTCATATTTTTGTTTACATTTTTTACTTATTCATTAATTTAGTTATGTTGTCAAATAAGCATGTTAGCTAGTGACATAGAGCATCTCAATACTAGGTAGAAATGTTGCTCTTCTCCAGAAAGCAAAAGTTGTGGTCTTGTCACACCGAGCACAGAAAGCATGACAAAGCTGAAAATATTTGATCAAAGATTTATACATTTTCAGGTTTCAGGCTGACATCAACTTAGCTGAAAACTCATTGACCCATTTCAAAATGATAGGAAATTTTCATTGTCCTTCATTTTCCTGTGGCCTGTATGTCTAACACAAGCCTGGTGAATATACAGTATGCTTGAGTCTAAGATGTAATACATCTGGGAAAAATAAGAAGTAAAAAACAAAGTGTGTAATATTTATGAATCAAACATAATTTATTGAATAAAATATTGAATATAATTTATCTTTGGGAAATCGTCCATTAAGTTTGGTTAATGTCAGTGTATAAAGCACTATACAATATTAGCATTCAGTCTATTATTTGTTATAAAAACGAAGGAACATGCCTGGCCTATGATAAATAATTTATAGATTTACTATTGTTTTTCTTCAACATAAGCCATTTGAATGCCTTCCTTTACTTACCCTTAGTAATAAATATGTTCAGCTAATTTGAGCATGCACTTCTACAGAAGCATCTTTCTGTAATGTAATTTTGAATCTTTACTTATAGTCTTTTTTGCTGTGTACAATACTTTGAGACTGTTGCTCTATTCATTTATATGTAGGGTGTAACTTAATAGCAGACTTATATCCTTGCTCAGAAGTCAACCATGTGTTATCTTGTTTTCAGAAGGCAGGGAGTGTGTAAACTGTGGCGCAACCTCAACCCCTTTGTGGAGGCGAGACGGCACTGGACATTACCTATGTAATGCATGTGGACTCTATCACAAAATGAATGGCCAGAATCGACCCCTCATCAAACCTAAAAGACGGCTGGTAAGTGACACCTGATTCTCTTCTTTCTTTAGTATTCGGAATAAGAATTGGGGGGCTTTTAGTGGAAACCTGGCATCTCCACCAGCAGACTTCTATGAGGCATGATTAATTATATTGGCCATTTTTCCAAAATATTACAGTCTGCCTGGTGTCTAGCCCTCACATGTCTTTGGTTCTGAGCTATTTATATTAATGATCTTTGGCTTCAAGCTATCTTCATTAGTCAACAATGAGACCTGTAATTAACTTACTAAGGGAGTAGTGATCTCTTTCTTGGATCATTTAAGGATGATCATAATCTACAATGGCATAATAAGTACAGTAAAGAAAACCATGCACAATAAATGCCAATGAAAATCATGATGGCATTGTATAATATCTAACCATCTAATCTAACCAAAAATACTCATCTTTTTTTTTTTTTTTAAATGAAGATGATACATTTATTAGGAAAACATATGTGTAATGTGTTACAAAGACGTGAGGGATCATTTACTAAATAAGCCTTATTTCAGGTTGCCCAATTCATTCTTTACCCAATTATATTTAAGTTAAATTCTTATTTCTTTAGACTTTGCTTTTTTTTTAAGTAAGTCTACATCCTTGTAAACATACCCTTGTACTGAATGATTGAAGGAATACATTGTAGGAGTAAAGCTATTATGGTGTTAATAATACTCGTAATATTAATAATACTGCTTTACTACCACCATACTGCCACTACTACTACTACTGCATATTGTTACTGGTGCATAATTTCAACAATGGAGTTTATTTACAAAAATAGGAGTACAGATTGTTCTCCTAGCAAGCTGAATGTTCACTTAGTGAATAGGCAAAACTATGCTTACTTTGAATACTGTCCAATTATGTCCGGGAGAATTAAAAAACAAAAACAGTCTCACTTTATTCACTAAGCTAAGTACGCATTTATTTTCTAATTGGATAATCTCTATTCCTTTAATAAATTACCTCCATTGCGTGTTTCCAGGATTTTAAATAACTCTTTATATTATAATTCTATAGTGTATTAAAAAACCCTTGTGTTGTAGTCAGTTAGAGTAACACTTTTCGAAACAGGACTAGACATAGCTTTGATTTTTTGGCAGCTGTCCCCACACCAACCCCCTCCTTATATTAGACTCTGACTTCCCAGGAAAAATCTGCCGGAAATCTGAACTCCTTAGATAACTCCCAAGCAACAATTTCCTCAAAGTAAACCATTAAGTGTGTTGTACTGCAGGGAGAAAGGACTAAGGAAACTGTAGACTATTTAGATGGTTATATGTCATCACTTGTAAACACTGATCCGCACTATTACAAATCTAATGCAGAGGTCATTAGGAAACTGGAATAGAAGTGCTCATTAAAAAGCTAGCATTCTAGTCAACATTATACTTGATGTGATTGTAGCATTCTAGTCAACATTAGCAAACTAACATTCAAGGAGACAAAGGGCTAACTTATTAAGCTATTGTTACTTCACATATCCAATGAGGTTCAAGAGATTTACAAACGTTGCTATTTTTGTTGAACTTGATTGGTATTTGAAGTGAACCAGTTCGAGCATAAAAATACTCCCCTAGAAAAATGTGAAAAACTGGATTTAAGTCTTGAACCATTTCTTTCCCATTATAAATATTTAGTTACTTCCTGTAAACCATTTGTTTGTTTGTCTGTGATCAAACCTGGTTGTTTATGCCACGAAACATGTTTTTTCTTGCAGTCTGCAGCTAGAAGAGCAGGTACATCTTGTGCAAACTGTCAAACAACCACCACCACACTGTGGAGGAGAAATGCCAATGGCGATCCAGTGTGTAATGCCTGTGGGCTCTACTACAAGCTGCACAATGTAAGTGTCTACTGTTGCTTACTATTAGTAATGTAAGATTCTATGAATACTTGTTTTATTCAGATATTATATTTCAAAACATTTAATTCATAGTAAAGGCACCTGCAAAGTATTGTTACCATTAATATTAGTGCCATCGTCTTACCATGAAATGCTGTGTACATGTAGTAGGGTTACCAATAACCTGAAACAATAGCAATGAAAACACTGCCTAAACCAACTTATAGGCTAAAAGACAAAGTCACTTTCTTCTAATTCATCTGGGAACCCTTTGTTGTTGTATGGAATGAAAATGTTGTGGGATATACAGTATATATCTATCGGTGGCTATAAACACAAGCTTATCACCGTCCTTTTTGACCAGAAATGGTGACAGTCTTTGTGTCTATGCCACTGTCAGGCCATCATACTTTCATACTGTTGTCTATAGGCAGCTTTAGAATCATACATGTCCAATTATGCTCCTTTTATCAAACTTAAGCCTTGTACACATGATCAGAATATCGGACGAATTTTCATCTGTTTTTTGTTGCATGCTAATCTGATTTCGTAAGTGAAGAGGTTATTCACCATAGGAAAATTTTCGTACAACAGAATTCAACTTATTTTTATGATTTTTTTTTTGGACTAAAACTGTACTTATTAAACAAAAATCGAACCTTATGCTCACATACAATTAACACTTTATAGTCTGCACATCCAGTTTTTGTCATACGTAAATTCAGAATTGGCTGTCAGTAGCACCAAACTAACGATCTGAACATCGGCAGATCGTTCATCGGACATAATCTAACTTCCGATTTTCTTATCGTGTGTACAGCCTTTAGACAAACTAGTGTTATGTGTAGAACCTATGGCAAGAGTCACTCATTTAGGGCCAATTTGCTAATTTATATTGAATTGCTCTGTTAATGACAGAAGGTTTGCAATTCAGGCACACTCCTTGGGCCAGGAGTAAAAATATGCTACAATAGCAAATAGAATGAATTATGGAGAAAACATTATGGTCGCATATCTATCACTAGCTTCTATTTTTTACTAAGAGATCAGTCTGTATAAAGCCAGTCTTAAGTTAGATACTGACATCACAGGGTGTTGGATATAAGGCCTTAATATGTTGGATGTGGGGCCACGGTGTTTTGGATTCTACAAGCATGTATGCCAGTATCATTGTAGCAGTAAGGATAGCCATCTTATATTAAGAGAAACAATACCAATGAGCCAAAAATATCCAACATAGCCAGCCACTATTTCCACTGAAATTAGTCAGCTACTGTTGTCCGCATACACCCAGGGGCAACCCACGCATATGACACAATCATTACCTGAAATCTGTCAGATAAAAAATAATCATATATCTATGGATTCAAGGCAACCACTGTAGATATCTTCTGGCAGCCAAGGAGATTCAACCTCTCTGCTTGTCCTGTTTACCATTATCAAAGAAAGTGAAGGAAAATCCAAAAGTAATACCGCTCTTCTTTTCTTGGTTACACAATTTTTGGTGACCTAGGGTTTCCCCAAGGAATTCCATTAATTGCAGGGATTTTTTCTCACCTACGGTTTGGCTATGGGTCAGGAAGTGAAGGGAAATCTCTGCAATGGGACACAGTTAGAGCAACAAAAATTTGGCGGGTTATAACCCTTTCTTACTGTATCCAAGATGTTTTGCCTATAGTTTTACTTTACTGTAGAGATATGCATTTTCTTAAGAGAAGAATAAAACACTTAACATTGTATGGATAAATTATGTAGCATAGGGCTAGGAGACCTGAATTTAAAGCACAGAATTCCTGAAATGTTAGGGAGGGTGCTTAGGGATGCAAGTTCTGCACTACAGTTCAAAGTCATTCTACCTAAATCCACCACTTGGGTACTGACTTCAGCATTGTTGGAGATGCTGGTGCCTGCTGATGTTAGTGCCCCCAATGAAGGACTGAAGTTGTACAGGTGTAATGATTATGGCTTTAGGTCACATCACCAACAAAATGTATAAACCCCTGACATGTAACTGTGTTTGCCTTGCTCTAACTGTACTCACCACCATCACTAATGTATCAGTGTTTAAAGTGGACATATATATGAATCAGATGGGTCAGTTGATGGTCATTATATCTTTGGGCAAGGTGGACACCCTGGCTGATAAAACAAAGATATGGACAGTGGGCTAGGTTTGACTGGACTGGTTTGACCCCTGGTAATTATTTTTTAGAAAAAAGGCTCCAGTTTAATGTGTCTGGCCCTTTTTCTGCTGTTTTGTTTTTAATGAAACAAAGGGTTGTTTGGCAGTAAGATTGCACTGTCACCTCCAACCACCATCTTGTGTGTGTGTGTTTAACTTTAGTGTAATAATTTTACCCTTTTATTCTAGTTTATCAATAATACGTTATAGGCTCAATTCACTATGCCATGACATATAATTTTTTTCAGACATGTGACTGTTGGTTTTTATTGGCTCACTGCTAAAAATAATAGTCATTATGGCTAATAATGATCATTGTAGCTTAGTGAATTGAGCCACATGAAAGTTAATAAAAATGCATTTAATGCACATTTATTTTCCCTAACTGTAGACATAAGTGTAATTTTCCTTTCAGTGAGCTTGAAATAATTAAATTGCAATTGAAAGTGACTTGATTTTTATTAATTAGAAAAAAAAAATGCGAAGAGCTTTAATAATATTTAGACTTCTAAGCTAAGTATAAAAGAATAAGGCAGCATAAAGGTTAATAACAATAATTTGAAATGTGAAACTCTATATATTTACTTTAACAATATGTCATTTTGTTGAATAGAAACATTACAAAATTTTCTTTGACATAATAATAAATAACTTTGTTTTGACCAGAGTTAGATTTATTACTTAAAGCATAGCTTTTTTTTGGCTTTTTTCATCTTTGTGGAAATATGTTTTTAAATAAGGTACCATAAAACCTTTAAGGTTTTGTAAGTGAACATTTACATGATTAAAATTTTACTAAGAGTCAATAGCTTTTAAATAGTAGCATATCAAATAAACTTTTTTTGGTTTTTAAAATGTCCCTCAAATTCTAGGAAATTGAGAACTCAGAGAAGCATATGCTAAAATTACAATATTCAGGTGCAGGTTTTTAATCCCATTTAACATTAATTTATGCATTCATATTTATGTATATGGTTTTATGACAAGATGAGGAGACATATTAGCAATCATTATGCACAACTGCTTTTAGTACAGATCACATGTATTAATTGTTCTTCTTCCAAAAATCTGGCAGGTTTAATTTTATTAGGAAATGCTAAACAAATATATTTACACTTGGCTGTCAGACCTCCTAGGTGTTTTCATCAGGTGTGAAACACAACAAGCCTGTAGCAGGATTAAACTTGCTTTATTTTCATTTCATTAATTTTTTTTCTTTGATATGCACTGTAGACGGCGCAATGTAAAATAGGTCATCATTTCACATCTGCAACTGAAACGTGTCTCATATTACCAAGGAACAGATATTCATTGCAGGCAAATAGCTTCTTGTCTGGGGGTAGAAAAAAGATTCCTTGTCTTGTTAACTCTTTCAAACAATTATATGTTACTACTGTGTTATATTACTACAAGTTTACAATGTTACAATTTCCCTACTGACACATAATTATCTCTAAGATCTGAATAGAATACTATTTAAATTAATTTAAGACGATTGAAATCTGTAATAATTCTATTTATTTATTTATGTAAGAAAACTATACTTATACTTATACTTATAATTTGTAGTTTTAAATTTGTGTTATAGGCAGGCATTGTATAAAGCAGTCAATAGAGCAGAATCACACACACTTTTATTTTACTGCCAGCATCCATCCAAACATACATTTTCAGATTGTTACTTTATTTTTGACTAATTTTCTGAATCCCATGTCTACGTCCACCCCACGCCACCATTTTAACAATGTACATCATCGTTCACTTCTTCTTCTCCCCTTTCTTGGCCAGCCAATGGGTCACATGCACACCAGATTTCATGCTCATATGTCAATAGAAAAAAAAATTAACTATTTGCCACAATCTTGGACATTAGCTATCAGAGCTCCCTGGAAAACTCTGGTGATGTAGTTTGTTATGTGCAGTCTTTAAGGCATTTAGCCACCTGCAACAGGCCAGGGCCATCCTGTGGACATAAATTTTAAATTACCCTCTCTCAATGTATCATATAGTGTGGTGATTGCATTATATGAAAAAGTATTATATCACTTACCTTTTCATAGTCCAGGTCTTTAAGATTTATTGTCCAAACACCTCAGCAGCTATCCCACTAAGTAGTCCAGCTAATGGTCATCTATTACTATTTGGAACTTTCAATAAGTGGCACTGGTTTTCCAAATAACGTCTCCTCTAAGGTCTTTTCTATGGACTTTTGGACGCTGGTAGTATGCTGCCTGCATGTTCTTGCTGGTCTACCCTTCTAATGGATTCCCAGAGTGGCCTGTTCTCTCAATATGACGATTTCCTTCTAATACCAAATGACCCATAGACTTGTTGTAGACATTTGCTCAGTTTTTGTTTGAGCTTTGATCTTTATCTCTCAACGAATTCCACTTCTGCTACCAGTGAAACAGGAGTGAGATTCCAGGCTTACGAATCCATGTTTATTCACTAACGCTGATGATTACAAAACACATCCTACTTCCCTGTAGTCCCATGGAATACATCTGAAAATCTACACATGGAATATTTCTTTATGAATCACATCTCTACACTGCACCCCTCCAGTCATGTACATTCCAAAGGAAGCCCTTCTCTTAGAAGGAAAGAAATCCTTTGAAATGTTTAGGAAAAAAAAAAAAAAAAAAACATTCCCCCGACCAATTAAAAAAACATAAATAACAAAAGCTTCTCCAAAACACTGGCTTCCACAATACTTCACAAACACAATATAAAATAATGTATAAAATTATAGTCCTTTTAAGGCCTCATGCACACTGGACATTTTTGGATGTTTTTACAGCAGCTGTTTTTGTCAGTAGACATTTTTTTTATACAGTCATTAAACTCTCCATCATGTTATTCTATGTGTCTATGCACACATAGGCTGTTATCAGCAGTTTTGGGCAGAGGCGTTTTTGAGCAGTAAAAAAACCCCAAAACTAGTGGGTTCTGAGAGACATTTTTCAGCAGTCAAAACGCTGATAAACGTTGATAAATGTTGATAAATGCTCAAAAACGTCACTCACCAGCGTTTTTTTAAGTTTTTGATCCATGGAAAAAAAAAAATAACGTGGAAAAATTATAAATAACGCTACTACATGCTAAAATATTGCAAAAAAGTTGAAAAACTCACTGCAAAGCTCCTGGTGTTTTTATAATGTTATTTTAATGTGCAGTGTGCATTAGGCTTTACAGTTATGTTGCATTGTGCCCCATTGAGAATCTTGCAGCCACTTGCCTTTAAAATGGCCAACAAACTAACCAATGTGCATATCATTGCCTAGACTAAAGCTGGCTATACATTGATTAAATTCAAACTGTTCAGTATAGTTCAGACAAATTTCAATCAGGGTGTAGCCAAACCCACTCCACATAAGCAATCATTTGATCGACTTCTATCTAAGTTACATGTTGAAAATCTTGGTCAGCGACTGCAGACATTGATCAGTACATTCTGTCAACTGTGGGTCCCGCTGTCAGAATACACTGTCCCAGTTTCGGGGGTGGAGGGTGGGTTGGGGGATGGGGATTCCTCTATCGACCTTGATTGTGTGGTTGGAGGAACCTGTTTTTTCTGTTCAGTCCTTAAGAACATCAATAAAATAATAGTGAGAACAATAAAAACCACCTCTATGTGATGAATGTTTGCCATATAGCTCCCTGGGTATCAACATCCTGGAGAAATTTTAATGACTAGAAAATTAATAGAAAATACAGTAAAATGTTTACAGGCCTACGTTATTGTATTATTTTTTATGATCTAGGAGATCAAAAATCACAGTTAAAAAAATAATATAATATTGTCTGGTTCACAATATTGTCTATTTCCCCTGTGATTGGTGTAATGAGCCATATTCAAGTAGGCCAAGACCACACAGGACAAGATCAGCTCATCACTCCTCAGCTTCTGCAATTTTGTGAGACTTTAGGAACACACCAATCAGTTTAGATTCAGGACTAGGGAGGTGTGAGTTTATTTCAAATCACAGATCACGTGACTAGAATGCTAGAAATTGCCATTTTTTTTCGACAAACTTGAGAAAAATCATAACATGACGAGTTTGTGTTCTCTATATCAGAGTCATATCAGAAGCAAAGTTTTTACACAGTTTACTACTTTTTTTTTGTAGCTAGGTATGAAAAGTGCATAATACATTTAGGCCTCGTACACACGATCGGACATATCCGATGAAAACGGTCCGCGGACCATTTCCATCGGATATGTCCGATCGGGAGTTTGATCCGATGGCGTGTACACACCATCGGATCAAAATCCCCGCCGCTGGACAGCGCGGTGACGCGGCGGTGACGTTGACGCCGCCACGTCACCACCACGTCACCGCACCAGGAAGTTAAACACTTCCGCGCATGCGCCGAATCCATTCGGCGGCGGCGCGGCGGCGGTGGGGGACGACATGTCTGCTGGTAAGTGTACTAACCAGCAGACATGTCGGGCGGACAGATTCCACCGGATGGATTTCAAAGCATGCTTTGAAATCTGTCGGGTGGAGAAATCTGTCCGCTAGACCATACACACGAGCGGAGATGTCTGCTGAAACGGTCCATCGGACCGTTTTCAGCGGACATATCCCCTCGTGTGTACGAGGCCTTAGAGTTACATTTTTTCATGTAAGGTCCTCTTTCCTGCATATAAAAACCTTGCAACTTATGTATTAATAATAATAATTTGGTAATTAGTTTTATTATTTACTAGGGAAATCTAGGGAAGACTTACAAATATGCATCTAGGGAAGAGATATATATATATATATATATAAAATATATATATATATATATATATATATATATATATATATATATATATATATATAAAATATATATATATATATATATATATATATATATTTGTACAAACATACCGGTATAAAAACCTGTCATGTAGATTAAATAACATAACTAAGTACACTCAAGAAGACTAAGACTATTTCCCCCATGAAATCCAAATTAATGTATATGTCCAAAGCATAAATCCTTTTTTTAAATAACTCTCAAACTTTTTTTATAAATAACTCTCATCTTAGGTTGGGGTTGGCCACTTATACTTTACCATTATATTTGTAATTTGTAAATTCATACAGCATATAACCGTGTCTTTAAAAATAACGCTGATATAATTTCACCATCAGTGCTGTAGTGAAATGTTCCCTGAATCAGAAAGTCTGGAAAGTCTGGTCAGGCAGACGCTCGGCAGGTGTCCACATGGGCCATAAAACTGACCACCCTCAGCAGCGTGCGTAGCTAATTAGTAAGATAATAGGGACTCACTTTCAGGTTAAGCTTTGCAAGGATCATGAACAATTCCCTGCTCTTAATGTAGCACACCACTGTTTTATTGGTTGACCTTACCATGTTGCGGTCAGCCTTTGTAAAATAAAAGAACAATTTGCCATGTAGTTGTTAACTGATAGGTGAATAGTCCCAGGCTAATGCAATGAATGCATTGCAGTAAAACACAGCGTGTAGTAGCCGAGCGGTGTAAAACTTAGTTATTACTGGCCGAAACTGACAGCTGTCAGTAAAACTTGCCTATTTCCTAAATCTGTCATCTTTGTTGTGTTTATTTTGGTTCAGAGTACTAATCTGTAAAATGCTGTCTGTGCAGTTTATGAGCCACATATCTTGGGTAATTTGTATTTGAAACATGCAGGGTATATTTCCAAAGAATTGTGTTCCTAAACACAGTGAAAAACAAAAGATAACTATTATACACAAGCAGGCTACTTTTATAGTGCTTTATATGTTATTGCTGATGCAGGGTTACATTTAGTATTGAGGGATGAGCATTTTTTTTAACTGCATTTTAATATGTAAGAATAAGATTTTTTTTTATGTACAATGTTAGTATAAACCAGCCACAGTATGTTTGGTTTGGAAAAATTTATTAAATTGAAAATATCAATATAAAAATACTTACCAATACAAGAATAGAGATTGTTTACCAACAAAATTTTCCCGCTGTCTCATGGGACCAGTGTGTTTCCCAAAAGACAGGGGAGAGGGACGAAAAGGGGCGTGACTTCCACAGGAGTATATGCCCGGAAGTGGGTGAAAATACCTGTATTATGCAGGTATCTGCAACCCCTCCCCCTGAAAGGTGCCAAATATGACAGCGGAGGGGGGTTCCGAAAAGCAGAGGTTCACTTTTTGTGTGGACTTCCGCTTTAAGCTGAAAAAGGCAGTCATGCTGTGTGGCAAAAATGATTCCCCCATCATGCTCAGTGGACAGTACCACTTGTGGTTTTGATGTGGTACTCCCATCCAAATAGTAAAAAATAAATAAAAATATAGGCATTCAAGATGCGGCAGTATTTCTCTCTTTAAAATGTAACACAGATGTAAAAGAGCCCTTAGTATAAGGTAAAACTGTGTTCACTTTAAATAACCAATTATTTGCAAGATAAAAAATGTAAAAGATATTTGCTTCCATGTATTTTGAATTATTAAAGAGAACATAATTACCCATTAAGATGGCTATAAATGGTTTGAATCTCAGCCAATTCAGCAAGGATAGGCCGTGATTCAAACTACCTATGGGCAGGCTGATTGTCTACCCATGGAGAACACGATAGTTCAGTGGGAGGGATTTCCTCACTGTGTTGATGGGGAAATGAGCGATTTTCTATCCTGTAACCCATGGCTCCAGGAAAGATAATCCCATTTATGGCCTGCCTTAAAGCAGAGTTCCACCCAAAAGTGGAACTTCCGCTTAATCCACTCCTCACCCCCTTACATGCCATATTTGGCATGTCATTTTTTTGGGGGGGGTGGGGGCTTCAGGAGGAGGGGGACTTCCTGTCCCACTTCCTCCTTCCGCCGAGGGGCTGCTAAGGTGATACGTCATATTGCCTTTTGGCAGCCCCTCCCTGTAGGCGATCGCCTGGGACACATAACAGGTCCCAGGCGATCGCCTGTCCAATCAGATGGCGCATCGGCGCTCACGCATGCGCAGTGGGTGCCCAGCCATGAAGCCGAAAGCTGTCACGGCCGGGTGCCCACACTTAAAATAAAGACGCCGGCCGCAAAGGGGGGGAGAGGAGCGGAGCCACGGGCGGCGCGTCGCTGAAACGTGGAGCAGGTGAGTGTATGTTTAGTAAAAGCCAGCAGCTACACTTTTTGTAGCTGCTGACTTTTAATAAAAATAAAAAATGCCTGGAAGACCCCTTTAAGATCCGTACACACGGGACGAATGCCGGTCGACATTGACCTGTTCAATAAAAATTTGGCAGTTGTGTAAGCCATCCGGTTGTACAGAAGCCAGTGATTTGGCTGGCTTCTGTCAGATGTGCATGCTGGAAAACCAACAGACGACCGGCTCTTTATCAGCGCTCTCTGCCAATAGCGGAGAGCGCTGATCAGAGTGTTATAGCAGGGGGCTGTCCCCCTGTCAGAACATAATGGGGGGGGGGGGTCACTGTACTAACATCGGATCTTTAGTTCATCGGCTCTGACCGTAGCCGACAGTTTCTTTTTCGTTCAACCCGTTGAGTTAAACGAAAAAAACAAAACAAAAAAAAACGAATAGCGTGTACCAGGCTTTACTCTAAAATATTGGCCTAAAAACAGAAACATTTTGTAAAAAGTGGGAAGAACTTCTGAAAATGCTTTTGCTACTTGGGTTACCTTGGGTTTCTGGATGGTCCTGAAGCCTCTCTACGGACATTCCTGCACTGAGCTTTATAAGGACCCCCTCTTTCTCATTTTGATTCTTCTCCATTTTTGCTTGCTCTGGGGACATCATGCCTATAAAATACCTATGACCAGTGCCGATCCTGACCTTCCTGGGGCCCTAAGCAAAATAACATGTCACAGAAGCGGGGGAGGGCTCTCCCGACAGTGACATGTCACATTGAAGATTAAAGTTAAGAAGTGGGGGGGGGGGGGGGTGGTGTTCTGCTGTCGGAAATGGCATATTACATTAAATGAGAAGAGGGGGGAGCTGACATCTTACCTCTTCTCCCATGCAGCCAGCGAGTTGAGAAGTGGGGTGAGGGGCCCAAAATGACTTCTCACCAGGCGGGGCCTCTAGTCATTTGGGGGCCCTCCACAGCTTTGTGGGGCCGAAAACGGCTTGCATAGTGAGCCTATAGGGTGGATCGGCCCTGCCTATGACCATTAAAATTCAGCTAATCCCTGAACTTTGGAGTTTTGCTATAGTTTATGTACTGTATTTTATTAGCATTTTGGGTTTGCTACACACAATTTAAAGTAATATATGTTTAATTTTTGGTTACTTTACCTGTAGAGCTGCACTTTTTGGTTTTTCACAATGCTTTTGCTACTGTCTGTGCCTTCCTGTCTCAGTGACACCCCCCTCCATTTCTTACATGGACATCACTGGGACAAAAGTGAAAGTAAATCTACCCAATTGTGTAAAAACTTGACAACCTTTTAACTTTCGATTTAAATGTGCTTGGGTTTTATATCATTACTGTCAAATACTTTGCAAAAGCTACTTAAGACTGAGAAACAAAAACAAATAATTGATTTTTGTTTAGATTAACAGACCCTTGACCATGAAGAAGGAAGGCATCCAGACAAGAAACCGAAAAATGTCTAGCAAGTCAAAAAAGAGCAAAAAAATCCATGACGGCCTTGATGATTACCCCAAGAGCAGCTCGTTCAGCCCTGCCGCCCTCTCCAGGCACATGTCTACCCTCAGCCACATTTCACATTTTGGTCACCCCGGCCACATGCTGACCACGCCGACGCCAATGCATCCATCATCTGGCCTCTCCTTTGGACCTCATCATCCCTCCAGTATGGTAACCGCCATGGGTTAGACTTTACTCTTTGTAACTTGCATCCCTTTTAAGACTTCATCTATATTTTACATTTTTTTGGAAAGTGATGACCCTTTAAAATATGAAAAAAATAAAAAAAAATGTTATTTAAATGCAGACGCACAGTAGTGCTTGCAACATTGAAAGGAACTCACTGTGGCATCTACGCATTCTTGACCACTGAATCTGGATCCCATTTGTGAATAAGCCATTGAAACCGTGACTCCCTGTTGATAAGGGTTTCTAGTGCTGTGAAGAAAATGAGAACATTGCAAAAAAAATAAGAACTTTATGCTGTACATTTTGAAGACTTTTATTTCTGCTTAGCACCTGTATGAAAAGCATGAAGGACAGCAAGATTTTATGGGGAGCCTGGCAGTCGACCATAGACTCAATGAACTCTCAGGCTGCTTGACTCACAACGTGAACACACTGCTAGTCTTGTTTTCTGTAACTGGCAGAAGTTGTTTGATGCATTAAAACTGTAGACGGTTCATACGTTCAGGCTGTGGGTCTCTTCGCAGGAAGCACTATCAATCCTGGACAATTAATGTTACTAGACGGAAGTTGTCAGAAAGGATTCGCAGATAGCCATTCCTCAGGCCTCAATGCATTGTGAACAAGTTCCTGTAATTGTTGTTTGTATGTATAATTCAAAGACACCAAAATATAAAAAAGATGTAGATTTATTTCATCATATTATACAGACTGAATGGTTGTATAAATTTATTTACTGCTAGTGTAAAGAAACCGCTTTTATTGTTTTCATATTTTTTTCTTTCTTTAAAAATAAAATAGACTGCATTCTGTTGAAACGAGGTGGTTTGTCATCTACTTGTTCTAAATTCGAAATCTGTGACCTGAATGTTGACTCATTAACCACTTAAGACCCGGACCTTTAGACAGCTAAAGGACCCGGCCAGGTTTTGCGATTTGGCACTGCATCGCTTTAACAGACAATTGTGCGGTTGTGCGACGTGGCTCCCAAACAAAATTGGCGTCCTTTTTTTCTCACAAATAGAGCTTTCTTTTGGTGGTATTTGATCACCTCTGCGGTTTTTATTTTTTGCGCTATAAACAAAAATTGAGCGACAATTTTGAAAAAAATTCTATATTTTTTACTTTTTGCTATAATAAATATCCCCAAAAAATATATATAAAAATATTTTTTTTCCTCAGTTTAGGCCGATACGTATTCTTCTACATATTTTTGGTAAAAAAATCGCAATAAGCATTTATCAATTGGTTTGCGCAAAATGTATAGCGTTTACAAAATAGGGGATAGTTTTATTGCATTTTTATAAAAAAAAAAAATTCTACCAATGGCGGCGAT
Organism: Rana kukunoris; assembly: GCA_029574335.1. Classification (NCBI taxonomy): domain Eukaryota; kingdom Metazoa; phylum Chordata; class Amphibia; order Anura; family Ranidae; genus Rana; species Rana kukunoris. The sequence goes on from CM056051.1 coordinate 129,402,802, forward strand.
CAGCGATTTTTTTCATGACTGCAACATTATGGTGGACACTTTGGACAATTTTGACACATTTTTGGGACCATTGTCATTTTCACAGCCAAAAATTCATTTTATTGTGAAAATGACAATTGCAGTTTGAGAGTTAACCACAAGGGGGCGCTGAAGGGGGTATGTGTGACCTAATATGTGTTTCAACTATAGGGGGGTGTGGCTGTAGGTGTGACATCATTCGATTGTGTATCTCTATAAAAGAGATCACACGATCGATGACGCCGCCACAATGAAGAACAGGGAAGCCGTGTTTACACACGCTCTCCCCGCTCTTCAGCTCCGGGGACCGATCGCAGGACTCCGGTCACGGAGCTTCGGACCGGTTCGCGGGAGCACGCCGCGGGCGCGCGCCCACGACCCATGGCTGGGCACTAGCACAGGACGTACCTGTACGTGCATGTGCCCAGCCGCGCCATTCTGCCGACGTAAATGTGCAGGAGGCAGTCCTTAAGTGGTTAATAGACATGAGAAATAATAAATGAAAACATTTAGAAATGTAGCATTTAGAAAACGCAGAGACCTGTTTGTCTTCAGTATACAGTAGTACCTTGGATTATGAGCATTATTAGTTCCAGAAGCATGTTAGTAATCCAAAGCACTTGTATACCAAAGCGAGTTTCTTCATAGGAATCAATGGAAACTCATATAATGCGTACCAGTGCCACTGCTGGTGTGTGCAGTACCGTATGTGGCCAGAGGTGCGGGGGCGCCAAAGACACTCAGAAACGATTGGAGACACCCGTGAACGGGAGTGTCTCCGAGCGTCACTGAAACCCACGCACCTCTGGCCACATGTGGTACTGCACACCCCAGAGTCTTGAATCCTGCACGTTTTGCGAGAAAATCAGTACATTTGATGACTTGTTGAATATCGTTCAAAAATACTTCAAATTTAAATTTGCTTTTACTATTGAATTTTGGAATAAACAGACTTTCCCAAAAGAAAATTAATTACAGGGGTTGATTTACTAAACCTGGAGAGTGCAAAATCTGATGTACGTGGTAGCCAATCAGCTTCTAACTTTAGCTTGTTCAATTAGGCCCCTTTCACACTGAGAAGCTTCTAAACTTCCAGTAAAACACTGGGCGCTTTTGAAGAGCTTTTCAAGTGATTTTGAATAGCTTTCCATTCATTTCAATGGAGAGGGGCATTTTTTCAGCGCACTGCCCCAGTGTATAAGCATTTATTGATTCTAATAGAAATAGGTTTTCGTGAGCTTTTCAGGTGCTTTTTTTTGTGTGGAAGCACCTGAAAAGCGCCACAGTGTCAAAGGAGTCTTAGACCCCTTTCACACTGAAGTGCTTTGCAGGCCCTATAACGCTAAAAATAGCGTCTTAAAAGCGCCCTGAAAGAGACACTTCTTTCACTCCACTGTGAAAGCCTGAGGACTTTCACACTGGAGCGGTACGCTGACAGGACCCTAAAAAAGTCCTGTTAGCAGCATCTTTGGAGTGGTGAAGGAGCGGTGTGTATACCGCTCTTCCACCGCTCCTGCCCGTTGAAATTAATGGGCACTGCGGCTATACCGCTGCAAAGCGCTGCTGCAGCGGCACTTTGCGGGTGGTTTTAACCCTTTTTGGCCACTAGCAGGGGTTAAAAGCGCCCCGCTAGTTTCCGAATACCCCCGCAAATATGACGATAAATTGGATGCTTGCACATGATTGGATGATAGAAATCAGCAGAGCCTTACCACAATCACTAAGCTCTGTGGAAAATAAGTGTAACTGCTTGCAAAGTGCGCTGTCTATTTGTAAGTCAACTCATTTCATTTGAAAGCCCCTGCAATTCATTCCTGACCTGCTATTTGGATGGAGTCCAAGATGTACTAAACAGGTTTCATTGGATTTTTCCAGAACAAAGGCCACATTCACGGTTTAGTGGTATTAAACCAAAAGATTTAATATATTGCAGCTTACCAATCCCTAAATATGGTGGCTGCCTTTGTTTTTATGCTTTTTCCCACTTCTGTTTTCACCTGGTGATCTAAACACTAACACACCTCCTGTATTAGGGTACTCTGGATGAATGAGCACAAGGGGCACATTTGGACAGCAGCTTTGTCAGTCCGGGGGAGGGGAGTGTTTAATGTACTAGCAGATTTAATTACAGTAACAGCTTGAGGCCAAACTCCATTATAATCAGTTACAGCAAACAGTTTTTTTCCTTTTAGGATAAAGGTTTTACATGAATAAACAATGCTGATCATTTAACTACTTCAGCCCTGGAAGATTTACCCCCCTTCATGACCAGATCATTTTTTGCGATATGGCACTGCGTTACTTTTAGGCCGCGTACACACGATCAAATCTGTCTGCTGGAAACGGTCTGCCAGACCGTCTCAGCAGACAGATTCGATCGTGTGTACGGGCGAGCCGACGGATTTGGCCAGCCGACAAACTATGAGATATTTTACGGAATTTTTATATATTAATTTTTTTACTAGTAATGGCGGCGATCAGCGACTTATATCGGACTGTGACATTGCGGTGGGCAAATTGGACACTAAGGCCCCTTTTATACGGGGCAGTGGAGGTGCAGTGATGGTATAGCGGCACGTTTTGTAGCGCTGCTATACCGTCGTATTTACCGCAATATTCGGCTCCTAGCGGTGCGGTTTTAACCCCCCGCTAGCGGCCGAAAAAGGGTTAATACCGCCCGCAATGCACCTCTGTGGAGGCGCATTGCGGGCGATATTACCGCCGTTTCCATTGATTTCAATGGGAAGGAGCATTATAGGAGCGGTAAACACCCTATATTTTATTTACACTAACTAGTCCTAAAAATGTGGATGTTAGTCCAAAAAAACTAAGTGCAGACAGTACCCAATTGTTCTTGTTTCTTTTTTTTCCCGCTCCTTTGGATTTTCCTGTCCTTACTGTCTACAATGGCTGCTGATTTGACTCCATTAGTCATTAAAAAATGTTCTGAATATTTTTTTTTCTTTAACCAGTGACATGAAATATGAACAAAGCATATCCTGCTATATTGTGTACCTAATCCAGAGCACTACAGGTCATTTTTGTTTGCTGTCTGGTTCCTCAGCTATCTGCACGAGTCACTTCTGAAAGGTTTTCCTGACACCAAGAGGTAAAAAGGTGACAGGGGAGGGAGCTCCAGCACACAGCCTGTTATTGACAACCTTAGTTTTGTTCCTGTGTGCTCTGAGGTGAGGGATGTGTCCTTTCCCTCCAATCAGCTCTAACTGAGTGTAACTTTGTAACTGGAGTTCTCCACCCCCTGCTTCCTGAAAACTCAGATAAGCTTTATAAATTTTGCATTTTGAACAGATGTAGAGAAGAATTGGCTGCAGATATTCAAGAGATATAACTTACGTAGAAGGATTTTTTCATCTCTGTGGGCCAGTCACTGGGTATATGTGAGGGTTCGCAACCGCTTGAAGTACTACTGGTGTATGACCAGTCCAAAGCCTCGTACACATGATGAGAATATTGGAGGAATGATCATTATTTTTTGCATGCTAGTCTCATATCAAAAATGAAAAGGTTACCAAAGTTAAAAAAAATTCTCATACGACAGAATACAACTTTGGAAGTACTGTGTGGTATTGTATATTAATGTATCCTTTCGTTTCTGAGCATGTGCGTTCTTGGTCACTCGAATATTTTTTTGGACGATTTGGACTGATTAAACTAAAATCGTTTGTTTGAAAATTTTGGGCTTGTCCCTTTGGATGGTTTTGCATGAACTGTCTTGATTGGCTCTCGAAAGATACGTACTAACGATCAAATTATCGATTGATCACTTCGAAATTTGTGTTTTTCGTCCCCTTTTCTCATCGCGTGTGGTAGGATTTAGAAGCTGGGCTTCTTGCATTGTATGTTAATGGAGCAAAGCTCAGTGTGACCCTAGTCACTGTGGGGACAGAATAAAAACATTCAAAATAGCTTGCAATTTGCCCAAAGGCCAACTCCAAACATCTAAAAGGTAAGGAATATTTAAAAATGTATATGGATTGGTTTTTAAATCAATGTTTCTGCTTCGCATTGCGTAAAAATGCAATTGTAATGGCTGAAAAAATGTATTGTTAAATACAGTTAATAGTTACAGCCATGTGTAGTGCTTAAACATTTGCAGAAGAGATGGAGATGACCCCCAATGTCATGGCGTCTTGGCGTAAGGGACAAACGCCAAGACTATTAACTGTATTTAACAATTTTTGGCAATGTGGTCTTGTTCCACAATGTTTTTATTTTGTATATATTATTAAATCATATTTTTTTAATAAAAGTATATATCTTGTCTATGTCCTTGAGGTACCGAGATAGTCCAAACTTTTCTTCTCCTCACTAGGGGCACTTCTGAGGTGACCCCAGGCACCTTTTCACCATGTATTACCAAATTGTCAGTGTTCTGTGGAATTAACTCTTGTTTCTTTTTACATTTGTGGGTAATGCTTCTTAGTTCTTACGTAAACATTTGAAGCCGCGTACACACGGCAGAGAACCTCGACGGGCAGAACACATCGTTCCGCCCGTCGAGGTTCTCTGCCGGCCGTCAGATTCGGCGACCCGCCCGTCGGGAATGGCAACCAGCCATTCATCCCGACGGGCCGTCGAGCAAATAGAGAACATGCTCTCTATTTCTGCTCGACGGCATTCCCGACGGGATGCTCGCCGAGAGCGTACACACGGCCGAGGTTCTCGGCAGAATGCGGCTCCCAGCGAGGTTCTCGCTGGTTTCTGCCGAGAACCTCGGCCGTGTGTACGCCGCCTAAGAGCTTGCTAAACAACCAGCAAAACCACCAAAAAAGAATCTGAGAGTGAACCTGTGGCTAGGCTATGGTTATTCAGGTATATACAAATTTTTATCAAGCAGTAATTGAGCGTTAAAACGAGTCTGCACTAACCTTTATTGCTGCAGGCACTGTGGTGCAATCCATCCTCAAAGATCACACTAGAAACCCTGAAGTTGGGGCTGGAATGCTGCAAGGTTGCTGAGTCGCAGCTGAATGCTGTAAAAGGAGAAGCTCAGCTGCTGAAGTCAAAGCAAAGGAGTGTTTGGTGTAAAATTTTAGGAAGAACCTATTATTTTTTGAAACCTCCTTTACTGCTGGCTACATTTTTGTTTTTAATATTTGAATGTTAGCAATTTCTTGGTAAAAAATATATCAGGCAGTATTTTCATGTTAGTGGTGTCAGGAGAGTGCAGACAGCCTCTGTGCTGGCTAGGGTCACTACTTTTTTTTTGTATACAATGTAGCAGGGGTCTTCAAACTATGGCCCTGCAGCTGTTGCGAAACTACATGTCCCATGAGGCATTGTAAAACTCTCACATTCATAGACATGACTAGGCATGATGGGAATTGTAGTTCCTGAACAACTGAAGGGCCATAGTTTGGAGACCCCTGCACTATAGAAAAACAGACCTGGGACACCTTTAGGTGCTCCAAAGAGAATAGTTATGCGGCGCACATAGTGCCCCCTCACCCTCCTGTCATATACTGTTCCAAGCCACATGTCCTGTCTGAATAATATCAAATAATCAAGGGACTGGGGAAGAGGGGAAGGGCGCAAGATAACCACTAATATATAGGTAGTGTCATTAGTTTCCTATACCTGATCATGTACCCAAATTAGGGTTTTGTTGCTGTAACCAAATTAACAACACAAGAAGGGGAGGGAATGGGGGAAGAGGGAGTGGCCTGAGAGGAGGCCTAAAAGGGGTTACCAATAGCAACAAGTAATGATCTAGAATATTCTGATACAAAAATATTTTATTATAGTATCAAAAAGGTGAAGTATAAAAGTACAGTCATAAACAAACAATATGGTAATAGTGCAACCATAAAGGAATGAATTGCCATAGACAAAAAATGACAGACAGGACTCACAATAGACAACAAACAATGACGACACTGTCCGGACGTATCTGGGTTCAGCCATGAGTTAAATGCACAGCATAAAACCAAATGATTGGTTTGTTTGCTAAGATAAGAGAGGGGAGGGAGGTGGTAGAATCAATGATATGATGGCCCTAACTTAAATCCGCCAATAAGTGCTTATACTGGTGGCTGGACCCACTTTGCAGGGAGGGAGGGAGGGGAAAGTTGGGGACGGGAAGCCATGGAAGTTATTTGCAGGACTAGTGAAGGAATATCATCTTTATGTATGAGAGATAAGGACCAGCAGGTAATCTAGTCAGGTAATCTAGTCAGGCCAATTAATGATGGTAATAGTCCAACAAATAGGAGAAGCTGGAAGACTATGCAGTCAGTTGGTGCTGGGTAGCAATGATGCACTGGAAATATAAATGGAGGCAGTCATAGTAGACTGTTTGTTTATGACTGTACTTTTATACTTCACCTTTTTGATACTATAATAAATTCTTTTTGAATCAGAATATTCTAGATCATAACTTGTTGCTATTGGTAAACCCTTTTAGGCCTCCTCTCAGGCCACTCCCTCTTCCCCCATTCCCTCCCCTTCTTGTCCTGTCTGAATAATGTTTCTGGCAGACTAAAACCCACATGATTCAAAACCTGGACTGTCTGGGTGAATCCCAGACAGGTAGCAACTCTCGTGTTTGGGCCTCATTGCCCAGCTTTATTTAGGCCCACCTATTGCCTATAATAATTCATATAACATACCTATATACAGTTTACTAAAAGTGAGAGCATTATTGTTTGTATGACATTCTCTCACAGGGAACTCTATTCTGTAGCACAGACAAAACGCTTGTCTCAACAACCCAATTGTATTTACTGTACATATCTCTGTGTGTACGTAAAATACATGTTTGTGTGTGTTTTAATTATTAGTTGTTTTTATCCTTTTTTAGAGTAAATACTCTTAAAGGGAATTAGGCCTCATGCACACAGCAGCTGTCAAACGCCTGGGAAACAGACATTTGAGATTTTTATTTCTTCCACTAAATGCCCCTTTATGTTAGCCAATGTGACTTTGCACATATAAGAGTTTACAGGCATTTAGAGGCATAGGCGTTTGCATAAAAAAATGTCCCAAGCACCTCAATACCTGTAAAGGCAAGTAAACACATCTAAACATGCCTAAACACTGGCTCCCACTTCTTAATCACAGCCAGGGAGAAGAGAGTTGGAGGTGGGGCTATGGTGGACACTCGTGGGAGGAGGTGCCAGGAGTGCCAGCGGGGACCAGAGAAGAGGAGGATCAAGGTTGCTCTGTGCAAAACCATGTTTGTTATTTAACCACTTAAGACCCGGGCCAAAATGCTGCTAAATGACCTTGCCCCTTTTTGCGATTCGGCACTGCGTCGCTTTAACTGACAATTGTGCGGTCGTGCGACGTGGCTCCCAAACAAAATCCGCGTCCTTTTCTTCCCACAAATAGAGCTTTCTTTTGGTGGTATTTGATCGCCTCTGTAATTTTTATTTCTTGCACTATATACAAAAATAGAGCGACATTTTTTAAAAAAAATCAATATTTTTTTATTTTTGTTATAAAAAAAATTTTAGTCAATCATTTAGGCCAAAATTTATTTAGTCACATGTCTTTAGTAAAAAAAAATCACAATAAAAAATAAATTAGCTACCTAGCGGGAACAGCGTCACTAATACAGCGATCAGAAAAATGATCGCTTAGTGACGCTGGCAATAGGGAGTCAAAGGGTTAACTAGGGTGGTGATCAAGGGGTTAAAACTTTATTAGGGGGGGTACGGAGGCTATGCTGAACCTAACACTAACTGACTGTCACACTGCCTGTCACAATGACACTAAATACAGTAATCATACATGTATGATTACTGCATTCAGTGACACTGTGACAGGGGGAGGGGGGGGCGATCGGGGGGGGGAGGGGGTTAATGTGATTATGTGTAGTGTGTGTAAGTGTAGTGTTATTGCAGACTTACTGTGAGTCGTGATCTCTCCTCAGCGGTGGTTGAAAAAACGCTGAAGGAGAGATCACATCGCTTCCTCCTTCCTGTGTTTACACAGGAGGAGGAAGTGACAGGGCGGGGGGGCGCACGGATTGGCTGAGAGCGATCCGGAGGGGGCGGACAAAAACGAATAGCTGCCCCCTCATCCCGGATCGCTCGGCCAGCAAAACGGACCGCCGTATGTACAGGGGGGGGGAGTCCGATCAGACCCCCGAACCCCCTCAAGGCACCAACGTATATATACATTGATGTGCCTGTCGGTGCCATTCTGCCGACGTAAATGTACATGCGGTGGTCCTTAACTGGTTAAAAAACAAAGCAAAAAAAAAACACAAAGATTTATAATCACATTAACCACACCCTATTTATGGCAGCATGCTAGGGCTCTTATAAGAGAACCTTTTTTTTCTCAGAGGACCCAAGGAGGAATTGGATGTTATTCTTTCATCCTAGAGATAGAATTTCCTCCTGTTGTTAGCCCTCTGCCATTCCACAATTTTTCTCTTCTCACACATCACGTTTACAATCAGAGGAAAATAAGTAGGTTGTCGTGTGCCATTGTTGAACACAGTTTTCTTGAGATGCTAGTTGCATTGCTTTTTTTGCTAGTCTTCTGGTTTGATTAAATTGAATCAAGTGTCCATATCAGGAGTCCTGACTATTTAAGCTGCGTACACACGATCGGTTTGTCTGCTGAAAACAGACGGTGGACGATGGACTGTTTTCATCGGATCGTGTGTGGGCCCCATCGGTTTTATTTCCATCGGTGTAAATTAATAGAACATGTTTTAAATTTTTCCTATGGATAAAAAACCAATAGAAAAATCTGAACATCTGTATGGAACGCCATCGGTCAAAAATCCATGCATGCTCTGAATCAAGTCGACGCATGCTTGGAAGCATTGAACTTCATTTTTTTCGGCTCGTTGTAGTGTTGTACATCACTGCGTTTTGGCACGATCAGATTTTTGACTGATGGTGTGTAGGCAAGACTGATGAAAGTCAGCTTCATTGGATATCCGACGAAAAAATCCATCGGATTAAATTCCATCAGATATCCGATCGTGTGTACAGGGCTTTACTCTTAACCCAGGGTTCCTCCAGAGGTTGCTAGGGGTTCCTTGAGCTGTGGCTGATTGATCTTCTATATAATGGTGCCTGCATAGGTTTGGGGCCAAAACCATCTGGCAAAACCAGCTGCATGACACCAATAACCTTTTTAGTGGTCTGTGAGGGTGACATCCTTACCCCATAGTTACATAGTCAGCCTGGTTGAATAAAGTCATCTAGTTCAAACAAAACAAGGGAAAAACTTAAAATTATACAATCCTCTTTACACAAACTAATTCCCACAGTTGACCCAGAGGAAGGCAAAAAAACCCCCCAGAAAAGCAGGATCCACTTTGCTCCAGCAGGGGAAAAAAATTCCTTCCTGATCCCTCAAGAGGCAATCCTATTTTCCCTGGATAACCTTTATCTATAAATGTTAGTATACAGGTATATTATTCAAATTTAGGGAAGAATCCAGGCCCTTTTTTAAAACAGTCTACTGAGCTGGCCAGAATCAGCTCTTGAGAGAATATATTACATGTTTTCGCAGCTCTTAAGGCGGCGTACAGACGATCGGACATATCCGATGAAAACGGTCCGCGGACCATTTCCATCGGATATGTCCGATCGGGAGTTTGATCCGATGGCGTGTACACACCATCGGATCAAATTCCCCGCCGCCGGACGGCGCGGTGACGCGGCGGTGACGTTGACGCCGCCGCGTCACCGCCACGTCACCGCACCAGGAAGTAAAACACTTCCGCGCATGCGCCGAATCCATTCGGCAGCGGCGCGGCAGCGGTGGGGGCCGACATGTCTGCTGGTAAGTGTACTAACCAGCAGACATGTCGGGCGGACAGATTCCACCGGATAGATTTCAAAGCTTGCTTTGAAATCTGTCGGGTGGAGAAATCTGTCCGCTAGCCCATACACACGAGCGGAGATGTCTGCTGAAACGGTCCATAGGACCGTTTTCAGCGGACATATCCCCTCGTGTGTACGCCGCCTCACTGTGAAGAAACCTTTCCATATTTGGAGATTAAATCTCTTTTCCTCCAGACAAAAAGGGTGCCCCCTTGCAATACATTAACATCAATTTCTCTATATGGACCGCTTATGTATTTATACATGTTGATCATTCCCCCCCCCCCCCCCTTAGTTTCCTCTTCTCAAGAGTGAATAAATTCAGTTCCTCTTATCTTTCCTCATAGCTGAGCTCCTCCATGCCTCTTATCAATTTGGTTGCACTTCTCTGCACTTTCTCCAGTTGCCCGATATCCTTACATATATAAATATATATATATATATATATATATATATATATATATATATATATATATATATATATACCGTATTTATCGGCGTATAACATGCACATGCATATACTCCACACAGTAATGCGACACTTTCTCCCTGGTGTGGAGAAAGCCTCTTGAGGGGAGAGGGGTGAGCAGGCAAGTCAGGACACTCTTTACTTTGCAGATAGAAAGGAGCTGTGTGTTAGTAGGCGTCCTGACACTCCTGCTCGCCCCCACCCCCCTTAAGAGGCTTTCTCCCACCAGGGAGAAAGCCTTGCATTACTGTGTGTAGTTACAGACAGAAGAACAGGAAGTGAGGATTTTTTAGAAGAAATAAGGACATTTAAAACCAAAATCGAAGGATGAGGTAAGTGAAAGAGGACTGCACTGAGGTAAAGGAAACTATTTAGGGAAAAAAATGCACCTTTACAACCCCTTTAACCACTTCAGCCACGGACCATATTGCTGGTCAAAGACCAGGCCACTTTTCGGCACTGCGTCGCTTTAACTGACAATTGCGCAGTCGTGCGACGTGGCTCCCAAACAAAATTGGCGTCCTTTTTTCCCCACAAATAGAGCTTTCTTTTGGTGGAATTTGATCACCTCTGTGGTTTTTAGCGTTTGCGCTATAATCAAAAATAGAGCGAAAATTTTGAAAAAAATGAATATTTTTTACTTATTGCTGTAATAAATATTCCCAAAAAATATATATATAACATTTTTTTTCCTCAGTTTAGACCGATACGTATTCTTCTACATATTTTTCATGAAAAAAATCACAATAAGCGTTTATTGATTGGTTTGCGCGAAAGTTATAGCGTTTACAAAATAGGGGATAGTTTTATGGCATATTTATTAATATTGTTGTGAATTTTGTGCATATACTCGAGAGACGAGCCGGACTGCAGGAGTTGGGAGTAGGCAGGCCTCCCCAGAGGCAATCTGCCATCTTTCTCCATGCCCCCGGGTGGCAATGGTGGGTGTGAGGGGGTCCTCCCACACAGCCCGCCCTACCTGCTCCGCTTTGAAGCCCAACAGGGCAGAGGGACTCCCCTATGAGGGAGTGAGAGGACCTAGCCCGCTCAGCCAGCCCCGTTAGTCCTTGTGCCTGAGTGCATGCATGTTAACCCGATTTCAAGTGCGTGTAAGTGTGGTGGTTTTGTGGGAGGGGGGTGGGCGTACTAAGCGCAGGCTTACCTCGCATAGCACACCCACCGGGAGCCGGGCTGAGACCACCAAACTCAATTCACACCGGGATCCGAACCCTTAGCTGCAGAGGTGAACGGCTTGTCAGTGCAGTGCCAATCGCCTTGAGCCACCGCATCTCCTATTGTTTTTTTACTAGTAATGGCGGCGATCAGCGATTTTTATCGGTACTGTGACATTATGGCGGACACTTCGGACACTTTTAACAAATTTTTTGGGACCATTGGCATTTTTATAGCGATCAGTGCTATAACAATGCATTGATTACTATAAAAATGTCACTGGCAGGGAAGGGGTTAACACTAGGGGGCGAGGAAGGGGTTAAGTATGTTCCCTGGGTGTGTTCTAACTGAAGGCGGGGGTGGACTGACTTGGAGAAATGACTAATCGCTGTTCATACATTGTATGAACAGACAATTAGGCAATTCTCCCCCTGACAGGACTGGAAGCTGTGTGTTTACACACCCAGCTCCTGGTCCTCGCTCTGTGCCCTGTGGTGATCGCGCCCGCCGGGCACGCGCGTCGTCGTCAGGGGCGAGCGGGGAGTGCGTGTGCCCCTATTGGCTGCTCGGCGAGATGACGTAGATTTACGCGATCTCGCCTAGGAGAGCCGCCTAGCAGGTCCGGCGGCTGGTCGGCAAGAGGTTAAATTTATTTATTTATTTATAAAAATGCTTTTTGGGAGCGCAGTCATTACCCGAAGGCCTCGATGCGCTCATAGAACCACAGAACATATACAGACACATCTCACATAACAATAATAACAATATAAAACCACATAGTAACATTAAAAACTAAAACTACAATATCTAAAACTGCTAGTATCTAACCCTAATTAGGGCCATACACCTGGGAAAATAAAAAAGTTTTTAAAAACGTCCTAAAATTTAACAAATCCTTCTCCCGTCTTAAAGGGGTGTTCCAGCCCTAAATTGTGTTTATTAAAAGTCAGCAGCTACAAAAAGTGTAGCTGCTGGCTTTTAATAAACACTCACTTACCTGCTCCTGCGTTCCAGCGACGCGCCGACCGGGGCTCCGCTCCTCTCCCCCCCTCCCCGGCCGGCGTCTCCATCCTGACTGTGGGCACCCAGCCGTGACAGCCTTCGGCTTCACGGCCGGGCACCCACTGCGCATGCGCGAGCCGTACTGCGCATGCGCGCGCGGCGCGGCTCGCCGCTGATTGGAGAGGCGATCGCATGGGACCTGTCAGTGTCCCATGTGATCGCCTACAGGGAGGGGCTGGTGTAGGCGATTAAGGCTTAATCGCCTAACCAGCCCCTCGGCGGAAGCAGGAAGTGGGACAGGAAGTCCCACTCCTACTGAAGCCCCCACTCCCCCCCCAAAAAAATTACATGCCAAATGTGGCATGTATGGGGGTGAGGAGTGGATTAAGCAAGGGTAGTTTTTTTGGGTGGAACTCCTCTTTAAGTATAGAGGTGGAGAATTCCAGAAAATCGAACCTTGTGCATCCAGAGTGCTGTTACGTGTAGAATACAACAGTATTTTATGCAGTATGCAGTATTCTATGCAAGAAAAACCATTGCTCTGCATTGGAAGAAACCCTATCCTCCTACCCTTATATATTGGAAACAATTGATAAATAATGATGTTCAATTGTATAAATTGTATAGGAATAGGTGCTGCCCTAATAAGTATTATAACGTTTGGGCAAAGTGGTTAGTCGGGGTGTTCCATATAGTGTATACCTGGGGATATTGGTGATAGAAGGGACTAATGTTTCATTCCTCCTTTTTCTGTAGTATATGGGGTGAGGCTCGACATTTGAATGGATATATGAGATGGCCTAGGTAAAATATCCTCTTGGGTAAATACTATACTTTATTTTTTGGATGGGATCTTGATATTCTACTAATATATTTCAGGTTCAATGTGTAGGTAGCTGTCAGTGATAGGGCAGTCTAGTGGCTGCAAGAGCAAGTGGTAAAGTAATGGTATGTATTCACACACCATTTTGGAAAAGCCCGAAGTCCTGATAGGGCACACGAGATCTTGAGAGATCTGAGCGGCCATTTTGGGGGTGGTTTTCCTTATATAGAAAAGCTCGGGCACATTTAGGGAAGAACGTGGTTGCAGGCAGATTGAGACAGAGATCCTGCTGGAAGATTAGTGCAGAGTCCCTACGTAGGCCTGCGGTGTTGACCCTGTTCGGGTGTAAGACGCCAGCTGCTACCAGTCAACCTGGTGTCTCGCTGTGAGTGCGGGAGGTGTGATATTAAGCGGGGAGTGCCTGGGGAGCTGAGAAATCCACTTAGCTGTGTACCACAGAATCTGTTCTGCATATGTGTGTCTCCAGGTCTGGAAAGGAACTATTTGCCGTTAGATTGCAATGACTGTTACTATTCTGGCCCTATGGTAATAAACGTTGTTTTTGTTCAGAGGACTTTACGCGTGTCTACCTCTGTGAAACGCCGCACTCCATTTCCGCTTACAAATGTGTTGTGTTGTCATGTTTTGAGAAAAATAAAAATAAAGTGTAGATGGGGGAATCAATCAACTTTCTCTTCTTCAGATCGTAGCCTAATATGAAAATATTTACTGCTAGCTCTAGAAAACCTGTTGTACAAGTGCTATTGTTCCTGCAAGTCATAAATGAGACAGAAAGGGACCTCCCCCATCCTCCTCACTGCCCTTTGCACTGGCATATGCATGTATACTCAGGTGAGCTTTTCTTTGCATTCTGTAGAGATTTTAGCCTGAAGGAGGTGGAATTGTGACTGCATGCCTGACCACCATCTTTGCCTGTAAAATAAAAACTTGTAATGCCTACTTCTCATGGTTCTTGCACTGCCTGAATATCACTATTCACTCCATTAACCACTTCTACACCGCGCCATAAGCATTTTACTGCTACGGCGCGGTGGAGTTACTTTGACACGACGTCCCTGGGACGTCGTCTTTCACTTCCGCGATTGCGCGTCCCCTGGGACGCGCTCGCAAAAGTGTCCGTGCTCGCCGGGTTTAGAAGACCCGGCGCATCACGGATCACGGTAAATTGCCGCTGATAGCGGCCGTTTACCACGTGATCACGCCGTCGAATGACGGCGCGATCACTTGTAAACAAACCGGCGTCATTTGATGACGCCGGTTCCTCCCTCTCCTCCCTCTCCTCTCTGTACCGTTCGGTACAGTGTGCGAGGAGAGGGGGGGGGGGAGCGAGGTGTCAGCAGCTGAGCTGTGGCTGGATCTGTGACAAATGCAGTCACAGATCCAGCCATCCTTCAATCCATCCCAGCTCTGCAATCCCCCAGTACTCTGCAATACACCAGTACCCTGCAATCCCCCCAGTACCCTGCAATCCCCCAGTACCCAACAATACCCCAGTACCCAACAATACCCCAATACCCCAGTACCCAACAATACCCCAATACCCAACAATACCCCAATACTCAGCAATGCCCCAGTACTCAACAATACCCCAGTACTCAACAATACCCCAATACTGAACAATACCCCAATACTTGGCAATACCCCAATACTCGGCAATACCCCAATACTCAGCAATACCCCAAAACTTGGCAATACCCCAGTACTCAGCAATGCCCCAGTACTCAACAATACCCCAGTACTCAACAATACCCCAATACTCAGCAATACCCCAATACTCGGCAATACCCCAATACTCGGCAATACCCCAATACTCGGCAATACCCCAGTACTCGGCAATACCCCAGTACTCGGCAATACCCCAATACTCGGCAATACCCCAATACCCTGCATGATACATTGCAATACCCCAATACTCTGCAATACCGCCTATGGGGATTTTTAAGTAGTGCGCAATTTTGAAGTGTGACATGTTGGGTATCTATTTACTCGGCGTAACTTAATCTTTCACATTTTGAAAAAAAATTGGTCCAACTTTACTGTTTTGTTTTGTTTTAAGCACAAAACAGTTTTTTTTTAAAAACACGCGTTCAATAAATTTCTGCGAAAATACCGTGTGAGATAAAAAGTTATAATGGCCGCCATTGTATTCTCTAGGGTCTTTGCTAAAAAAGCATATATAATGTTTTGGGGTTCTATGTAATTTTCTAGCAAATAAATGATGATTTTTCCATGTAGGAGAGAAATGTCAGAATTGGTGTGGGTGTTCCAGAACGCCTGATGGCGCTCCCTGCATGTTGGGCCTCTGTATGTGGCCACGCTGTGTAAAAGTCCCACACATGGGGTATCGCCATACTCGGGAGGAATAGCAGAATGTGTTTTGGGGTGTAATTTGTGGTATGCATATGCTGTGTGTGAGAAATAACCCACTAATATGACAGAAACATTTTTTTTTTTTTTTTTTTTACAGAATTTTTAGTCGTTTTTCTTTTATAGCGCAAAAAATAAAAAACCCAGAGGTGATCAAATACCACCAAAAGAAAGCTCTATTTGTGTGAAAAAAAGGACAAACATTTCAAATGGGTAGAATGTTGTATGACTGAGTAATTGTCATTCAAATTGTGAGAGCACCGAAAGCTGAAAATTGGTCTGGTTAGGAAGGGGGTTTAAGTGCCCAGTGGTCAAGTGGTTAAAGTGGATGTAAACCCCCCCCAAAAATATTTTTTTTTGATGTCACAATGTAGAGTATAAGATTTCCTATCATCTGTGCCCAGTCTTGCCACACAGAGTTAATCCAGCGCTGAGTAATCCTCTTTTAATGTTCAGTGCAAATTAACAGAATTCCAGATAAAAACTTGCCAAATTATAAAGTCTGTTTCTCTGTTTTTGCTTTCAATGACAGGTTATTTACATATCTAGCTTGGACATGTTTATCATAACATGAGGTGATCCAAAGTTCATTGTATATTACTAGGATGTGTTATGTGGGGGAGGGGTGGATTTCTCACTTTTTATACCTCATGTTATGATAAACATAACATAACATATGATAAACATGTCCTAGCTAGATATGTAAATAACCTGTCACTCAAAGCAAGAAGAGAGAAAACTGACTTTTTATTTAGACAGGTTTTTATCTGGAAGGCTGTTCATTTTCACTGAACATTAAAAGAGGATTACTCAGATCTGGATTAACTCTGTGTGGCAAGACTGGGCACAGAGGATAGGAAATATTTATATTCTACATTGTGACATCATAAAAATTTTTTTTTTTTGGGGTTTACATCCACTTTAAACAGAAAGTTTTCTCTGAAGTCTATTAAGAAACTGAGACTTCCAGGAGTGTTGAGTTGATTTCCTGTTGCCCTCCGCTTTGCTCAGTGTTTCCTTCCACTGATCTCCATGTCATTACAAGACGTTCATTCATATACAAGGATTTTATAAAACTTCCCTTTAGGGTCCTATTGCATGCTGTTATACTTAAAAAGAAGTCTAGATTTCAATAAGTCCAACTTGAAGTGGGGTTGCCAACTGTAGTTGTATGTTCAGTCCTAGTGTTGTAATAAGCCAAAACCTGATAGGAAATAGAGTGAGTCAATCTTATGAGCAGGAAATTACAATACTGGAGGTGTTCGGCACAGAAACAGTTTAGAGAACATCCCCTATGTTTTCATAGTTGGCATAGTTGCAAGGAAGCAACATTTTAGCTTTTTGCTGGTTTCAGAAAGTTACAGCCTGTTGCAGAAGGTAACTTAAGCCTGGTACACACTATTAGTGTTTTTCCATTCAACTCAGCATATCAGGATCTGCACGTTAGTACTGTAATCCCCCTACCGAGCTGTTGTGTTCTGACAGGGGCACGACCCCCCCCACCAGAACACCCTGATCAGCGCTCACAGCCATTGGCTGAGATCGCTGATCAGAAGCCGGTCGACTGCTGGTTTTTGCAGAATGCGCGTCCGACAGAAGCCAGCTGGTTTACACTTGAGGCGAATGTCGGCTGGTTTTTATTGAACAAGGAGAGCGGCTCCCATAACACCTGCTTGGAAACGCGTTGCACTCTGGTGACGTCATTGCCCCACGCCCCCCTGCCATTAACACACCAAGCCGAAATTTGGAACCATCCACCGCACGGCTGTTCCTACCATCAGCGGTGACCAGCGAGAATCCCGTGCTATGCAGCGCTATGAGCGGAGGAATCTAAAGGCTCACCGATAACATCCCTCGGGATATTTCAATACACAGACGTGAATTTTATATTTCACAAACATGTGAGTTGCCATTTGGATGTATTTTATTTTTTGTGAAATATAAAATTCACGTCTGTGTATAGAAATACTCCTACACTTAGAGGCGCCGCTCCTTTTGTTTACTTTCAGCTGTGCTGGAATCCGGCTTCTATTCCTACGTTGGTGGCAGCCCTCAGTGTATGGACTCCTACTTATCTTTATGATACATGGATTTTTAATGGACTTCCTATAAACCCCTTTGGGTTTATGAGAGAAAAAATTGTGTTTGCGCCCCCCCCCCCGCCAGAACACACTGATCAACGCTCTCAGCCATTGTCTGTGAGCGCTGATTGGATGCGGATCGGCAGACCTTTTTCAGCCTTCAACAGAAGTTGGCCGAGTGAACCGACTGCAGTACAAGTGGGCCAAATGTCTATTGAACCAGCCGATTACGCCCGACATTCAGCCCATGTGTACTAGGTTTACCAATCACATGATGCTCAATCGGCAGCCATACTCATGGGCCGAATGTCAGCCAATTTCTATTGAACAGGCCAATGCTGCCCGACATTAGGCCCCTGTGTATGGCCCTTAACGCCATCCTGACTGGTAAAGAAGTCCATTGTGTTTCACTTGTATTCAGTCCTCAGGAGCCGGAGGATGGAGTTACAATTGGAGCACTCCACCTGAAAAAGCACTGGCATTTGGCATAATGGGCTAATGAAGGGAAATATATTAGAAATTGGTCATAGCAATGATGTTGTATAGAATTTATTTGTAGAAAAGAAGTTGGAGGGGTGGAAGGGTAGATAAATAGGTTCAGGTGCACAGTCACAAATAGGAAACACTCCTGCTTCCAGCAAACAGTTCTCGTCGCCACTCTAGCCAGAGTGGGTATTGCTCACCCGGATAGGTCCGTCTCACTGGCCTAGCAGCTGAAATGGCGCACAGAATAAAGTAGTCTCTTCCTTTATGAGGAGACACTTTTAGTCCAGAATCCTCTGCCACAGGATTCAGCACCCGGATCACTCCAGATTAACCTTTGTAGAACTCAGATCTGACAGGCGACCACTCGTCGAGCCTCTCAGAATATGGTGCATCCTTCAATGAAGTTTCCAGCCCTTCACCCAAGATACCAGCCTCTTGCATGGTCCTCTCCAGGATAGGTCCTCCCCTGGCTTCCTTCATTAAGTGGCTTCCTCCCGCAGCACAGACAGCACAGGATCACCTTGAAAGTGCAGACCCATTCTGACTACTGGGCCTACCAAGCAAAGAAGCGATCCTGGACCAACGTGGTCCCAGAGTCAAGATTCAGGAACACACGCCCCAGGCCAGGCGGGCCATGAGGCGCATGGGACGACAGCGACCCCCTCCAATGGCGTCTTTACCTTAACCACTTCAATACCGGGCTTTTATACCACCTCTATACCGGGCCTATTCTGACACTTCTCTCCTACATGTAATAATCATCATTCTTTTGCTAGAAAATTACACAGTTCCCCCAAACATTATATATGTTTTTTTAGCAGACACCCTAGGGAATAAAATGGCGGTCATTGCAACGTTTTATCTCGGACGGTATTTACGCAATCATTTTTCAAGCGCCTTTATTTTGTAAAAAAAATTGTTTCATGAATTAAAAAAATAACAAAACAGTAAAGTTAGCCCAATTTTTTGGTATTATGTGAAAGATTATGTTACACCGAGTAAATAGATACCCAACATGTCACGCTTTAATTATGCGCACACTCATGGAATGGCGCCAAACTTCAGTACTTAAAAATCTCCATAGGCAACGCTTTTTTTTTTTTTTTTACAGGTTACCAGTTTAGATTTACAGAGGAGATCTAGTGCTAGATTCGTTGCTGGCACTCTAACGCACGTGGCGATACCTCACTTATGTGGTTTAAACGGCGTTTACATATGTCGGCGGGACTTACGTGTGCGTTCGCTTCTGCACGCGAGCTATCGGGGACAGGGGCGTTTTAATTTTTTTTTTATCTTTTATTTTTTTTTTTTTACTTATTTTTTATTTATTTTTACACTTTTTTTCAAAAAATGTTTTTCCACTTTTAATCCTATTACAAGGAATGTAAACATCCCTTGTAATAGGAAATGTGTGTGACAGGTCCTCTTTAAAGCGGATCTCCACCCTAAAGTGAAGATCCGCTGATCGGAACCCTCCCCCCCTCCGGTGTCACATTTGACACCTTTCAGGGGGGAGGGGGGTGCAGATACCTGTCTAAAGACAGGTATCCGCACCCACTTCCGGCCCGCAGTCTCGGGCAAAAGACGGGCTTTTCCCGTTGTGTGCTGGGAACTCTCAGCTCCCAGCACACAGCGGGAGCCAATCGCCGGGCGCAGCGCGACTCGCGCATGCGCCGTAGGGAACCGGGCAGTGAAGCCGGAGCGCTTCACTTCCTGGTTCCCTCACCGTGGATGGAGGGGGGAGCAGCAGAGAGACGAGCGATCGCTCATCCTCTGCTGCGGACGCCGCTGGACTCCAGGACAGGTAAGTGTCCTAATATTAAAAGTCCGCAGCTGCAGTATTTGTTGCTGCTGGCTTTTAATATTTATTTAAGGTGAACCATCCGCTTTAAGGAGAGATGCGGGGTCAATAAGACCTCACATCTCTCCTCCAGGCTGGAAACCATGAGATTGGTGAAAAAAAATTCACCGATCTCATGAATGGTTGCTTACAGCCGCAATCGCGGCTTTGTTTACTTACGGGGACCCGGGCGTGACGTCATCACATCGCGCCCGGGTCCTCCGACGGTCATAGAGATGACTGGTGACCATCTGGTCACCAGTCATCTCTATGCTTCCTGCCGACGCCGACGATTCATTCTCCGGGCCCCCGAAGGCACGGGAGAGCCCGGAGAAGCACCGGATGGCGGCGGGAGGGGGGGATCGATCATAGGGGTGGGAGGGGGGGAACCGCCGCTATGATCGTTCTTAGATTGTGCAGAATCGCCGGCTAAAGAAGAGGATATCTGGATGATGCCTCTGGCAGATATCCACCCGCAAAGCCCACTCAGGCTGTCAATTGTATATGGCTGGGTATTGAAGTGGTTAAGTACCCCTCCCCAGCATGCACAGCGGGACGATCACTCCCACTCATTCAATGCCGAGGGGGACACCCGTGACTCTGCTGCTGCCACCCTTGGCCTGGAATGGTAACAACACCCCCAGGCGAACAATGGTGGTTACTCCCAGCATAGCCATAGCTGGAATAGAGGCTAAATTGCCCAAAATTACACTTGTCTGAGTCAAATAACGACTCAGGCCCCCTCTAAATTTACAGCAGCGCCTGTTCAACAGGAGCAGGGCACTACATAACTATGAGGGTTCACCTATGTACCTGCCAGGGTGGTCACCATACCGGTTGCTAGGATCTGGGTCATTGTTGGAGAATCTTCCAATAGTCCTGGTAACACTAGAGTCTGACAGAACTTCATCAATGTTTTTGATGGTGTAGTGGGGTTGATTTACTAAAACTGAATAGTGAAAAACCCGGTGCTGCTGTGCATGGTAGCCAATCAGCTTCTAACTTTAACTTGTTCAATTAGGCTTTGACAATAAAACCTGGAAGCTGATTGGTTTCTCTGCAGAACAGATTTTGCACTCTCCAGGTTTAGTAAATCAACCCCACTGCAGGTTGGTTGTGGTCTTTGTTGGAGGGGATACAACTGTTCTGTTAAAAAATAAATACCAAATCAGGAGTTTTACAGGTATGTCAGGGCTATGCATAGGGTCACATTTTGGGTGGGTCATATAAGCCATTGCCCACAGTAGAAAGAGATATATTCAAGTTTGTAACAAGTCGAGTAAGAATTTTTTGCTGCGATGCAGTGAGCAACATGCAGTGGGTGGGACTACGCTGTTTAGGAGGAGCATAGTAGATTATAAGCTCAGAACATCATTTTTTCATAAGAATTCTGCTTTAAATATAGCAATACTGATTTTCACAGCAATTTCCATTGCTAAAATGATTACTCAACAACAGATCTTTGAAACCATATTAAACTCCAAACCAAAAATGTATCATATAGCAGCTTACCGATCTTTAGATGTGGTGGCTGCATTTGTTTTCTTAATTTTTTAGGCTTTTTTCCCCTCTGTTTTCACCTAGTGATTTGACCAGTAACACACCTCCTGTATTAGAGTGCCTACACTCTGGATGAAGGAGCACATGGAGCAGATTTGGATGCAGGACTGGTGCAAGTATTTTCGGCACCCTAGGCAAAATCTCATTTTGTCGCCCCCCTTGCTCCACCCCTTACTCCACCCCCTTTTCCCAGCCCATGTATACCCCACCTTTTTAATGAAGTACCCATCAAATTCAGCCTTACCAGTGCCCATCAATGCAGCCTACCAGCGCCCATTAAATGTAGCCTCACCAGCGCCCATCAATGCAGCCTCACCAGCGCCCATCAATGCAGCCTCACCAGCACCCATCAATGCAGCCTCAACAGTGCCTATCAATGCAGCCTCACCAGCTCCCCTGAATGCAGCCTACCAGCGCCCATCAATGCAGCCTACCAGCGCCCATCAATGCAGCCTCACCAGCGCCCATCAAATGTAGCCTCACCAGCGCCCCTCAATGCAGCCTACCAGCGCCCATCAATGCAGCCTACTAGCGCCCATCAATGCAGCCTCACCAGCGCCCATCAAATGTAGCCTCACTAGTGCCTATCAATGCAGCCTCACCAGCGCCCATCAATGCAGCCTCACCAGCACCCATCAATGCAGCCTCAACAGTGCCTATCAATGCAGCCTCACCAGCTCCCCTGAATGCAGCCTACCAGCGCCCATCAATGCAGCCTACCAGCGCCCATCAATGCAGCCTCACCAGCGCCCATCAAATGTAGCCTCACCAGCGCCCCTCAATGCAGCCTACCAGCGCCCATCAATGCAGCCTACTAGCGCCCATCAATGCAGCCTCACCAGCGCCCATCAAATGTAGCCTCACTAGTGCCTATCAATGCAGCCTCACCAGTGCCATCAATGCAGCCTCACTAGCGCCCCTCAATGCAACCTACCAGCGCCCATCAATGCAGCCTCACCAGCGCCCATTAATGCAGCCTACCAGCACACATCAATGCAGCCTCACCAGCGCTCATCAATGAATGTTTGCTTGCTTCCATTCATTCGGGAGTTGGGACACAGTCCTCCGCTGTTGCTGCAGAGAGAAGAGAGTAGGAACACCAGTGGTCGGGCGCCATAGACAGCAGTGCGCCCTAGGTGGCTGCCTAGTTTGCCTAGTGGTAGCACCGGCCCTGTTTGGACGACAGCATGAGGAGTGTGTTAGATGTACTAGAAGATTTGGATACACTAGCAAACTGAAGCCAAACTCCAGCTCACACTTTATAAACAGTCACAGAAAAAAGAAATCCTTTTGGTAAAAGGTTTTACATAAATGAATAAAAGCTGATTATTGTGAGCACCCCTGCTAGAGTTAAATGATTTGTCCCAAACACCTAACGGCTACATTTGCAGGAGAGCTGGTTTTGTTGAAAATAAATAGACTTACTGGCCAGATTACAAGGTGAAAATATAGGGAAAGAAAAAAAAAAAAAAACCATTGCTGCCATCACATCTAAGAATTGGTAAGCTGCAATATAATAAATGTTTGTTTCTGGGGATTAATACCTCGTTAAAACATTTTTGATTTCACTTCTTTGTTTGTCTGAAATGTGTGTAAAATGTGTAATCGTTTCACTCATCTGACTAATAAACTAAACTCATCTGATTAATAATGTGAATGATAAATGAATGTGTAAATGTCCCATGTAATGACTGGAATATGCTGAAAGAGCTTCTGCATTATCAAGGATTAGAAGATTATTCTGTCTGGCTGTATAAACAGTTTTTTGTAGTTGTTTCCCTGTTTATTTGAATAATACATGTGCCATAGATTAGTGGTAGGATAATGATCTGAGATGCTAACTTTTTAATTAGAGCAGATCAAATATAAATATTGCTATTATCTTCCCACAATTTCTCTAAAATAATGTATCAGAAAAAAAAAAAATTGAGGTTATGAAACTCTCGCTTATCAGATTCTATTTTATTGCACAAGGCTGTCAGTTTAACATATTTCAGGCACTGGAAATTTTAAGGTGTTGTGTTTAGGCAGCCAACAGAAAGATAAGTACAGGCAGAACCCAACTATGGCAAAATCAGGCAGGTGCCACAGGAAGCCACAAACAGAGCTGGTGCTACCACTAGACAAACAAGGCAGCCGCCTAGGGTGCACTGCTACCTAGGGCGCCCGGCCACTGGTGTTCCTACACTCCTCTCTCTGCAACAAGCAACTAATGCTGGCCATACACTATATGAAAATTCGTCCGACATTCAGTCGTTAAGAAAGATCCTTCGTTTTTTGAACAGTTAATGGGCCCAAAATCGATAATCGTTGGGACGTTTTTGAGCCAAAAAAACGAAGGACAAGTTTGGAAATTTTCTGCCGAACGAACGATAAATCGGAAGGTTAATGTGTTTCCCGTCCGAACTTTCTGCACTAGGTATATGTAAAAAAAACGAACCATTTTTTATTTAATTTATGTCCACTGAACGATTTATCGGTCATTACATGATGGCACTATCGCTTGCACTCACGACCGAACATTCGTTTTTCGAAAGTCTCAGTATCAGCAGGCAGCCTCTGCTTCGTTTGCACATAGTGTCAGAGGCGCAACGGCAGCGGAGGACTGTGTCTGTGTCCTAATGGATTGAAGCAAGCAAACATTCATTGACGGACACTAATAGGCTGCTTTGATGGGCACTGGTAGGCTGCATTGATGGGCGCTGGTAGGCTGCATTGATGGGCGCTGGTAGGCTGCATTGATGGGCACTGGTGAGGCTGCATTAATGGGCACTGGTGAGGCTGCATTAATGGGCACTGGTGAGGCTGCATTAATGGGCGCTGGTGAGGCTGCATTGATAGGTGCTGGTGAGGCTGCATTGATAGGCGCTGGTGAGGCTGCATTGATGGGCACTGGTGATGCTGCATTAATGGGCACTGGTGAGGCTGCATTGATATGTATCGTTGAGGCTGCATTTGATGGGTGCTGGTGAGGATGCATTTGATGGGCACTTCATTAAAAAGGTGGGGTGTACATGGGCAGAGCAAAGGGGTTGGAGTCTGTGGTGGAGCCAGGGGGGCGGCAAAATTAGGTTTCGCCTAGGGTGTCAAAAATCCTTGCCCCAGCTCTGGCCACAAAGGTGCATTAGGTAAAAGAGATGCTGTTATGCTGCTAATTAGATCATAGCTATACTGGTATCCTTTTGGAACCATTGCAAAGCAGCATTTTACTATTTGTCTAAAGCTGTGGTTTTCACCCTGTTCACACCTAAGTGAAACTTACAACACAAAACACACCAACTATTTTACAACATACATCATATTAAAGTAAATCCATACTGCATTCAGAAATGATTACTACTAAATCCTTGTACAGCAAATATTATTTCAATTATTGGTACTGTAAAATGCGCAAAAATTGCACGCGGCTCTTTTGCAGGTGTGTGGCATGCACACTTTCAAAATGCAAATGAGATTTTTACGCATTTTCATGCCCTAAACACACTTTGAAAAAAACTCACAAAAACGCATGTGCAATGTCGCACCTTCAATGGTGTGAACAGAGTCTAAAATAGATTAAAGGGTCACTAAAGGAAAAAAAATGTTGGGCTGAAATGACTGTTTACAGGGTATAGAGACATAATAGTTAACTGATTCCTTTTAACCACTTAAGACCCGGACCAATACGCTGGTAAATGACCCAAGGTGTTTTTGCGATTCGGCACTGCATCGCTTTAACAGACAATTGCGCGGTCGTGCGACGTGGCTCCCAAACAAAATTTGCGTCCTTTTCTTCCCACAAATAGAGCTTTCTTTTGGTGGTATTTGATCACTTCTGCGATTTTTATTTTTTGCGCTATATACAAAAATGGAGCGACATTTTTGAAAAAAAATCAAATAAACTAAATTTTAGTCAAACATTTAGGCCAAAATTTATTTAGCCACATGTCTTTAGTAAAAAAAAAAATCGCAATAAAAAAAAATAGCTACCTAGCGGGAACAGCGACACTAATACAGCGATCAGAAAAATGATCGCTTAGTGACGCTGGCAATAGGGAGTGAAAGGGTTAACTAGGGCGGTGATCAGGGGGTTAAAACTTTATTAGGGGGGGTGGGGGGGCTATCCTGAACCTAACACTAACTGTTTTTTACACTGCCTGTCACACTGACACTAAATGCAGTGATTAGATCACTGCATTCAGTGACACTGTGACAGGGGGGTGGGCGATCACAAGGGGTTAATGTGCCTATGTGAGTGTGTGTCAGTGTTGTGTTGGTGCACACTTACTTGTGATGTCTTCTCTCATCAGCAGCGCTGGGAAAGACCGCTGCGATGAGAAATTACATAATTTCCTCCTTCCTGTGTAAACACAGGAGGAGGAAGTGACAGGAGCTGGGAGCGCGCGCATTGGCTGGGAGCGATCGCGGGGGGGCGGGTAAACGCCGACATTCTGTGGCTGTATATGTGCATGCGGGGGTCCTTAAGTGGTTAAAAATGATTAAAAATAGATAAAATCAATCATATAATCAACCTGCAGTTCTAGTTTCGTTTTTGCTGTTATTTCCTGTCTCTCTGATGTACAGAGCCAGAGAGCAAATATAGGGGAGTGATGGTTTGTCTAAAACCCCTCAGCACCAACCCAGTTTCAGTTTACACACAGTAATCACACCTCCCTGATTAGTGACCACAGTGAGAAAGCTCCCAGCACTGTGGTTATAGGAAACAGACAACTAGAAAGTGTGGAGATTAGAGCAGAATTACAGCAACATCAAAGAAAAAACGAACAATGAGGACATGAAAACAGCACTGCAGTAAGGTAAAGGAAGCTATTTAGCTAAAAAAAAAAATTCCTTTAGTGACCCTTTAAGCTCTGATTGTGTAAATAATAAATAAGTAGAAAGATATTTATCTCCTATCAGTGGAGAAAGAGTACAGGGGAGGTCAGCTGATCACATTTTTTACATGTGATTACTGCCTGGCGGCCATAGCCTCTAGGAGTAATCATTGTGTTCTGCCGGCCAGGAAGGTTCCTGGAGTCCCCGTCTGCTGGCAGAAAAGAATAGCACTGCGGAAGCTTTCCCCCATCAACACTGACTGTGCTGATGGGGGAATGGAGTGATTTTCTTTCCTTCCACCCGTGATGGAAGGAAAGAAAATCTAATTAAAAAAAAAAGGTTATTCTTTTTTTTTGTGTGGGAAAGACCACTGAAATGAATAGGCTGCCCTAAACACACCTTGCAAAAGTGCACACAATCTGACAGTTTAACACATTCAGAGGTGTCAACAGAGCCTAACATGATCAAGCCCTGATAGTGTTTTTATTAGGGTTGTCCCGATACCACTTTTTTAGGACCGAGTACAAATACCGATACTTTTTTTCAAGTAGTCGCCGATACCGAATACCGATACTTTTTTTAAATGTGTCCCCAAATGCAGCCATGTCCCCCACATATGCAGCCATGTCCCCCCAGCCATGTCCCCCCACATATGCAGCCATGTCTCTCCAGCCATGTCCCTCTAGCCATGTCCCTCACACATGCAGCCATGTCCCTCACATATGCAGCCATGTCCCTCCAGCCATGTCCCTCACATATGCAGCCATGTCCCTCTAGCCATGTCCCTCACACATGCAGCCATGTCCCTCCAGCCATGTCCCTCACATATGCAGCCATGTCCCTCTAGCCATGTCCCTCACATATGCAGCCATGTCCCTCTAGCCATGTCCCTCACATATGCAGCCATGTCCCTCTAGCCATGTCCCTCACACATGCAGCCATGTCCCTCACATATGCAGCCATGTCCCTCTAGCCATGTCCCTCACACATGCAGCCATGTCCCTCACATATGCAGCCATGTCCCTCCAGCCATTTCCCTCACATATGCAGCAATGTCCCTCTAGCCATGTCCCTCACACATGCAGCCATGTCCCTCCAGCCATGTCCCTCACATATGCAGCCATGTCCCTCTAGCCATGTCCCTCACATATGCAGCCATGTCCCTCTAGCCATGTCCCTCACATATGCAGCCATGTCCCTCTAGCCATGTCCCTCACACATGCAGCCATGTCCCTCTAGCCATGTCCCTCACATATGCAGCCATGTCCCTCTAGCCATGTCCCTCACATATGCAGCCATGTCCCTCCAGCCATTTCCCCCATACCTTTGCCGCCGAAAGCCACCGCCGCATAGAGAAAATCACAGCATTCATTTGAATAGCTGTTTTGCCCGTGCGTATAGACACTCCCCCTTGCTTGGGATTGGACAGATCACGATCAACTATCCAATCCCGAGCAAGAGGGAGTGTCTATACGCAGCGGGAAAACTACAACTATTCAAATGAAAGCTGTGATGCTCCCGCATGCTGTTTAACCCATGTGGTGACTTTCGATGCGGCGGCGCGATGCGGCGGCTTTCGATGCAGCGGCGCGATGCGGCGGCGCGATGCGGCGGCAGTGGCACGGGGGGGGGGGGAGTATTCTATTTAGGTTATTTGCGGGAGTACAAGTACTCCCGCAAATACTCGGTATCAGTCCCGATACCGATACTAGTATCGGTATCGGAACAACCCTAGTTTTTATCCTTATTTATTTTTTACACAGGGTAGAAAGATACCATGTATGTATATTAAGCCTGGCACATATATTAAGCCTGGTACGCACGGCCAAATGTCAGGCACAGTTCAATAGAAACCGGCTGACATTCGGCCTGTGTTTACAGCAGTCGGTCCGCCACTGTTGAATGGGCATGACCGAAAAAGGTCTGCTGATCGGTTCCCATTCTGCGCACTTGGCCAATCGGAGCGCTGATCGGATTGTTCTGGCGGCTGGGCCACCCCCCTGTCAAAACACAATACAACAGCACTCTACTAACATTGGATAGTTAGGTACAGCGTCTAGTGTGCCCAATTTTAAACTCTTCACTTTGCTGTGGTAGACCACAACTATTGTCTCTCTTTCATCACATGCCACAAACATTACATACATCACATCAATTTTGCTGTGTGCTATAAGCCCCTCCTCCCCCCGGGGCTTGGTTTTCCATTTTCACCCTGGGCACTGAATTGCCTTGTTTCTGCACTGCCTGGTACCCTTGGCAGTGATCGCAGTCTAATCACTTTGACAACTCCACAGTTCTTTGCTCATCATCACTGGGGAATTGTATTAGGGTATGATAAAGTAGCACTCAAAACGGAGCTGCACCCAAAAGGGTTTGTTTGCTTCCTTCCGTCTCAATTAAGTCTATGGGGCCAAAAATGCCTAAATACGGTAGGCCCCTTTCACACTGGGGCGTTTTTTGAGCGTTATTGGAGCGTTATTGGAGCGTTATTTGAGCGAAGCCTCATCTGCAATCCCAATGTGAAAGCCCGAGTGCTTTCAGAGCCCTTTAACACTTAACGTTTCAGGGCATTTTTGCAGTCCCTCAGCGTGAAAGGGTAAGGCGTTTTTACAGCGCTTTTCAATTCATTTCAACGGAGAGGGGCGTTTTTGGAGCGTTTTTTTTTTCAGTGGCCAAAAGCTGCTCCAAAGATGCTGCTTGCAGGACTTTTCTCAACGCCCCGCCAGTGTAATGCCTCATTGAAAAAGGGTAAGGCGTTTTTACAGCGCTTTCAATTCATTTCAATAGAGGGGTGTTTTTGGAGCGTTTTTTTTTTTTTTAGTGCCCAAAAGCTGCTCCAAAGATACTGCTTGCAGGACTCAGTGTGAAAGGGTCCATGGAGAGCGTTTTATGAGCGTTTCAATAGCGCTATTTTTAACGCAGACAAATAGAAGAAATAAGATGCTACATGTTGGGAATAATAGCCATTCAGATGAGTTGGGATTAGAGTTGGGATTAGAGTTTGGCCAAACACTCCCGGTTCGGTTCGCACTAAAACTCCGAACATGTAAAAATGTTGGACCCTGGCGGTATGATTCTTTCAGATTTTAGGTGCTGAAAGCGGTACCATTATTTGCAAGGAAATTTGGCGTTTTATACTGTAGGCCTGTAATTCTTAGGAATAACTCACTTAAATCTGACCAAACAAAAGTCTAATAGGCATCCCGGGTATGAATTTCTTTTTTTTTTTTAAATAAAAAATTATAATATAATAAATAATTATAAATAATTATAACAAATAATAATATAATTATAGTAAAAAATAATGTAATCAAATCAAAATCACTGAAATTTGCTCAGTTGCAGAATTTTCGCTGTCATTATTATTTTATTTTTTATGACGAATTTCCCCACAAATCGCTATCGCTAAATTCTGCAAGTGATTCTGATTTATTATCGCTGTTTGTTTTAAAACCATTTTTGACATAAAGGGACACTTTTGGTTGCTATGGACAATCTACAGTTTGCAGGCAGAAAGAACAGTTTTTATTTTATAAAAGAACATGTAGGACACTGGGCAGACCACTAGGGACAAGGGGTGTGTGTATTTTTTACATACAGTACTGTAATCTATAAGATTACAGTATACTGTATGTATTGTGTTTGTTTACATTTTTTAATATGGCGCCGTTTCTCCGCCCCCGTGCGTCGTAATGTCGCAGGGGACGAAGATCGGCGGCACACGGGGACACTGTGTGAATCGAGCGAGCACCCGCTCGCTCACACAGCGTGGATGCATTGCTGGGTCCAGGAACAAGGTAAGTAAACCAAGCCTGTGGATTCAGCGAGGCGAGCCCGAGGGGTTACCGATCGCAGCACAGAAATCTAACCCCCAGTCAGACTCGGGAATACCGCCAGGGGGGTTAAAGTCTATGGGACCCAACCTTGAAAAGATCAAAAGCACACATTTTGAAAGCTTATATGCAAGTTATATATCAGACAGGAGGCTCATATCTTATGCATTATTCTTTCTTTAATAATGCTCATAGCAGAAAATACAGTAAACCATTTAATGTAACTGAAGAACTTAAAAAAACTACAACTCCCAGCAGTCCCTGGGCCACAGTAGCCCCTCCCCGACCCTAGCCTGTATATAAGGGACTGCCTGAGGTAGAATAGTCCTCTCTCTTTCTGCTCATAGCAGGGTTCAGATAAGTATTTTACTCCTATTTATACCTCTGGGCAACTTTTTGAGCGACGTCTGCGGGAGCATGGGGGGATTCCTTCTCTGCTTTCGTTCTTTCCCCCTATTGTGAATGATTTTGACTTAGGGAGGAATTGTTTGTATTGCCTTATTTGTGTGTTGCTGTTTTTTGGTTGTGCGCCCGTTGCGTTCGTCCGCGCCGTAAGATTGGCTCCCGCACACCGCCACTCCTTCTGTGTCTGGCTCCCCCACCCCCCCCTCCTTTCTCTCGGGGGGCGCTGTATATGTCAGACGCCGCCATCTTCTCTCCCTTTCTCCCTCTTCGCCCGCGGGCGGGGGGCGGAGCCTCTCGGCAACTGCGGCATCCACCTCTCTGGAAGACGTAATCTCGCGAGATTTTGTCCCGGAGCACGGGGGATCTTGGGCTTTCCTTCCCACCGCTGCAGTACAGCGCTAACGTTGGGAAGGAGAGGAGCCTGTCCCCTGCACGTTCTCCCTCAGTTGTAATAGGTACCTCTAGGCTAATACTATAGGTCAAATAGCTTTTATACACTATTTTAGAGCCCTCACAGACCTTCAGTCATTTGTCTTCCCTCTTGCAAGGCGGAACTTATTCCGGCGGGAGGGTCAGTGCTACTAAAAAGACATTTTATTCTACTATCCATAGTCATGTCTGAGGAACCCACAGCTATTTCCCCCAGGGGGAAGGGTTTCTCTCTGGATTCCGCTCAATTTATTATGGCTGATCAGATCCAGGACCTGATATATAGGTCGGTCCAGACGGCTCTGGCCTCGGCCATCCCGCCTTCAGGGTCGCATTTTGCGATACCCAGCAGGTCAGCCCCGCCACCCCAGAGTGGCGAACCGCCATCCAAGAAGGGAAAAGTCTCTCTCAAACAGAAACATTCCTTGGCGGCCCCCGACTCCCCGACAGGGGAAGTAAACAATATGCTTCAGGCAGTTCCTTCCTCGGTCTGCCAACCCCAGCACCCACCAGACTCCATTCGACCCCTGGGCCTCAGGGAGTTAGAAGGAAAGAGGCATAGGTCCTCAAGACGGACTAAACCCGATTCGTACATAGATTCCTCTGACGAGGACTCACCGGGTATTTCTGACGACTATGAGTCTGATGCTAATGATGCTAAGGATGCTGGGGATACAGCGTTTGACTCCAACGCCACCCCTACTACGCAGGGTGAAATTATCCTAGACGCCCTGGGAGAACCATTTTTTCACCCTGACGCCATCTCCCACCCGAGATCAGGCGAATGGTCCCCTCTTCCTCATGTCTCCCAGTACGTGGAGCTCTGGGCCAGAAAGTCTTTAGACAGGTCCGCCCGCAATAAGCTACGGGCTGAATGTCCTAGGCCCTTTATCCCCAATAAGGTGGTGGCTACACTAGAGGTGGACCCTATTCTGGCCAAATACCTGGCTAAGTTGGGCAAACTCCCCAAGAAAGGGATAGAACCAGGGGTGTATTTAGGTTTTGTGCTGCCCTAGGCCTGACAAAACCCGCACATCCACTACTTTATATATGACGCACCCCCTTCCTGTCAAGACTACACCCTTTCCTTTTTAAGACCCGCCCTGTCATTTTCATGGGAGGAGGACAGAGGGACGTGGTGGGAGGGGAACAGGGTGGGATGAGGACAGGGTGGGATGAGGACAGGGGGACAGGGTGGGATATGAGGACAGATGGACACAGTGGGATGAGGACTGGGGGACAGGGTGGGATGAGGACAGGGGGACAGGGTGGGATGATGACAGGTAGACAGGCTTTTTTGCTGCCCCCCACGAAGTGCCGCCCTAGGCCTGGGCCTTGTCGGCCTAGGCCATAATACAGCACTGGATAGAACGCTCTTTCAGGTCCATCCAAGAATGTATTTTAGATTTAATAGGCCCTCTAACTAAAATCCTAAACTTGTCCGAACAGGCGGCCGCATCGGACCAGCCGGTTGACCTAGTTCAATTACGTGGATGGGCTCAGAGGGCTATTTGCCTAGCAGGCACTGCCAACACCACCTGCTCAGTTGAGAGGCGCCGCTCCATTCTAATGCGGCTAGACCCCCAACTCTCCCACCTGGCCGAAACCGAACCCGGTCCAGCGGCGGTCAGCATTTTATTTGGGGACAACCTCATGAAGGATATTAACAGGTTCGTAGGCCTGTTTACAGGACTAGACAAGGCCCAAACTTCACTGAAAAGGTCAGGTTCGAATAGAGTTTTTCCCAGGGCCGGCAGAGGTAGAGGCCGATCTGCCAGCCGCTTGTCTTCCTATAGGCTACAGGGCAGACCTGCAGCCCAATACCAATACCAACAGGCTCCTCCTTCCTATACCGTCCCAGTGGCGCAACCAGCACCTTTCTTTCCACCCCGGGGCAGATCCTGGCGCGGACGCAGCGGACGTGGCTACCCCTGTTCCCGTCTTCCTACCGGTGAGTATACCTTGCATACCGCAATCACACATACCAGTGGGGGGACGCCTGATGTATTTTATCCACGCTTGGTCTGCGATTACGGCAGACGCGTGGATATTACAGACAGTCTCAGGTTTTCAAATAGAACTCCTCTCACCACTGGTCTTAGACATTATTCCTCCTCCTATCAGGTTTACAGACCAGAACGTTGTTCTCATAGACAACGAAATAACGGAGCTCAGGTCCAAGCATGCGATTCTGGAAGCCGAAAACTGTTCCCCGGGGCTCACGAGCAACCTCTTCCTTGTGATCATCCCGTGATAAACCTCCGGGACCTAAACCAACATGTCTGTTACAGACACTTCAAGATGGAGGGTATTCACTTCCTCCGAGACCTCTTGCAACCGGGAGACTGGTTAGTGAAGGTGGACCTGAAGGACGCCTATCTCACCGTCCCGATCCACCCGGAGTCGCAACATCTACTCTGTTTCCTCTGGAAAGGTCGACTGTGGCAAATTACTTGCCTCCCATTCGGCCTGTCGTCAGCACCGTGGTGTTTCACCAAACTGATGAAACCGGTGATGGCGTCATTAAGGAGCAGAGGGGTACGTCTGATCATTTATCTGGACGACCTCCTCATCATGGCCCACTCCAGAAGCCTTGCCTCCCTTCACATGTCGTGGACGATCTCACTATTACAGAACCTAGGGTTTTTAATCAACCAAGAGAAGTCGGTTCTGGTCCCGGCCCAGGAGATGGAGTTCCTGGGCTTCTTGGTAGACACCAATCAAGCCATTCTCCGCCTCCCAAAAACCAAATTGGCTTTGTTACGCAAAGAAATCAGGGCGGTTCTACGCAAGGGTTTGTTATCCTTACGGGTGCTGGCCCGTCTGGTGGGGCTTTTAGCGGCCTCCATCCAGGCTATCTTCCCGACTCCTCTTCACTACAGAGCCCTTCAGAGGCTCAAGATCATGCACCTACACCAGGGCCTCAGGTACGCGGACGAAATCCCACTCTGTCCAGAGGCGGTGGAGGAACTGCATTGGTGGCTTC
This sequence comes from Rana kukunoris, assembly GCA_029574335.1. Taxonomy (NCBI): domain Eukaryota; kingdom Metazoa; phylum Chordata; class Amphibia; order Anura; family Ranidae; genus Rana; species Rana kukunoris. The sequence goes on from CM056051.1 coordinate 129,436,922, forward strand.
GCCACGCCGTCGAATGGAACGGCAAGACCATTTTCAACTCCAGCCCGGACACCATCATAGAGTCAGATGCGAGCCGTCAGGGCTGGGGCGCTCGTTGCGGGGAAGCTTCCACAGGAGGGACGTGGTCCACGTCCGAAGCAGATTTACTGTCACGTACCTGGTGGTTGAGCCCGATGTGCAAGGAGTGGCTGCCCTTGCTCCTCTGATCCCGAGACCCCTGATAGAGCAAACAGGGGGTACGGGAGTGCAGAGTCGCACGAACGCCGGTTGCAGCGTGGGTGCTAGGCTAGAGGGGCTTCTGGAGGCTCCGGTGCTGCGTGAAGGAACAGGTATAGACTGGTCGCTGCAGGTGGAAAGGCACTTGAAGCAGAGAAGCCACAGGACCGGGGAAGGTGTTCTGTAGTACAGCGGAAGTAAGTCCCAGCAGGAAAGTCCGCGGCAGACTGGCAGGTCGGGTGCTGGTGCGGTAAACAAGCAGAGTCAAAGTTCAGACCGGGTCGGCAACAGGTGGGCAGCAGAAGGTACCAAGGGTCAGGCAGGCGGGTCGTCAGGCAGGCCGGGGTCAGGGCAGGCGGAAGACAAGCAGAATCAGAAGCAAGCCGGGTTGTCAGAATGGCGTCCTCACGTGCCCGCGCCGTTACCGCGAATGCGCGCGCCCGCGCCGTTGCCGCGAATGCGCGCGCCCGCGCCGTTGCCGCGAATGCGCGCGCCCGCGCCGTTGCCGCGAATGCGCGCGCCCGTGCGCGTCGATGCGCCGCTACTGCCACCTGGTGGTTGGGACTGCTCATGACATTGCCCCCCTCCAATGGGCAGCCTCCGGATGCCCAACTGGGACAACTTGAGAGGATGAGCATCTTTAAAGGACTGGACCAACCTTTCTGCATGGATGTTACACTCAGGCTCCCATGAATTGTCCTCGGGCCCATAACCCTTCCATTTGACTAAAAACTGAATTTGGTTGCGTCTCTTCCTACAGTCCAGAATGGATTCGACCTCAAACTCTTATTCCCCGTCGACTAAGACTGGTTCAGGAGGTCCGATGTTTCGCCCGGGGAAGGGATCGGGGACGTTGGGTTTGAGAAGGGCAACATGGAAAACTGGGTGGATACGGAAAGTTTCCGGTAGTTCCAGTTCATAGGCCACATTATTGATTTTCCTCTTGACGGGAAAAGGGCCCACGAATTTAGGGCCTAATTTCTTTGATGGGCAGGCGAGTTTCAGTTTTAGGGTAGATAGCCATACTTGGTCCCCAGGTTCCAGGTTAAGCTCCCCCTCCTTCTCCTGTCAAACACCTCCTTATTGTACTCCTGCGTCCTCATCATGGTCTCCTGCAGGACCTTATTGTTTGTGGTGAAAAAGTCTAAAGTTTCCTGGACAGCAGGCACCGAGCTCTCGGGGACCGAGTTAGACAGGAACAGTGGGTGAAAGCCGTAATTTGCGTAAAACGGGGATTGTCTGGTGGCAGAATGGACGGAGTTGTTGTACGCAAACTTAGCTAGGGGCAGCAGGGGTGCCCAATCCTCCTGCGAGAAGGACGAGAAGCAACGTAAGTATTGCTCAAGGGTCTGGTTGGTCCTTTCCGTTTGACCATTTGCCTGCGGATGGTAGGCAGAGGAAAATGACAGACCGATCTTGAGGGATTCACAGAGTGCTCTCCAAAATCGCGAGGTAAATTGTACCCCCCGGTCGGATACAATATTGGCGGTGATGCCATGGAGCCTCACAATTTCTTTGATGAACATCCTGGCTGTCTCAGGAGCAGAGGGTGTACCCCTCATGGGCAAAAAGTGTGCCATCTTAGAGAGTCTGTCCACCACTACAAAAATTGTGGTAAAGCCTTCTGAAGGGGGGAGTTCCACAATGAAGTCCATGGAGATCATTTTCCAAGGTCTTTCTGGTACTGGCAACGGTTTTAACAATCCCCAGGCTCTCGTTTTACTCCCCTTGTTCCTCATGCATGTGATACAGGACTCCACATACTTCCTGCAGTCCATTGCGAGTTGGGGCCACCAGAATGTGCGCTGTAGTAGCTCAGAAGTCTTATGCACCCCAAAATGGCCGGCCAATTGGTGGTCATGGCAAAACTTTAAGACACTGACCCGCAGGCCCTCCGGCACGAAAATTTTGTCCTGGCGCCACAGCAGGCCATCTTTAAACTGTAAGTCCGAACCAGGTAAGGGTGAAACACCGGACGAGGCCTGCCTGATCTGAGATAACAAGTCCTCTTGGATCAACAGGAAGTTTCCAGGCAACAAGATAGTGTCCGGAGGGGTAGTGGTTTCCGGGTCACCATACATACGAGAAAGAGCATCAGGCTTGGAGTTCTTCGACCCGGGTCTGTACATTATGTGAAACGAAAATCTGGTGAAGAACAGTGCCCACCTGGCCTGGCGCGGTTTCAGTCTCTTGGCGGTCTTCAGATATTCCAGATTCTTATGATCTGTGTAGATCAGGATTGGGTGGACCGCGCCTTCCAAGAGGTACCGCCACTCTTCCAGAGCGGCCTTGATTGCCAGCAACTCCTGGTCCCCCACATCATAATTTCTTTCGGACTCCGACAACTTACGAGAAAAAAAAGCAACAGGGTGTAAGAGGGCCTTGGGGCCCTGCCTTTAGGAAAGAACTGCTCCGACCGCAGTTTCCGATGCATCTACCTCCAGGATGAAGGGCAAACTGGCATCAGGGTGTTTGAGGATAGATGCTGAGATGAACAAGTCCTTAAGCTTGTCAAAGGCAGTTTGAGCCTCAGGGGACCATTGGAATCGAGTGGTTTGTTTGGTCAGGTTGGTTATCGGGGCGATGATGCTAGAGAAACCCCTGATGAATTTCCGATAAAAGTTTGCGAAGCCAACAAAACGTTGGACGCCCTTCTTGTCCTTGGGTGCCGGCCAGTCCAGGATTGCAGAGACCTTTTGGGGATCCATCTTGATACCCTCCATGGAGATTATGAGACCCAAAAACTGTATGCTTTGGCGTTCAAACTCGCACTTCTCAGGTTTGGCATAAAGTCCGTGCATTCGAAGACGGCCAAGCACACATTTGACGTGTTCCCGATGTTTGCTCAAAGATGGAGAAAAAATGAGGATGTCATCCAAGTAGACAATAACGAAAAGGTCGAGGTAGTCTCTGAAGATATCGTTCACAAAGTGCTGAAACGTGGCGGGGGCGTTACAGAGCCCGAAGGGCATGACCAAATACTCGAAGTGCCCGAAGCGGGTGCGGAAGGCCGTTTTCCATTCATCCCCATCTCGAATCCGCACCAGGTTATACGCCCCGCGGAGATCCAGCTTTGTGAAGATGACTGCAGCCCCCAAACGTTGAAACAACTCAGGCACCAAGGGGAGAGGGTACCGGTTCTTAATAGTCACTTTGTTTAATTCCCTATAGTCCACACAGGGGCGAAGAGAATGGTCCTTTTTCTGTACAAAAAATATCCCAGCCCCTGCCGGGGAGGTGGATGGACGGATAAATCCCTTTCTAAGGTTCTCATCAATATATGTTTTAAGGGTCTCAAGCTCAAGACCTGTCAAGGGGAAGATCCTTCCAAAGGGAATTTCAGCTCCGGGGAGAAGCTCTATCGGGCAATCGTAGGCCCTATGCGGAGGGAGAGTTTCAGCCCCCTTTTTGTTGAAGACATCCAGGAAGTCGTGGTATTCGCTGGGAACGGCTTGGCGGGTCTCAGCATCAGAGTCCATACAGAGTAGGGGAGACGGGGAAGATGGTTCTTGTAGGCAATGCTGACGACAATACAGGGATCCGAGAAAGACCACCCCCCGGTACTCCAGTTGATTTGCGGATTATGGGCTTGTAGCCACGGGATGCCTAGGATAATGGGGAATATGGGTGAATCAATCACATCTAGGCACAACAGTTCATGGTGAATGTTGGCGATGGTTGTGGCCAACGGCAGGGTTTCCTGGGTAACCGGCCCGGACCTCAGGGCGGATCCATCGGCAAGGTGTACGGAAAGTCCAACGGCCCTGGGGCGCAGAGGGATGAGGTGTCTGGAGGCAAAAGACTGGTCCAGGAAACAACTGCAGGCTCCCGAGTCAATTATAGCGCTGGCCGGGATATTCCTTCCGGGGAGCTGAAAGACAATGGGGACAGCCAGATGAGAGGAGTGATTCTTGGGGGCAGCGGGTAAATGAACAGACGACAAGAAGGGACACTTACGAAACTTCGCCGGACAGGACCTCACGAAATGCCCGGGTTCCCCGCAGTACAGGCACAGGTTGTTCACCCTTCGCCGTTGGCGCTCCTCTGGCGTTAGGGACGGACGGAGAAGACCCAGCTGCATGGGTTCCGGAGTGTCCGGCGGAGCAGGAGGCGAAGAGACTGGTGGAACCGGGTTGGAGAAGGAGGGTACCCGTGGCAGCATCCAGACTGGTCGCGATGGCCCGGCGGCACGTTCTGACCGGCGCTCTCTCAGGCGCCTATCAATCTGAATGGTCAAATTGATTAGCGCGTCTAAAGTCCCAGGGACGCCTACCCGAGCCAGTTCATCTTTAAGTGCCTCCGAGAGGCCCAGGCGGAATTGGTAGCATAAGGCTGCATCGTTCCAGTTAGTGTCTGAGCTCCATCTCTGGAACTCAGATACGTAGTCCTCCGCAGGCCTGCGACCCTGTTGAAGAGCATGAAGAGCGGCCTCTGCAGTGGCAGCCTGGTGTGGGTCCTCATACAACAAGGACATTGCTTGTCAAGGGTATCAAGGGACACGTCCTTCTGTTCCAAAAGGCGGTGGGCCCACGCCTGTGGTTCCCCGGATAAGAGCGAAATCACGAAGCCCACCTTGGTGGCCTCCAGCGAAAAAGTCCGTGGTTGCAACGCAAAGTAGAGCTCGCAGGCATTGCGGAAGGCTCGGTATTTGGTTCGTTCTCCAGAGAACCTCTCAGGGGTAGGGACCCTGGGTTCCGGTGGCATCATGATCACAGAGGGCGAAGCGGAGTTGCCTGTAGCAGCAGAGGCGGTCGCTGGAGCAGATAAAGCCTGGACGCGGTTCTCCAGACGCGTATAGCCTTCTTGCAGAGTCCGAACTGCCTGGGTTAGTCCATCGAGATGCCGGCAGAGTTCCTGCATAGGATCCACTCCTTGCGCGGGCTCGGACATGGCTGTCCAGTACTGTCACGTACCTGGTGGTTGAGCCCGATGTGCAAGGAGTGGCTGCCCTTGCTCCTCTGATCCCGAGACCCCTGATAGAGCAAACAGGGGGTACGGGAGTGCAGAGTCGCACGAACGCCGGTTGCAGCGTGGGTGCTGGGCTAGAGGGGCTTCTGGAGGCTCCGGTGCTGCGTGAAGGAACAGGTATAGACTGGTCGCTGCAGGTGGAAAGGCACTTGAAGCAGAGAAGCCACAGGACCGGGGAAGGTGTTCTGTAGTACAGCAGAAGTAAGTTCCAGCAGGAAAGTCTGCGGCAGACTGGCAGGTCGGGTGCTGGTGCGGTAAACAAGCAGAGTCAAAGTTCAGACCGGGTCGGCAACAGGTGGGCAGCAGAAGGTACCAAGGGTCAGGCAGGCGGGTTGTCAGGCAGGCCGGGGTCAGGGCAGGCGGAAGACAAGCAGAATCAGAAGCAAGCCGGGTTGTCAGGAACAGGAACAAACAGGAACAGGCACAGGTAACACTAGGAACCGCTGTAGACTGGACAGCAAGAGGTGCAGGGGTCAGGTCCTTTTTAAAGCCAAATTTGGCGCCAGAATGGCGTCCTCACGTGCCCGCGCCGTTACCGCGAATGCGCGCGCCCGCGCCGTTGCCGCCAATGCGCGCGCCCGTGCGCATCGATGCGCCGCTACTGCCACCTGGTGGTTGGGACTGCTCATGACATTTACACATCAACGCATTGGAACTCCTGGCGGCATACTTTGTAGTCAAGAGCTTCTTACCACAAGCCTCCAATTGTTGTGTGTTGTTCCGCATGGACAACGTTGCAGCGGTTCAGTATGTCATCCGCTTGGGAGGCACCAGATCCGGTATCCTAGCAGACCTTGCGAAGGAGTTCTGGCACTTTTGCCTGTCTCGCAACATCGTCCCTATAGCGGAGTATATTCCGGGGGTCTCCAACACGGTGGCCAACTGGAATTTACGCCATCTTGCCGACTCCAGCGACTGGCGACTGGATCGGTCAGTGTTTCTTCGATTGAGACAGCTCTGGGGCCCATTAGGCGTGGACCTCTTCGCTTCTCGTCTCAACCACCAGTTACCTCGCTTCTTCAGCTGGAGGCCGGACCCGAAGGCGTCTGCGGTAGACGCTTTCCGCCTCCTTTGGTCGAGGGGAACGCACTATGCATTTCCCCCCTTCCAGATGATTTCCAAGGTTCTCCTCCATACGGTGAACCAACGGGCGACGGTTGTGTTGATCACACCCTGGTGGCCGACACAACCTTGGTTCCCTCTCCTCCATTGGTATGTAAGCTTCTACGAGGCATTAGATTCAAACGTCCCCCTAGACCTAGATATCAGGCAACTTGGGATGTCTCCAGGTTGCTCGACATGTTTGTCTCGTGGGAGGACAATGACGACCTGTCCCTGAAACTGTTGTCTTATAAATTGACCGCTTTACTTTGTCTGGTTTCAGTCAAACGAGTCTCGGACGTGAGAGCGTTGGACCTTTCTAGGCGACAATTCTCGCCTCAAGGGGTCAACTTTTCGGTGGTCCCTAGGACCAAGACGGATATTCACTCGGTCTTTTATCCGTTCTTTCCCGCGCACCCCCGGCTCTGCGTCGTTCGTTGCCTGCAACCTGCAGACTGGAGTATCATGTGTCCATGTTTCGTATGCATTTTGTTTAACCTTAGCACTGCTTTTGTTAGCTTTGAACTTGCATAAGATATGAGCCTCCTGTCTGATATATAAATTGAGATTTTCCTAGCTTGTGACGGAAAATATTAGTTATATGAAGACAGTAGGCGAGTATCTTCCCTCCCTTCCCAACCCTGTTACCACTCTTGCTTCTTTCAGGTTATTGAACACTACGATCGTGGTCCTGAAGGCGGCTGAGTGGTCGATTGCGGATGTTGGGTCCTCTACATTCCCCGTTGGGATGAAGTTAAGCCATGTTTGGCCAGGTTCCTTTTCGTTCCCTCCAACATCGGAAGTTGCGTACCGACCGGGGGGTTTCGAACAACAGCGGAGATGTTTGGGTGGAGTTCTTGTTCATCAACGATACTGTTTCGCATAAAGAAAGAGGACTATTCTACCTCAGGCAGTCCCTTATATACAGGCTAAGGTCGGGGAGGGGTTACTGTGGCCCAGGGACTGCTGGGAGTTGTAGTTTTTTGAAGTTCTTCAGTTACATTAAATGGTTTACTGTATTTTCTGCTATGAGCATTATTAAAGAAAGAATAATGCATAAGATACTCGCCTCCTGTCTTCATATAACTAATATTTTCCGTCACAAGCTAGGAAAATCTCAATTTATTGGCCATAAAAAGGGTAGGGGGGTCAGTGAACTACCTTGGTGGACATGTATCAATGTAAATTTATTTAAAAAAAAGATTTTCTGCAATAGACCCCAACAGTCCCATTTGGGTCTGGTATGGATTTTAAGGGGAACCCCACCCCTCAAAGAAAAAAAAACGCGTAACCCCCCCCCCCCCCAAATCCATTACAGACCCTTATCCGAGCATGCAGCCTGGCAGGCCAGGAAAGGGGAGGGGCAAGCGCCCCCCCTCCTGAACCATACCAGGCCTCTTGCTCTCAACATAGGGGAGGGAGCTTTGGGGAGGGAGGGCTTTGCTGTTGACAGCTGATGACTCATCCATTATTAATTATGCTGTGGATTTCTAACAAAAGCAGGTAACAAAAAGTGTTTTAGTTACCTGACTTGAGAAGTGATTTTGGCCCACTTTATGTAACTTCAAAGATTGCAAGACCAATATGAATTGTCAATGTTTCTATGATACATCATTAATTAGCATGAATGGTAGTTGGTATATGCTTACGTATTTGAGGTATGGCAACCCTAGCGATTTTCCACTTGCATGCAGTGAGATAAAACACAACATATATATCAAAAATGACACTGCCATTCAAGCCAGGTAGCTTTCCTCAGTCTTGAATTACTCATCAATGGCAGATGCATGCATTATAAGTCATATTTTCATGTACAGTATGCACCTGGAAATTTACACCACTGGCATGAGACAATGCTGACACAGAGTATAGTCCTCTTGTGGCTTAATATTGCAGAGTTCATGAAATTCAATACATGTGTTTTTTCACAGGCCGTTAGAACATGATTGCAGACATTTTAACAAAGAGCTTCCTGCTAATTTGACTATATTGCATAACCCCAAACCAAATCCAACACTTTCTGTAAAAAATCAAATCAATTAAAGGCTTTTAATAAGTTACGGTCTCCGCATACAATCATTGCGCTTCTCTATACTAGCGAGCACCAATAATGTTTTAGATTTCCCAATTTCTAAAAGATTTTGGCATACATGTTACTTTAACCACTTCAGCCCAGGAAGAATTTACCCCCTTCCTGACCAAGCCATTATTTGCGATACGGCACTGCGTCACTTTAACTGACAATTGTGCGGTTGTGCGACGCTGTACTTAAACAAAATTTACACCTTTTTTTTCACAAATAGAGCTTTCTTTTGGTGGTACTTGATAACCTCTGCAGTTTTTAAGAAGTGCGACAATTTTGAAAAAAACCCACAATGGGCCAGATTCACAGAGCCCTTACTCCTATCTATCTCGCGTTAGACTGGAGTACTTTCAAATTACGCACGTTTTTTCACTACTCTGAAACCTCAAACCATGAAAATACGGCTGCCGGTTTCAATCCGACTGGCTTACGTGTTCGTACGCCTTCGGATCTACGCTGCAATAAATTTGCGGCCGCTGGGTGGAGTTCCCGTCGTTTTCCGCGTCGGGGTATGCAAATGAGCTTTTGCAGACGATCCACGAAGTTACGAACGTCAATCGCAATCTCTTACAGCATCTTTAGTCATCTTTTTGCCGCGTAAAGTTATACCAGCTTTTTGCTGGTCTAATATTAGACAACCCATGTTAAGTATGGCCGTTGTTCCCACGTCGAATTTCAACGTTTTCCAACGTCTTTTTTTATTTTTTACGTAAGTCGTCCGGGAATAGGAATGTCCGTAAATGACGCTACTCAAACAAAAAATGACGTAACATCGTTATTTCGTGCAATGCACGGCGGGAAATTTCTGAACGGAGCATGCGCAGTTCGATCGCCGCGGGGATGCGCCTAATTTAAATGCTTCACGCCCCCTAATCGCGTATTTCGATTACGCGGCGAGAAATACACTACGCCGCCGTACCGTAAGGGACAAAATCTACCAGAATTCGGCGTAGAGCCTGGTAAAATACGGCGGCGTAGTGTATCTCTGATACTCTGCGCCAATGTAATTGTATCTGAATCTGGCCCAATATTTTTAACTTTTTGCTATAATTAATATCCTGCAAAAATCGCAATAAGCATATACTGAGAGGTTTGCGCAAAAGTTATAGCGTCTACAAAATAGGAGATAGATTTTAGGCATTTTTTTTTCTTACTAGTAATGGCGGCGATCAGCGATTTTAGCAGACAAATTGGACACTTTTGACACTTTTTGGTACCATTGACATTTATACAGTGATCAGAGCTAAAAATAGCCTGATTACTGTATAAATGTCCCTGGCAGGGAAATGGGTAAACACTTGGGAACGATCAAGGGGTTAAGTGTGTGTTCCCTAGGTGAGTGAGTGAGTGAAGAACTTATATAGCGCCTCTGGGCGTGTTTTAACTGGGAGGCGATTGGACTGACTGGGAGAGACGACAGATTGCTGTTCCTATTTAGAAGGAACACACAATCTGTTTCTCCTCCCCTGACAGGACAGTGATTTCTTTAGGCTGATGCCGCGTACATACGTCCGTTTTTCGGGTTCTCGTGTTTTTTTAATGTCATTAAAAACGATTGTGTGTGGGCTCCAGAGCATTATTCACGATCCAAAAAATGGGCATTAAAAATTTCGAACATACTCTTTTTTTTCACTACGCATGCTCAGAAGCAAGTTATAAGACGGGAGCGCTCGTTCTGGTAAAACTAGCATTCGTAATGGAGTAAGCACGTTCATCATGCTGTAACAGACTCAAAGGTGCGAATCGTCTTTTACTAACACGATATCAGCAAAAGCAGACCCAAGGGTGGCGCCATCTGAATGGAACTTCCCCTTTATAGTGCCGTCGTACGTGTTGTACGTTACCGCACTTTGCTAGAGCATTTTTTTTTCACGATCGTGTGTAGGCAATGACGTTGATGCTTGTGACTTTCTGTGAGCTGCACCAAAGAATATATTTCTAGAATATATTTCAAGCTATCATCTGAAAACTACAAATTACTCTATTGCCCACGTAATGGAGATGAAGAGATACAGCAAGTTAGTAGTCACATCAGGATAGCATACATAAAAGGAAAAGTGACCCAGTATGCACCAATGAAGGCCAGGTCCAGTCCCAAATGTCAAAACAAGGAAGAAATGTGCCCACAGTACTTTTGAAGGAACAGGCCAGACAACAAGTACTCAACAAACGTATAAAAACAATTTGACAACTTAAAAAGTTATAAAAGTTATCAAATTATTTTTATGCATTTGAGAACTTGTTGTCTGGCATGTTCCTTCAAAAGGCACATTTCTTTCATGTTTTGACATATCAGGAGAGCAGCCTAGGGAGACAACCATGGCCCACTCCAGTGGAGGAGTAAAATAGCCACCCAGGACAGGAAGTATGTTATTTCCAGGATTACTAGAGGTAAAAAAAGCAAAAGAAATTTGAAAAAATAAAATAAATGCAAACACCACACCAAGGATTAGTAAACTGTTATAAATAGATTAGATACACTTCAAAAAATAATAGCAATATATTTTCTCTTATAACTTTTATGCAGCGTATCACAATGAAACAATGTTGAACCAGAATAAAGTTCAATGATACAGTAGAACTTCTGCATTTATTTTTTTTCTTCTTAAATGCTGTGCTTTACCTTTATTATAGCTTCTTGGGGAAAAAAATGACCATTTCGTTGGCCAAAGACCAGGTCACTTTTTGAGATTTGGCACTGAGTCGTTTTAACTAACAATTTTCCTCAGTTTAGGCCGATACGTATTCTTCTACATATTTTCGGTAAAAAAAATCCAAATAAGCGTTTATTATTCGGTTTGCGCAAACGTTATAGCGTCTACAAAATAGGGGACAGTTTTATGGCATTTTTTTTTTTTTACTGTTAATGGCGACGATCAGCGATTTTTATCATGACTGCCACATTATGGCGTACACATCAGACACTTTTGACACCATTTGGGACCACTGTAATTTTTACAGCGATCAGTGCTATAAAAATGCACTGATTACTGTAAAAATGACACTGGCAGTGAAGGGGTTAACCTGTAGGGGGCGCTGAAGGGGTTAAGTGTGACATAGGGAGTGCTTCTAACTGTAAGGCCCTGTACACACGATCAGACATGTCTGATGAGACTTGTCTGACAGACCGTTTTCATCAGACAACTCTGAACTTGTCTGATGGTCTGATGTGCGTACACACCATCGTACCAAAATCCGATCAGACCAGAACACGGTGACGTAGAACACAACGACGCGATGAAAAAACAAAGTTCAATGCTTCCAAGCATGCGTCAACTTGATTCTGAGCATGCACAGGTTTTTGGTCTGATGCTTTTGTGTACTAGCCATCGAATCTGTCCGACAGACAGGTTCTATCAGACAGGTTTTAAAGCATGTTTTAAAACTTTGATCCGATGGAAAATGGTCCGATAGGCCGTACAAACCATCGAACTGGTCCGATTGTGTGTACGCGGCCTTAGGGGGCGTGGCTCACCGTGACATGTCACTGATTGAATGTTCCCTGTCATCAGGAACAGCAATCAGTGACATGTCAGGGGAAGGACTGGGAGATGTTGTGTTTACACTGACATCTCCCTGTTCTTCAGTTCTGTGACCCGATCGCGGGACACTGACGGACATTGAGTCTGCGGGTTACGCGAGCGCGGTCACGCAGCCCGCGACAGGGTCGCGAGCGCACCCACACAGCTTGCAAATGAAAGGGGATGTATATATACGCCCATTTGCACAGCCGTGCCATTCTGTTGATGTAAAAGAGCGTGCAGCGGTCGGGAAGCGGTTAAGAGGTTTATTTATTTTCTTTAAGAAGGAAGTATTTTTTAACATTTTCTAAATTGCTTTTTCTAAATGCATGAAGTACCAGATATGCGCGCGCCCCCTGCTTGCCCCTGGTGCCGCATGCGATGTAAACACACAGCTCCCGATCCTGTCAGGGGGAGAAATTACTGTTTGTCTGTTCATACAATGTATGAACAGCGATCTTTCATTTCCACTAGTCAGTCCCCCCCCTTCAGTTAGAACACACCTAGGGAACATAATTAACCCCTTCCTCGGCCCCTAGTTTTAAACCCTTCCCTCCAGTGACATTTTTACAGTAATGAATGCATTTTTATAGCACTGATCGCTATAAAAATGCCAATGGTCCCAAAAATGTGTCAAAAGTGTCCGAAGTGTCTGCCATAAGGTCGCAGTACAGATAAAAAATTGCTGATTGCCGCCATTAAAATAAATATTAATAAAAATGCGATAAAACTATCCCCTATTTTGTAGACACTATAACTTTTGCGCAAACCAATCAATAAACACTTATTGCGATTCTTTTTACGAAAAATATGTAGAAGAATACGTATCGGCCTAAACTGAGGAAAAAATCTTTTTTTATATATTTTTGGGAGATATTTATTATAGCAAAAAGTTAAAAATATATATTTTTTTCAAAATTGTCGCTTTATTTTTCTTTATAGCGCAAAAAAATAAAACCGCAGAGGTGATCAAATACCACCAAAAGAAAGCTCTATTTGTGGCAAAAAAAGGACGCAAATTTTAGTTGAGAGCCACGTCGCATGACCGCGCAATTGTCAGTTAAAGCGACGCAGTACCGAATCGCAAAAAGTGGCCCGGTCATTGACCAGCAAAATGGTCCGGGGCTGAAGCGGTTAAAAAAATCTTTGTAATGCTAAACATACGTAAAAAAAAAATGTCAGTAGGCATTGATCCCACAAGGACATTGTGTGCCCTTGTATTTTGTTGACATTCAAACCTATTTCTTTATGTGTAAAATCACTAGCTATGTGTTATTGTGGTGATCTGAGGTTTAGCCGTCCTCTAAAGCACTGTGACCTATTGCTGTTTCTATTGCAACTTGCCAAATAACCTGAAGTGACACATGTAGGGTTCAGTACTTCTTCCCTGAGTCTAGACTTGGAAATCTGTGTGAAAATCAGCATTTTGAAACCTGAACCATGGGCAGGATTGGCAATTTGCAGTCACCTAAACGTGGCACAAAAATACATGGCTATTTTTAACACTGAACTTTTTAACGTTTTGGTTAACTATTTTCATAGTCACATTGCCTCGCTCATGTTTATTGACAGAGCAAGTGATGTTTATATTGTGTCAACACCTCCATTATTACTGCCACACCCAGGCCTCCATGTTATTTCACACCTTATCTGTGAACACTTGTTCCATTTATCTGCAATTATCTAAATCATTTGCGAGAATGTGATAAGACTGGGCTGAGTTTTCAAGTAATTATATTGAGATACAACACCGCAAATCCAAAAGCAAACAAAACCAAATTAAAACCACCACAAGATTTCTGAACTCCCCAGCCTAAGGTAAGGGAGGGAAAGCTTCCTGTGGAATTGTGGATCACTTTCAGCCTTATCCAGCTTCAGATGTAAATGGATCCTTTGTTGCTGGTTCTAGATGCTGTAAATGACTGTTTGATTCTAAGTTGACATTGTAATTCAACAAATCCTCAAAATCATTTAATTCAGTTTGATATATATATATATACTGGGCCAGATTCTCTTAGATCTGCCCTTTTTTTGCGTAGCGTATCCCCTTTACGCTACGCCTCCGCACTATTTATGAGCAAGTGCTGTATTCTCAAAGCACTTGCTCTGTAATTTGCGGCGGCGTAGCGTAAAGGGGACGGCGTAAAGCCGCATAATTCAAATAGGGAAGGAGGGGGGCATGCTGTATTTAAATTAAGCGCGCCCCGTGCCGAACGAACTGCGCATATGCCGGCCCTAAACGTAGCCCACTGCGCATGTTCCATAGTACGCCGAAAATACATTGATTTCGACGGCAACATAATTAACGTACAGGCCTATTCGCGACGAGTTACGCAAACGACGGAAAAACACGACGCTGTCCCGACGTCCATACTTAACATGTCTTACGCCGGACCTATGCAAGGTTACACCTCATATAGCAGGGGTAACCTTACGCGTACGCAAACTACGTCGACGGTGCGCAACTTCGTTCGGGAATAGGCGTATCATGCTCATTTGCTTATTCGACTCTGAAATCGACGGGAACGCCACCTAGCAGCCAGCGTAGAATTACATCAAAGATCCGACGGTGTAAGTGACTTACTCCAGTCGGATCTACGCCAAATCTATGCGTAACTGATTCTAAGAATCAGTCGCATAGATACACATGGCAAGAAACAGAGATACCACGGTGTATCTGGAGATACACCGTCATATCTCTTTTGAGAATCTGGCCCTCTGTGTATATATATATATATATATATATATATATATGAAACATACAGTAATATAAAGTACACGCCTCATATTTTGTAAATATTTTATTATATCTTTTCATGTGACAACACTGAAGAAATTATGCCGCGTACACACACGACCATTTTTAATGTCATGGAAAAAAACTATGGGGCAGATTCACATAGAAATGGATTATCGTAGCGTATCAGAAATACACTACGCCGCCGTTTTTTACCTGGCTCTACATGGAATTCAGGTAGATTTTGTCCAGTAAACGACGGCGGCGTAGTGTATTTCTCCCGTCGCAATCCATATAGACGAGTAGGGGGCGTAAATCATTTAAATTAGGCGCGTTCCCGCGGCGATCGATCTGCGCATGCTCCGTTCGCAAATTTCCCGCCGTGCATTGCGCGAAATCACGTCGTGACGTCATTCGTCGTTTAGGTAGCGTCGTTTACGGGCGATCCTAGTCCCGAACGAGTTACGTAAACAAAAAAAAAAATTAAATAAATTCGAAGCGGGAACGACGGCCATACTTAACATGGGCTACGTAACGTTAGAGCAGCAAAAAGCTGCTCTAACCTTACGTACACAAAAATAGACGAAAATGATTGCGACGACCACTCGTATCTTCGGGAATCGCCGTAAAAAAACATTTGCATATCCCGACGCATCAAAACGACGCGAACTCCTCCCAGCGGCCGCAAATAGATGGCAGCGTAGATCCGAAGGCTTACGAAGACGTAAGCCTCTCGGATCGAAGCCCGAAGCCGCCGTATCATGGTTTGAGGATTCAAACTAGTGATACGGCGCGCGAAATTTGAAATTACTCCTGTCTAACACCAGTTAGACAGGCGTAATTGCTCTATGAATCTGGCCCTATGTTTCCTCGACGTGATTCTTGTCAAGCCTGCCTTGCATACACACACGATCGCGAAAAAAAATGCTCAAACAAAGCGTGGTGACATACGTATGACGGCACTATAAAGGGGAAATTCCATTCGGATGGCACCACCTTTTGGGCTGCTTTTGCTGATTTTGTGTTAGTAAAAGTTTGGTGAGAGAGACGATTCGCAGTTTTCAGTTACAGCGTGACAAATGTGTTATCTCCATTACAAACGATTTACCAGAACGAGTTCTCCCATCTTATAACTTGCTTCTGAGCATGCACGTTTTATTCCCGTTGTTAAAGCCTACACATGACCGTTTTTCACGACGTGAAAAACGACCAGAAAAAATATAGCATGTACTAAATTTTTGATGGCCGTTTTTCACGTCGAAAAAAATGCTCTGGAGCCTACACAAGATAGTTTTTAATGACCAATTTTAGAAATGGCATTTTTCTCGTCATGAAAAACGGTCGGCTTTACACTTTGCTCCAACGTAAAGTAGTAAGTGTACAGCTGGTATAACAGTGTAAATTTGCTGTACCCTCAAAATAACTCAACACACAGCGATTAATGTCTAAACCGCTAGCAACAAAATGAGAACATCCCTAAATGAAAATGTCCAAATTGGCCCCAAAGTGTCAATATTTTGTGTGGCCACCATTATTTTCCAGCACTGCCTTAACCCTCTTGGGCATGGAGTTCCCCAGAGCTTCACAGGTTGCCACTGGAGTCCTCTTCCACTCCTCCATGATGATATCACGGAGCTGGTGGATATTAGAGAACTTGCGCTCCCCACCTTCCATTTGAGGATGCCCCACAGGTGCTCAATAGAGTTTAGGTCTGGAGACATGCTTGACCAGTTCATAACCGTTACCCTCATTTTCTTTAGCAAGGCAGTGATTGTCTAGGAGGTGTGTTTGGGGTCGTTATCATGTTGGAATACTGCCCTGCAGCCCAGTCTTCGAAGGGAGAGGATCACGCTCTGCTTCAGTATGTCACAGTACATGTTGGCATTCATGGTTCCCTCAATGAACTGTAGCTCCTCAGTGCCAGTGTTTCATCAGATTCGGCGACCTGTCAGAATTTGTGATGTTCCATCACCGCCATTTTGCTACACCCCGTACTCGTCCACAGTAAGAATACATTGAATCATAGCAGACAAACGGACATCTAACAGAGTCTGGCATTTCACACTGATTTTAACCACTAAACAGAGCTTAAATAGTGACATAAAGTGTTTTTAAATCCGTCTGACTGTTTGGATGTTGAATTGTAAAAGCAGCGGCAAGCCTGTTGATCTCACAGATTTGCTGATCTGACAGAACAACACTGATTTTACAATTCAACATTAAACAGTCAGGTTTCTAAATACTGAATTTCACTATGTAAGCACCACGTTTAGTGGTAAAAATAAGTGTGAAATGCCAGACTCTAGTGGATGTAACTACCTTTCCACCTTCTCACTGTATCCTTACTGTGGACGAGTGCGGGATGTAGCAAGATAGTGGTGACTGAACGTCACTTTCTTTTTAAAATCTGACGGGACGCCTAATCTGATGAAACACCAGCAGCACTCCCAGACAATGACACTCCCGCCACCATGTTTGACTGTAGGCAAGACACACTCGTGTTTGTACTCCTCACCTGGTTGCTGCCACATACGCTTGACAACATCTGAACCAAATAAGTTTATCTTGATCTCATCAGACCACAGGACATGGTTCCAGTAATCCATGTCCATAGTCTGCTTGTCTTCAGCAAACTGTTTGTGGGCTTTCTTGTGCATCATCTTTAGAAGAGGCTTCCTTCTGGGACGACAGCCATGCAGACCAATTTGATGCAGTGTGGGGCGTATGGTCTGAGCACTGACAGGCTGATTCCCCACCCCTTCAACCTCTGAAGCAATGCTGGCAGCATTTATATGTCAATTTCCCCCCCAAAGAACTCTGGATATGACGCTGAGCACATGCACTCAACTTCGGTAGACCATGGCGAGGCCTGTTCTACATAGATCCAGTCCTATTAAACCGCTGTATGGTCCTGGCCACCATGCTTCAGCTCAGTTCCAGGGTCTTGGCAATCTTCTTATAGCCTAGGCCAACTTTATGTAGAGCAGCAATTTTTTTTTTAGATCCTCAGAGAGGTCTTTGCCATGAGGTGCCATGTTAAACTTCCAGTGACCAGTATGAGAGAGTGAGAATGATAACACCAAATTTAACACACCTGCTGCCCATTCACACTTGACACCTTAGCACTAACGATTCACATGACACTGGGGAGGGAACATGGCTACTTGGGCCCAATTTGGACATTTTCACTTAGAGGAGTACTCTCTTTTGTTGTCAGTGGTTTAGACAGTAATAGCTGTGTTTTGAGTTAATTTGAGGGGACAGCAAATTTACACAAGCTGTACAAGCAAAGCTGTACACTCACTACATTACATTGTAGCAAAGTCTATCTATCTATCTATCTATCTATCTATCTATCTATCTATCTATCTATCTATCTATCTATCTATCTATCTATCTATCTATCTATCTATCTATCTATCTATCTATCTATCTATCTATCTATCTATCTATCTATCTATCTATCTATCTATCCTAACATTCTGCAAAAGTGATGATTTTAAATGTTTTTTTTGGCTTTTATAGTTTCACTGTTGAAATGCAAAATACCTGTGTAAGATAAGGGTTCCCTGGGAATAAACATCTCACCTTCGAGACCCTACACCCATCGAACAAATGCCTTAGTCATCAAGCTTAAACCCCCACCTATATGACCTGCTCACCCTTTCTGTTCTTCCTGTGTATAATGTATACCTCTTTGTAAGAGCCCTCATGCAGACAATGTTTTTAAACCCACATGAAAGTGTGCAGAAGCAAAGCATGTTTCCTCTTCTCTGGGCAGTTCTATACAGTTGTGACCCATGTCTAGCACATAGAATATACCTTACTTGCAGAAAAGTTAGAAGAGCCAAGTGTTCATTTAATTTGTTCTTGTTCCCTCATTGAGTTTAAGTTTTGTATTTTGTGAACAATTATTTTTATGGCGATATAAAATAAGGTCCATTTTAAAGTAAAGTAGTAATGTGACAACTATCTGACACTATTGAATGAAAGTGCATACCGTACGTTCTTTAACAGTTTCACTTTAATTTATAGATCGGAGGTATGTTACTAACAATAGCTTTTCATAACGTGTTACTCATTTGCAAATTCCTTGCATCCATTATGCAGACCTAAGCTAGCTATAGATGATTTTTGGGCTAATAATTTTTTTTTTTTACTGATTCCTCCATCGGCACAAGCAAAGTGGATAGAAGAATGGTCCCTGCTGAGACATTAAAGCCTAGAACACACAGCTAATTTGCTAACTTGCTTGTTAACCGCTGCCCCTTTGGGATAAGTAGGAGCTCATGACATACATCCCTAAGCCGGTTGGTGCTGGGGTACGAGAGGCTTTGAAGACTCCATTACCAACTATAATGCCCTGTACACATGATTGGTTCGTCTGATGAAAACGGACCGATGGACCGTTTTCATCCAGCAAACCGATCGTGTGTGGGCCCGAGGACAAGTTTGTGGGCCCGAGGACAAGTTTGCATTACTTAGCACATCTTAACCTAAACCTTGTAGAGAGATATTTAATTATGCAGGGAAACTAGTTTCCCATCGGTGAAAAAAAATAGAACCTGTTTTAATTTTTTCTTATAGTTAAAAAAAACATCGTCTGTGGGGAAATCCATCGATCAAAAATTCACGCATGCTCAGAATCAAGTTGACGCATGCTCGGAAGCATTGAACTTAATTTTTCTCAGCACGTCGTTGTGTTTTACGTCACCGCGTTCTGACACGATTGGATTTTTAACCGATGGTGTGTAGGCAAGACAGATGAAAGTCAGCTTTATCGGATAACCGATGAAAAAATCCATCGGTCCGTTTTCATCGGACGAACCGATCGTGTGTACAGGGCATAAGTGTTTTGACCACCAGTTATTAGTGGTCATATATCTCTAGTAAGCTCCTGCCTGTCACTACTGGGTGGCATGCTTCTTCCTTTTTTATGTGAGCACGCTAATTTATAATTTATAATTTCCGATCAATTATTACTACACCATATGCAAATTTAATAAAAAATTTAAAGCATAATTTCTAGGAATGAGTTAAGTTTTTGTTTAAGAGAAATACAAATACCCTAAAATAAGGTGCAGTAATAAAATATTTATATCATAACACCTTAAGATATTACATAAAAGAGAATATTTTTCTTTGAATGTCATTTTTACATTCTTGGCTGGTTGTATGGAGTGTTTTGCCTGGTGTCTTCAAATTCCCCTTTTTTATTTTGCAATCTTGCTAATGTGTAGCTTCAACCAACATGTCAATCTTGCTTTAACATGTCCACACAACAAAAATGCCACTAGTGAATGCACTAATGTTACACACACACCCAGTGACGTACCTTTGTAAAACTCAGATATGTTTCCAAACAGATATATTCAATCATTCATAATTAAAACTTGAAAAAGTACACCCGTTATATGGTGTTAATAAGCAGTCTAGCTATAAGGCCCAAGGACAAGTTTGCATTACTTAACCTAAAGAGAAATATTTAATTATGCAGGCAAACTAGTTTACATGAACACCTGCATTGGAGGGGAATTATGGTGTCACAAATTAATGGTGCATATGTATATATAGAAAAGAAGTGAAACCAATTTTCTTGAAAGACATTTATTTTTAAAAAGTAGTTTGAGGAATATTGGTAATCACAAGTCAAACCATTTAAAAAATACATGCAAAACCCCTGCAAAAATTGAAATCACAGGTTTGTCTACATGGAGCAGGAAAATAAATTATTATCAAAACTACTAGAACTTTTATCACAAAAAGCAGTTTATAACATAAATCACTTGTAAGCATTACTGTACGCACAAAAACATTTGCTTCATTTTTCAGATGGTTGAATCCATTTCAGCTTACAGTATCCACGTAGAGAGTAGGAAAGTGATCTGGATCGAGATCTATATCCACCTCGGCTGTAGTACGGTGATGGAGATCGCCTCCTAGAAAACTGGTCTTGGTCCTGTCCACCACGCCACCCTCCACCACATCTGTAAAATGATCTTCTGTAGTACTCTTTATATCCTCCCCCTCTCTTGTATCCTTGGTCGTAATAATCTATGCGACGTGAGCTTCCATAAATTGGCCTTCCTATGTATATTCCTGGTGTATGGGGTGTGGGGCCTTTTTTTAATTGAGAAATCTACACGTATGCATCTTCCATCAAGTTCCATTCCATTTGCACATTCCTTTGCCTCTTTCGCGTCTTCAACATTTTCAAAGTAGACAAATGAGAACCCCCTGGAATGTCGAGACTGCTGATCATACACAATGGATACATCTGCTATTGGACCATACTTTAAAATACTGTATTTATTGGCGTATAACACTCACTTTTTTTCCCCTGAAAATAGAGGGTAAACTGTGCCTGCGTGTTATACGCAGGGGGCTGTGGAATTTTTTTCATGGAACTTCCCTCTTAAAGTTAGGGTGCGTGTTATACGCTGATAAATACGGTACTTTTCTTTGATCTCGTTCCGTGGTGTAAAGACTTAGGCCAAACACGCCCAAACAGCAGTTGGGATCAGGATTTGCCTTTTTGTCTTTGTGGTCAGAGTTCACGACATCTTGATCTGCATCCCGGTCTGAGTCAGCCAAGAACAGGAGCCCAAAGACACGAGCCTTGCTCAGGACAGCGTGATAACAAGCGTGGAGGCTGAGGAAAACCTTCCACAGTGGAACCAATTGTAAGCAAAATCAAGATGATATAGTCTGTAATTATACATTAATTTGCACTGTGCTGTAGATGCCTTGGTCATAAAAATTATATCAAAAGTACTGAAAGAAATACTTAGTCTCAAAAATAATGACAACATATATGAAATTGCATAAGCAAACAGGAACATCTTCTCAAAAATGTAATTTGTGACATGGCTTCCACTCAGAAATTGTCTTAACCACTTCCCTACGGCCGTACGACTATATACGGCCGCAGGGTGGTTCTAATTCTCTACGGCAGCCCCTTTCGTCGTTCCCAGCGCGCGCTCCAGAGTGCGCAGCGGGGAACTTCTGTGCTGGCCGTGTCCCTTGGACACAGCCAATCACAGATCGCCGCGAACGGCCAATCAGAGTGGACGTTTGCGATGCGATCTGTGCGGCGAATGAGAGATGAACTCATTTGTAAACATTTGAGATCATTTCTCATTGCCGGCTCTCAAAATGACAGCGTCCTGTCAGGGAGAGAGGAGACCGATCTGTGTCTCTTGTACATAGGGACACAGATCGGTCACCCCCCCTCCCCCCACAGTTAGAACACTATACAGGATACACATTTAACCCCTTCCTCACCCCCTAGTGTTATCCCCTTCCCTGCCAGTCACATTTATGCAGTAATTAGTGCATATATATAGCACTGATTGCAGTATAAATGTGAATGGTGCCAAAAATGAGTCAAAAGTGTCCGATGTGTCCGCCATGATGTCGCAGTCGCAATAAAATTCGCAGATCGCCGCCATTACTAGTAAAAAAATAAAATAATAAAAAATAATAATTCTGTCCCTTATTTTGTAGGCGCTATAACTTTTGCGCAAACCAGTCGCTTATTGCGATTTTTTTTTGTTTACCAAAAATATGTAAAAGAATACGTATCGGCCTAGACTGAATTTTTTTTTTTTAATTGGGCTATTTTTTATAGCAACAAGTAAAAAATATTGTATTTTTTTCAAAATTGTCGTCCTTTTTTGTTTATAGCGCAAAAAATTAAAACCGCAGAGGTGACCAAATACCACCAAAAGAAAGCTCTATTTGTGGGGAAAAAAGGACGCCAATTTTGTTTGGGAGCCATATCGCACGACCGCGCAATTGTCAGTTAAAGCGACGCAGTGCCGCAAGCTGAAATTTCACCTGGTCAGGAAGGGGGTATACATGCCCAGTAAGGAAGTGGTTAAACTACAACACACGTACCTTAGCATAACATATCAAAAATAGAAAAAAGTCATATGGTTCAGTGATAAATCTTTCTAAATTTTCCCCTGTATTTAGACAGACTGGGACAAAATCATAAATAATTGTTTGTAGTGAAAAAAGAACAAAGAATTTGTGCAACAGATGGTATGGCTCTAACAGGGAACTGATCTCAACATTTTGGAGCCAGACTAATGCCGCGTACACACGGTCGTTTTGAAAAAAAAACGACGTTTTTTAAAACGTCATTTAAATTGATCGTGTGTGGGCAAAACGTCGTTTTTTGTCTTCAAAAAAACGACCAAAAAAAAATTCCAACATGCTTGAATTTTTTGTGTCGTTTTTTAAAATGTCGTTTTTGTTTCACAAAAAGTCACCGTGTGTAGCAAAAACGTCGTTCAAAACGACGTTTTTCAACCCGCGCATGCCCAGAAGCTAGTTATGAAGTGAGCTTCAATGGAAAAGAGTGGTGAACGTAACCTTGCTTTTTGTGAAAAAACGATGGTGTGTATGCAAAATTGTCTTTGAAAAGTGACGTTTCAAAAACGTCGTTTTTTACTTCACAGAAAACGTCGGTTTTTTTCATCGCAAAAAACGACCGTGTGTACGCGGCATAAGATTATTATGAATAACCTAACACATGATTACCTTCAGTATCCATACAGGGAGTGCAGAATTATTAGGCAAATGAGTATTTTGACCACATCATCCTCTTTATGCATGTTGTCTTACTCCAAGCTGTATAGGCTCGAAAGCCTACTACCAATTAAGCATATTAGGTGATGTGCATCTCTGTAATGAGAAGGGGTGTGGTCTAATGACATCAACACCCTATATCAGGTGTGCATAATTATTGGGCAACTTCCTTTCCTTTCGCAAAATGGGTCAAAAGAAGGACTTGACAGGCTCAGAAAAGTCAAAAATAGTGAGATATCTTGCAGAGGGATGCAGCACTCTTAAAATTGCAAAGCTTCTGAAGCGTGATCATCGAACAATCAAGCGTCTCATTCAAAATAGTCAACAGGGTCGCAAGAAGCGTGTGGAAAAACCAAGGCGCAAAATAACTGCCCATGAACTGAGAAAAGTCAAGCGTGCAGCTGCCAAGATGCCACTTGCCACCAGTTTGGCCATATTTCCGAGCTGCAACATCACTGGAGTGCCCAAAAGCACAAGGTGTGCAATACTCAGAGACATGGCCAAGGTAAGAAAGGCTGAAAGACGACCACCACTGAACAAGATACAGAAGCTGAAACGTCAAGACTGGGCCAAGAAATATCTCAAGACTGATTTTTCTAAGGTTTTATGGACTGATGAAATGAGAGTGAGTCTTGATGGGCCAGATGGATGGGCCGTGGCTGGATTGGTAAAGGGCAGAGAGCTCCAGTCCGACTCAGACGCCAGCAAGGTGGAGGTGGAGTACTGGTTTGGGCTGGTATCATCAAAGATGAGCTTGTGGGGCCTTTTCGGGTTGAGGATGGAGTCAAGCTCAACTCCCAGTCCTACTGCCAGTTTCTGGAAGACACCTTCTTCAAGCAGTGGTACAGGAAGAAGTCTGCATCCTTCAAGAAAAACATGATTTTCATGCAGGACAATGCTCCATCACACGTGTCCAAGTACTCCACAGCAGGGCTGGCAAGAAAGGGTATAAAAGAAGAAAAACTAATGACATGGCCTCCTTGTTCACCTGATCTGAACCCCATTGAGAACCTGTGGTCCATCATCAAATGTGAGATTTACAAGGAGGGAAAAGAGTACACCTCTCTGAACAGTGTCTGGGAGGCTGTGGTTGCTGCTGCACGCAATGTTGATGGTGAACAGATCAAAACACTGACAGAATCCATGGATGGCAGGCTTTTGAGTGTCCTTGCAAAGAAAGGTGGCTATATTGGTCACTGATTTGTTTTTGTTTTGTTTTTGAATGTCAGAAATGTATATTTGTGAATGTTGAGATGTTATATTGGTTTCACTGGTAAAAATAAATAATTGAAATGGGTATATATTTGTTTTTTGTTAAGTTGCCTAATAATTATGCACAGTAATAGTCACCTGCACACACAGATATCCCCCTAAAATAGCTAAAACTAAAAACAAACTAAAAACTACTTCCAAAAATATTCAGCTTTGATATTAATGAGTTTTTTTGGGTTCATTGAGAACATGGTTGTTGTTCAATAATAAAATTAATCCTCAAAAATACAACTTGCCTAATAATTCTGCACTCCCTGTATGCAATGCAATGGAAATGTGCCTAAGAAAATTGCTGTATTGAAGGCAAATGTGGTCACATTAAATAGTTACCTAATTTTTCCATCTACTACTCTAGGAAATTTCATCTTTAACAAAAAATATTCATGGAATTATTTTTTTAATTATCTCTACTTTACTGCATTTTTTTAAGTGGCTTAATCCAGAGATAGAGCGATTCTCTTTCCTGCAACTACAAGTTGCAGGAATAAAAATCGTTCAAATCCTCCATCAACACAATCTGGGTTAATGGAGAAATCTCTTCTGTGGACCCATTGGGTTCTCCCCATGGGGGAGCAGGGGAAGTCATCCCTGCCGGGGGAACACAGTGATTACTGCTAGCGGCTAGCAATAACCGCATGTAAAATATGACATGGTTTGAATCTCGGCTGCTCCCTGCTGAACTGGCCGAGATTCATACCATTTATGGGCGGTTTAAGATTTGCACAGTTCTATGTATGTATATATATATATATATATATCTATATATATATATATATATATATATATACATATCTATCTATCTATCTATATATATATATATATATATATATAGATAGATAGATATATATAAATATATATACTGTATACTGTACATATAGTTGGATGGTGACTGCACACTGCCAGAAATAAATGCCTGGGTGCTCTACAATACAGCATCCACAGGTTTGTCAAAGAACTTTACTTGAGAATAGGCTGCAAGATGTTAATTATATGGTAGTCTGAAGTTTCTTTGAGAAAAAGCCCCCCCTTTTCAAGTTGTCAAACCACCATTAAATTTCCTACAGTCTATTCTCTTGTCAAGGCACGTGAGACCTTTGAACAAACACAAAATTGCCTACAAGAAGTAAGAGTCAATATAATTTTTGCACATCTAACATGCTCTTTATATGGCTTCTGAATAGGAATAATCGAATGTGCCTGAGTTTGGTTTGTCGGATGGTCGTCAAACCCAATGTAAAATCTGAAAATTGTGAACTTAAATCTGAACCCAATTAAAGTTTATGGTAGGGGAAAAATGAAAAAATCTATTCAAGCCATGGGCTGCTGGGCTGGTACGTGGACCACTGATAATCTGAATTTTTTATCAAATACTTACTATAATTTTCTTTTCCTGACCCATCCTCATGTCAGCACACAACAGTTAACACCTCCTCTGGAGCCCCACATGACCACCTATATCTAGCTGAATAAAACACAGCCTCTCCCCCAACTTGTTTGATAACTTAGCCTGTCACAGGCCACTAGGGAGGGAGTCCTGTGCTGACGTGAGGATGGGCCAGGATAGGAAAATTACAGTAAGTATTTGAAAATAATTTTCAATTTTCCTGGCCTGGCCTTCCTGACGTCATCACACAATGGGATATACCAAAGCTAATATATGGCGGGAGAGAACAAATGAAAAGAGACACTGATAATCAAAGAAGAGCTGCTAAAGCCAGAAAGAATTGATCTCTCTTGTCCCAAACTCTCTGGTCGCATAATTAGTTTGTAAGGTTAAATGAAGGCCACACCAGAACTTCAAGCTAGCCCTTACATATATCTTCCAAGCAATCCTGGCATAACTGCCCCAAAGGCTGCCACCCCTTTATTTAAATAGGCTTGCAATTGTTTCAGAGCAGAAAAGCGTGCTTCCTGCATGCCAATCTGATAACCCAAGAGTGGATGACTTGAGGGTCTGATGGCTAAAGGAAAAGATTGTACATTTTGCTCTTTTGACCAAGTACACTGTTAATAACTTGACCATGTGTAAGAAAACTAAAGTCTTCCTGCTGTGCATTTAGTGACTCTCGTGTGAAACATGGAGGGACTACATGTTTTTTCCGGAAACTGGATACCACTTTAAAATTGAACTTTGGAGACGTTATCTCTGGTAAAAAAAAAAAAAGACACCAAAGGGCTCATGCAGGAAAGTTTTGCAATCTTCAACATCCTTCTGTCTGAAGTAGTTGCTGTCAGCAGAACTAGTTTTACAATGAAATACTTTAAAGAAAATGAAAACATTGGAGCAAAGGGTGCGCTCAGATCCAAGCCTAAGTCCCACAGAGGGAACAAAGATTTCCCTCAAGGTCATATATAGATTGTCATCTGGAAGAAGCATCTTGTCACTGGCTTTTGCACCCATCTGCAGCCTATGAAAAGATAAAGTAGAGATCTGTACCTTAAATGGAGTTGTATGACAGTCCAACCTCTGGCACTGACTGTGAAATGCCAAGGATATTGGCAAAAGCAGGGAACACAGGAGCGAAAGCTTTTGCTGAGCAAACAAAACAACCTTCTTTCATATCCTCTCATATATAGTGTTCATGGATGATCTTCTGGTCACCAAGTTCTGAACAACCTCAGCTGAGAATGCCTGCACCTCTAGTGTAGCCTATTCCATAGCCAGGCTATTAAAAGTAGTCTCATTGGATTGGGGTTCAGTTACTGACCTTGCCATAAAATATTTAATTTGACCAGACAAAGATCAAACAGAAAATTCCATGGCACTGTGAACCTATCTTGGATGATGGAGTCTTTGCATTGGTATCCTGTTGCAAATATCAGAAGCTGCATGTACAGTGAAGTCTCCCTGGGAACTACTGCTGGAATGCCCCATAGGGCCAATATTGGTATGAGGCACTTGTTGAAAAAATATTCTGCCTAACTGACCCAACAATTTAATTTTGCTTACCTGGCAAGAAGACCAACCTTAACTGACTAAGTAGTTCTCTGCCCCTCGAAAAGTTTCTTTGCAAGATGTAACAAGAAAAGACTTGGTGTCCCCTTGTCAGGCAATGTAAGCTACTACTGTCTTGTTGTCAACCTTACTCAGCCCCCTTGAAGAATCTGAAAGGCTTGCAATGCTACAAAAGGCTTCCTTCCAATCAAGATACTTGGGGAGTCTGTGTTTCACAGCGCTCCAATGGCCTTGCACTTGTTTCTTCAGATTGTGGACTCCCCAGCCCCAAAGACTGGCATCAGAATCATCCTATCTCCTGGGCTGAGAGGCATGCCTCGGAAAGAAGCACAGTGTCAATGTCCAAAATTCCAGTTCTTGTTGAATTTGTATAGGCACAAAGATTTTCTGATCCAAAGACAGCCCAGCTATTAGGTTAAAGAATGATAATCTGGTAATGGCGTAGGGTACCAATTTTATAGCTGGGAATACAAGGAAAAATGGAGTCAGTAGCAGGGACAACTATCTGCAGGGACAGATATCTCTCACTATCTACTTCAACACACAATGACAAAAGGCTGCTGAGAACCCTGCCTTTTATAGGGAGGGGGCTTGCACATATTCAAACCCCTTTTATTGTCCATTATAGACCCCTTGACAACAGTTTAAAGGCCAGAAAGCTGTGAACCATGAATGGGTTGGGTTCACTGCAAACCCAACCTTGATCCAAACCTGAAGCTCATCCCTACTACTGGAAATGTTCACATTCTCCCAGTTTTTAAAGTGCAAGTTGAGTTATGAGATATATAAATTCATTATGGGATGTTAATGTGTTTTATTCTGGTCCTATTAATTCAAAACTAACACTGTTTCTAAATATTTTATTATTCTCTGAGTACATTTCTCCCAATGTTTGTTTTGTTAAATAAACACTCTTTAGTCTCTTGAACATTTAAAAGGTGTTAGAACAGGTGCACAGGAAACTGAAGTCCTGTACAGCAACCCACAAAACCTACTCCCTGCCTTCACCGCATCCATGTATCTCAGCTTTGTTTTCTAGAAAAAAAATATTTTCTGTGTAACTATAGGCAATTCAAAGATTTCTATGGATACATTACTTATGTAAACAGTAATTATAAAGGAATATATTCTATGAAGTTAACTTTCATTTGTGCTTCAATTTAATGAGAATGGATAAATGAAGAATGGAATGAATTTTTTTTTTGGAGAGGTTCCCGAAAATTGCATTGCCGTAAAATGTATGTACCATATTAATCAAATAATATAATACATTAGCTTAGTACACCCTGTAGAGGAAAGTGATGAGATCTTCCATAAGTACAATACGATAATCAGCTTTTATTTAAATATATGTAGGGATAGTTTAATTGGCAAAAGATGTACAATTCTCTACAGCGAGTCTTGTGATTTATGTATCCCCATAAGGGTGCATTCACAACTGCAAATGAACGCTGCCTGCAATTAGATGTGAGAACACCTGTGGGGGTTCCTGCAGTTAGACATCCTCATTGAAAGCAATGGGAGGCTGGCCTTGAACACAGGCATGCCTGTGATCGGTGCATGAGAGATTATATGAGAGTGGGAGCAATTAGCTGCGAGAGCTGGAAACCTCCTATTGCTTTCAATGGGGCTGCCTACTCACAGCTAAGTGTGGGAACCCCCACTGGTGTTCTCGCGTCACAGGCAGGGTGCATTGTTAGGTGTGAATGTACCTTAATGCAGGGTGCACACTTTTTTTTTTTTTAGTTCAACCTAGCAGGCTAAATTAAAAAAAAACGTACAGATCGCCTTACTAACACAAGCAATGTTAGAATGGCAATCTCCCCACTGAGCTATTATATTATGACAGGGGGACTGCTTCCTGTCAAGAAGACACAGATCTGCGCTTCTAGCCATTGGATTCAAATGTGTTGATTAGATACTGGTTTTCCAGCATGCTCGTTCAACAGAAGCCAGGGAGCTGTACACATGGGTGAATGTCGGCTGATTCCTGCCAAATCAACCATTTTTGGCCTGTGTGTACCCAGCCTAAGACAGCACAGTGAGATCTAAATCTTCACTGCAGCATCAGCATAGTTTAGAAGTTTTTTGGGGGGAGACTGGGGTGGACTCTAATGGTATCTTGGTAGACTTGAGATAAAGCAGCGGTCCACCCCAAATTTTTTTTTAAAAGCCAGCAGCTACAAATACTGCAGCTGCTGACTTTTAATAAATAGACACTTACATGTACTTACCCTCGCCTGGGACCAGTGTGTTTCCCAGAAGACAGCAGGGGGGGGGGGGGCGGGAAGGGGCGTGACCTTCACGGGAGTCTATTCCCAGAAGTTGGTGCAGATACCTGTATTAAACAGGTATCGGCACCCCCTTCCCCCCTGAAAGGTGCCAAATGTATCACCAGAGGGGGGGGTTCCGAAAAGCATAGGTTCACTTTTTGTGTGGACCTCCGCTATAACAATCTTAGTATAAAAAGTTATTTAAAATTTTATTACAGAAGTAATTAAAATGCATAGCTTTTAAAACAGACAGAGGCGGCGTACACACGACCGAGGTTCAAACCAACGAGAACCTCGCTGGAAGCTGCATTCCAGCGAGGACTTTGGCCATGTGTACGCTCTCGGCGAGCATCCCATCGGGAATCCCGTCGAGCAGAAATAGAGAGCACGCTCTCTATTTGCTCGACGGCCCGCCTGGATGAATGGCTGGTTGCCATTCCCGACGGGCGGGTTGCCGATTTTGACGGCCGGCAGAGAACCTCGACGGGCGGAACGATGTGTTCTGCCCGTCGAGGTTCTCTGCCATGTGTACACGGCCTAAGACAAGAACAATAGCTCTATACGGTCTCAAATATTGTGAAACTTGAACAATTATACCATCTGTGTATTAAAGGCTCAACGTGTTTCACGGACGAAGATACAGCTTCTTCAGGAGCTTTATTGTACACATACACATGATAATATAGAGCAATTATAAATTTCAAACTATAAGTCAAAAATAAAAAAAAATAAAAAAAATAATCGATATCACATACAATCAACAAGGTATTTATTAAATAAAAAATGGAAATATGTTTTATGTGGTGACCCCTCAAAACAGGCCGTCTAATCAGCACAGTTTAACCAAAAACACATAATTTGACTTCAGCAGCCTTACTATTGCCCTCTACCTCTACTACTATCCACATGTTCCTTGACTTCATGCATGCTGAGCTGACTCTGATATGCAAATACAGATACACTAGTTGCATTTAAAAATCCATAGACAGTACAATAAGTCTATCAGGATAGAAATATAGACCTGCTTTTGAGGATTTATTTTTGCAAATACAAGTTGCCTCCTGAGCCTCTGGCATCAGTGCTGTCTGCATTACTAATCCAAAGCAAGTGTGCAAATCAGGAAAGAAAGACGTTCTTATCTGTATGTTTGTTCTGGGTCTGTAACTCATGGTATTGAAGCAAGAGGGTTGGTATGACAGCCCGATGACCATATCTAACACTAATCCAAGGTAATTTTATAAATCTGAAAAATGAAATGTGAGATATTTTAAATCAGATCACATGCATTTTTCTGTTTATCCAAAACTTTAAATCTCCATACAGGGAAATTAAAACGAATCATTAAAACCCAACTTTAAATCATTGCATAATGAAGTTGTGATTCCCTGCTATGCTGACACCAGCACATAAGTCCCCCTGCATGGGGCTGCTTTAAAAGGGAACCTGACAAAAAAAGAGCAACACTCTTAAAGCATTAGGGCCCAAAGCTGATGGGCACTGGATTATTTGGCACTAAAAGGTCTCCCAAGAGCAAGTGCCAATTTTTTATTTTTTTGTGTGTGCAATTACCTGTTATTCCATATGCTATAAAGCCACCATTAGTTCAATGCAGGACAAGTTTAATTGCAAACAGCCTTTTAAAATTGTTAGGCTATCAATTTTATTTTTTTAGCTTTTGCGCAAGGGAGGGGGGGGTATTTACTAAAGGCAAATCAACTTTGCACTACAAGTGCACTTGGAAGTGCAGTCGCCTTAAAATTGAGGGGGGCATGCAAGGAAAATAACTGCATTTTTGCTAGTACATGATTGGATGATAAAATCAGCAGAGCTTCCCCTCATTTCAGATCTTCCCCTCAGATATACAGCGACTGCACTAACAAGTGCAATTGTAGTGCAAAGTGGATTTGCCTTTAGTAAATAAACCCCATAAAAAAAGCCTAAAATACAGGCATAGAAATTGTCACTTTGTAGTGATAATTAGCAACTGGAACTACAGCAAATATCTTTTTGAAGGAAGAAAGATTGTGGTCCTTGCAAACTTTAAATCTACTTTAATAATGGGGAAATAAAACAGGTAAATTAACCTTGAGACCTCTGATCACATACGATAATAATGGTCAGAATATCTTCCCCATTGGTGTTACATTGTCACTTGAAATATTCAGTTCTATTCCTACCAATAGGTGGGAACCACTACAGCCTTAAGTTTGATATTCCAGCGGCAACGGAAAAAAAATGACCCCATTCCACCATCCACACGTTTGATGTGGATGGGGGAAGCACTCCTGCTGTGTTATTGTGCTGTGACAGCTGGAAGATTTCCCTGCTGCCAGAGCACACTGCTCAGTTCTGCCGGCTATAGCCGATCATTTGGGAAAAAAACAGACAGGTTAGTTGTACACAAGTTGATCAACTTGTGTACAACCAGTCTGCCCTCCAATGGATCGAAATTCAGCTTGGACCTGCTGAACCGCCTGAATTTCAATCTTTGTATGGCCACCTTTGGTCAGCAATATGTTTGCTTCTGGATACTGCATACCAATAAAGAGTCCAAGCCAGGCTGACAATTTTTTTAAGGTGAAGTTAAACAAAGACTAACCCCCTTGATGTATTTAAAGGTTTTAATCAAATCTATCCTTCCCTTTCTTTCCCCCAGACTGAATGTATTAAGTTTCTTCTGATGTGTTTTATCCTACAGATATTTGTGTTGCAGGTCTCTGGACCTGTTCTATCTTATCAATATCGTTTTGTAGGTGAGGTCTCCAGAACTGAACACAGTATTCTAAATGGGGTCTAACCAAAGATCTATATGGATGAATCAGGACCTCCTTCCTCCTGGTGGTAACTTCTCTAGTGATGCAACCTGGAATTCTATGCGCTTTCCCTTTTCTTTAAAGATATTTTTATTAGGTTTAAGATACCAACAAACAGAAATAAACATAAAAAAAAAACACCACCACCAGACAACCTGGTCATAAACATTAGGCTAAACACTCAAACATAGAAAAATAAACTGACACTATGCGCTTTCCCCATTGCGTGGTAACACAGTTTTCTCATTTTGCAATCATCTGAACAAAGTGCCCCCAAATCTTTTTTCCTCTGTAGTGCTGGCCAACACTGTACTCCCAATATTGTACCCTATCAAGGGATTTTTTCCCTAGGTGCATTATTTTACCCAGTATTGAGATTGGTTTCATGAATACCAGAATGTCTTTTAGGACATGTACTTCACTTTTCCCCACAATAAGCTATTTGCAATAGATGTATGTCATGAAATCGTTATAAATGGTATTGGTCCAGGGGAAAGATACTATCTAGGTTTGCTGAAAGTTCATTTACATTTTCCCTGCATTTCTTCTACACATAAAAAGCTGATCTTTGTCTAATGCCCTGTACACATGATCGGATATCTGATGGAATCTAATCCAAAGAATTTTTTTCGACGGATATTCGATGAAGCTGACTTTCATCAGTATTGCCTACACACCACCGGTCAAAAATCCGAACGTGTAAAACACTGCGACGTGCTGAGAAAAATGAAGTTCAATGCTTCTGAGCATGCGTCGACTTGCATGCATGGATGCATTCATGCATGGATTTTTGACCGATGGACTTCCACACAGACAATCGTTTTTTTTCTATCGTTTTTATTATCCATAGGAAATTTTTTAAACATGTTCTATTTTTTTTTTCACTGATGGGAAAACAAACTTAGGGGCCCACACACAATCGGTTTGTCCGATGAAAACGGTCCATCGGTCTGTTTTCATCAGACAAACTGATCGTGTGTACACGGTTTAATTGTATAATTTACAACATAATATAATACAAGCAGTAATCTACAGGGCAGAACTTTGCAGTCTTGAATTTGTACAGTATGTTGCTCTAGGGAAAGCTTATCTGCTTATCATGACCTAGGGAACTGACCATTTATCCTCCTACTGACACATCTTATCAAATAACAATCTTGCAGATAGACTAGGAGTTGGCCAACATGTTTGCATGGGTATAGTATTTCACACCTTAGATCTAATCAAAAGTTTTACTTCCAGTTTTTGCAGGAACTGGCCAAGCTGTGTCTTATCCATATAGATATTTATATATCATACCTAAAGATATATCTTATTTTGCAGAATTTACCTTTGCACGCCAAGCAGGGCCCATTTTAGACAAGATGGAAATCTCCATTGTATACATTTTAACATGTTTGTAGCTAAATTGCTAATAACTAACATATTTTGTAAAATATTAGATTTTTAGACATTGCTGACTTCACTTTTGAGAAATCCTATTTACTTGGCATGATGATGCGTTGGTTTTAATATTTTAAAGTCACTGACCCACATCAGGTATATAAAGAAGGAATTCTTATAGTTTTCTGATTTTAATTAGCCGTATTAAACAGAAACCAAAGCTGAGCTTGCAGTTCACATCCCAGCATTTAAAATCTGCCGCTTCCTCAAGGTTTTACAACACACCAGATGAAAATTGGTGCAATGTGGAGAAGTCATAGGGGAAGATTTACAATAACTAGTGCACACAGACACTGGTGCTCTGTGCATAGTAACCAATCAGCTTCCAATTTCAGTTCAATTAAAGGGGTGGTTCAATCGATTTTCCTTCTTTTTTTTTTTTAAGTTTTATGCTCCTCTTACCTTGTTAAATTATCAGCCCGTGTGTCCTAATCTATCAGCCCCCAGGATGAGATTATACTGCCAAACGATATGTTATATCTCTGTCTGCAGGCAGTTTTCATTTTTATTAATGGCACGCTGGGCACGTTGAAGCCCAGCAGTACTGATTTCCGGGATACGGCGGTGAATGCTGGCGTCCCAGCATGCACCGCTGTATCCCGCGCATGTCCTTTGCTGTGCTGTGTTGACGGCGAGCGGCGCCGTCAACACTTCACAGTTACCATGGCAACGGCCGGCGTCAATATGACCCGCTTGCCGAGTCACATGACCAGCTTGCCGAGTCACGTGACCACGAAAATATCGCGCGATTTCATGACAGATCGTCTCCTGGGAACGTCTGAACTAATTCCCAGGAGACTGAGCGCGTCGGGGGAAAGAAAGAAACGCCTATTCACCCGCGGGGACAATTGATTGACAGGCAACAATCTTGATAAAATAACGGTAAGCCTTTATAAAAAAAAATAAAAAAACTCAGATTTTTAATGATCAATGGGAGGCACTATTAGTCATACACAGTGAAATATTAGGGTGAACCTCCACTTTAAGCTTTGACAATAAAACCTAGAAGCTAATTGGTTACATCTACACCAGATTCTGTGTCCACCATGTTTAGTAAATCTCCCTCATAGAGTTACAGGTCAGTTAATGTGTTGGAAAAGGGGAGGACACAAAAGACAAGATTATATTATTATATGTGTGATGTGTAATGTGCTTTACTGTGTGTTTCATGTGATGTTTTTGCAGATGACACCAAGCTATGCAGTGGAATAACGTCCTTGCAGGATGTCTCCAATTTACAAGCAGACCTCCATGCTCTGTCTGATTGGGCGACTATGTGGCAGATGAGGTTTAATGTTGATAAATGTAAAGTTATGCACTTGGGGGCTAAGAATATGCATGCATCATACATGCTAGGGGGAGTTCAACTGGGGGGATCTGTAGTGGAGAAGGATCTGGGGGTTTTAGTTGATCATAAGCTCAATAATGGCATGCAATGCCAAGCTGCGGTTTCCAAAGCAAGCAAAGTCCTTTCTTGCATTAAGAGAGGTATGGACTCCAGAGAGAGAGATATCATTTTGCCCCTGTACAAATCATTAGTAAGACCTCATCTGGAATATGCAGTCCAGTTTTGGGCACCAGTTCTCAAAAAGGATATCGGAGAACTGGAGAAAGTGCAGAGAAGGGTAACTAAACTGATAAGAGGCATGGAGGAGCTCAGCTATGAGGAAAGATTAGAAAAACTGAATTTATTCACTCTTGAGAAGAGGAGAATAAAGGGGGGATATGATCAACATGTACAAATATATAAGAGGTCCATATAGTGAACTTGGTGTTGAGTTATTCACTTTAAGGTCAACGCTGAGGACAAGGGGGCACTCTTTAGGTCTGGAGGAAAAGAGATTTCACCTCCAAATACGGAAAGGTTTCTTCACAGTAAGGCTCCTTACACACGGAGCGGTCCGTTTTTCGGTCCGCTCCGTGTGTCCGTCAGCTCAGCGGGGAGTCTCCGCTCAGCTGTCGGCGGACAGGGCGTTCCCCGCACACTGTGCAGGGACCGCCCTGTCTCTCTTCCGCTCTCCCCTATTGGGAGTCGGATGGAAACGGACCGTCTGTCCGTTTGCATCCGATCTGTTTGGCCGGACGGAAGAAAAATAGGACATTCTTCCGTCCGCAAAAATGGATGCGGATCTGGCGGACGTTAGCGGATGCATCATCCGCTAATGGATCCGCTCCCATAGGGGCCCATTACAAGTCCGTAAATTGACTTGTAATGAGCGGACGAACGGTCCGCTAGTGTGAAAGGACCCTAATGCCGCGTACACACGAACATTTTTTGTGATGAAAAAAAACGAAGTTTTCTGTGAAGTAAAAAACAACGTTTTTGAAACGTCACTTTTCAAAGACGATGTTGCATACACACCATCGTTTTTTTCACAAAAAGCGAGGTTACGTTCACCACTCTTTTCCATTGAAGCTTGCTTCATAACTAGCTTCTGGGCATGCGCGGGTTGAAAAACGTCGTTTTAAACGACGTTTTTGCTACACACGGTGACTTTTTGTGAAACAAAAAACGACGTTTTGAAAAACGACACAAAAAATTCA
This sequence comes from Rana kukunoris, assembly GCA_029574335.1. Classification (NCBI taxonomy): domain Eukaryota; kingdom Metazoa; phylum Chordata; class Amphibia; order Anura; family Ranidae; genus Rana; species Rana kukunoris. The sequence continues at coordinate 129,473,444 of CM056051.1, forward strand.
AGCATGTTGGAATTTTTTTTTGGTCGTTTTTTGGAAGACAAAAAACAACGTTTTGCCCACACACGATCAATTTAAATGACGTTTTAAAAAACAAAGTTTTTTTTCATCGCAAAAAACGACCGTGTGTACGCGGCATAAGAGTTGTGAAAATGTGGAACAGACTCCCTCCAGAGGTGGTTCTGGCCAGCTCAGTAGATTGCTTTAAGAAGGGCCTGGAATCTTTCCTAAATACACATAATATAACTGAGTACTAAGTTCTGTAGGTAAAGTTCATCCGGGGTAAATACGATTGCCTCTCGGGGGATCAGGAAGGAATTTTTTCCCCTCCGGTAGCAAATTGGATCATGCTCTGCTGGGGTTTTTTGCCTTCCTCTGAGTCAACTGTGGGTATGGAGTTGGGTGTATGGGATGTACTGTGTTTTATTTTGTTTGTTTATTATTATTTTTTTTTTATGGTTGAACTGGATGGACTTGTGTCTTTTTTCAACCTGACTAACTATGTAACTATGTAACTATGTATGTTCTGCATTGTATGATTGTGTATATGGTGTTCAGGATTGAAAGTATTTACAACGTGTAAGTTGCTCTTTGTAAGACTGTCTGTATACTCTTTGGTGGACTGTATTTGTGTCAAGCTGTGGTGTGCTTGGTTATGCATATTTGATGTTCATTACAGATGTGTGCATGCTTGCTTTTGATTGATTGTATGAATGATGTGCTTGAATGTATGTGTGAATCTGAATTTACCCAGATGTGTGGAAAGACCACTGATGAAGTCCAGGTGACCAAATACATTGGGCATGGCTTAGAGATACATTTTTATAAGCCTGATTGAAACATTGAAGTTTGGGATCTTGGCTGTGACCTGTTAGTAGTGTACTGAAATTCTGGATGCATATGAGATTATAAAAATAGCACTAAATGCACTTATGTCATGCAAATGTTTCCTGCTGTCTTAAAGCGGATCTCAGCCAAAAAAAATATTAAAAAACAAAAGCTACAAATACTGCAGCTGCTGACTTTTAATAAATGGACACTTACCTGTCCTGGAGTCCAGCGCCGTCGACAGCAGAGGACGAGCCATCCTCGGTGAGGGAACCAGGAAGTGAAGCATTGCAGCTTCACTGCCCGGTTCCCTACTGCTGTTGCACGAGTCACGCAGCGCCGTCCTCACTGGTTCTCACTGTGTTTTGGGAACCGAGTGTTTCCCAGAACACAATGGGAGGGGCCGGGAAGTGACGCACTACCCGCAGAATCCCCACAGTGAAGACTCCCGGCAGTGGGTGCAAATACATGTCTTTGACAGGTATCTGCACCCCCCTCTCCACTGAAAGGTGTCAAATGTGACACCGGAGGGGGGAGGGTTCCGATGAGCAGAAGTTCCACTTTAGGGTGGAGCTCCGCTTTAAGCTTTTTTTTTTATAATACACCTATTACACTATGAAAAGCCTCTTTTCTTCTTCCTGAGCATTGCACATACTCATATGCTTAGTGAGATCATACAGAATTCAAGACCATAAAGCAAAGTGAGTTTAAGGCCATGGATAGGAATTTATCAAATGTTTTTTGACTTACCTTTAAACAGGTGGTCATTTTGATGCTAAGAACTCAAGCTCGGTAGGTGGTAAGATTGCACCTGGAATACTAAGTAATGCATATCAGTGGATTTTTGTACTATTCAAGAATACACATAAAGATTAGTGTTGCTCACGAATATTCGTATTGCGAATATTCGGCTCGAATATGGCATATTCGAGTATTCGCGATATATTCCGAATTTCGCGGTGAATATTCGCTATTTCGAATATTCGTATTTTTTCAATTTTTTTTTAGAACAGATCACATCCTAGAGATCCCCATCGACGTCTAAAAGCATTGCTGGTATGATTAGAGACCTTGGGCCGAGTAGCTGCAGCGATCATTTTATATTGCCGAAAAATCGCAATGCGATTATTCGGCAATAGCGATATCGCGCGATTATTTTCGAGAAATTCGCAATATTGTTTTTAGCTAAAATAACACATATATTCGATTTCAGAGTGTTACTGTTGAAATTCCGCAATCAATTTCTCATTCGCATTTTTGCGAAATTACGATAAAATATCAAGAATATTCTGAGCCAATCAGAGTGCTCCTTCCGCATTTGCCGAATATTCGCAATTATTTTGTATTGTAATATATCACGAATATTCTGAGCCAATCAGAGTACTCCATTCCGCATTTCTCGAAATTTCGCAATTATTTTGTATTATAAAATATCACGAATATTCTGAGCCAATCAGAGTGCTACATTCCGCATTTCTCGAAATTTCGCAATTATTTTGTATTATAAAATATCACGAATATTCTGAGCCAATCAGAGTGCTCCTTCCGCATTTGCCGAATATTCGCAATTATTTTGTATTGTAATATATCACGAATATTCTGAGCCAATCGGAGTGCTCCTTCCGCATTTGCCGAATATTCGCAATTATTTTGTATTGTAATATATCACGAATATTCTGAGCCAATCAGAGTGCTCCATTCCGCATTTCTCGAAATTTCGCAATTATTTTGTATTATAAAATATCACGAATATTCTGAGCCAATCAGAGTGCTCCTTTCCGCATTTCTCGAAATTTCATTCGCATTCGCAATTCGCATTCGCATTCGCAATAGCGAAATTTCGCAATCATTTCATTTCCAAAAAATATCGCGAATATTCGCATTTAACGAATATATATCTCGAATATTCGACTATATATTCGAGATATATCGCAAAATCGAATATGGCATATTCTGCTCAACACTAATAAAGATACGGGCTATAGTTTTATCTTACTTGGTTTACACATTTTATTTTTTAAACATTATTATAGGAGCTGTTAATTATTATTTGACTTTTGTCACTTGAATATCTTTTGCAAGGTTTGCAGCACGTACCTAATGCCCAAGCTGTGGGCTATTTACATTTTCATAAAAAGCAGTAAAAGTGCTCTAAAACAAGCCATCCCTACTGCATCTAACTGCTTTTAATATTTATTATTATTATGTTATTTATCCTTAAAGATCACAAAAATAATGTATTTGGTTTTGATCAGCTTAGAAACACCTGCTGGTTGTTTACAATGGAGGCTGGCAAGCCCCCAATATGCCGTTCCCATAGAAAAACACAATGCCATTATTGTGAAATTTGAAAATTAATTTCTTCACAATACTTAAAGATACTGAGATGAATGAGGGCTAATTTTAAAGTGCATCTAGTATTTGTTTAGAATATGCAAATGCTTAAGTGTGTATGATTTGGGTACAGGTATCCATGTACATAAAATAATTAGATACTGGCGTGGTGTTACTAGACTGTATGTATTTGTGGGAAGAGTAACCAACCTGACTCCTGTCTTCAAAGACAGCTTGTACAGAGAGATATATTTTTGATATATAGTGAGTGAGTGAGTGAATAACTTATATAGCGCTGCAAATGTGAACTAAATCGCCTGAAGGCGCTTATTTCCATCCAGTGTCATCTCTATCCTTCAGAAGAGGTGGGTCTTCAGTTTTTTCCTGAAGTCCCGATGGTTTTCTTTCATGCGGATGTCTGTTGGTAGAGTGTTCCATAGCCGTGGTCCTTGGACTGTGAATCTTCTTTCTCCCTTATGCACTGATCAGCCATAATTATATGACCCATCCATGTGTCCAGTCCCTGGATATACATGCAGGGCGCCGGACGCATGGATTCCAATAGGGGGGTGTTTTTTTTGAAGCACATGATTAGAGCCAGAGGCTCTAATAGGCTTAAAAATGGTGGGCTTGGAGCACAGAGAACTGCGCTCTGAGCCCACCCAGTTGTGTAACAAAAGCAAATTAATATTCACTATTTTCACACTGATTCTCCTGCCGGCCAATCAGGAAGTGGGTCTGAGACAAATTTCCTGATTGGCCAAAAAGAGAAGTGTTCTGATTGGCTGCCGAGGAGAAGGGAGGTGACGGAAGCTGCCGTGATGCCTGTAGAGAATAGCAGGGGAAGAGGAAGCTGCCTCTGATGACCGCGGAGGACAGCAGGAGAACAGCAAACCACCTGTGATACCCGTTGAGGACAGCGGGGAAGAGGAAGCCATCCATTATGCCAAGGAGGAGAACAATGGAAGAAGGAGAAGCCTCCACCCATTGCCCGAATGAAGTGCTCACAACATAGATGGGGTAAGTGCTCTGGTGCTCCTGATGACCCAACAGACAGAACCTGGGGGGGGGGGGGGGGTTTTAACCGCCAGCGCCACTGGGTCAGGAACTACCAAAAGTGGCCCAAGGAAGGATAACCAGTCAATAGGTGACAGAATCATGGTTGGCCAAGGCTCATGGATAAACTTGGGGAATGAAGGCTGGCCGGTTTAGCCTGAGCCAATAGAAAAGCTACTGTAGCTTAAATTGCTGAAAAAAATAATGCTGTGTGTTAAATCACACAGTGCATCTCAGCTTGTTGCACATGGGTCTGCGTATCCATAGACCAGTCAGGGTGCCCATGCTGATCTGTGTCCACAGCCAAAAGCTTCTATAATGGCCAGCTGGGCTTGTGAACATCAGATCTGGACCATAGAATAATGGAAGAAAGTGGTCTGGTCTGATAAATTCAAGAATGTTTTGAGGAATAAAACATGTTTGAGTTGTGGTCTTTATCTCCAAATTATCCAGATCTTAATCCCATTGAGTGTCTGTCGAAAATGATGGAATAATATCGGATCTATTGAGGCCCCTGCTCATAATTTACAGGGCTTAAAGGATCTGCTGCTCATTCCTTGGTACCAGATACCACACCATACATTCAAAGGTCTAGTAGAATCCATGTCTTGATGGATTATTATGAGTGATCACTTTGTTGTGGCTGATTGGTGCATAGATGCTATTAATGTAGAGAAGGGTGGGGGTGGCCAGATAACTAACCCAAAGTAAAAAAGCAGAGTTTACCTTTCATCGGTTATAAGTAGAAAGGAGCTTCAGGTTTGAGTTGAAAATGTCAACAAACTGCCCCAGGAATCCGAGTGATGTCATTGACCAAATATGGTCATGTCCATATTTCATCAATGATGTCATAAACATGGGGACAGGGTCCCTTGTAGAAGGGGTGGCTTTGCTCCTCCCTTGAATTGTACCTTCCTAATGTTAAGGACATGTGGCCTGGTATGGTGGTAAAGTTTAGGAGGAGGGTTCACATGCCACTCAGGCCTGGATATGGGGCATTTATAAATATTTAAGGGACTCACACACTGTGTTTTTAAGTTTTTATCTTAATGGGACTGTAGACTTTTTAACAGAAACATTGTACTGTCTTTTTAGGGGAATTTTTTCCCCTTAAAAAACATAGAAGAGCCTTATTCAGGCATGAAACCTGAGTGGCAAGGAGAGGGAGGACAACAAGTGTTCCCAAACTATGCAAGCCACATACTCTCAGATTAGGATAGAGTACCTGGCAATCAGGCAAGGGTAATGACTCTTTTCCAACACTGTTGGGAAAAAGATAAACCTATGTGGAAGTCAGGGCATGCATGCTAGGACTTATAGTTCGACAAAGCCTTTAGAAAGCTTCTTAATCCTTGTTTCTTTATGTGTGCGTATATATTAACATTTATTTTGTGTTGTGGGAATGGAAATAGGTATATGGACCCTTTTATTACAGTTTCCCTGTACCAACCAGTGTCTTATAATGGCCTTGGTAATAGCTTGTGAGTATTACTGGAAAATCTCCAGTATTTACCTGCATCTGTATAATGATGTCATAGCATATTTTGCAATTCATTTATCTTTGGAAACATAATGATGTAATTGTTGCCTTAGGGTTGGAAGGTCAAAAAGTACACATGACAGTAATCCTTTACACATATCCCTTTTGTTGGCAGGGAAATTAAAAAGTGTAATCTTGTATTGTATATTCAGTGATAAGCACAATTTTCTGTTGATCGCATTATATGATACTGTCATTTTTACAGCTGAACTCCAGGCAAATTAAATACTTATATATGATTTGTCAAAAGTTTTATAATACTAATCATTCAATGCTGACACATCCCTGCCAGACAGTACAGCTAGGTCCCTGACCCGTAATCAGAGCCACAAGTTGACCTACACAGGAGTCTAGACACTGGCGGATGTCCAAGGGGCTCATGTACAACTTCCATACTGATGCACTAAACCGGCGAGATAGCAAATTCTTCAAGGCCGCGCACTTGGCTGTCAAATCACAAAATATGATGCACTTGGAGGCAGTTGGTGCATAATGGGGTGGGCCATGCCAGTACATACAAAGAAAAAGAGGCAGCTTCTCTGTGTCTGTGTGGCAGGTGAAATAATATGAAATGCGTTGCAAGTTATCAAAAAAGGTGTATAGTACAGGTGGTGTTGTTTTCCTGTTACTAAAGTCTATGGGCCAGATTCAGGTTGAGTTAGGCTGGCGGATCAATGGATCCGCCAGCCTAACTGTCACTTTAAGCCGGCGTTTTTTGTTTTCTATAACCAGAAAACAAGAAACGCCGGGTTGGAGTTCCGATGCGATCGGCGCAATTGAATTTCGTCATCGCATCGTTACTTCAACTTAAAAATGGCGCCGGGGGCGTTCCCGCCGATTTACGCTCAAAAAATATGTTAATGAGCGGGAATCGGCAATTCACAATCTTTTTCGGGCGCGACGCAGTGACTTTACGACATTCCCGGAAGCGATATGCGGCGTATAGATAAAGCAGCCCCCTAGTGGAGTATCCTATGTTAAGTATAGGCGTCGTCATCGCGTCGGAAAAAAAACAAATCGCGTCGCTTGCGTAAAACATTCATGAATGGGGATGTGACGTCATTGACGTTCACTGACAGAATTTGGAGCATGCGCACTGGGATGCATTGACACTCGACGCATGCGCAGTACGTTTGCCGCGGGATTGCGCTTAGTTTGAATACTACACGCCCCGTACCCGCCCAATATGAATTCTGCCGGCTCATTTGCGATGCGCTGCCGCAACTTTAGGAGCAAGTGCTTCATGAATAACAGCACTTGCTCCTAAAATTTCGGCAGAGTAACGTAAATGAGAAGCGTTACTCCAGAGCAAAGATGCTCTGATCTACCTGAATCTGTCCCAATGTTTAGATTCTCAGCATTTACTGCTCTTTTTTTGCCATACAATCATAAATCATAGTTAGCAAATAACTAGCCATGGCATTTAATCAGTCTTTGTGTTTTAGGGTGAAAGACCTCAGGACCACCTGCATTGTAACCTTTATTTAATTATTATTAAAATGCTATAAAAGCTGGTGCTTTTCCACATACTACCATACATCAATGAGCCAAGGATAACTCCATTAGGTAGCACTGAAAACTATCGTATCACAGTGTAGACAGGACAATCCCTAGCTCACTGACGTTTAGTAGTGCACTATGCGCTTTAGCAAGTGCTGCGTTCATTTCATCCCCTTCTCTTGGATCTACAAGCAAAAAATAAATAAAAAATAAATGGGGGGGAATTTCTATTACATAAACATTAAGCAGCATGGCCCGGATTCACATACATCGGCTCATATATATGCCGCCGTAGCGTATGTACGGAATTCACAAAACAAATGCTCCCAACTCTGCGCCGGCGTAGCGTATATTCCTAGGCGTAAGACAACGTAAGTGGGCTGGAAGTGGGCGTGATGCATTTAAATGAAGCATGACCCCATGCAAATGATGTGCTGAGCTTCAGAGAAGTACTTAAAATGAACTGTGCATGCATCGTACCTTGGACGCATCCCAGTGCGCATGCTCACAATCACGTTGAAACAACTGGCTGAGATACGTCGAATCACTGCCTACGACGTGAACGTAACCTACGCCCAGCCCTATTCACGTACTACGTAAACAATGTAAAGTTAGATGGCGTTCGTTCCCTAGTCCATACCTTTGCATGAGCTGCTCTTCCAATATGGGGAATAACTTTAAGCCGGACGTAACCCTTACGCAAATCGCTTAAAACATGCGCCGGGCGCAAATATGTCCGTGAATCGGTGTATCTCCCTCATTTGCATATTTGCATCAAAAATCAATGGGAGTACCAAATGCGTCCAGCGTAACTATGCGCCCACTTTCCCTGGCGTAGGCAAGTTACGTCTGTCGGGTGAAGCCAGTTTTTAGGCGTATCTATGTTTGTGGGTATGGCGCATATTTGTACTTACGCAGCGCATCTCGAGATACGTCGGCGTAAGTGCTTTGTAAATCCGGGCCTATGAGTTTATACTTTTATTACATTTAAAGGGGTTGTAAAGGTTCGTTTTTTATTTTATAAATGGGTTCCTTTATGCTACTGCATTGTTGGTTCACTTACCTTTTCCTTCAATTTCCCTTCTAAATGTTTATTTTCTTTGTCTGAATTTCTCACTTACTATTTCTCCTCAGTAAACTTGACACCGTCATCCGAGTGGTGGTTAGTCAGCCAGAACAGCTTACTGAACAGCTTACTGAGGAGGAACAGGAAGTGAGAAATTCAGACAAAGAAAACAAAGAAAAAAAACATTTAGAAGGGAAATTGAAGGAAAAGGTAAGTGAACCAACAATGCACTAGCTTAAAGGAACATATTTAGAAAATAAAAAACAAACCTGTACATTCCCTTTAAACTGGTTGGTACCCAGTAATGAAATATTTACATTTCTGGAGAAACTTCTCTCTAGAAAACAATTTTAGAAATCATATTTTCCTGAGTTGGCAGGTTTACTCATAAGAACTCTTATTATGTGTGTATTCTCTCTCCATGTCCTGTTCGCTAAGCAATATCCACATTTTTCTGTAAGGTAAGAGATAGTTTGTCTTAGAAAATCAGAATTTCTTGTAAATTTGTGTCATATATTAATTTGTTTTAATGAATATTTGAAAATACCAGCACAATTTACACAAAATCATGCAAGAAATGAAAATGTTAATGCTAAAAATCAGCAAACAGCTACACGCACCATTAAAATACATAGGGCCGGATTCACGTAAGTTTTACGCCGGCGTATCTAGAGATACGCCGTCGTAAGTACAAATGTGTGCCGTCGTATTTTTACGCTGATTCGCGAAGCTAGATACATCATAAAACAAGGCTTCAGCCGCCCGACGTAACTTGCCTACACCGGCGTATCGTGGGCATATAGTTACGCTGGACGCATTCGGCGTACCCATGTTAAATATGGAAATGAGTAAGATACGCCGATTCACGAACGTAGATTCGCCAGGCGGAAAAGATACGCGGTTTGCGTGAGGCTTACGTCCGGCGTAAAGTTATTTCACCATATATGTGGCGCAACCCATTCAAAGGTATGGATCAGGGAACAGCTGTATGTTACGTTGTTTACGTAGTTATACGTGAATAGGGCTGTACGTAGGTTACGTTCACGTCGTAGGCAGTGTTTCGACGTATCTTAGGCAGTTTTTTTGACGTGACTGTGAGCATGCGCACTGGGATGCTTCCAAAAAATATCGCATGCGCAGTTTGATCCAGCTCAATCCATCATTTGCACGGGGGTCACGCTTCATTATAATATATCACGCCCACTTCCAGCCCACTTCCACCTACTTTGACTTACGTCGGCCTACGCCGACAACTATACGCTCTTTGTGAATAGCATGCTCGCCGCTCAACGTTGCGCCGGCGCAGCGTAAAGAAGATGCGCTATGCCGGATGAAAGATGCGCCGTTGGCTGTGAATGCGGCCCATACAGTATATATTGGTCAAAACATTTGTACTTCTATCCATCCAGTTCTCAGATTTTCACAGCACACACAACACTTACAGTTTGATGGTCTTCTTTTTTCTGCTGCTGTTAAACATTACAGACCGATCATCCCCCTGCCCACAGCTTGTGACTGGAAACTGATGAGGTTGTCTAATTGCTCTCATCTCAGTTCAGCAGGTTCCTTGTCAGCCCATGAGGATATAGCACACCTGATTGGTCTTCATTGTGCCCTTTCCCTCTCTTAGTCAGGGTACTGCTGTGTAATGCCTTGTACACACGATCAGATTTTCCGTCGGGATAAACTCTGATGGATTTTTCCAACGGAATTCCATTCAAATTGTCTTGCATACACACTGTCACACCAAATTCCAACCGTCAAGAGCGTGGTGACGTACAACACTACTATGAGCCGCGAAAAATTAAGTTCAATGCTTCCGAGCATGCGTCGACTTGATTCTGAGCATGTGTGTTTTTTTCTCCGTCGGAGTTCCCTACAGACGAACAGAATTTCCGAACATGTTCTCTTTCTAAATTCCGACGGAAAAAAGTCAGATGGGGCACACACATGGTTGGAATATCTGATGAAAAAATTCTGTCTGACTTTTTCCATCGGAAATTCCGATCGTGTGTACAAGGCATTCGAAATTTCAGGAGGATGAAATGAAGTCAAAATCAGATATTTATACTAGTTGCATTTAAAAAAACATGTAATGTGTTTAAATAGACACAAAACTGTGTTGATTTGTGTTTTTTTTTTTTTTTTATTATAACAAAAGGTGCATACATGTCAATACATACAACCACAGTGTAACCGATAACATAAGGGTGTGCAGCAATCAGAATAGATACAGTTCAAGGCTGACGTCCTGAATAAGAAACCCATGAAAACAAGAATAGAAGAGGAAGAAAGGGCAGTACCTGGAGCCAACCGTGTAGGTGTCCCTGACCTGTAACAGTATACCCGGCCAGGGGCAGGCCACTCCTTGGGCAATACAGACCCATAGTGCCCTACGTGCAAGAATCAGAGTCTTTTAGCCAACGATTCCATATTTTGTCAAATTTGGTTGGGCATTCCCTGTTAATGTATATAATCTTTTTATACGGTAAACTATTATTGACCTCCATCTTCCACTCCACCAACCCAGGGGGCACGGGCCGCATCCACTGTCGGGCAATTACCTTCCACACCAAGAACAATGTCTCATGCAAGAACATCTTTGTGTACTTGTCTAATTTATCTGGAAACACCCAGAGTAGGCATGGTTTCGGGTCTAATGTGACCGGAGAACCCATGTGGTCGTGTAGGAAGGTTACAACTTGCGCCCACAGACTCTGCATCTTGGCACATGACCACAGTAGGTGAAAGAATGTACCCACCTCCCTCCCACACATCTGACAAAGGGTAGATTGGGTGTTTCTATATCTGGCCACCCGAAGGGGAGTGAGATATGCCTGATGGATAATGTAAATTTGAGTCAATCTGTCTGAGAGCTTGGGTGAGACAGCCTTGCAGGATTCTAGAGCCTCCTCCCATTCCACATCCTCCAAGGGGCCTATCACCCTTTCCGATCTAGGTTTGAGCTTATATGCCAACCTGGTGGAAGCAGGGGTAGAAAGCATACTGTAGAAGGCCGGTGTTAGTTTGCGGGGGTCAGTACTTTTGATTGATGGGCCACGTGTTTCACTTGCAAGAATCGAAAGAGCATGTACCCGTGGAGTGAGAATTCTTCGCTAAGCGTGGGGAAAGTTTTGATGGTTCCGTCAGCAAACAGTTGGTGCATGTAGAGAATACCATGGTTCAGGCCCGGACTGGGACAAAAAATAGGCCCGGGCATTTTAGACTAAGCAGCCCAGGGGGGGGGGGGGGGGCACAGCGGGGGTTAATGAAGGGATGTGGGGTGAGATAAAATAAAGATAGATTGAAAGATTAAGATAGAAAGAAAAGAAGATAGATAGATAGATAGATAGATAGATAGATAGATAGATAGATAGATAGATAGATACAGATAGAAAGAAGGGAAGGAAGGAAGATAAAGAAAGATAAAAGAAAGATAAAAGATAGAAAGAAAGAAGGGGAGGAAGGAAGGAAGATAAAGAAAGATAAAAGATAGACAGAAAGAAGGGGAGGAAGGAAGATAGATAGATAGGAAGGAAGATAAAGAAAGATAGATAAAGATAGAAAGAAAGGAAGGAAGGAAGGAAGGAAGGAAGGAAGGAAGGAAGGAAGGAAGGAAGATAAATAGATATAGATAGATAGATAGATAGATAGATAGATAGATAGCAAGAAGGAAAGATAGATAAAGAAAGATAGAAATAAAGAAAGGAAGGAAGATAGATAGATAGATAGATAGATAGATAGATAGATAGATAGATAGATAGATAGATAGATAAAGAAAAAAAGATAAATATAGAAAGAAAGAAGGGAAGAAAGGAAGATAGATAAAGAAAGATGGATAAATATAGAAAGAAAGAAGGGAAGGAAGGAAGATAGATAAAGAAAGATAGATACAGATAGAAAAAAAAAAGGGAAGGAAGGAAGATAGATAGAGATAGATAGGAAGGAAGGAAGATGGATAAAGAAAGAATGAATAATATAGAAAGAAAGAAGGGAAGGAAGATAGATAGATAGATAGATAGATAGATAGATAGATAGATAGATAGATAGATAGATAGATAGATAGATGGATGGATGGATAGATAGATAGATAGATAGATAGATAGATAGATAGATAGATAGATAGATAGATAGATAGATAGATAGATAGATAGATAAAGAAATATAAAGATAGAAAGAAAGAAGGGAAGGAAGGAAAGAAGGTAGATACAGAAAGAAAGGTAGATAAAGAAAGGAAGGAAGATAGATAGATAGATAGATAGATAGATAGATAGATAGATAGATAGATAGATAGATAGATAGATAGATAGATAGATAGATAAAGATAGTAAGGAAGGAAGATAGATAAAGATAGAAAAAAAAGAGAAGGAAGGAAGATAGGTAGATAGATCTAGATAGATAGATAAAAATAGATAGATAGAAAGGAAGGAAGATAGATAAAGATAGAAAGAAAGAAGATAGATAGATAGACAGTGGCAGTGCATCTATAGAGGGCGCCGGAGCGCCGCTCCCTCTGGCTCAGCCGCCCCTTCTGGCTCAGCCGTGGCAATGGGCACAGTGGCGACAATTTAAGGGCACAGTGGCTGCGTTTGATGGCATGGCACAGTGGCTGCGTTTGATGGCATGGCACAGTGGTGACAATTGATGGCACAGTGGCTGCGTTTGATGGCATGGCACAGTGGTGACAATTGATGGCACAGTGGCTGCGTTTGATGGCATGGCACAGTGGTGACAATTGATGGCACAGTGGCTGTGTTTGATGTCATTGCACAGTGGTGACAATTGATGGCACAGTGGCTGCGTTTGATGGCATGGCACAGTGGCTGCGTTTGATGGCATGGCACAGTGATGACAATTAATGGCCCAGTAGCAGCATTTGATGAGCCCAGTGAGGCTCAATAGCCGCCGGGGGGCGTTCGTGGGCCGCGAGGGCCGTTCGCGGACCGTAATCGGCCCCGGGCCGCGAGGCCAGGCCCAGCCGCGGCCCAGCAGGCATTTGCCCGGTATGCCTTTTGGCCAGTCCAGGCCTGCCATGGTTAGACCAGAGGTCCACATCAGGCAGTTGTATAAATTCTGTCAGAGTTTTATTATGCCATAATGGGGTGTAATCATTATAGGTTGGTATCCCGAGCTTGACAAAAGCCAGGTCCCATATGCATCTGTAGTGATACACAGAGACTGTCTGCCATCCCCCTGCCCTGCACCACTAGAGCCCATCGCCAGCGCATAAATTGAGTGCTCAGTGCGCTGAGCCCACTCGGGCAGAGCAGCGGAAGAAACCGCTCCCTATCCGTCTTGTCAATATGGTACAGTTGGGATAATTGAGACGCAATAAAGTAGAGAGTAAAGTCAGGGAGAGCTGTGCCCCCCAGATCTGTGGGGTTTTTAAGCACCTGCCAAGCTACCTTGTGTCTGTTGTTTCCCCATACAAACGATTTGAGAAGGGCCTCAAGGGATTTAAAGTGTTTCAGGGGGATTTGTGTTTTTTTTAAATCTGTCTGGAGCTTAGCTTTAATGAAGTTGGTTTGAAAAAATGCTCAACAAGTAAAGTAACAATAGGCTAAATCAAATAATAATAGTAATAGTATTAAGTTAAACATGTAGCTATTGGTCTATATTTGTTCTCAGTATTTTATGATTCCATGTAAAATGAACTATGTTGCAATCTAGTCTAACCAGTTACCTTAATAGTTTTCAGCATGCAGGTTTCACCATGAATCCTTTATGTACAAAATAATCAGGTGTGTCATTTAGCTTGGGCTTCTAAGAAGTAGGTGATATATAGTATGTGACTAGACTTGCCATTGGTGCATAGGGTGCTAATGGACTGAAGACTGTGTGGGGCAGACCTGGGTGGTTCATTTACAGAAAGAAAACCTTGTTGAGAGGGTATCGGAAGCAACGATCAATGACACACACATTAAAGAGTTAAATTGTCTATTTTACTGAAGTTGCCATCAGAGTAACAATCCAAGCGTAGATGTTTGTCAGTGCAAATCTGGGAAAAAGCTTAACTGAAAATTAGAACCAGAACATTGATATCAATTACGTTTCACTGCCCGAGAGGGCAATGATCAAAAATCAGTCCAAACAGAAACAACAGCAAATATTGGATTAGTACACAAAGAGTATAAAGCTGCATGTCCATACCAGTCACATATATAAATTAGTGTCTACGGATCTAGAAAAATACAGGGGTCAAGCCTATCTGTTAACAACCTATCCATAGTCAGGTTTATGGGTGTTAGCTCAGGGACATCTGTGTGTTTAACCGCTTAACTCCCGCCGCACGCCTATTTACGTCCGCAGAATGGCACGGACAGGCAGAAGCACGTATATATAAGTCACTGCCTACTAGTGGGTCAGGGGTCCGATCGGGACCCCCTCCGCTGCGTGCGGCGGGCAGCTTACCTCTGGGAGCGATCCGACTCGAGGGGCGGCGGTTCGTTTCTGTCCGCCCCCTCGTGATCGCTCCCAGCCAATCCGGCGCGCCGCCGCTGTGTCACTTCCTCTGCCTGTAAAATGTAAACACAGGCAGAGGAAGTGATGCAGCGCTAATCTCGGCGGTATTTTCAAACCGCCGAGATGAGAGAAGAGACACAGTGAGTCGCACCAACACTACACTGAGACCAGTACACGCAGGCACATTTAACCCCTTGCGATCACCCCCTGACCCCCTGTCACACTGTCACTGTACTGATCACTGCATTTAGTGTCAGTGTGACAGGCAGTGTGACAGGCAGTTAGTGTTAGGTCCAGGGTAGCCCCGTAACCCCCCCCTAATAAAGTTTTAACCCCTTGATCACCGCCCTAGTTAACCCTTTCACCCCCTATTGCCAGCGTCATTAAGCGATCATGTTTCTGATCGCTGTATTAGTGTCGCTGTTCCCGCTAGGTAGCAAATTTTTTTTATTGCGATTTTTTTTTACTAAAGACATGTGGCTGAATACATTTTGGCCTAAATGTTTGACTAAAATTTAGTTTATTCAGTTTTTCTTATAACAAAAAGTAAAAAATATTGTTTTTTTTTCAAAAATGTCGCTCTATTTTTGTTTATAGCGCAAAAAATAAAAATCGCAGAGGCGATCAAATACCACCAAAAGAAAGCTCTATTTGTGGGAAGAAAAGGACGCAAATTTTGTTTGGGAGCCACATTGCACGACCGCGCAATTGTCTGTTAAAGCGACGCAGTGCCGAATTGTAAAAACGCCTCTGGGCATTTAGCAGCATATTGGTGCGGGGCTTGAGTGGTTAAGCTTTGGGGTGTGCACACCTATGGCCATATGGATGCGGCTCCTGTGATCAGTCAAAACCTGGATGGATCTGGGCATTGAAGACTTTGCAAACCCTCTCTATGCTATGCTACTGCATATATTAGGAGTTTAGAGCAATGGCGGCTGGTCACAGTGCCGGAGCAGCGATACCCGGAAGTAACCTCCGGAAGAGATGGATGTGGCCAGAGGACGGATTTGCGGGCTTTGGTCTAAGGTAAGTAATGCACAATGAGCTAGTATGCTAGTCATACTAGCTCATTATGGCTTTCTCTTGCAAGGTTTTTTTCAAGGGTTTACTTCCTCTTTAATAGGTAGGAATGATATTAATGGGAACTTTTCTTTAAAAATACTTTCCTATTCATGCTTAGCATGGACACCTTTGCACGGATGACCTTTAGGTATCAATTACTTGAAAAACATATACAATTCGGGACTAAATAGGGAAATATAATATTTTACAATGCATTTTAGACATATACACATAACAGACTGCAGACTGAAAACAAAGACCATCTGCAGTAATGATTGTTAGTGGCTGAAACACAGCTTTTCTTATTTGTAGCAGGATATAGATACGTTTCTATTTAAAATAATAATGTGATTAGGCAATGCTGAGTGCCAAACTGCATCATTAGAATTTTATTGATAATTACTAGGGCTGTGGAAATTAACTATTAATTCCTTGATTAATCATACATTTTTTTGATCGATCAAAATACTTTTGATCAGTACTCACCTCTTCACTGGCTTCCGGGTCTTCAGGGCGTTCCGTCTGAGATCTGGTGACGTCATGGACACAGACGGGGCTTGCCGTGTCCATCTGAAGGGCTCCTTTGCTGTGCCTTCATATCTGCATGCTGGCGGGACCTTACTATCTGCCACACGCAAGGGCTGTTAGGTCGCGTACACACGATCAGACATGTCCGATAAAACAGGTCAGACATGTCTGAAGTGGTCTTTTGGTCTGATGTGCGTACACACCATCGAACCAAAATCCCCTCGGACCAGAACGTGGTGACGTAGAACACACCGAAGTGCTGAAAAAAGGAAGTTCAATGCTTCCAAGCATGCGTCGAATCAATTCGACGCATGCGCAGGATTTTGGTCCGATGGTTGGGCGTACTAACCATCGAAACCTGTCCGACGGACAGGTTTTCAACGGACAAGTTTCTAAGCATGTTTAGAAACTTTTGTCTGCTGGAAAACTGTCCGACCAGTTTCAGCGGACATGTTCGATCGTGTGTACGCGGACTAACACTTCCCTCTATCACTTCCCTCTATCAACCTGGGATTCTACAACCATCCACTGGGAGTTGTGATAGTTCCCTTCATGGGACATCTACATGCCGACGAACTGATGTTAACCTCTCCTCATCTGGATTCAGCAGTGGTATCTTTGTACACATTTTTATACCAGTATCATACATAGCTACATGTTTTTATGACTGCTTTTGGTACCGTTTGGTATTACTCACAGCATTTTTACAGTTTATGTAGCTACATCGATTTTATCCCAGTGCAATATTTATTTGGTTACCTACTTGAAGACTATAAAAGTTTTAATGCCATTCCCATTGAGCGCTGCCTTTGTGTTTTTTTTGTATCCTGCTATCCATTTTCCAGTGGTTGGGAGCTGCACTGGGAATCAGCCAGCCGGCGTGCGGGGGTCCCCCTGGCTCCGGGAGCGATCCGGGACGAGCGGGCGGATGTCAGCGTTTACCCGCCCCCCCGCGATCGCTCCCAGCCAATGGGAGCGCTCCCCCTTCGTGTAACTTCCTCCTCCTGTGTTTACACAGGAAGGAGGAAATGATGTCACCTCTCATCGCAGCGGTGTTTCCCAGCGCTGCTGATGAGAGAAGACATCACAAGTAAGTGTGCACCAACACAACACTGACACACACTCACATAGGCACATTAACCCCTTGTGATCGCCCCCCCCCCCACCCCCCTGTCACAGTGTCACTGAATGCAGTGATCTAATCACTGCATTTAGTGTCAGTGTGACAGGCAGTGTAAAATCAGTTAGTGTTAGGTTCAGGATAGCCCGCCCACCCCCCCTAATAAAGTTTTAACCCCCTGATCACCGCCCTAGTTAACCCTTTCACTCCCTATTGCCAGCGTCACTAAGCGATCATTTTTCTGATCGCTGTATTAGTGTCGCTGTTCCCGGTAGGTAGCTATTTTTTTTTATTGCGATTTTTTTTTTTACTAAAGACATGTGGCTAAATAAATTTTGGCCTAAATGTTTGACTAAAATTTAGTTTATTTGATTTTTTTTTAACAAAAAGTAAAAAATAGTGTTTTTTTTTCAAAAATGTCGCTCTATTTTTGTATATAGCGCAAAAAATAAAAATCGCAGAGGTGATCAAATACCACCAAAAGAAAGCTCTATTTGTGGGAAGAAAAGGACGCAAATTTTGTTTGGGAGCCACGTCGCACGACCGCGGTAATTGTCTGTTAAAGCGACGCAGTGCCGAATCGCAAAAACACCTTGGGTCATTTACCAGCGTATTGGTCCGGGTCTTAAGTGGTTAGTTGATTTTAAAAAATCGATTAATCGAACACGAAAATTTTAATCAATAGCAGCCCTAATGATTACAAATTTTTGTGTCCACATTGCCTTTTGTAAATAACTTACACATACACAAAGTCTTTGCCAGAATAAACATCTGCAAAAACCTCATAAAAGTATGTATATTTAATTTCTATTTATTGCAAACCACTGTCAGTTCTGTTGGTTTTATAGTTAATAGAGGAGACAATGGAGGTGATGATCAAGGTCCTCCTCTGAGTACTCTGCATTAAATTCTATCTGTGAATAGAAGATTTCAACAAGTTTTGCCTAGCTCTGAAAGCGTCACTATACAATATAGATTGACAGCTTATAGGACTGATAGCACGCACACTTCAAGTATAATATGGATACCTTTACAAATGACTTTCTGTTACCTTTTTTTGACCTTGTAAAACACTGGCCAGAGAGCCACAGAGCAGGAATAGCAAGGTAGATAGCAGATGACTGCAGCTTCTGCTGAAAGACAAGGGTGATAAATTGGATTATTTCGCTCCTCCCCTCCAGGCAGGTTTTAAGAATCTCAGGTACGTGGCATTGAGGAATGATTCATGAGGCCTACCACAGCAGAGTCACACTTGCTGTCATATAAATAAAAACCAGCAGTTTTCACACACTGACCTCAAGTCTTCTAAATGTAAACTACTAAACTAACCACATTACTCATTTTACCTCTGGCTGCTTGAAAAATATTTTAGCCTTGTGTGTTTAACACCTTTTTATATTTGACTTGAAATGCAAAATTATAGATGTGGTAGGAATGGATGTATATGCATTATTAGTTATATTATAGCCATGTACAAAGATAAATGTTTATTTATACCTCCCCTATTGGTAACACTATAAGACGCACACTTTTTGTTGACTGTAGACAGATTGCTCTTAAAGGGGTTGTAAAGGATTTTTTTTCCCCCCTAAATAGCTTCCTTTACCTTAGTGCAGTCCTCCTTCACTTACCTCATCCTTTGATTTTGCTTTTAAATGTCCTTATTTCTTCTGAGAAATCATCACTTCCTGTTCTTCTGTCTGTAACTACACACAGTAATGCAAGGCTTTCCCCCTGGTGTGAAGAAAGCCTCTTGAGGGGGGAGGGGGCGAGCAGGAGTGTCAGGACGCCCACTAACACACAGCTCTTTTCTCTATTTGGAAAGTAGAGAGTGCTCTGACTTGCCTGCTTGCCCCCTCCCCCCTCAAGAGGCTTTCTCCACACCAGGGAGAAAGCCTTGCATTACGGTGGTGAGTTACAGACAAAAAAACAGGAAGTGAGGATTTCTCAGAGGAAATAAGGTAATTTAAAAGCAAAATGGAAGGATGAGGTAAGTGAAGGAGGACTGCACTAAGGTAAAGGAAGCTATTTAGGGTGAAAAAAAATCCTTTTCAACCCCTTAAGCCCCCTTTCACATTTGTACGACTTCAAGATTTTACAGCGATTTTGCGTCCGCGATTTTACCGCGATTTTGCCGCGATTCGCGGGCGCGATTTCAATGGATGCCTGTGTAAGTGCCATCAAAATCGGACCAAAGTAGTGCAAGGACTACTTTGAAGTCGGCACTACTTAAAATCGTGCCAGTATGAAAGGTAATCATTGAAAACAATGGAGAATGACTTGTCATACGATTTTGTAATCCAAAATCGTGGTACAAGTCGTATTAGTGTGAAAGGGGACTTAAGTAGACCTCTCCCTACCCGCCGACCATATCTGAGTGGAATTTAGATCTCAATAGGATTATTCTTTTTGAAAAACATACATACTCCCTAAGGAATTCCATGAGTAAGTTTGTGCTACCTGGTCAGGATGGCCTAGGTATCATGTAACCTAAAAGGTACTATATACTTTGTATTATTGGATGCTGTTTTACTTCTGGTCTTTTTTCTATTTTTTTTCCATACATACTCCAAGAGCAGGGTGGGGGTTGGGAAATAGGGGGTGGTTTTGCTCAGGTGGGGTGGTTTGGGGTCCCTTTTTGATCTTTCTTTTTTAAGTTGTGTTTTGTTTAACCACTTGCTTACTGGGCACATATCCCCCTTCCTGCTCAGGCGGAATTTCAGCTTTCGACACTGTCACGCTTTGAATGAAAATTGCGCGGTCGTGGCTCTCAAACAAAATTTACGTCCTTTTTTTCCCACAAGTAGAGCTTTCTTTTGGTGGTATTTGACCACCTCTGCAGGGTTTTATTTTGTGCGCTATAAAAAAAAATAGAGCGACAATTAAAAAAAAAAAATTCAATATTTTTTACTTTTTGCTATGATAAATATCCCCCAAAAATCTATAAAAGAAACAAAAATTTTCCACAGTTTAGACCAATCCGTATTCTTCTACATATTTTTGGTAAACAAAAATCGCAATAAGCTATTATTGATTGGTTTGCACAAAAGTTATAGCATCTACAAAATAGGGGATAGATTTATTGCATTTTTTTTTTTACTAGTAATGGCGGCGATCTGCAATTTTTATTGTGACCGTGACATTGTGACGGACATATCGGACACCTTTGACACATTTAGTGCTATAAAACTGCACTTATTACTGTGTAAATGTGACTGTCAGGGAAGGGGTTGATACTAGGGGGCAGTGAAGTGGTTAAATATATTTCCTAATGTGTGATTCTAACTGTGGGGGGAGGGGGCTCACACGGGAAGGAGTCCGATGTGTGTTCCTCTGTACTGAGAACACAGATCGGTCTTCTCCACGCTGAAAAGATCCACAGTCCTGCCGTGACTGCGGGCAATCGCGGATGCCTAGCTGACATCGCGGTCGCCAGGCACGCGCACCGGGTCCCGAGCAATGCTGCAGCGGGCGCGCCCCCTGACGGCCAGGGATGTCCAGGACGTCATATGACATCCACATAGGATGAGAGATACCATCTGTGGACGTCATTTGGCGATGGGTGGGATGTGAAGTGGTTAATGTGATTTTGTTTGTATAATTTGTCTGTATTGTCTCAATGTTGCTTGCATATAAAATAAAAAAGGCTCTAATTTAAAAAACAAACAAAACAAAGATAAATATATGTCTACTGGCACTGGTCTCATAAAGATGAGTGAATGGGGGTGGATAGGCTGCAGCGTTTAGAGATGGGTAAGTGCTGCCTCTATGGCCATAAACATCCAGAAAATGCTGAACCTGGATTCAAATTGTCTGCAGCCAGGGCTAAACAGAGGTACTGTTTATATGTAACTGCTCTGATTATTAACACATTACATCAGGCAAGTCCAAAGTCCGGCCCGGGGGCCAATTGCGGCCCCCGTTCCAGTTTAATGTGGCCCCCCTGGTAATTTGGATATATACTGTATTTATCGGCGCTGCCTCTGAGGGGACAGGGAGAGGGAGAACGAGTGCTGTCAAATTACATACAGGAGAATCTCCTGTTTACATCCTGTGACATCTGTAATAGCAAGTCCTATCTCCTGGGCTGCCATTGGACAACTCTTCTGTCTATCATAGGAGGCGAGAGAAATTGTATTAAAGAGGCTGCTGTGTAAACAGGAGATTCTCCTGTATGTAATCTGTTGGTGCTCATCCGGCCCCCCCTTCCCTCCGAGGCTGCAGATAGACATCGATCAGGCTGCATTTATGGCAATGGAGAAGCTGCATTCATGGCAATGGCGAGGCTGCTGATGGGCACTGATTAGGCCTCATTGATGTGCAATGAACCTTATTTACTTCACAGTTTTTTATTTACGTTTTTTTCCCTGAAACTTCCCTCTTAAAGTGAAGGTGCGCTCATCTCTTCACCACACACAGCCACAAAGGCAAGAGAATTCTTGTTGGGCAGAGTATTAGTTGCTCGAATTAACACACTTAGACCACATTTTAATGGTCCAAAGAATGTCAGGCAAAATGGTCGGCCCTTACGCATGTTCACTTCATCAAATCTGGCCCTCTTTGAAAAAAGTTTGGACACCCCTGCATTACATAGTCTTTTTAAAGTGGTTGGCCTTTCAATAAATGATCATTCAACAAACTTTTAACTAATTTGAGCGTCAACTATTTTAAATCCTTTCAAATCAGTAAAATCAGTCTGTATATGCAGTAAAGCATGCTTTTTATACTCACTGTGGAACCTAAGGGGTTAATCCTCTGCATTGTGTAAAAAGTGGACAAGCTGAACATGCTCAATTTGTTGTGGATTGCTAGAAAAAAAATTCTTGGGAGATTACATTTGATCAGCACAGGGCCAATCAACACTGTCCAGACAGAGGGTCAGAGGTCCTGCATCCTCATAGGACAATCATGGGAGAATGAAAACTCCTCCTACAAGCTTTAACCAGACACTGATAGAAGTCACAAGACTGCTATATACTGCTGATGAGAAAAATTTATTTAGCCATTTATATTTACAAAAGTGATTGAATTTCCATGTTCTGTGTACTGTGGGAGACCAGATATAGTGAATGCAGGGTCCTGGGTTTAGTAACACGTTAATGGGTCATCCATATTGCATTCTAACAAAATCCTGCAGGTGACCAAAATTGTGTATTTTGTTTATTTAACCACAGGGCAGATCAAACCCATTGATTGTAGTGACCTACTCATTGACTGGATTTCCCTAAATACAGTTAACCTCTTTAAAAAAAGTAATTATTCTTGTTCTGATGACATTGTCTACAAATACAATGCAGAGATAATGTAAACAAAGCAGTGTGTACACTGACAGCCGCCTGTGATGACTACTTGGAAAGTACAGAGCTGAAAAAGGCAGGAGTAGGTTATATCCGCTTCAATATTTTGTGCAGAAGTTGGTCTTAAATTGGTTTTAAAAAGAAGAAAAAAGTCTAAACGTGTTGCTTATATGATTTGTTTCATTTGGTTGTTTCGTTTTTAATCAGCGCCTCCAATGAGATGTTTAAAAAAATAAATAAAACAATTCTAATTTAACACAATGATATATGTGATGTGTTAATATTTAGTTGCATTCTTTGTACAGCATTTGGTAGACCTAGAAAAAACTGTACTTCCTATGTTCTCTTTGAGCCCCCAGGATAATATAGTAAAACGTGATTTTCTGTATACAACAGTAAAGCTACTTAAATATAACTAAATATACAATTGTCTTTCAGCTTAACAGCTTCCCGACGGCCATATACATCGACACAATGGCACTCCTGGGCAGAAGGACATATATATATGTCCCATTTAAGAAAGCACCATTGTGCACGCGCCGCAAGCTCTGTGAACCTGACCGCGGGTTCCGTGGACTCGATCGCCGCGGGGATACCCACTAATGTAAACAAGCATCTCCCTGCTCTGCCTAGTGACAGTGACACTGATCTCAGCTCCGTGTAATCGGAGCGGAGATCAGTTTATTGTCACACACAGCCCATCCCCCCTACAGTAAGAAACACTCACTAGGGCACACTTAATCCCTACAACGCCACCTAGTGGTTAACCCCTTCACAGCCAGTGTAATTTTCACAGCAATCAGTGCATTTTTATAGCACTAATCGCTGTAAAAATGACAATGGTCCCAAAAATGGGTCAAAAGTGTCCGATGTGTCCTCCATAATGTCCAGGTCACAATAAAAAAACAATACTAGTAAAAAGGTGAAAAGGGGAGAGTATAGTCTCAGTTATTCAATTTAGAACAATAAATTTAAAATGTACCAGCATCCCGAAATGTTTGAAAGCAGGGGAGGAGGACCGACTAGATAGAGACAGCAAAGCTGCTTGACACTAAACTGGTCTATACTGTATCGATCAATATGGGTTTGGTTGGGATTTTAAGGGTACTTATAGAGAGACGTATATCATATAAAAATAGGTTTATTACAAAAAGAACAATACATCAATAATAAAAAGATGGGACAGGGGGAAAAAAAAAGGGGGGGTACAGGTAAAAAGACATGGTAGAAGGTAAGAGGGACGTGTGAGGGAAGGCGGCACAGAAAAGATAGGGGGATGGGGAAAGAAGGAGGGAAGGATGGAGAAGAAAAGAAGGTGGGGGGAGGGAGAGGGGAAAAAAGCTCAGGACAGATTGGTGATGGGAAGAAGAAGGGGGGAGGAAAAGGGGAAGGGGGAGGGGGGGGGAAGGGGGGAAAAGGGGAAGAGGAAGCCGGAATGGGGGGAAGGGGGGGGGGAAGAAGGGGAGGGAAGAAAAAAGAAGGGCAAGTAGCGAGGAGACAAGGGAGAGGGAAAGGGGAAGGGGAGAAAATAATGAAAAAAAAACAAAAAGCGTGCAAGGAAAAAGAAAAAAGGAAATAAGGAGAAAAAGAAAAGAAAAAAGAAACACAGGGGAATTAATTATTAAGGAGGTAGGCGAGGGGGGTGGAAGGGGGGGGGAGGGGGGTAAAAGAATGGGACCAGAAAAGTAAAGGAAAAAGGGAAGGGGGGGCAGGGAAAAAAAGGACAGGGGAAAAAGAAGAAAAAGGGGGAAAAGAAAAAAAGGGGGGGGGGTAAAAAAGGGGAGGTAAAAGGGGTAATGAAGGGAAGGGGGGGGTTGGGGGGGGGAGATTA
Organism: Rana kukunoris; assembly: GCA_029574335.1. Classification (NCBI taxonomy): domain Eukaryota; kingdom Metazoa; phylum Chordata; class Amphibia; order Anura; family Ranidae; genus Rana; species Rana kukunoris. The sequence continues at coordinate 129,498,065 of CM056051.1, forward strand.
AAGTGGGGTGATAGGGGAGGCAAGGAGAAGGTGTGTGTAAGGAAGACAGGTGGGCAGTGCACACGTGAGGAACCCAGGATACACCAAAAATGATATAGGGAAATCATCTAGTGGTTCTTACCCAAAAAGAGTTTAAATATTAATTACAAAGTACTGGGGAAGAAAGGCAGCATCACAAACTAAAAGGCGCAAGTAGCAGCCTATGAGGTATGAGGAAAGCCAAACGCGCTGATAAGCAATTAACTGCAATTAACTGCAAAATAGAATATAAGGCAAATTAAGTTAAACTTAATTTGCCTTATATTCTATTTTGCAGTTAATTGCTTATCAGCGCGTTTGGCTTTCCTCATACCTCATAGGCTGCTACTTGCGCCTTTTAGTTTGTGATGCTGCCTTTCTTCCCCAGTACTTTGTAATTAATATTTAAACTCTTTTTGGGTAAGAACCACTAGATGATTTCCCTATATAATTTTTGGTGTATCCTGGGTTCCTCACGTGTGCACTGCCCACCTGTCTTCCTTACACACACCTTCTCCTTGCCTCCCCTATCACCCAACTTTAATCTCCCCCCCCAACCCCCCCCTTCCCTTCATTACCCCTTTTACCTCCCCTTTTTTACCCCCCCCTTTTTTTCTTTTCCCCCTTTTTCTTCTTTTTCCCCTGTCCTTTTTTTCCCTGCCCCCCCTTCCCTTTTTCCTTTCCTTTTCTGGTCCCATTCTTTTACCCCCCTCCCCCCCCCTTCCATCCCCCTCGCCTACCTCCTTAATAATTAATTCCCCTGTGTTTCTTTTTTCTTTTCTTTTTCTCCTTATTTCCTTTTTTCTTTTTCCTTGCACGTTTTTTTGTTTTTTTTTCATTATTTTCTCCCCTTCCCCTTTCCCTCTCCCTTGTCTCCTCGCTACTTGCCCTTCTTTTTTCTTCCCTCCCCTTCTCCCCCCCCCTTCCCCCCATTCCGGCTTCCTCTTCCCCTTTTCCCCCCTTCCCCCCCCTCCCCCTTCCCCTTTTCCTCCCCCCTTCTTCTTCCCATCACCAATCTGTCCTGAGCTTTTTTCCCCTCTCCCTCCCCCCACCTTCTTTTCTTCTCCATCCTTCCCTCCTTTTTTCCCCATCCCCCTATCTTTTCTGTGCCGCCTTCCCTCACACGTCCCTTTTACCCTCTACCAGGTCTTTTTACCTGTACCCCCCCTTTTTTTTCCCCCTTGTTCCCTTTTTCAACCCTGTCCCCCCCTATCCTACAATTTCCTCTCTCTCTTCTCCTATCCTTGGTTACCCTTCCCCCCTCGTCCTTTACCTGTCCCCATCTAGTCCCTTTCTTTCTCCCTCCCTCACTCCTCCTTTTCCCGTGGTGTCCCTCATTTCTTCTAGTAGTCGCATACCTAAAATTATTATTCTTTGCAATTTTTTTACCCTTCAGAGCTTTTGTCAGCTTCCCCGGCGCGAGCCATTTGTATTCTTTGTTTTTTGGGGGGGCGCGTTTGTTGTCTGCTCATTCCGGGCCACCTGCCATCCCATGTGAGTATGTCTTCACAGTCAGTCTAACATTGGTCTTGCTGCTTTGTTTTCTTAAAATGTGTACATTTATGTAAATTTTGCTTGTCCTTCTTCATAAATATATGTATTTTATGTAGATCCTCCTGAAGAAGCGGTATCAACCGCGAAACCGGTCGAGGTCGCAGATTGGCTCCACGCATCTGACCAATACGGTTTTGCTTTGTTTTGTGTTACCTTGTGAAAATAAACAGAAAAAACAAACACTATAAACATATAATGTGTGAATCCATTAAACAGCGCTGTGAAAATTAGTGAAATTCTCCTAAGGTGTTTCAAAACAACTCACAGTGAATAAAACTGATAATATAAATGTGAGTATAAATAAAATTAGTCCGTGACAATAAAACAATAGTCCATAAAGAGTGATCCAAAAAATCTTCACAGGTTCTTCCACCACACCAAAAAGTGAACAGTGCTTCCACCACCCATCAGAATGGTCACTCACCAGAACTAATTGCCTCAGCACTTGCGTACCTAGGCAGATAAGCTTATAATCACCATAAGGGATCTTCCAAAGATACTGTGGGATCCTATGTTGTGCTCCAAATAATTTCAACGTGTAGGGAAAAGAAAAAAAATGTACAATAGTGTGATACCGTCAAGCAGTTTTAATAGCACACCAAAAAACAAATCCAAAGGTTAAACTCACAAACAAACTCAAAATATGAGCAATGTATCACAGCAGTCACTGTCTTCCTACAGATGATTATGTAAGGTATAGCACTTGGCCACGGCGGACCCACGATCAAAACAAAACGATCTCACCACTTGGCAGCTTGATTTTGCTGAAGACTGGCTCTCCTAGTTGGTAAATGGCTCTCAACACTGCACAGCACAGCAAGCACAGCAGTCACTCAATCACTGACTATGTAGCCACTCAATCACTGACTATTTCTGCAATTTTGAAACAGCAGCTAGGTTCTATACTTATTCATCTCTTTGTGCGCAGCGGTGAGTGATTAGATAGGGAGCGCATTGTTTAGATCACTCATTTCCTTTTGTGTTACCTTAACAAACATCCTACTGTGTCCGAACTGTGGGGCCTGTCCCATCTTTTTATTATTGATGTATTGTTCTTTTTGTAATAAACCTATTTTTATATGATATACGTCTCTCTATAAGTACCCTTAAAATCCCAACCAAACCCATATTGATCGATACAGTATAGACCAGTTTAGTGTCAAGCAGCTTTGCTGTCTCTATCTAGTCGGTCCTCCTCCCCTGCTTTCATTACTAGTAAAAAAAAAATATTAACAAAAATACCATAAAACGACCCCCTATTTTGTGGACGCTATAACTTTTGCGCACACCAATCAATAATCACTTATTGCGTTTTTTTTTTGTTTTACCAAAAATAGGTAGAAGAATACGTATCGGCCTAAACTGAGGAAAACATTTTTTTTTTTAATATATTTTTGGGGTATATTTATTATAGCAAAAAGTACAAAATATTGAATTTTTTTCAAAATCGTCGCTCTATTTTTGTTTATAGCGCAAAAAATAAAAAACGCAGAGGTGATCAAATATCACCAAAAGAACACTCTATTTGTGGAAATAAAGGACTTTTTGTTTGGGATCCACGTCGCACGACCACGCAATTGTCAGTTAAAGTGACGCAGTGCCGAATCGCAAAAAGTGGCCCAGTCATTTAGCAACAAAATGGTCCGGGGCTTAAGACGTTAAAAATAAATTAGACTGGAATATCACTAGCAGTATGATCAAGGGGTATTGGTTGACTTAGCCTATAAAGAACCAGCACAAAAAGAAACAGACATGGCAAGATTGGGCCGGCCATACACGGTTTGACTTCAACCTGTTAACCACTTAAGACCCGGACCAAAATGCAGGTAAAGGACCTTGCCCCTTTTTGCGATTCGGCACTGCGTCCTTTTAACTGACAATTGCGCGGTCGTGCGACGTGGCTCCCAAACAAAATTGGTGTCCTTTTTTCCCCACAAACAGAGCTTTCTTTTGGTGGTATTTGATCACCTCTGCGGTTTTTATTTTTTGTGCTATAAACAAAAATAGAGCGACAATTTTAAAAAAAAATCAATATTTTTTACTTTTTGCTATAATAAATATCCCCCAAAAATATATAAAAAAACATTTTTTTTCCTCAGTTTAGGCCGATACGTATTCTTATACGTATTTTTGGTAAAAAAAATCGCAATAAGCGTTTATCGGTTGGTTTTCGCAAAATTTATAGCGTTTACAAAATAAGGGATAGTTTTATTGCATTTTTATTTTTATTTTTATTTTTTTTACTACTAATAGCGACGATCAGCGATTTTTTTCGTGACTGCGACAATATGGCGACACTTCGGACAATTTTGACACATTTTTGGGACAATTGTCATTTTTACAGCAAAAAATGCATTTAAATTGCATTGTTTACTGTGGAAATGACAGTTGCAGTTTGGGAGTTAACCACAGGTGGCGCTGTAGGGGATGTGTGAACTATGTGTTTGTTTACAACTGTAGGGGGGTGTGGCTGTAGGTGTGACATCATCGATCGCGTCCCCCTATTACAGGGATGACGCGATCGATGCTACGGCCACAGAGAAGCACGGGGAAGCCGTGTGTACACACGGCTCTCCCCGTTCTTCCGCTCCAGGGACGGATCGCCGCACTCCAGCGGCGATCGGGTCCGCAAATCCGGCGGTCCCGGTCCTGGAGCTTCGGACCGGGTCGCGGGCGCACGCCCGCAGGCGCGCGCCCGCGACCCACAGCTGGGTACTAAAATCAACGTATATATACGTTGATGTGCCCAGCCGTGCCATTCTGCCGACGTAAATGTGCAGTAGGCGGTCCTTAAGTGGTTAATGGGCAGGATGAATGTATGCAAGTTGATCGATCAATCAACTTGGGTACAACCAGCCTTCTGCATTCTCTTGCAATTATAACTAGCGCTAATCACTATCTTCTCCCGGGGGAGGGTGACTTCCCCTGTCCACCACTGTTCCCCCTGCCAGGAGAAGACAATGGCCCGGCAAGTTCTAATCTCGGCTGGTTCAGCAGGAACTGGCCAAGATTCGAACCATTAATGGGATGGCTGAATGTACCAAGTTGATGAAGGTACAACCAGCCTGCTAGATTCACTTATGATTATTGCTAGTGGCCATAGAACAATAACTGTCTTCCCCCTCCCATCTCCACCTCCCGCCGGGAGACATTGCGGATTGCCCTGTTAGCAATGTCCGTGTTGATATGGGAATTATGCAAATTTCTTTCCTGCAACCCGTGATCCTGCAACCCACTTCCTGTTTGAATAAAGTTGACAGTAAATGAAGGGAAATCTTTCACTGGAGCCCCAGATAGCAGTAAAAACCTAAGAGGGGTTCTAATCCTCAAAACTAATACAATTCCTAAATTATTAATATTCCTCCATTGATCTATTTTACCAAATTTATCCCTCCCTACCTTACATCCTTCCCTTATATTTACCAATTTTCTGATCCTATATTTTTTTTTTATACCCTCTTTTTTCTTAACCTTCTTCGTTCTCTTCTTTTTTTCTTTCTTACTTTTTTTCTGTCTTTTTATTTATATATTTCAAAATAAGTTGCATTTTCTATATTTTCATTACAATCCTCTTTACACATCCTTATTTTCCAGTTTTAGTAAATTTGTTTTATTGAAATTTATTATGATATTCATAATATATTCACAATTTTGTTGTGATTAAAACCGTTTTAAAAGTCGGAGTGAACATTTCTACAAAATATAAATTTACTTATAATTACATACTTTTGTTTGATAGCTAAACATATATTCAAATTATTCTTTATTTTTTCCTAGTAACTATTACTTTAATAATATATTTATTATAATGTGTGTTGTATACAACATACATTATAATACACTGTGTTTATTATAATGTGTGTTATATACGTACAACCTAATAAAAAAGTTGTATTTGGTAAAAAAAAAAATACACTTGGGCTGGACTCATGCTTCAAGTAGGTGACCCAGTCTAAAACAGAATACAGCTGGATATAGGTGGATCAAAATTTGACTGGTTCAGCAGGGGGTCAGTCTAATTTTGATCCATATGTGGCTGCTGTTCACAAACATTGCAAACCAATAAAAAATGATTTATGGAAAAGAAAAACACTGCAAGTAAGCACTCTGTCATTATCCTTGTTCTGATGTATTGTCTATAAATACATTGCAGACACAGTCAGGGTGAATATAAACAGAGCATGGCTGAATCATCTATAACCAGCTTTAGACAAAATATCACCAACTTAAAAAATGCAAATAAAAGCACACAACAATCAATGGTTTTACATGTATGCTTGCTGTAGTTTTCTTTCCCATAAATGAATTTTTATTGGCTAGCAAAGTTCCCCAGAAATTTCTAGCAAATTTGACCACTTAAGGCAGAGGTGGCAAACACAAGGCCCGCGGGCCGAATGCGGCCCTCTAGGCCATTTCATGCGGCCCTCGCACCTCTCCAGTCTTCCTCCAAACCCTTACTTTATGCTTTCAAGCAATGCATCCAGCTTCTTCCCAGCAGCAGCATAAGGAAAGGGGGGTGCACTGTAATGTAAGGGAGAGTGGGGGACTCAACCTCTGATGGTAGGGTGGTTCATTTACATTTAATGTAAGGGGAGGGGATGCGCTGGACATCTAATCTTACAGATACAACCCGCCCTTTTGAGGGCAACCATAATGCTGATGTGGCCCACGATGAAATTGAGTTTGACACCACTGACTTAAGGAGTCAATACTCTAGAATGGTTCCATCCCTCATTGAACATCATTGCTCTGGCCTCTTCTTGGAGTGTCTATTTTTTGTCTATGCTGGCCTAGCTCCATGCTCCTCCTCTCACCCCTCTACATAACCTTTTGTGTAGCAGCCAGGGAAGGAGCAAATACAATAGTGCTGTGGTTTTCAACCACCTCTCTCCTGCTAGGCTGTACTTGCAGTATGCTTCCTTTTCCTCACCATTCTCATATCCTGGACTGTGTGCCATGAATGGAATTGTGTGAGCAAATTTTGGGATCCACAAAATACAATCATAAGCCTCGTACACACTACTAGTGACAGTCCAGGTTAGAGCTGCTGTACTAAAGCCTAGTACACCGGGGCCAAATGTCAGGCGGCAGGTTCAATAGAAACAGACTGACGTTCGGATTTTGTGTACGGCAGCCGGTCCAACAGGAGCCAGCTGTTTTGCCGTGATGACTGGCTCCCGATCAGCAATCTCAGCCAATGACTGAGAGCACTGACTGGAATGTTCTGGTTGGGGGCCGTCTCCCTCCCAGTCCACAATAGCACAGCAGGGGAGATCACTGTACTAACATCAGAATGCTAGTACAGCTGCTCTGACCTGAGCTGTCAATTTTTTTTTTGTTCAACCAGGTGGGTTGAAGAGAAAAAAAGAGGAGTGTGAACAAGGCTTATCAATATGATGTTTGTACAGGGATCACCCCTGCTGTGCTATTGTTCTCTGACAGGAGGATGCCCCCCCCCCCCCCCCGACAGGACACTCACAGAGCTTTTCCAGTCATGGCCTTTGACAGAAGCCAACCAAAAGGGCAGCTTATGTCGGATCGGCTGGCGTACCCAAAGACCAAATGTCAGCCTGTTTCTTTTGGCCCATATGTACTAGGCTTAGAGTATAATTACCACCTGGTGGATCATAAGCACACCCTTTGGATCCTGCTACACAATGAAGAGGCTTTCCAGAATGTTATTGGCTTTAAGGCCAAGGTGAGAGAGATTTCGAGAATATCACCTTTGTGCATTGGTTAAGTGCTGGTCCAATCTGCTGGGAGTGGGGTTCAGGCATTGTGTACCCTATCTATGTCAGCATGTTGTATGATATGATATGTGTCAGACAATTTGTGTTTCTTAGGTAATATTGTAGATAACTAGATGAGATGAACTAGTGCTGCAGCTCAGTATATCATGATAATATTTGATTGCAAATGGTGAATTAGGTGTATGTAACTGGAGAAACTCTCATCCTTTATTATAATGTTAACAAGAAATACCCCATTGCTTTCTTTGCTCTGGTCAGAGATTACATATTTAAAAACTTTAGACTAGAGCGCTGTCCCCAGGACCCACTAACAGGCCAGGTTTGCAAGATAACTGAACTTCATCACAGGTGATATCATTTGCTGCTCAGTGATTGTAGTATTCTAGTCTGCATCTCCCCAAGGTAATACTAAGGGCTCTTTCACAGGGAGCGGACCGTTTTTGATCCGCCCCGTGTGTGTCCGTCAGCTCAGCGGGGATCATCCGTAAATCCCCGCTGAGCTGTCGGCGGACAGGGCGGTCCCCGCACACTGTGCAGAGACCGCCCTGTCTTTCCTCCGCTCTCCCCTATGGGGAATCGGATGAATACGGACCGTGTGTCCGTATTCATCCGATCCGATCCGCCAGACGGAAGAAAAATAGGGTTTTCTTCCGTCCGAAAAAACGGATCTTTGCTGACGCGGATCTTTGCGGACGTTAGCGGATGTATCATCTGCTAACGTCCACAATCCCATATGGATGCATTACAAGTCCGTAAACGGACTTGTAAAAAACGGACCGTTTGTCCGTACATGTGAAAGGGCCCTTACAATCTGGCCTGTTGGGGGGCCTCAGGACAGGAGTTGAGAACCACTGGACTAGAGCTTGTACATGCTCATCCTTCTTTGGGTTAAATGTGGAAAGTTTCTTAGCTAAGTGAGACACAAATATGACTGTATTTAAAATTATCATATTTCTGTGTTGCCCTACATGGGATGTCAGTGGCACCCATCTTGATCCAAGTTAAATATCAAATATGCCCAGCATGTTGTATAAAAAGATCAGAAATGGTCTTGGTATCATTCTGGGTTGAATGTCTGTTGAAGCCAATGGATTCTGATCCTACAGTTTAATGGGAGCTAAGCTACCTTAGTTAATGTTGAGATCAGAGAGGACCAGCTACAACTGAATGCCAATCTTATTTTTATTTAATTTTTTTAGATATGCAAATGCCATTTTATGTTGCAAGTATTGAGCTGACCACCTATTGGAGCCCAGGTTCACACTGGGTACGTTTTGCTTCGATTTGAGATGCGATTTTACATGTGAAATCGCATCTGAAATCGGCGGTATTTGCCGGCAATTGTCGGCAATGACACCGTCCTAATCGGTGCGACGCCGCATCTGCGGCGCTGCACCAATTTCAAAAAGTAGTTCCTGTACTACTTTTTGTGATTTCGGGCCGCGATTTACATTGACATCTGTGCAGAAACCCGCACAGATGTCTCTTAAATCGCGGCCGAAATCGGGACTGCCAGCGGGAGTGCAATCGTGCGAGTTCAGCTGAACTCGCACGGCTTCACTGCCGCAGCCCAGTGTGAACCAGGGCTCAACCTGATTGCACAATCTTCTTTAGATTTATTAGCTACTATGTAGTGTAACATCAAACCTGACTAACTAAGTAAATAGTTTTTAATTGATTACTCCCTTTTAAATCATTTTAAATACCTTTTATAATATAATTTTAAATACATATTTTGAACTACCATACTTTTCTACTGTTAGGGTGTGAAAGGTTTTAGAAGAATTCACTAGATTGTCGTCTCCATAAATCCCTTTCACGCCGAGCGTATGCACATATGCGTCCTCGGGTTTCAGGGGTTATACCGGGATGATGCCTGCAGCTGCAGGCATCATCCCGGTACCGTTGTTTAGAGCCGGCGATTGGCTTTCCAAACATAACAACCGATGCGGCTAAAAGCCGCTCGGTGGTTATGCCGGAGGAGCGGGAGGGGACATACTCCCCTCCCGCTGCCTCTCGCCGCTCTGACCGGGCCTCCCGTCCCACCGGGAGACCCGATCCTCGATCGGACGCGTCCTGTGTGTGGGCACAGACTGAATGAAAGCCGTACGCGGCTTTGATTCAGCCTGCAATGTGTAAACGCGGAAGCGATGTCACGACGTCACTTCCGGGTTTCTTGGCTGCCAATGGCGCCGGATTTAAAAAAGTAAACAGTATTTAGAATCGCCGTTTTCGGCAATCTGAATACTTTGAAGTGTAAAGGAGGGACCGAGGGTCTTTTAGACCCCCGATCCCTCCATAAAGAGTACCTGTCACCACCTATTACTGTCACAGGGTATGTTTACATTCCTTGTGACAGCAATAAAAGTAATCAAAATGTAAAAGAAAAAAAAACACAATTTAATATTATAAAACATTTTTTTTTTTTTAAAGCTCCCCCTCCCCGTTAGCTTGCGCAACAAAGAAAATGCATACGGAAGTCGCGCCCGTGTATGAAAACGGTGTTCAAATCACACATGTGAGGAATCGCCGCGATCGTGAGAGCGAGAGCAATAATTCTAGCACTAGACCTCCTCTGTACCGCTAACCTGGTAACCGTAAAAAAAGTTTAAAGCGTCGCCTATGGAGATTTTTAGGTACCGTAGTTTGACGCCATTCCACGAGTACGTGCAATTATAAATCGTGACATGCTTGGTATCTATTTACTCGGTGCAACTTCATCTTTTACATTATGCAAAAAAATTGGGCTAACTTTACTTTTTCATTTTTTTTAAATTCATTAAAGTTAATTTTTCCCAAAAAGTTGCGTTTAAAACACCGCCACACAAATACCGTGTGACATAAAATATTGCAACGATTGCCATTTTATTCTCTAGATTCTCTGCTAAAATATATATATATATATATATATATATATATATATATATATATATATATATATATATATATATAATGTTTGGTGGTTCTAGGTAATTTTCTAGCTGTTTCTAGAAAATAGCTGTTTCTAGCTGTTTCTAGTTGTAAATTATAAAAAAATGTATGCTGAAATGACTGTTTACAGGGTATAGAGACATAATAGTTATCTGATTCCTTTTAAATAAAGATTAAAAATAGATAAAAATCAATCATATAATGTACCTGTAATACAAGGCAGTGATGGTTTGGAAAACAAAACTGATTGGTGCTAAGGGGTTTTAGACACACAGTATTCACACCTCCTTGATTAGTGACAACAGAGAGAAAGCTCCCAGTACTGTGGTTATCAGGAAACAGACAACCAGGAAGTGTGGAGATCAGAGAAGAATTACAGCAACTTGAGAGCAAAAACAAAACAATGAGGACATAAAAACAGCACTGCATTAAGGTAAAGGAAGCTATAAAGATAAAAAAAAAATCCTTTACAAACCCTTTAAAGTGGAACTTCACTCAAAAGAGGAAGTTCTGCTCTTCCTCCTCCTCCCCCCTCTGAAATTTTTGGCACATAAAAAGGAGTACATGGTTTTGAGTGGAAGCCCCCCCCCCCTCCTTTCCCCATCATTCTGGGATACACCACGGTCCCAGAAGGCTGCTGGACCATTCACAAAATGGTCTCAGTCTCAGCCTTCTGCTCACAGTTAATATGCCGGTGCTGGGTACAGAAGACCATTGAAAGAATCGACCCGGGTGAGCACAGCTCTGGATCCTGGGGACAGGTGAGTGGCTATTCATTAAGGCTGGATTCACACCTATGCAATTTTAGCGCTTTTTGCGTTTGCAGATTTTCACTACAGTCCATTTAACATGGTTTCCTATGGAACACGTTCTGTAGTGCAAATCTGCAAAATGCAAAAAGCACTAAAAATGCATAGGTGTGAATCCAGCCTAAGGCTCCATTAACCCAATGCATTTTTTCATGCTTTTGCTTTTTGCAGAAACATGGGACATTTTTTTAAAATGTGTTCCTATGGAACATGTTCACATCAATGCATTTTTGTGCTATTTTTTTTCCATTTTTGGTTCAATAGACTCCAATGGAGAAGCTGCAGGAAAGCACGTAGTGCATTTTTACTGCAATTTTGCCATGATTTTGCCGTACAACAAATTTGCCAGAAAAACATAAAAACGCAAAATCGCAGTAAAAAAAACCCTGAAAAAGCACATCAAAAAGCACTGCAGAAACGAGTCAGCAGCTACAGTTTTTGTAGTTGCTGACTTATTTTTTGCACAAGTGACTGTAGAACCTCTTTAATTTTGAGAACCCCTGCTATAGACTGTCACTCGTGTGACAGCTCAGCGTCTCCTGGGGCTGCTGACATAACAACAAAGATGTTGGCGCCAGCAGCAGTCTTTAAGTTATTGGTTGTATACACAATGTGCTCACCCGACCCGGGTGAGCACAGCTCTGGATCCTGGGGACAGGTGAGTGGCTTTTCATTAAGGCTTGTTCACGTCAATGCATTTTTGTGCTTTTTTTTTGCATTTTTGGTTCAATAGACTTCAATGGAGAAGCTGCAGGAAAGCATGTAGTGCATTTTTACTGTAATTTTGCCATGATTTTGCAGCAATTCACGTTTTTCACAAGTGACTGGAGAACCTCTTTAATTTTGAGAACCGCTGCTATAGACTGTCACTCGTGTGACAGCTCAGCGTCTGCTGGGGCTGCTGACATAACACCAAAGATGTCGGCGCCAGCAGCATTCTCTAAGATATTGGTTGTATACACAATGGAGGATTTTAGTGGTAAATAACATGCCTAAAATATGTTAAATGCACCTAGAATCTTATGGGAAGATTTTTGTTGAAATGAATAGTCTGGTAACATGGTCTCTTTAAAGATAATACAAAAAAATGTATTTCTTGACATGCCCCACATGTGTGAATGCATAGCTTTAGCAAGGGTCTAGAGTTTAAACTGGTCACAGTAACAAAGTTAACATTTTTCTAAAACAAACTGGTACATACAAAACATAGCTGGCAGTAGCAGAGCATGCATTTGTTTGTTTTTAGCACAGGAACACGTCCCTTTGATCACAGTTATTTTTTACAACTTATTTGTACACATTTCACTACTTGACAGCGTTATTGTCAGAACCTTATAGCATATTATTCTATGAATTTTTTGTATATGGATCAAACCTCGAAAGCACAGATGTATAACACTAAGGATGAGATTGGGTTTTGCCTCTGCCATGCGTTCATGGGTAATCCTACGTGTTTCAAGTCCATGGTTCCGAAATTATGCAGGAATAATCCAGACTGATTCCTTTGTAGTTATAATGTCTGGCTTTTGAACTTAGCTGACTTAGAATATAGACTTAAAGGAGTTGATTTACTAAAACTGAAGTGTGGAAAATCTGGAGCAGCTTTGCATGGTAGCCAATCAACTTCTGACTTCAGCTTGTTCAATTAGGCTCGATTCACACCTATGCATGTTGCTTTTGAGTGTTTTTGCAGTGCTTTTTACGGAGCTTGCTGCGTTTTTCGACACACGTATTTACAGGCATACCCCAGTTTTAAGTACACAATGGAGTTTATTTACTAACGCTGAAAAGCGCAAAATTAGTCTCACATCTGCATAGAAACCAATTACCTTCTAACCCCATCTTGTTCAATTAAGCCTGGTATTAAAACCTGGAAGCTCATTGGTTTCTATGCAGAAGTGAGCCTGATTTTGCTCTTTCCAGCTTTAGTAAATAAACTCCATTGCATACTTAAAAGTGGGGTATGCATGAACTGCGATATTTCCGCGATTTTACGGCGATTCGCGTATTTTTTTTCCCCGGTAATTTTTAGTTTTTTACATTTCCTTTAACAACCAGCTATAAACAGATTAAGAAAAAAAATGGTTCTTGCGTTTTGGATGCGGGTCCATTGAATTCTATTACATGCAAAACGCTGCTTTTTGCGGAAAAAACCCTTTCCAAAAACGCAAAGGCACAAAAAAGCATTGTTCCATAGGAAACCATGTTAAAAAATGTCCCTGCATTTCTGCAAAAAACGCATTAGTGTGAATGAAGCCTTAAAGTGGATTTAAACCAGATTCATAAAATTTGAGCTGGGCACATATGTCTGCAGTGTTTTGTTATCTCTCTTCAAAGCACTATGTCCTGTAGCTGTAACTTGCTCAGTAGCTCTGTTATCAGCCTGATAACTTCTCACACATTCTCCGAGTCGGGAGATAGAAGTGTGTGTTGGGGAGGTTGCTACAGATAGATTACCAGTCAGCTTGCCATCTAAGAGCAGAGCTCTGCACAATCTTTTCTTCCTTGGCCTATGAGGAGAGGGGGTGTGTGCCTTTCCTCCAATCAGCTGTCTTGGCTGTATGCCAATAATCCACTCCTAGTGATAACCAGGAAGAGAAAAACTTTACCAAGATGTGCACTTTCTAAAGGATATATAAAGCTGAAGACAGCAGATATACATATGAAACTTATGTAGGGAGATTTGGGTAAAAAAGGCAAGTGCATTTTCTACATTGAACAGAAGGTAGTTTTTTTGTTTGATCACTCCCTAATGGGTGGGCTGGTGAATATCAGGCAGCTTTTAAGACTTTGTGCCTTGGTTTTTTTGGCAAAATGGCCACTGGCACCACATTTTCAAAACAGCAAGAACAGCCCACAAGTAAAAGTGTTTGGCCTTTCCTTCGTTGAAGCCCCACAAAATACTATTAGGTCCCCCTTCCAACATTCATGCCAACAGACAATATTCTACGCAGTTTGTATTGCTGTCCCCACCAATGTTTTCTTGACTTGAGCAGGGACAGCCTTACACAAAAAACTAAAATTTTGCGGGGGTCCCCCTGGCTCCGGGAGCGATCCGGGATGAGCGGGCGGATGTCGGCGTTTACCCGCCCCCCCGCGATCGCTCCCAGCCAATGCGCGCGCTCCCAGTCTCCTGTCACTTCCTCCTCCTGTGTAAACACAGGAAGGGGGAAGTGATGTAATCTCCCATCGCAGCGGTATTTCCAACTGCTGCGATGGGAGAAACACCTAACAGTAAGTGTGCACCAACATTACACTAACACACACTCACATAGGCATACTTAACCCCTTGCGATCTGCCCCCCAACCCCCCCCCTGTCACAGTGTCACTGAATGCAGTGATCTAATCACTGCATTTAGTGTCAGTGTGACAGGCAGTGTAAAATCAGTTAGTGTTAGGTTCAGGATAGCCCCCCACCCCCCCTAATAAAGTTTTAACCCCCTAATCACCGCCCTAGTTAACCCTTTCACTCCCTATTGCCAGCGTCACTAAGCGATCATTTTTCTGATCGCTGTATTAGTGTCGCTGTTCCCGCTAGGTAGCTATTTTTTTTATCGCAATTTTTTTTTTTTACTAAAGACATGTGGCTAAATAAATTTTGGCCTAAATGTTTGACTAAAATTTAGTTTATTTGATTTTTTTTTATCAAAAAGTAAAAAATAGTGTTTTTTTTTCAAAAATGTCGCTCTATTTTTGTATATAGCGCAAAAAATAAAAATCGCAGAGGTGATCAAACACCACCAAAAGAAAGCTCTATTTGTGGGAAGAAAAGGACGCAAATTTTGTTTGGGAGCCACGTCGCATGACCGCGCAATTGTCAGTTAAAGCGACGCAGTGCCGAATCGCAAAAACACCTTGGGTCATTTACCAGCGTATTGGTCCGGGTCTTAAGTGGTTAATAAGCCACTGCGTGGCCACCCAGACCAGGAACTAGAGGAAAGGGCTGTTTTTATGAGTTCATCACCATGTATGATCGGCAGGCACTATTCTTTTTGCTTACCTCTCAATGTTATGCAATAACACAGGCTACTAGGGTCACATTCCTGAGCAATCTCCTACGAAACATTACATGACTTTAAGTTGTGATTTCTTTTATTTATTTATTATACTATCCCAGCCCATGCTTGCTTGACCTAAGCAGGGATTGCCTTACATCGAATTTTTTTTAAATAAAACATTGTAAATATATACAGTAAATATTGAATATATAAGTTAAGAGGAATAGCAAGTGGTGAGCCCATCTAATATTACACACAGTATGTGCTATAAGAGAACCACAAGAGACACCCTGCATCAGCTCAGCTCACCATTTTAATGAACTATTTAAAATGGGCCAAAATGGTGCAGGTCTTAAAGTGGTTGTAAACCCTTGTTTACAACTTTATGTTACAGGTAAGCCTATATTAAGGGAGTGACGTCAATTTTTTTTTTTGGGGGGGGGGGGGGTTCTTTCTAAGGGTTTACTTCCTCTTTAAATGATGAGCCATTGGCATGGTGAAAACTTTCCTATAACCTCTCCTTTGCTACAATAACATAGAAAGAGTAACAGATGAAGGAGGAATAAGTTGAAGGATAAAGGTGGTAAATGGGGAAGAGGATGAAATATAGAGGGAGAAATTGGAGGTGGAATTGGAGGTGCTTAGATTTAGGATTATAGTAGAACTATAGGTGAAACTTTTTTTTTGGATAGTGTAAGGGAGATTTCCCCTCACTTCCTGCCCCAAGCTGGAAGTGAGAGGAAAACACTGCAAATTAGGGAAATCCTTTGGGGACCCCCAGGTCATCAGAACTAGTGTCTTATTTGAACGTTTTTTTTATTACTTTTCTGGAGACAACCCAAAATTTGGGATTTTATTTTATTTTCACTTTCAGTCATATTTGGTAAACAGGACAAATAAGGGTGGATGACGGGCACAGACAGCAATAAAATACCGGTGTTCTAATCCATTTCCACAAAAATGTTGCTTTAGTTTGTACTTTAACTTAATTCCCTTGAAAGGGACACTGTCAATTTGTCACAAAATCCTGCTAAAGTTAACTGCAATAGATGAGCAGTCAGAAGGAAGTAGGAAACATGATCCACTGTAGAGGTTGGAGTCAGAGCTCATCTTATGTAAGTTTTTTAATTTTCAATTTTTTTCTATTTTTCTGGTCCATCAGGCGGCATGATTGATGATGAATGTACATTGCGGGACACTTTAAAAAAAAAAAAAAAACTGTCTTTTGTGGTTTTTACTTCTTTTTTTTTGTAAAATTATTTTTATTGAATTGTTTTAAGACATACAACACATAAATGGCTTGACACAAAACCAAGACTAAGGCCTCGTACACACAATGAGATATGTCCGCTCAAACTTGTCCGACGGACAGTTTAGAGCGGACATGTCTCATCGGATTTCGGTCCGATGGCGTGTACACACCATCGGATCAAAATCCCCGCCGGCAGACAGCGTGGTGACGCGGCGGTGACGTTGACACCGCCACGTCACCGCTACGTCACGCACCAGGAAGTAAACACTTCCGCGCGCATGCGTCGGATCCATTCACAGGATACGACGCATGTGCGGGAGGTGTAAATAAATTGATTCTGAGGTCCCAAACTACAGAACCAAAGAAAGGGGTGGGGCCAAGGTTGGACTATTCCGGTACTGGTAAACAAGATACAACATATACAAACAAGCGAATAAAAATATGAAAGAACATTTTATTGAGTACAGAGTAAAAATAGAACACAGGTGAGGTTAAAAAAGACAATCAACTTGACCGGTTTCGCGGCTAGGGCCGCTTCATCAGAAGCATGTCTAAAAACAGAAAATATAAAATAGCAGGACAGCAATTATACATTGAACAATTACAAAGAAATAATAAATTAATACATGGGGAAAAGGAAATCAGCTGCTCACCTATATTACCCATCCAGAGGGTGGGGTGGGCTTGGGCAACACCGTCGGGTATCCCGTGAGGTAATCGGGGGATACATATAGGAATGGACCTACTGCTTCGGGTGTGGAAAGGGAAAAGTTAATATAATAATAGGGAAGTGAGGGGAAAAATATCTAAAACCAGGCCAAGGGTGTGGGCCAGTGTGCAAGCCGTGATGAGAGGCAGGGGTGTGAACACAGGTGATGTAATAAGATTCCCTATTTTCACCCCTTTAGCGCAGCCGTTTCCATAACAAACGGCTGCGCTCCGTCCTCACATACCTCCGCGTCACTTCCGGTGCGCGTAGTTTGCGTTCCAGCTTGGAACGCGGAAGTGCGCCGAGCACACTTTCCTTTTGCCCGCGAGTTCCGGGTATTTAAACCTCCAGAGATGACGGCTGGGTGTTCTGTTATTGTGCACAGACACCCAGCGTCCTGCTGCACCCCGGCAAACACCCAAGAGGAGTCCTCAGACGGACGTTACCCCCTGAGTACCTACAACCAAGCCAGGGCTGGATCAACACATGCTGCATAGCCCAGGTTTCCAGCTCTCCCTACACCAATCCTGCAAAGTCCTCAAGCACCTCCCCTGGATGAAGACTGCTTTCTCCTCTTCCCCCTGAAACTTCCACAGATGACTGCTTAACCGCAAGTATTTCTCTTCTGATAGGACTTTCCATTCATAAGTATAGCCTTATGATTTCCAGCCCATATCTCCTCAGTTTACTATCCTGTGCCATTCTAGTATCTCTTAAGCTGTTCTAGGTTAATGTGCAGCAACATTACACCATAGTAATTTTCGTTCATTAACTCTGTCTAACCCTGCATTATCTTGATCTGTGCATGGCAGAGACTTCCTTGTTTTTTACGTGTCTGAATTTATTTCTTTAAACCCCGGCGTATGACTTAATAGCCTAGGGTTTTGGCAGACCGCAGATCCTGTACTCAGTGGGCATGATGATTTAACCCTAAACTTTCTGTGAATCTGAGAGTGAACTAGTGGTCATATCTGAGTTACCGCTGCAGCGATACGGGGGATCTAATTAAGTGCTAGAGTAGCTCGGTGTGATATTACATAATAACAGAACCATATAATAAAAAAAAAAAAAAAAAAAAAAAAAAAATTTCAGATGGATCCAGGAGATCTCGCTAATCATTTAGTTGCCCTATCACAGAGGGTAGAGACCCTTACTGCCTCTATGAATGAACTTCGCTTAGAAAATGAAGTCATGCGGAATCAAGCTGTTGCCCAACACCGTGATAGGCCTGAACCCAAGGTTTGTCCCCCGGAACCCTTCACTGGGAACAGAAAACTTTTTCGCCAGTTCGTCAGCTCCTGTCGGCTTATGTATGAACTACGCCCGCGTACCTATTTTTCAGATAGGGTTAAGATTCTTACTATGGTTTCTTATCTCAAAGGAGAACCCAGGGTCTGGGCTGACGCATATGTTGAAGAGCATGGAGACCTTCTAGGATCATTTAATAGTTTCTTAGATGAAATGTCCCTCTTATACGAGGACCCAAATAAACAACTCACTGCAGAAAATACTATTAGAAACCTCAAGCAAGGGAAGAGACCTGTAGAGGAATACATATCAGAATTCAAGTGTTGGTGCAGGGATACTCAATGGACTGATATTGCTTTATGTAACCAATTCCGCATTGGCCTTTCTGAGGGCATGAAGGATGAGATTGCTCGCATAGAGCTCCCTTCTTCTCTGGAAGATTTAATGCAATTATCGCTCACCATTGATCGTCGACTAAGAGAAAGAAAGGCTGAACGTGCTAGCTCCTTTCCCGTTTCACCTCCCAAGAGATTTAATACCTCACCTAAAGCGGTTCCTATGGAACTCGGAACTATTAAAGGGCCTCTTTCTCCCACAGAAAAACAACGTCGCAGAGCTCAGAACCTCTGTCTCTATTGCTCATCTCCAGATCATATAGTATCCACTTGTCCCGTTCTTAAGAGGAATAATGAAGGTACTATCTCCAACATCTACTATAACAAACACCCTCATTCTCCTTCTAACCAATTCACTTTTATTACTCTTGTCTTACAGTGGGAACACAGTAAAACGACCATTGATGCCATGGTTGATACAGGAGCCTGTGGAAATTTTATTGATTTGGAGATTGTAAAGTCTAACAAGATTCCCTCTGAGCCAAAGCAATTTCCCCTCTCTGTCACCTTCATAGATGGATCTACCTCCACTTCAGGTCCCATCTTGTCCCAAACTACCCCTATTCTGGTTACCTGTGGCAACAACCATGTAGAGACCCTAGTTTTTGATATCATTCCTTCCCCTCTGTTCCCTGTTGTTCTTGGTCTCCCATGGTTGTTATTGCATCAACCAACTTTCATATGGGCCAACTTGTCTCTTAGTTTGGATTCCCTACATTGTAAACACAATTGCTATCCCACCTACCCATTGATGTGTCTCCAGCAACAAAACAAAGTCCTCCCGGATTACCTCCTTGACTTCAGTGATGTATTCAGTAAGAGTAACTCAGAGAGACTTCCCCCTCACAGAATTTATGACTGCCCAATTGATCTGATACCGGATAGTACTATTCCAACTGCTCACATTTATCCACTATCACAACCCGAACTCTCTCACCTAAAGGAGTACATAGACGAGAATCTAAAAAGAGGTTTCATTAGGCATTCCACCTCACCTGCCTCTTCCGCTATGTTTTTTGTCAAAAACAAGGATGGTTCTCTCCGTCCCATCATCGATTATCGAAGCTTAAACAATATTACTGTTAAAAATCGCTATCCTTTACCACTCATCCCAGAACTTTTAGAGCGCCTCCAATCTTCAACAATCTTTACAAAATTGGACCTCCGGGGTGCGTACAATTTAATCAGGATTCGACCTGGTGATGAGTGGAAGACTGCCTTTAAGACCAGGTACGGCTTATATGAATACACTGTAATGCCTTTTGGCCTGTGCAATGCACCGGCCACCTTCCAGTGGTTCATAAATGATATATTTAGAGATTTGCTCGACATCTGCGTGGTAATTTACCTGGACGATATACTAATTTACTCAGACTCCCTTGAGCTTCATATTAAACATGTCCGCTGGGTTTTAGCCAGACTCAGAACTCATTCTTTATACGCAAAGTTGGAGAAATGCCTTTTCAGTCAAACCACTATCACCTTCTTGGGCTATCAGATCACCCCTTAGGGTATACAGATGGACCATTCCAAGGTGGACACTATTATCTCTTGGCCAATTCCAAATTCAAGAAAAGCTCTTCAACGTTTCCTAGGTTTCTCTAATTACTATCGCAAGTTTATTAAAGATTTCTCTGCGATAGTTAAACCATTGAATGCCCTTACTAGTTCAAAAACATCTTTCACTTGGACTCCCGAAGCACAAACTTCTTTTTCCACCTTGAAGCATTGTTTCTCCTCAGCTCCTGTGCTTCAACTTCCTAATCCCTTGTACCATTACACTTTAGAAGTTGATGCTTCCCATTACGCCTTAGGAGCAGTACTTTCCCAACAGCCAACTCTCTCTGAGCCCTTGCATCCTGTGGCTTTCTATTCCAGAACATTATCTCAAGCTGAAAGGAATTACCCCATTGGGGAAAAGGAACTCTTAGCTATTAAGGATGCTTTAGAAAACTGGAGACATCTACTTGAAGGCTCAACCCATCCAATAATTATACTTACTGACCACCGTAACTTACAGCATCTCAAATCCTGTAAGACTCTATCTGCTCGTCAGGTTAGATGGTCTCTCTTCTTCGACAGATTTGACTTTTCTATCACCTATCGACCTGCCTCACAAAACATTAAAGCCGACTCTCTTTCACGAATGCATGAAGATCTTTCCACCGAGAGCCCACCCGTTTCTATCATTCCTCCTCGCTTCATTGGCAATACCACTTCATTCAGACAGTTACTTTCCCAGGCTCTTTCCTCAGAGACTCCTAACCTTCCACCAGGACTTATCAAACAACCAGATGGAATTTATACCTATCAAAATAAGATCTATGTACCTCCCAATCTACAGATTCCTTTGCTCAGACTCCTTCATGACTCCCCTTTGGCAGGCCATCCTGGAATTACTAACACTATTCATATTGTCAAGAGACATTACTGGTGGCCTTCTCTCTCAAAGTTTGTACATCAGTATGTAAATTCATGTGACACTTGTGCTCGAAACAAATTATCTAGGAGACCACCATCCGGCTTATTGATTCCTCTTCCAGTTCCTAATAGACCCTGGGAAGTAGTCTCCATTGACTTCATTGTAGATCTCCCTAGGTCAAATGGTACTAATACCATCATGGTCACGGTAGACCTCTTAACAAAAATGGCCCACTTTACTCCATTAAAAAAATTACCAACCTCTTCAGAGACAGCAAAGGCATTTATTGATACTGTCCTTAAACTACATGGCTTACCTTCCCATGTCATCTCGGATCGTGGATCTCAATTTATCTCCAAATTCTGGAGAGCCCTCATTGCCTCGCTACAGATAGACCATCGATTATCAACTGCTTACCATCCCCAGACAAATGGGCAAACAGAACGTGTTAACCAAATTCTGGAGCAATACCTCCGCTGTTATTGTACGTATCTTCAAGACGACTGGAATCCATTACTCTCTTTAGCTGAATATGCCTACAATAACTCCACTAGTGCTTCTTCCGGCTTTTCCCCATTTTTTGCTAACTATGGGTTTCACCCCAACAGCCTACCTTCCACATTCCTTCCGAATAGTGTACCCGCAGTTACAGACTATCTCTCTACCATAAAAGAGACACTCGATCTCCTCCACACCAACCTAAAGCTTGCGAAATCAAGACAAAAGAAATATTTTGACTCTCACCGATCTACACCACCAGTATACAAGGTGGGGGATCTAGTTTGGCTCTCCACCCGTAATCTCCATCTCAAAATTCCTTCCAGGAAACTTGGAACTCAATTCACGGGACCATTCCCAATATCTCACATCATTAATCCTAATGCTGTCAAACTTACATTACCACCGGACTGGAAAATACATCCTTCCTTCCATGTGTCACTTATCAAACCCTACATTCCTAACCCTTTTCCTAACCGGAAGACACTTCCTCCACCTCCTGTACAGGTTCTCGGGGAGACCGAATATGTGATTGAAAAAATTTTAGATTCTAGGAAAAGAGCTTCTAACCTTCAATACCTCATACGTTGGAAAGGCTATGATCAATCTGATGACTCCTGGGAAAACTCTTCCAATATACATGCTCCACGTTTAATCAGACAATTTCATCTTAGATATCCTAACAGACCCGGTCCTGTTGGCTGCTCTGTAGGAGCTCCCCTGAGGAGGGGAGTATGTAATAAGATTCCCTATTTTCACCCCTTTAGCGCAGCCGTTTCCATAACAAACGGCTGCGCTCCGTCCTCACATACCTCCGCGTCACTTCCGGTGCGCGGAGTTTGCGTTCCAGCTTGGAACGCGGAAGTGCGCCGAGCACACTTTCCTTTTGCCCGCGAGTTCCGGGTATTTAAACCTCCGGAGATGACGGCTGGGTGTTCTGTTATTGTGCACAGACACCCAGCGTCCTGCTGCACCCCGGCAAACACCCAAGAGGAGTCCTCAGACGGACGTTACCCCCTGAGTACCTACAACCAAGCCAGGGCTGGATCAATACATGCTGCATAGCCCAGGTTTCCAGCTCTCCCTACACCAATCCTGCAAAGTCCTCAAGCACCTCCCCTGGATGAAGACTGCTTTCTCCTCTTCCCCCTGAAACTTCCACAGATGACTGCTTAACCGCAAGTATTTCTCTTCTGATAGGACTTTCCATTCATAAGTATAGCCTTATGATTTCCAGCCCATATCTCCTCAGTTTACTATCCTGTGCCATTCTAGTATCTCTTAAGCTGTTCTAGGTTAATGTGCAGCAACATTACACCATAGTAATTTTCGTTCATTAACTCTGTCTAACCCTGCATTATCTTGATCTGTGCATGGCAGAGACTTCCTTGTTTTTTACGTGTCTGAATTTATTTCTTTAAACCCCGGCGTATGACTTAATAGCCTAGGGTTTTGGCAGACCGCAGATCCTGTACTCAGTGGGCATGATGATTTAACCTTAAACTTTCTGTGAATCTGAGAGTGAACTAGTGGTCATATCTGAGTTACCGCTGCAGCGATACGGGGGATCTAATTAAGTGCTAGAGTAGCTCGGTGTGATATTACAGGTGAACAGGTAAGAGTAGAGGATGTAGATGGCGGTGCTGGGGGACAAAAAGGAGGGGGGGAGGAGAAGGAGGAGAAAGAAAAAGAGGGGGAAAGAGAGGGAGGATGGGAAAGGAAGAAGGGACAAGGGAAGAGGGAAGAAGGGAAAGTGTGTAAAAAATATATGTACCTGTAATACAATTGTATTGTGTGTAGGGGGGCCCCGGGTGGGAACCCAAGTTGAAAGAACTGTGTAGGGTCACATTTAGCCTCCACTAATGGGTCCATGGTAATGGGCCAAAGAGGGAGGGGGACCACAATGGATCCCAGGAGGGCATCAAGATAGTGAAGCCGACTGTTAGCACCTAGTGGAAAACACATAAAGTGAGTAACCAATGATCAAAGAATCAAACCAACAACAAGGGGGGGGGTTGGGGAGGGAGGTACAGAGACCAGGGGGGGGGGGGTAAGGCCACAGAGGTCCCGAGGTGCGAGTGTCCATTGCGCTGGCAGCAAAGGTACGCTGCTTTTGAATCCCCCGCCCGGCGTAGCTAGTGCACGTCAGAAGACGTGATAGCATAGCATCACCGGGTCGGGATGCCCATGCGACGTCAGCGCGGGGTCACGGCGCATGCGTCGTACGGCAGGTCGCGATGGAAGGGCGGCAGGTCCTCCCAGCATGGCCCGCCCCTCAAGGGGGAGGAGAGGGGGAGACGGAAGGAGGAGAGGTGCGGCCCAAGATCCCCACAGCAATGGGTGGAATTTTGCCGCGATGTATGGGCAGCAGCCCACACTGGGGTGTCGCCCAGGAGGGTCCGCCCCTCGAGGGGGGGGGGGGGGAAAGGGCGGCCCAATGCTCCACAGGAATGACCAACGGTCAGAGCTGGGAGTGGGAACCCGGGGACAACCAAATTAACCCACTGGAGACAGGAGTGGTGGGCAGCTGAGTCCTGCATGTGCGGGAGGATATGTCCGCTGGTTTCCCGTACTAACCAGCGGACATATCCGACGGACAGGTTTGTAGCGGACAAATTTCAAAGCCCGTACACACGATCGGATTTGTCTGCTGAAACGGTCCATCGGACCGTTTTCAGCGGACAAATTCGATCGTGTGTACGCGGCCTAACATTCTGCCAACATGGCCGGCAGAAAAATATACAAACACTTTCCATCAACTGACAGCAATTATACCAGCAGTGAACCCCTCCCCCTCCCCTTACTCAGTTCCCCTCCCCTTATCAAAATATAACAAACCCGGATGAGCAAATAACCTCTTTCATCTGCACGTACCGTTGCGGACATCTGGAATCTGGCTTCACCCATTTTAGGAGAAAAAATGTAAATCAGGACCCACCCAACAGCCTTATCTCAATTATGTACTAACCCACTGTTTGATCAGAGTCATACCATGCCCGCCATACTTTCCGCAACCTCTAGATATATATGTCACCTTGTAGAATGGGATCATTGAGTTTACCAGCCCCTTCCAAAAAGCTACTTCGGGGGCCACCATTTTTTTCCAATGAAGCAAGATGGCCTTGTGGTTTTTACTTCTTGACACTCTTTTTGGTGAGTGGGTAGGGGTACAATGTATCTGATACACATTCACATGGGGGATCTGGGGGTTCCCTTGTAAAAGGGGGCTTCCAGATTCCGATAAGCCCCCCGCCCGCAGACCATGACAACCAATGGCCAGGGTTGTCGGGAAGAGGCTTTTGTCCCCATCAATATGGGAACAAGGTGCTTTGGGGGGGGCAACCCAAAGCACCCTTCCCATGTTGAGGGCATGTGGCCTGTAGTGTTCAGTAGGGGGAGGGCACATGCTCATCCTCCCCCATCTTGACCTCCATGCTGCATGCTCGGATAAGGGTCTGGTATGGATTTTGGGGGGACCCCACGCCAATTATTTTTTACATTTTGGCGTGGAGTTCCCCTTAAAATCCATACCAGACCATACCAGACCATAAGGTCCTGGTGTTGACTGGGAGTTGGGGAGGGGGGGAACAGCACCCTGTTTTTTTCTTGATATTTTATCTATATTGCCGGGAGGCGGAAATACATTACATTTCTTTTAGAAATTTAATTTTGTAACTTTGCTTTGGCACTGTTCTGCACATTGTACAGATGCGCCACTTTACAGGCAGACTAAGCGGACCCCCCCCTGGCACAATATTTAAAGGAATTTTTATTGTTTAAGCATTATTAAAATTGTTGCTCCTGAAAAAGGTAGTTTTAAAACCTTTTTTCAGGTACATGGCGTAAAAATGGGGACTTGTTGTGCCCTATCCCATGCCAAGTGTCCCTCGGGGAGTGGGAGCACTCCTTCCTCACGGATGAGATGAACCACATCACCATCATTTCATTGATGACATCTTTCTCATCTTGTAGGGCCCACTTGACTTACTGCAAAAGTGCATTCTTGCCATGAACAAGAACAGTTTCAATTTCAGTTTCACCATGTCATATATCTTTACTAACATCACCTTCCTTGATGTGACCATCAACAAAGATCAGGAAGGAGGTTTATCCAGCAGCCTGTACTGCAAACTGACTGCTGGCAATACTATGCTGCACGCCCACAGCTCCCATCCTAGTTCTTTGATTATGTCCATTACAGCCAGTATCTTCATATCCGATGCAATTGCTCAGACAAAGATACATTTGAGAAAGAGGCAGTCAAATTAAGAGCCAGACTACACAAGAGATGGTATTCACCTACGTACTATGTAACTATGTAAAAAAGGCATTTAAATGTGCCAATAAAAAAAGAAAAATTAGACAGATTCTACTTTTCACAAAGAAGCCTACTGGGGAATCAAAG
This sequence comes from Rana kukunoris, assembly GCA_029574335.1. Classification (NCBI taxonomy): domain Eukaryota; kingdom Metazoa; phylum Chordata; class Amphibia; order Anura; family Ranidae; genus Rana; species Rana kukunoris. Next base: position 129,524,055 of record CM056051.1, read on the forward strand.
GTTAACCATATTCTCACTCGGTATACTAAGCAACACAATAAAGTTAGATAAATCAATCAGGAATATTGGCATCTCCTGCAAATTGATGCCTCATTGAGTTCCACAATCTCAGAAACACCTGCGATTACATACCAAAGAGACACAGATCTAATAGAGATCACTTAGTACATAGTAAATTAGTTGGATCTTTCGGGAAAGATCCTTACAAATATTTTGGCACTTTCAAATGCGGGGGATGCCCCTATTGTCAGTATACAATAGGAGTGGTATACCTACTTATGTGCCGGTGTGGAGAATTTTATGCAGGCAAAAGCAAACTTAAGTTTTGCAAAAGAGACTATTAACACGTGGTCAGCATGAGATCCTCCAACCCTGATCTTTTGCCAACTATCGAGGGACATACACATAGGCAAATTCCCCAAGATCCCATTTCTGATCTTGGATTGAGTCCATCTGAGTCCAAGGGGGGAGGGGGGGTGATTGGAATAAACTTTACTTTGCTCCAACGTGAGACATGCTGGATTGTACAGTTAAATGCTACTATGTTAATATATTTATTTTTTGTATGAACATTATGGCCCAGATTTACAGAGAGTTGGGCGCACATTATGCCGCCGTAGCCCAAACGCTGTACGATACGCCAACGCAGCGTGGAGAGGCAAGCACTGCATTCAGCAAGCTATTGCTCCCAACGTTACTTTGGCGTGGTGTAAGTTTAGAAGGCGCAGGCCGGCGTAGGTGGAAGTGGGAGTGATCATGCAAATGAGCATGGTGCAGTGTTTTACGCCCGGCGTATCACGAACTGCGCATGCGCCGTGACGTAGCCATGGCGTGAACGCATGAAACAGCACCCTTATGCGCATGCTCACAACCACGCCGGCACAAATGCCTAAGCTACGCTGGATCACCATGTACGCCGTGAACGTAACGTACGCCCAATACGCCGGCCTGTGTTCTCTGGTGCAGACCTTTGCATGTCTATTGCTGGGTTGCGCCTCATCTATGGGGAATAACTTTACGCCGGACATAAAACTTACACGCACCTCGCGTAGCATGCGCCGGGCGCACGTACGTTCGTGAATCGCCGTATTTCCCTCACTTGTATATTTGAATGCCTAATCAATGGGAGCAGCAACATGCATCCAGACGAAAAGTGCGCCCACGCTACACCGGCATATGTAAGCTACGTTGGCGTAGGGTAGCCAGTTTTTAGGCGTATGTTGGTTTGTGGGTCTGGTGCACAGATACGCCGACGCACATTTGCACTTACGTCGGCGTAAGTGCTTTGTGAATCTGGGCCTTAGTTTTTTCTTTCACTGCACTAGCTAGATTTACATTTGTTATGTTTCCTCCATGAATTATTGTCTCCATAAATTGGCACTGGGTGGAGTTTTCATGGCTTCCTGGACTCTGTTTGTCTTTGCCCGGCTCACCTAGGCCGCCTGCGAACTGTCTCATGGATGACCTCTCCCTGGCTGGATACTGGAATGGCATTGTGCCCTTTGGCAGTTCTGTCATATTCCAGCTCCAACCATTTTTAGTTACATCCTTTGCCACCACAATGTGCATGTGCAGACCTCTGGTGCATGATGTCATTCTGCTCAAAATGACAAATTGGTACAGAGCACGTTTGGGGGGCTGCCCATCTACAATGAGCATGTGCAGATGCAGATGCGCAACAGAAATGCACCGGTGTCTGTCTGGTGCCATATTTATAAAGGTTTGGCATTTTCTATTAGTACCATTACCATCTTGATGGGGAATTTTCTTTTCCTTTGCATGGGGGTTGTGGAGAGGCACTGGGGGGGGGGGGGGGGGGCATGGTTGGGGCAGTGCGCATTCGGAGCATGTCTGCTCCTTCATCAGGCTTTCTTAATCAAAAATATATTTACCTGGAAAAATGGTTACATAGTTACATAGTTACATTGTTAGTCAGGTTGAAAAAAGACACAAGTCCATCCAGTTCAACCACAAAAAAATAAACAAACAAAATAAAAAACATAGTACAATCCCATACACCCAATTCCATACCCACAGTTGATCCAGAGGAAGGCAAAAAAAAAAAACAGCAGAGCATGATCCAATTTGCTACAGCAGGGGAAAAAATTCTTTCCTGATCCCCTGAGAGGCAATCGGATTTTTTCTGGATCAACTTTATATACACATCTTAGTACTCAGTTATATTATGTACATTTAGGAAAATATCCAGGCCTTTCTTAAAGTAATCTACTGAGCTGGCCAGAACCACCTCAGGAGGGAGTCTGTTACACATTTTCACAGCTCTTACTGTGAAGAAACCTTTCCCTATTTGGCGATGAAATCTCTTTTCCTCTAGACGTAAAAAGTGCCCCCTTGTCCTCAGTGTTGACCGTAAAGTGAATAACTCAACACCAAGTTTACTATTCTCTTTTCCTCTAGACATAAAAAGTGCCCCCTTGTCCTCAGTGTTGACCGTAAAGTGAATAACTCAACACCAAGTTTACTATATGGACCCCTTATATATTTGTACATGTGGATCATATCCCCCCTTATTCTCCTCGTCTCAAGAGTGAATAAATTCAGTTTCTCTAATCTTTCCTCATAGCTGATCTCCTCCATGCCTCTTATCTGTTTGGTTGCCCTTCTCTGCACGTTTTACAGCTCCCTGATATCCTCTTTGAGAACTGGAGCCCAAAACTGGACTGCATATTCCAGATGAGGTCTTACTAATGATTTGTACAGGGGCAAAATGATATCTCTCTCTCTGGAATCCATAACTCTCTTAATACAAGAAAGGACTTTGCTCGCTTTGCAAACCGCAGCTTGGCATTGCATGCCAATATTGAGCTTATGATCTACCAATCCCCCAGATCCTTCTCCACTACAGATCCCCGCAGTTGTACTCCCCCTAGCATGTATGATGCATGCATATTCTTAGCCCCCCAAGTGCATAACTTTACATTTATCAACATTAAACCTCATCTGCCACATAGTCGCCCAATTAGACAGAGCATTGAGGTTGGCTTGTAAATTGGCGACATCCTGCAAGGACGTTATTCCACTGCATAGCTTGGTGTCATCTGCAAAGACAGACATGGTACTTTTGATCTCAGACCCAATATCATTTATAAAGATATTAAAAAGTGAGGGTCTCAACACTGAACCTTGGGGTACACCACTGATAACCTTAGACCATTCAGAGTAAGAATCATTGACCACAACTCTCTGAATTATGTCCTTTAGCCAGTTTTCTATGCATTTACAAACTGATATTTCCAATCCTGTAGACTTTACCTTTTGCATTAGCCGTGTGTACGGAACTGTATCGAACGCCTGTGTCCAAGGTTTTACTTACCTCTTCATAAAAAGAAATCAGGTTTGTCTGACAACTTCTGTCTTCAATGAATCCATGCTGCCTGTTGCCTAAATAGTTTTTTTCCAGCAAGAACTCATCCATGTGGTCTTTTAATAAATCGCTCCTGTATCTACCCAACTATAGAAGTTAAACTAACAGGTCTATAGTTACTTGGTAATGACTTTGTGCCCTTTTTAAATAAAGGCACCACATTGGCCCTGTGCCAATCCAGTGGTACTATTCCTGTCATTAAGGAGTCCCTAAATATTAGATACAGTGGCTTTGAAATTACAGAGCTCAATTCCTTTAGGATCCGTGAGTTGATGCCATCTGGTCCAGGTGCTTTATCCACCTTTATTCTGTCTAAATATTTCTGCACCATATCACTTTTGAGCCAGTGTGGATTTGGGACTTTGTCACTACAACCCCCATTATGGACAACCCCCATGCTCCATTATATACACAGAGCTGAAGAAAGCATTTAATAAATTAGCCTTCTCTTTGTCCCCAGTCACCCACTCTAGATTATTTTGTAAGGGGCCTACATGCTCATACCTGACCTTTTTATTATTAATAAATGTGAAGAATTTTTTGGGGTTTGTCCTACTATCTTTTGCAATATGTCGTTCGTTTTGAATTTTTGCATCCTTGATTTCCTTTTTACATATCCTGTTATATTCTTTGTAACATTTAAATGACACTAGTGTTCCTTTAGGCCGCGTACACACGAAACTGTCTGCTGGAAATGGTTTGCCAGACCGTCCCAGCAGACAGATTTGATCATGTGTACAGGCGAGCAGACGGATTTGGCCAGCCGACAGATTTGAAAGCATGCTTTCAAATCTGTTGGCTGGGAACCCGTCCGCCCGACATGTCTGCTGGCTAGTACGCTAACCAGCAGACATGTCTTCTCGCACACGCGTCAAATGGATTCAACGCATGCGTGGAAGTGATTTACTTCCTGGTGACGTGGCGGCATCAATGTCACCGCCACGTCACCATGCCGTCTGCCGGCGGGGATTTTGGTTTGATCGTGTGTACACGATCAAACCAATACGTCCCCAGCAGACAGATTTGTTCAAATCGGTCTGCCCGACCGATTTGAACAAATCTGTCTGCTCGTGTGTATGGGGCTTTACAGTATTTTACCCGCTATATACAGTTGTGTGAAAAAGTATTTGCCCCCTTTCTGATTATTATTATTACTACCCAAATATAACCTGAGTAAATACAAAATGCAGTTTTTAAATTATGGTTTCCTTTATTAAGGCAAAAAAGCTGTCCAAACCTGCCTGGGTTCATGCGAAAAAGTAATTGCCCTCCACACCGAATAACTGGTTGTGCCACCCTTGGCGGCAACAACTGCAATCAAGCATTTGCGATAACTGGCAATGAGTTTTTTACATTGCTGTGAAACTATTTTGGCCCACTCTTCTTTGCAGAATTGTTTTCATTCAGCCACAGTGGAGGGTTTTCCAGCATGAACAGCCTGTGTAAGGTCATGATACAGCAACTAGGCTACCCCAAAACCTACATTTTTCTTTATTTGAACCATTTGGAGGTGGACTTACTGTTGTGTTTTAGATCATTGTCCTGCTCCATAACCCAAGTGCACTTGAGCTGGTAGACCTCAGAATTCATGGTTCCATCAATTATAGTGGAGTTGCCCAGGTCCTGAAGCTGCAAAGCAGTGCCAGACCATCATGCTACCACCACCACCATGTCTGACTGTTGGTATGATGTTCTTTGGTATGAAATGCTGTATTTGTTGTATGCCAGATGTAACGGGATGCACACCTTCCAAAAAGTACAATTTTTGTCTCATCAGTCCACAGAATATTTGCCTAAAAGTCTTGGGCATAATCAAGATGTTTTTTGGTTAATGTGAGATGAGCCTTTGTGTTCTTTTTGGTCAGCAGTGGCTTTGGCATTGGAACTCTCCCGTGGATGCCATTTTTCCCAGTCTGTTTCTTATTGTTGAATCATGAACACTGATCTTACCTGAGGCAAGTGAGGCCTGCAGTTTTTTAGATGTTAATCTGGTTTCTTTTATACCTCCTGGATGAGTCATTATCATGCCCTTGGAATAATTTTTGTAGGCCGGACACTCTTGGGAAGGTTTACCACTGTTCCAAGTTATCTCCATTTGTGGATAATGTCTCTCACCGTGGTTCACTGGAGTTCCAAAGCCTTAGACATGGCTTTGAAACCCTTCCTAGTCCAATAATATACAGTAATCTGATGTGTTCAGTTTCAGAGGTTCTGTATGCACAGAGTTCAGGGGTGCACTATGAACAGAGTGCAGGATTCAGGGATGCACTGTGTACAGAGTGCAGAGATCAGAGTTCAGGGTTGAGGAGTGTCATTTCAGCAAAACATTTTTTTTCCTTTAGTGATCCTTTAACCCTTTTCCAGGCAGTCTATAAATGTGACTCAATAATGCCTTTGTTTTAAAGTATTCTAGGTTGTAAAATGGCACAGTGCATGACTTCTTCTGGTAAGATTGGAAACCATTTGACATCGAGGTTTAGTCCCTCTTGAAATTAAGGCAAACAATAAATAATTCTTTACGGATATTCAATACAAGCTCTGTGTCAGAGAAATTGAACTGTCAATGAAAATCACAGGAATGTGATACTTCCTATTAAGTCATATTACTAACACAGCTTTACAGACATGATCACATCCCATATGCTACACATGAGAGGAGACTCTTTAAAGCTGAGGCACCATATGTTGTGATCATATCAAATGATGTTCAACACACATTATCGCTGTGAACGTACAATAATGTCCAGATGGGGCAGCAGGGTACTAAGTGGCTTTAGGTAACTGCTGACAATAGACTGAATGTTTACTTGGAATGACTTTAGTAACATCAGGAGACACAGTTTCTCTCATGCTGGTAGTTCAGTACAATACATTGTAATGCCATTCATTTGATCGATCTGCTATAGTTCTGCATATTATGGATTTACTTTGAAATGCTTCAGAAGTAATATTTTAAAAACAGGGTTCCAATGATAAAAACATCCTCTGTGTTTACAAGCTATTTATAAAGAAAATGAATCAAGGCACAGCACACCTATGCACATTTTAACCACTTCAATACTGGGCTTTTATACACACCTCATTACTGGGCCTATTCTGGCACTTCTCTGTACAAATCATCATTCTTTCGCTAGAAAATTACGCAGAACCCCCAAACATTATATATGTTTTTTTAGCAGATACCCTAGGGAATAAAACAACGGTCATTGCAACGTTTTATCTTGCACGGTATTTGCGCAGTATTTTTTTAAACGCTTTTTTTTTGGAAAAAAATTGTTTCATGAATTAAAAAAATAACAAAACAGTAAAGTTAACGTTTCGAGGGACTAGTCTAGATTATTGAACCTCTGTGGGTAGGGGAGGTCATTTAAGACACATTTTATTATCTTCAATATATTTATTCTCTTTTGTTGCTCACAATTTCTTTTACATTTGGGCGATACTTTATTTAATGTTAAAATGAAAGGGAAAGTAATGAACTGGATGTACCTTGTAATTTAAGATTGTATGTCACTATGTAATGTTTTTTTTTTGAAGTTCATTACTTGTACTGACTTTTTTCTGAAAATAAACTTAAACTTGAATGAAAAAAAACCATTAAAGTTAGCCCAATTTTTTTAAAAAATATGAAAGATTATGTTACACCAAGTAAATAGATACCTAACATGTCACGCTTTAAAACTGCGCACACTCATGGAATGGCGCCAAACTTCGGTACTTAAAAATCTCCATAGGCAACGCTTTGAATTTTTTACAGGTTACCAGTTTAGATTTACAGAGGAGATCTAGTTCTAGAATTGTTGCTGGCACTCTAACGCACGCGGCGATACCTCACATATGTGGTTTAAACGGCGATTACATATGTCGGCGAGACTTACTCGTGCGTTCGCTTCTGCGCGCGAGCTACCGGGGACAGGGGCGTTTTCATTTTTTTGTTTGTTTTTATTTTATTTATTTATTTATTTATTTTTTTACACTTTTTTTTAATCACTTTTATTTCTATTACAAGGAATGTAAACATCGCTTGTAATAGGAAATGTGTGTGACAGGTCCTCTTTATGGAGAGATGCGGGGTCAATAAGACCCCACATCTCTCCTCCAGGCTGGGAAGCATGAGATCGGTGAAAAAAAATTCACCGATCTCATGATCGGTTTTGCTCACTAGCCGCAATCGCGGCTTTGTTTACTTCATCACATCACAACATCACACCACAAACAAATCTTCAACCGTTGCACTCACAAAAAGATTTAAAATCAAAGCAGTGAATCACAGCAAGACAATCTCCATCAATCTCTACAACTGGTGTAAAAATGGTCACGGCGGACCTGCGATCAGCTATGAATTTTCTCACCACTCCACCGCACTGCAAAAACCCTGTTTGGGAGCTCTCTTTCTTAATTCCTGGTCAAACTTTAAATGTGCCACACAGATTGATGCTTCACATTGATTCAACAGCTACAAGCGTGGCCACATTTGTAGCTCTTGAATCAACGTGAAGCATCAATAATTAATAATTAAAAGTTTGACCAGGAATTAAGGAAGAGAGCTCCCAAACAGGGTGTTTGCAGTGCGGTGGAGTGGTGAGAAATTCATAGCTAATCGCAGGTCCGCCGTGATCATTTTTACACCAGTTGAAGAGATTGATGGAGATTGTCTTGCTGTGTATTCCTGTGATTCACTGCTTTGATTTTAAATCTTTTTGTGAGTGCAACGGTTGAAGATTTGTTTGTGGTGTTTTATTAAAACTGACCATTTGGTATTACACTATTGTGCATTTTCTTCTTCTTTTTTTTTTTTTCATTATGTGGATTAATTTGGATTACACTTTTGGGAATGAATATCCTATACAACCTATTTTGAGAGGTCCTGATCTATGTCAGGCATATTGTTCTGGTGAGTGGTCAATCTGACAGGTGAAGGAATCACTGAACACTTATTGGTGTGGTGGAAGACAGTCTAAAGACTACAAGTCATAATTTATGAACTTTGTGTGCCTTTTTACTTTTATATATATATATATATATATATATATATATATATATATATATATATATTTGATACACTAAATATATATTTCACGGGTTCTATTTAATACCTTTATTTACAGTATTTCACATATGTTTATTTGAAGTTCATTTCACAACAGTCACATTTATTGTGTATTCATTATACACTTTTTAAGAGGAATATACACATATTCACTCAAGCGCTGCTTAATATTGTTGACACTAGTTTTTAGTATTCACTATATTCATTTCACAATGAAGAAGTCCAGCATCTACATTTTTAACCCTTTGTTAGGAGAGTTTTCAAATATATTTTACAGCTAATGAGCTGGGATCTGCCAGTGCAGCACAGCAGGGTTAATGGCAAACACAACGCCCAAGCTGCCTTATAAACAAAGCGATCTAAGTAGGATTTTTTGCTGCTGGAGTTTCCAAACAAAAAACTTTTAAAAATGGTAATTTTTAAATATTACAGTATTTTAAAGTTATGCTATGTGAATAGGGGCATGTAACAAATATAGAGTTAGGGTTATTCCAGTTTGGTTCCAAAAGTAGAAATACACTTTACAGCTTTGGAAAGCTAGGTAAGTAGGATCAGAAAACAGATTAAATGGCAATTAAACAGCAAAAAATTATTGAATAAGTAAAGAAGTGAATAGATTAAAAACAAATACAATCAGCGCAACCTGTGCAAATGATATTAGTAAATGATAATACAGGGAGTGCAGAATTATTAGGCAAGTTGTATTTTTGAGGATTCATTTTATTATTGAACAACAACCATGTTCTCAATGAACCCAAAAAACTCATTAATATCAAAGCTGAATATTTTTGGAAGTAGTTTTTAGTTTGTTGTTAGTTTTAGCTATTTTAGGGGGATATCTGTGTGTGCAGGTGACTATTACTGTGCATAATTATTAGGCAACTTAACAAAAAACAAATATATACCCATTTCAATTATTTATTTTTACCAGTGAAACCAATATAACATCTCAACATTCACAAATATACATTTCTGACATTCAAAAACAAAACAAAAACAAATCAGTGACCAATATAGCCACCTTTCTTTGCAAGGACACTCATGCAGCCTGCCATCCATGGATTCTGTCAGTGTTTTGATCTGTTCACCATCAACATTGCGTGCAGCAGCAACCACAGCCTCCCAGACACTGTTCAGAGAGGTGTACTGTTTTCCCTCCTTGTAAATCTCACATTTGATGATGGACCACAGGTTCTCAATGGGGTTCAGATCAGGTGAACAAGGAGGCCATGTCATTAGTTTTTCTTCTTTTATACCCTTTCTTGCCAGCCACGCTGTGGAGTACTTGGACGCGTGTGATGGAGCATTGTCCTGCATGAAAATCATGTTTTTCTTGAAGGATGCAGACTTCTTCCTGTACCACTGCTTGAAGAAGGTGTCTTCCAGAAACTGGCAGTAGGACTGGGAGTTGAGCTTGACTCCATCCTCAACCCGAAAAGGCCCCACAAGCTCATCTTTGATGATACCAGCCCAAACCAGTACTCCACCTCCACCTTGCTGGCGTCTGAGTCGGACTGGAGCTCTCTGCCCTTTACCAATCCAGCCACGGGCCCATCCATCTGGCCCATCAAGACTCACTCTCATTTCATCAGTCCATAAAACCTTAGAAAAATCAGTCTTGAGATATTTCTTGGCCCAGTCTTGACGTTTCAGCTTATGTGTCTTGTTCTGTGGTGGTCGTCTTTCAGCCTTTCTTACCTTGGCCATGTCTCTGAGTATTGCACACCTTGTGCTTTTGGGCACTCCAGTGATGTTGCAGCTCTGAAATATGGCCAAACTGGTGGCAAGTGGCATCTTGGCAGCTGCACGCTTGACTTTTCTCAGTTCATGGGCAGTTATTTTGCGCCTTGGTTTTTCCACACGCTTCTTGCGACCCTGTTGACTATTTTGAATGAAACGCTTGATTGTTCGATGATCACGCTTCAGAAGCTTTGCAATTTTAAGAGTGCTGCATCCCTCTGCAAGATATCTCACTATTTTTGACTTTTCTGAGCCTGTCAAGTCCTTCTTTTGACCCATTTTGCCAAAGGAAAGGAAGTTGCCTAATAATTATGCACACCTGATATAGGGTGTTGATGTCATTAGACCACACCCCTTCTCATTACAGAGATGCACATCACCTAATATGCTTAATTGGTAGTAGGCTTTCGAGCCTATACAGCTTGGAGTAAGACAACATGCATAAAGAGGATGATGTGGTCAAAATACTCATTTGCCTAATAATTCTGCACTCCCTGTAGTAAAAAAATACCATTAAATTGTTGCTTTTCACCTGTTTGGTGGAGTCACATATGGCACAAATTAAAGACTGAAGTCACACTCTGCACAGTATTGTTTAAACAAGATATCACAGTTACTAAGAACTGATTAGAGACTTTTGTTTTATTATGATGTTTTTTTTACAGTGATTAATATTATCACACAACGCTATTTTAGGGGTATATAAAGAAGTGAATAGAATTGGCGACAGCCGCAACACAATAGCCATAGCAGTCCATGCAGCTGTTATTGGGCCTGGTGTAAAAGGGGTACCTCTTAAGGAGGCTGTTATAAAAAAAAAAAACAGTGGAATTCCCAGTATAGAATGGTTAAGGTCAAACCTCAAAACTTCTGTTGTAGTCACAGATCCCCCTTCCTATGTGTAGTAAAAAAACGTTGCTTAGCTTTTTTTTTTAGCAGTGCAGATTTTTTGTCCTCTGAACTTCTGAGAAATTGATTCTTATGCCTTGTGGTGGTGATGATTGGGTTTTTTTTGTTTTTTTTACCATCTATGGCCAGCTTAAATCCTGAAGTGTTTTCTAAGCAACCAATCTTATAGGACAGCCAAGAGCTGCCTATGCTTAAAGAAGTTTATATTATGATTGTAGAGCGATTGTGTGCCAGAGCAGTAATATTTTGGCAAAGTATAAAATATTATTATGCCTAATAATATTACTGCTGCTACAACTGTAGCTTTTATCCACAGCGCTTGTCCCTACATCATATTGACTATACTCTCATACCGTTTGTCTTTGAGTTAAACATATAGTGTATTTATGTTAGGATCAATGACATGTAATGTTACAGTTCACACTGCCATCTGCTACAGAAAGAGTTAGTTGGGAGAGTCATACACTATAGGACACCAGGATTTGTGGTTCTACCCTCAAATAGATGACTTGTGCCTCTCCAGTTCCAGTAAAGCTACAGGTACAAGCATGCTTAAAGGGGTTGTAAACCTATGTGTTTTTTCACCTTAATGCACCCTATGCATTAAGGTAAAAAAAAATTGCAGTGTCCGGCTCCCCAGCCCCTCTGTTTTACTTACCTGAGCACCGAATTTCCATGGGCGCGATCCTGCTTTGCTCTCTCCACTTCTCGGCTCTTCATTGGATAGATTAATAGCAGCACAGCCATTGGCTCCCACTGCTGTCAATCAAATCCAATGACGCGGGCGCCGATGTCGGGCTGAGTCATACACACGTCGTCTATGGACACCGAGTGTATGACACAGGAGCGCACCTCCAAGGTAACCCCTTCGGGAGAGAGCTTCCCAGAGGGGGTCATCCAATGTGGGGAGAAGCCATGAGAGCCGACGAGGGACCCCAGAACAGGAGGACCGGGGGCCACTCTGTGCAAAACAAACTACTCAGTGGAGGTAAGTATGACATGTTTGTTATTTAAAGAAAAAAGGGAACCTTTAATATCACTTTAACTTTTGTGTATCAATTATTTAAGTGTGTTAGTATATCTATTGAGCATGTTGTGGTGCTATTCATTTTCACCTTCACCCCAATTCACAAAGACAATGAACCTCCAACACACTGTAATGCACTTCTGTGTACTGGAATGTGCTACAGAAAAATACAGTGCATGTCTGATTTTTTATGCTTTCTGGTGCAGTAACATTTGAATGGGCTGCCTTAATGCAATGCAAATTAGGGCCTGACATAACATTTGTTAAGGTAACACCCTGGCACAGACAAGCCTAAATTGGCCCTTAGGCCACATATTGACTGGTGAATGAATGAGGAAATATTTTTCTGCAAATTTCCACTTCAAAAAACATTTTTTCACACTACAAAACAACTAGAAATTAATATCAGAGATTAGCGAACGAACAGAAGAAAAGTAGCAAATATAATTGTAAAATATTTAAAAAAAAATTATTTGACCCCCCCAAAAAATACCCTTTATTTACACGTGATACAGTCTTTCATTCAGATGTATACCAGTGATAGCAAACCCTGACCTTTTTAGCTGTGGTAGAACCACAAGCCTCATTGTGCTTATTAAGGCATGATGGCGTTTTATACTGTATGCCTGTAATTCTTATGCCGCATACACACGATCACTTTATGTGGTGAAAAAAAACGACGTTTTCTGTAAAGTAAAAAACGACGCTTTTGAAACTTCAATTTTCAAAGACGATGTTTCACAATGCTCTAGCAAAGCGAGGTTACGTTCACCACTCTTTTCCATTGAAGCTCGCTTCATAACTAGCTTCTGGGCATGCGCGGGTTGAAAAACATCATTTTAAACAACGTTTTTTGCTACACACAGTGATTTTTTGTGAAACAAAAAACGACGTTTTGAAAAACGACACAAAAAATTTAAGCATGCTTCAATTTTTTTTTGTCGTTTTTCACAAGACATAAAACAACGTTTTCCGCCACACACGGTCATTTAAATTGACATTTTTAAAAACGTTGTTTTTTTTTCATAACATAAAGTGATCGTGTGTATGCGGCATTAGGAATAACTCACTTAAATCTGACCAAACTAGAGTCTAATAGGCATCCCGGGTATGACATTTAAAAAAATAAATTATAAATTATAATATAATAAATAATTATAGATAATTATAACAAATAATAATATAATTATAATAAAAATTATTCAATAATGTAATCAACTCAAAATCACTGAAATTTGAAAAATATTATTTTTTTTATGACGAATTTCCCCACAAATCGCTATCGCTCAATTCTGCAAGTGATTCTAATTTATTATCGCTGTTTTTTAGCTGCTCTAAAACCATTTTTGCCATAAAGGGACACTTTTGGTTGCTATGGACAATCTACAGTTTGCAGGCAGAAAGAACACGTTTTATTATATAAAAGAACATGTAGGACACTGGACAGACCACTAGGGACAAGGGAGGTGTGTATTTTTTACATACAGTACTGTAATCTATAAGATTACAGTATACAGTATGCCCCCGTGTGTCGTAACATCGCAGGGAACAGAGATCGGCGGCACACGGGGACACTGTGTGAATCGAGCGGGTGCACAGCGGGGATGCATTGCTGGATTCAGGGACAAGGGACAAGGATTCAGGGACAAGGTAAGTAAACCATGCCTGTGGATTCAGCGAGGCGAGCCCGAGTCAGACTCAGGGTTACCGATCGCAGCACAGAAACCTAACCCCGAGTCAGACTCGGGAATACCGCCAGGGGGGTTAAGACTGATAATCTAAGGAACTAGACATGTGCATGACAAAAAAAATAGTTTTGTCTTGTTTCGTTTAGATTCGTTAATCTAGTTATTTAGTTTAGTTAAATTTGATTGATTCCTTTAATTCGTATTTGGAATTCATTTTGTCTTTTTTCATATTTTCTTTGAATTTACAGATTTTTTTTTTATTCTAAATGTTCAAATGGCTAAATCTCAAAACGGTCTAAATGAAAATGTTATCGTTTTTTTCTTTATCAAATGATTACAATGACTCTTTAAATCACATTTGGCTTAACAAAAACAGCATTATTTTGAAATGGTACTCTAATAACACACAGGGGTTCATTTACTAAGGGGAAATCCACTCTGCACTACTAGTGCTGTCGCTGTAGATCTAAGGGGAAGCTCTGAAATTAGGGGAAGCTCTGCTAATTTTATCATCCAATCTTGTGTAAGCAAAAATGCTTTTTTTTTTTTTTTTCCTTGCATGTCCCCCTCTGATCTACAGCACCTGCACTTGAAAGTGCACTTGTAGTGCAAAGCGGATTTATCTTTCGTAAATAACCCCCACAGTCTTTGATTTCAGAAATATGTTTATATTTCGAATACAAATGGAATCCAATGTAAAATTCATTTCAAATTTCAATTTAAAAAGCAGACACATTTGGTTTTCTTTTTCTGAGCATTCATTAAACTTTGTTTACACTGTAATTCAGGTATTCGGATATATTCGAATCTCCGAATATTTAAAAATTTGTCCGAATATTAATTCGTAACAAAAGAAACCACACATGTCTACAACCTTTAGTACCTGACTTTTGGCTCCTATATAGAAAATATTTTTTATTAATATCTGAAACACAAGTAACTGGGACTATTGTGCAGTTTGGTAGTTTTGTTCTAAAAGGTGTAATACATGTTAAAGCGGGGTACACACTGTCAATTCCTGTTTTTTTTTAGCCAGTGGATACAGGAATCCTCCCCACAGGGAAATTGTATTTCTGATTTCAGGGGACTCTCCGCTGTTAGAATACACTGATCAGGACTGGAGCTGATTGGCTGTAAGCCAACAAGGATTTTCAACAGGATTTCCTTTACAAACAGTCAATAAGACAAGAATGTTACTCTGATGCCTCGTACATACGACCAGTTTTCCCATCGGGAAAACTACCATGACAGCTTTTGGCCAAGAAAACTGCCCGTGTGTACGCGGCATTAGAGATATTGAGAAAAACCTGCAGTTCTAACAGTAATTAACAGAACAAAACTGCATTTAACTTTCAACAGTATATATTGACGGTCCTAACTTGCTATGCCAATCCCAGTATTATCCCATTAGCCAGTGATTGATGAAGAAAAAAATAAGAAAATAACCCATTGCCAGCAAATTTGGGGCCCTTGAAGAAAGCACAGCAGTTCCCAGCAGACAACAGAATAACTTGTGCAATGTTGGTCCTTAAACAGACTCAGGGTACCTTCTTCTAGGTCTCCAGACACATGGTCTGATTCAGTAAAAGTCCAGTTCAAGTCAGCCAGGGATAGAAATTGCTTCCAGTCCTTCTGGGACTCTTTTCCTTTCCAACAACTGGTGGGAGTGCTTTCTAGTATAGTCTGATCACACCAGCGAACAGTCTCTCCTGATAGTCTCAGCTATGACAGAGTTCTGTTCAGCCAGCAGCAGTAGCAACCCAGTCTTTTCTCCACACAACTGCTTACCTCCAGTCCTCTCCCCTTTCCTCACCAGCCTACAGACCCCTTCCCCTTGTTCTGTTGCATAAGCCAATTACCTCCAGGATTGACCCAGCCAAGATTGCTGCCCCCTGCACTTGACACACTCCATAGACGAGCATTGAAAAGTGGTATCCTTAAAGATGCATTAATGAATATTCAGTTTCAGTTTACTCTGTCAACACTGCAGAAGAACATAGAAGGAAGTTCCACAGCAGTAATTAGATAGTCTTAGTGACTTATCTATAACCTCTCTATTAAAGATCTCTCTACAAACATGCAGCATGTATCTTCTTGAAGAAGGAAGGGGATAGTAGTGGGTGAAATCTACAGTATCTCAAGGGAAACAATAGAGATTAGCCATGGAAATCCATTCTGGCTTAGCCAACAAATGTAAGGGGGGTAAAAAAAAAAAAAATACAACATTCTCCAACCTGGCTTTAAATGGCTGTAGCAGGTAATGGTTCTCTAGAATTTTTGTAGGTACCTGAAGGGTGGCAGGTGGTGTGGCAGTTCCACGCAGTCTTATAAAATAGTAGCATTTATAGAAGTTAAAATATATTTTAGGGTTTGTATCACTTCTTAATAGGGATTAGCCGAACATACCTGTGTTTGGTTTGAGGCAGGTTTGCAGAACAGGTGTAAAGTTTTATGCCACGTACACACAACCGTTATTCACGTAATGCAAAAAAACAAAGTTTTTCTCTACGTGATTTGTCATGATTCCTCTCAAGCCTGCCATGTATACAGACGTTTGTGGAAAAAAATGCTATAAATGGAAAGTTCCATTCGAATGACGCCACCCTTTGGGCTGTTTTTGCTAATTTCCCCATCTCATAACTTTCTTCTGATTATGCAAGTTTTTTCCCCCTAATAAAAGCGTTCACACGACCATTTTTCATGATGTGAAAAAGAACGACATGAAAAACGATGAGAAAAAAAAAATAGAGCAGGCTCTAATTTTTTTTAGCCTATTTTTGTCATCGAGAAAAATGCTCTGGAGCATACACATGACCGCTTTTCACGACCAATTAAAAAAAATGCATTTTTCTCATCATGAAAAACGGTTGTATGTACGCGGCATGAGTGTCAAATCTAAACCCCATTGAAGTCAATTGGAGCTAAATGATAAACAACAGTATTGGCTATTTTCCAGGCTAATAGGCATGGAGGGCTGGACTCTGCCCTGGGACACATGTGGCAAACCAAAAAAATGTTTTTATTATTATTTTTTAATAATGGTCTATAGAAAACATACCAAATTCCTTTAAATAACATGCCCATGAAGACCTTTGGCACACTTATTCCATTTGTAAAAAATGGCTGGGAAATCTTTTATTTATACCAGAACCTTATCCTAGGTGAGGGTTAGATATAGATGTTAATGGAACTCTCCACTCACAGAGCATAACATCCCCCTAAAAATATATAGCAGACTCTTATCCTTGATGAGGGTCTGGTAATGGATGTCAAGGGGACTAAACAAAAAAAAAATATGGGTCCTCCTCAAAAATCCATACCAGACTCTTATCCGAGTATGCAGCATGGCAGGCCAAGAAAGTGGGCACAAGTTTATGCCATCCAACCTCCGGTACCATACCAAGCCACATATCCTATAAGATAGATACCTCCCTCCATGTGAATACATTTTCACATGCTCAAAATTTCTGTAAAAATCAGGAGATTTGAAGGCTTTGGGTGTTCTGGTAGCTCATAGACTTAAAGCTGCACTTCAGGAAAAAAAAAAATATTTGCACATTTGCTATGCAAAAATGAACTACCGCTAATGATGTGTGTGCTGCGCTAACTTTTATTTATTTTAATATTGCTGTAAGTGCTGAACTGCATGCTCTGAAAATTCCACTCCTGGATCTAATACACAGCATACAGTGAAAGCTATGCAGAATGCTTGCACTCTGCCTCATCCATTCATAAAATGTCTTGTATTCTTTACACTGAATATGATGGTGGTGGTGGGGAGGCTAATAAAAGTGTCTTCAGTAAGGTCTATTACAACTTGTGTCATTGCTCATAGCAACCAATCAACTAATCTTATTTTTTACAAACAGCTCAGAAGATGAACTCCAGGTGAGACAAAATTTGTTTCAGACATGTTTTATTCATTCACCTTAAAATGTTCTGTGATTGGATGAATGTCACAATCTCCCCAAATTTCATTTAAGCACCTCAGTGGATTGGAAATGAGAGTTTCTGATTCAGTGAAATTTTGCCCACAGCTAAACACATTTCACTAAAATTACTACATTTAAACCTATAACCCAGATCCATTCAGTTTGTTGGTAGCCAAACTGTATGCATGTAATTCCTTAATAGTAAACAGTTTTACTTTCCTCTACTGTAATATAAAAAAACACAACCTGTCCTTGTTAAGGAATCGGATTAGCTATGGGAAAATGTATCTAACATCTGAGAAGTGCATTTCCACATTGGTGTATGATGCTGGCTTTCGTCTTGAATCTTAATTTATTTTGATTACTGTAAACGTCATGCTCACTTACAAACCTTTAATTGCTTTTATTTCTGTTTAACGTAACTATAATTTTATATATTCTCAGGATTAAATCCTGGCATAATTTCTATTCAGGGCCCTTTCACACGTACGGACCGTATGTCCGCATTTTCATCCATCCGTTTGCGGATGAAAACGGGACATACATTGGTCCCTATGTGATTACGGGTGTCGGCGGATGAATTTTTCGGACGGAAGAATTACCTATTTTTCTTCCGTCTGGCGGATCGGATAAATACGGACATATGGTCCGTGTTCATCCGATCCCCCCATAGGGGAGAGCGGAGGAAAGACAGGGCGGTCCCTGCACAGTGTGCAGAGACCGCCCTGTCAGCCGACAGCTCAGCGGGGCTTTTACAGAGGATCCCCGCTGAGCTTATGGACACATGCGGAGCGGATCAATACTGATCCGCCTCGTGTGAAAGGGCCCTTACCTGCTAAACCTTGATGCCTCTATTTGTAAACTATAAAACCTTGAGAATACGCTTCTTATGAAACACCACCATTTTAAAAATTTAGGCGATACTTGAAATAATGAATTACCATAAATCAAATAATAGTGTCACAGATGTCACCTTATCCATACAAATTGTCAGCAGCATTATCCAGGGCTTCATTTCAGTAATACACTTGAGTTTACATTGTTGATATACCATATATCCTTGAGCAGGCCAACAGCCAGCCTCAGGACTAAATGGAAACTTAATCCAAATACGATTAATATTTATTGTGCAGGAACCTATGACCAAATTCCTACACAGACGTGTGGGCAGGGCTTACAGCACCCAAGTTGGGACCCAGAGAGAGCACTTGCTAGTTCCCCAAAAGGTGCGCTGAGGCTGCCGGACAATGCAAGGCTGGGGTTTAAGGCAGCACTCTTAAAAGCGATGCTTCTCCACGTGCATAAATACTTGACTCCTTGTAATCCATGGCCCACCATCTGTACCCTTTATATTGTTTAATCTCAAACATCAATTCTTCATCACAGTGTCTGAATAACAGTTTTGAACTCTTGCTCTAGATCTGTGCTTATTCTGCTCCCAAGGCCTCACTCCAAGTCCTGTGACTTCCATGCCGGGTCTCTAGGACACCCTGTGCCGCAATGTTGAATCCAGTATTGGAGTTCTGATTGTTAGCGAAGGAACCTGAGCACACAAGTCCCTTCACTACCAGGACCTACCCTCATCTTGTCAAGTCCCCACTTCCCGACTACTTAAGTACATAGACACAAGTATGGTAATCTTTAGTATTGGCAATATAGATTCCTGCAAATAGCTTAATTGAACTTTAGGCCTTTATACTGTACCTTCTCTATATTGGCTTGTACCCTATTCAAGCCCTGTCCTTTGTGGTATGCCATGCATGAACCACATTAAAGGGGTTGTAAAGGTTATTTTTTTATTTTCTAAATAGGTTCCTTTAAGCTAGTGCATTGTTGGTTCACTTACCGTTTCCTTCGATTTCCCTTCTTAATTTGTTGTTTCTTTGTTTTTTTTTTGGCTGAATTTCTCACTTCCTGTTTCTCCTCAGTAAGCTGTTCTAACTGACTTTCCACCGCTCGGATGATGGTGGAAAGCTTACCTAGGAGAAACAGAAAGTGAGAAATTCAGACAAAGAAAAAAACATTTAGAAGGGAAATTGAAGGAAAAGGTAAGTGAAACAACAATGCACTAGCTTAAAGGAACCGATTTAGAAAATAAAAAAACAAACCTTTACAACCCCTTTAAGGTTGTCGTCAAGTAACTTCAGACCAGGCCAAGTGAATCAACTATAAACATACTTTAATGAAGATATTTACATGTAACAAATGAACAGTTAACACAAGATGTATGCAAAATACATTCCTGTACAAAATCTTCTAAGTGCCCCTTGGAAATTATCCTGCTGCCTTTAAGGTAGTCATACCTTGTAAAGTTGAGAAAGCCCTTGAGTCCATTTAGCAGTGGCCTAAGTTCATATCACTGGAATCCCGACTGGGCTCAAACAGGGGGTGATTTAGTGCAATAGTTCAAGTTTTTAGCAGCATCTTCCTTTAGGTCGAGAGACCTGGAACCGAACCTTTGACTATCTTACTATTTACGACACCCCTAAGAGG
This sequence comes from Rana kukunoris, assembly GCA_029574335.1. NCBI lineage: Eukaryota > Metazoa > Chordata > Amphibia > Anura > Ranidae > Rana > Rana kukunoris. Next base: position 129,544,279 of record CM056051.1, read on the forward strand.
TGCTTCCCTTTCCTTTTATATGTTTTCTTTGGTACAGGGCAGTACGTCCCCTAAAAGAGCAACAAGAAAAAGAAAATAAAGGTCTGGTGTGACCCCTCTGACACCTCCATCCCTAGGTTTAGCCAATGTTCACAGCGAACAATGAGACAAAATCAATTTATTTGTTTCAAGGTGTTATGTAATGGAGCAGCAACCACAATGATTGTGAGTAGCCACATCTGTACACAACACAGATGACAATAAATATTTAAAGATTTATTACAAATGTTATACATCAATGAGCAACAATAAAACTTGAAAGTTGCTGGGCCAGTGGATACACATATACAATAAGAAAATAAAATGTGCATACATATAAACAGGGAAATATGTAATCATAATGTAGACATCAATAATATCCAGCATGTACCGGCATAAAACAAGCATCAATATTGACCTATGCGTTTCGTGAGACCCTGCTCGCTTCTTCAGGGGCAGATGCATGAATGTTGTATCTGCAATGTAAGTGTAAAATCAATGTTTACATATTTCTTTGTCCTGCCCCAGCCGTGGAGGACATCTGCTGCATAGGAGGTCAGCCTGTGAGTAAGGCATGGCAGAGGAGTTGGGCACAGCCTGGGAGGCAGAGGGGGCGGACACAGATGGGGAGGTCGAGCTGGCGGGCATAAGGTCAGGAGGGGGCACCATGTCTCTGAACTTAGCTGCGGAGTCTGGTAAATCTGTTTTCTGATGCCGTCACCTGCAGAGCTCTAGGCAAAAGTAACGACATCCTACCACTCCCAGCGGACGGGTGGGAGGGAGCGCTAGTCTTGCATAGTTAACCACCGGCTCTGCACCTAAATGGCCCTTTTGCTGCTCCTCCATTATCCCAGCCTGAGTTCTATTGTACAGGAGATTACAAGAAAGTGATACTAGTCCAAACTCACGTCTGGTTCATGGAAATGCTTTATTAACCCCAAAGGAATATAGTATTTAGTTATCATCTATAAGTTATATTGGCACCACATCCCCTTAATTGGTAACAATTTAGAGAAAATAGGGGTTTTGGGATTTTGAAAGTGCAGAGTTACAACAACATTTATATGGAAAAATATTTATTTATAAAAGTAAAAACATTACAGAATATAGAAAATCCATCCAATTATACAATACAGTTTCAAGAATGTGCAAGCTGAAAAATTCTCTACATGTTTTGCCATGATTAGTAGCTTCCTCAGGAGAATCAAATTCCTAAGGCACTATCTATTGTTTATAGAAAGAAAAGAATACAGCATATTACAAAACATTACAAAAATACAAAAATAATAAACAAAATACAAATTCAACATTTTATCCCGAGTTGGCTGAGACCAAAAATGAGACTAAGGTAAGAGCAAGGATTACTTGTATGAAAGGATGGACTGATTATGATATAAGATATAAAAACTGTATTTGAGGCCAAGAGGGTCAGGAGCAACCCCAAAATGGATCATCTGGTGTAACCATAGAGGGTGGTATGTATTGAAAACACACTAAAACTGGTTGGTGGTCTGTCTAGATTCTGGGGATGGAGATGGATACACACTTATTGTCAAGTAACTAAACCATATACCGGTATCTCAAATTTATTAGGGTATGTATGAAGCTAGAAATCTACCTGTGATTGAATAGATACTGTAGGTTCAATTCCAGGTATATAGACATCCGCCTATAAAAAAGGAATTGCTGATATCCCACACTCCAAAAGGTCAAGCAAAGACCCTTGAAACCTAGGAGATAATTATGTAATCACTGATCCACTTGAAAATATATTATTAAACATATCCCAATAGGTATATAGATCTGTCACCTGAAGCAGCAGTTCCATAATACACTCCTTCCCTCTTTCCGTCTTATCCCTACACTAAAATCCTCTACTAGTGGGTTTAAATACCACCCCCCACCACCCTATTGGGCACCTGGTTTTGGTGCCAAATAATGGGAGGAGTGGACGATTTAATTGTGTCCAACCGCGTGGCAAGGTCGCACAGGAAATGACAAAATCACGTTGTGTAAAAACCGGAAGTGACGCTGCTGCGTCCACGGAGCACTGGAAGTGACGTAAAAGTATCAGATCCAGCGAGCTGGAAACACTGTCAGCAACACAAGCGGAAATGGCATCAAGGTGCACACTCAACACTTCGCCCTGTTAAGATGGTAAATTTCCAAACAGACTAGATTAGGTCAATGTTGGTAAAAAGGCTCTCCAGGCAGGTTGGTAAATAACTCCCTCTCAAGCAAGGAAGCTAAGCGGACTAGCCAAATAGCACCAAATGAAGGGGGAGCAAATTAAGACACACTAGAGATGCATGGTGCCATCCAGTGGAGTAAAAAATTAGGACAACACTGGAAAAGACACCCTGGGCATCTGTATAGTCACCTGATCCATATGGGGTTCCTATAGGGAACCCCATATCATATGGATCCCAAATAATTGATGGCTTTAACAGGGCGAAGTGTGTGGGTGTGCACCTTGATGCCATTTCCGCTTGAGTTGCTGATGCTGTTTCCGGCTCGCTGGATCTGAAACTTGTGCATCACTTCCGGTGTGCCATGGACGCGGCAGAGTCACTTCTGGTTTTTCCACAACATAATTTTGGCATTTCAGGTGCGACCTTGCCATGCGGTTGGATGCAATTCAGGCGCACACCCCTCCCATTATTTGGTGCCAAAACCAGGCGCCCCCAATAGGGATGTGGGGAGTTTATTATGGAACTGCTGCTTCAGGTGACAGATCTATTTACCTATTGGGATATGTTTAATAATATATTTTCAATTGGATCAATGTTTACATAATTATCTCCTAGGTTACAAGGGTCTTTGCTTGATCTTTTGGAGTGTGGGATATCAGCAATTGCTTTTGGATAGGCGGATGTCTATATACCTGGAATTTAACCTACAGTATCTATTCGATCACAGGTAGATTTCTAGCTTCATACATACACCAATAAATTTGAGATATATGGTTTTATTAACTCCAGTTGAGGTGTGTGGAAATTTTCCACAATTTTGTAATCTTGTAATGAGTGATAGTATTTATACCTGGGCATAATTCTAGGAATTGGGTGTGCCAAACTGGTTTATTTTTTTTTCACCTGTGAATTAATTGCTACTATATTGAAGGCTAAGTATCTTTTAATGTTGCAATATATTATAACAAATATTATTTTACTGCTTAGGTAGCATTTACTTTATGTAATACTTGTTTCCAGTGCAGTCTAAAAGTAAATTTAGTTATAAACTATACGTTTCTATTAGATCATTGCATTCTCCTTAGTAATTAACACTGCTTTGTTGCAAATTAGAGCTCATTATTGCACACCTCCCTAAATTACCTCCCTAATTATAATGACTTTACATTAGTGTTTCTCAATCTTTTTTCAGTCAAGACACCCTTTAAAATTATGCTCGAGGCACCTCATTCTAAAATGTGAAAAAAAAATGAAACTAATAGTTTTACATATGTCAGCAGCATCCAGACACAAGGGCCACCCAACATTTAAATGGATTTACACCTTTGCAAATTGGTACTGGCTAGTATTCTAGCATTTTTCTTCTTTCTGTTTTCCTCCCTCACAGCTAACATTACTCCAGTGCTGATAGGGAGGAGCAGGGGAAAGGCCAATGAGGACACTGTGCAGGTGTCTGATGTCCTCTTTATCAACCAATGTCATTGGTTGTTAGGCTTGGCTCACTTTGCATGGTACACTTTCCCTAACTCACAGAAAACCATTTCTACCACTAAAAGCCTTGTTAGCTATATTCCAAAGATTCCCAGTCTTTACTTGCATGACATCCTTAAAGTGGATCTTCACTGCATCTGAGCACCACAAACCAAGAACTCTATGTAATACATTTTTAATAATCAAAGCAAACTCTTCCATCCATCCATGTCTCCATGCTTTACTTTGTTGAGAAATCACTTTGAAAAACACCCACTAGAATTTCTAGGCATGACCGTCTTGATTAAGGGCAAATTATTCATGTAGAATTTACTTTCTGGAATACATCTGCCCTTAGCCCAGGCATGCATGCAGGAGCATGTGCTTAAGTGGGAAAAATCTTCCTCCCCTCCTGAAGACCTCTGGGATGTATGGCATCATTTGCCTAGTCAAGAAACCAAGTAACTGAAGATATGTAAAAAAAAAAGAAGAGAATTTTGAATGGGAGAGTGAAGTTTCACTTTAAAAACTATTGTGTGTGTAGCCACCACCTTAATTGTATCAAGCTGATGCATTGAACAGTCATGGAGTAAATCAGAGAAATCTTCTTCGACTATGTTATTGGAGCATAGCCTTTTTCCTGGTCCAGACCTGGTCAGCTCTATTGCAGTGGGTGAGAAGAAAGGTGTGGCACACAGATGTAAAATCTCCTACATCTGCCTTAAGATTAGAGGCACGCAGAATTCATAAACATTTTTTTAACATAGGATGTTATTTGTGTGAAACATTCTATCATGATCATACACGTGGTAGAAGGTTTGAGAACTATTTTGCCTATATTTACATACATTGGGCCAGATTCAGGTAGATGGGCGAATCTTTAATTTGGAGTAACGTTTCTCATTTACGTTACTCCGCCGAAACTTTAGGAGCAAGTACTGTTATTCACAAAGCACTTGCTCCTAAAGTTGTGGCGGCGTAGCGAAAATGAGCCGGCGGAATTCAAATTGGGCGGGTAGGGGGCGTGTATTATTATAACTAGGCGCGATCCCGCGGCGAACGTACTGCGCATGCGTCGACTGTCAGTGCGCATGCTCCAAATTCTGTCAGTGAACGTCAATGACGTCAATCCCCATTCACGGACGTTTTACGCAAACGACTCGAATTTTTTTTTCCAACGTGATGACGACGGCCATACTTAACATAGGATACTCCACTAGGGGGCTGCTTTATCTTTACGCCGTGTATCTCGTACGGAAACGTCGGAAAGTCACTGCGTCGGGCCCCCGAATACGATTTTTAAAATTGCAGTTCCGATACGACGGCGAAATACAATTACGCCGCTCGTATAGGAACTCCAACCCGGCGTTTCTTGTTTTCTGCTTACTGAAAACAGAAACGCCGGCTCAAAGTGAGAGTTAGGCTGGAGTATCACTGATACTCCAGAGTAACTCTACCTGAATCTGGCCCATTGTGTTTGTGTACTCCAAATGTTCATGGCGCCTATCCAGGGACGTCTTTAATGTTGATTGAACCCTAGACAAAAAAAATCTTGGGGCCTCCCCATGCAATGTTTCTCTCCACCTGCTCTGACATACTATAAATATCAGCTAGACTAAAAATCTGTTTACTGTATCAGATCAGACAGTGATTGTGATTGGTTGCCAGAGGTTATAGCATATCATTACCACTTACTGACTGGATGCTAGAGGTTACAGCACACATTACGGCTCACTGATTAGTTGCTAGAAGTTACAGCACATGATTTCTTCTTGTTGATTGGTTGCTAGAGATTACTGTAAAGTAATACTGCTAACTGATTGGTTGCTAGAGGTTACAGCACATCATCTCTTCATTGCAGAGGGGCATGATATACATATGAATGCTGCTGGCCTAAGCTATTTACATATGAATGTTCCTGTTATTTACATATGAATGGTGGTTATTTACATGTAAAACACAGGGTCTGCTGGTGAGTCATCTATACACAACAATAGGGCAGAGCTGGGCAGCATTAGTAGCAGCACTTCACACTGAAATATCAGGACACAGCAAAGGACTAAAACTTCAAGGGACAAGGGAATTTAAGCTTGATTAGTTGGCAAGTATGAGGCAGCTGCTTTGGGCCCCACAACAATGACAGGGCCCAGGGCAGCTTCCCCTTTTGCCCTGCCTAAAAGACGGCCCTGCGCCTATCTCATCCGAGCTGAACAAGAGACAATAGGTTAAACATGTGCCTGCTGCAACTCCCTGTTACGTGTAAACAGCCCAACTGTTATCCAGTTCTTCCAAAATGAGAAGTATCACTACAGATACCCATAGATCATTTTATGTTAGGAAAAGTACCAGGTAAAATAAAGTGTTACTTCTTTAATGTCACCACATCATCCAAGAAACCTTTCTTCCTTAAGAAGGTTAGTTTAGGGGCCACTGAGAACCCCTCTGTCATAAACAGGTTAACTGAAGCAAGCTAAACAGTGTTCTTTGATCTCTGTGAGCCACCAGTCTGTGTCCATGCTGCTCTGACCAGGAGAAGCTATCTCTGGAAGCTGTTTGCATAGCAGGAGACTTAAATTGAAATGCGTTGACAGAAAGATTTTTCTGCTTATTTATAACTTAAATATACTTCTAGATTCCTAACCAATGTGTAGTGGGGAGGGTGGAGGGGAGACAAATATGTAGCTAGGCAATGCTCAGTGTTATTTTCTAATAGCTCTGGCTGGAACTTTAACAAAGAGGTTAAACAAAGTGGCTGGTGTATCCACATTCCCTCAGTTCCATTGCAAAATATGAACTTTCTAATCTAGAATTAACTGGATGCTGAGCTTTTACACACTGTTATTCTTACTTAAAGCAATTCTGATCTGCATATTATCCACTGTCATAGAAAGTTGAAAACATATCTGTGTGAATGATGACTATGCACAAAAAAAATTCTTTCTGTGTAAATACATTGACACTGATGATATTATGGTGACAGATTTTGAGAACGTTGTTAGCTGTACAGTCCTTAATATACTTGGCAAAGTCAGACATAAAAAAAACAAAAAAAAACAACAATATTCCTTTTACCTAGGGTGCAGCTTTTTATTCTTTGATTGTGCATGGTTTGGTCTGTCTTCTAGGCTACTTTCCTTCAATAGTGGACTGTGGTGTAAACAGTGGATTTCATATTTCTGAACTCATTTTGAAAATGCTAGTTATCCAGCTGTCGTGCTTATCCAGTAACCTTAACAATACTTGACTGATAGTGAGCAAATGTAAAGCCAATAATGTCAGAGTGAAGAAAGAACTATTGACATGCATGCACTACATTTCCCTGGTCAGACAATGATGAACTTATTAAATCAGTGCAGCAACCAGCCCTAGTGGCCTGAAACCCCTTCAAGCCTAATGCCCCGTACATACGAGCGGTTTTCCCGTCGGAAAAAAAATAGCCTTGCATACACACGGTCACACAAGTTCTCTGAACTTTCGAGCCTTAAGAACGCGGTGATGTACAACGCTACGGCGAGGCTAACAAAAAAAATTCAATACTTTCCGAGCATGCATGTTTTTTTCGGAATTCCATACAGACGAACCAGGATTTTTTCCTGATGGGAAAAAAAGAGATCCTGCTTTCTTTTTTTCCCTCGGCAGTTTTCCTGTAGGAAAAAGGCAGATGGAGCATACACATGGTTGGGATTCCTGGCAAAAATGAGAAAACCGGTCATGTGTATGGGGAATTAGGGTAAAACAAACAGAACAAATTTACATCTTTGATATGTGTTAGTAATTAATTACATATCATTACAACTATTTTTTGATTTTTTTTAGAACAATTTGGGCTTTCATTTGGTGGTAAGACTATCTCCTAATGTTTTTAGTATATATATTTTTTTTAATTTTGCTGTATATTTTTTGGTAGCACCATAACCTTCCACAAAAGAACAACCCAAATAGAATTTTTCTGCTCCCGACGATCGCAGTGATACCACATATGTGTATGTTTGTTGTATGTACCCATAGTACAGCCCAAAAACAATAGTGTGCATTTTGCTTTTTTAATCCTACCTAAAATACACTGACACTAATGCCTCGTACACACGGCCGGACTTTCCGAGAAAAAAAGTCAGACAGGCTTTTTTTCTCAGAAAGTCCAGCTGTGTGTAGCCTCCATTGGACTTTTTTTGTCAGAAGTCCGATGAACCTTAGATAGAGAATCTGTTCTCTTTCTTTCCGTCGGACTACCAACGGACTCACGGCGGACTTTTGCACGGTCAAAAGTCCGACCGTGTGTACGAGGCATAACTGACATTGATACTAATTAAAATAAAAAATCTATCCACACAATGCGCTACCAACACAAAGGGAGGTATGGAAATATGTGGCCCCACGGAAAAAAGCCCAGTCTAGTGGGGCACATATTTGTGTTACGTCAGCATCAAGGGATGGAATGGAATATATTATGCTTTTGTATATAGTTTCTTCAATTGTTATGGTCAGAACTAACTTTTTTGCCAGGTTAATATTAAATATAGCATATGAATATTTAGTGTTTTTTTTTTTAGCCATCAGGTAGAGTGTCAGGCTCTTTTTAATGATTAAATTCAGTGGTGGTCCTCTTAAAAGGGTTGTAAAGGTTTGTTTTTTATTTTCTAAATAGGTTCCTTTAAGCTAGTGCATTGTTGGTTCACTTACCGTTTCCTTCAATTTCTCTTCTAAATGTTTTTTTTCTTTGTTTTCTTTTTCTGAATTTCTCACTTCCTGTTCCTCCTCAGTAAGGTGTTCAGTAAGCTGTTCTAAATGACTTTCCACTGCTCGGATGATGGTGGAAAGCTTACTGAGGAGAAACAGGAAGTGAGAAATTCAGACAAAGAAAAAAAACATTTAGAAGGGAAATTGAAGGGAAAGGTAAGTGAACAAACAATGCACTAGCTTAAAGGAACCTATTTAGAAAATAAAAAATTAACCTTTACAACCCCTTTCAGCTGGATTGAAATTCAGCCAGGGACTGACTAAAATTGGATCCATCTATGACCATTCTGTCTCAAAAAATAGTGTAGTCCCTATGTAGTCCCAATAGTGTATTTAGGTTTTGTACTGCCCTAGGCCTGACTTTGTGCACCCCTAATTTAAATATGACCCACCCATTTCTGTCAAGGCCACATCGCTTGCTGTTTAAGACCCTCCCTGACATTTTCAAGTGGGGACACTAGTTCTGAGGGCCTGAGGGGGGGAATGAATTTCCTCAATTTGCATAGATTTCATAGATTTTCTCTTACTTCCTGTTTGGCTATGGGGCAGGAAGTGAAGGAAAATCTTTGCAATGGGACAGGCATGGCAAAAAATATACTGACAGGGGCTATAACCCTCCTTTACTCTATCCAAAATGAAAAAAAAAAGGGGTAAAGTAGAACTATAGGCAACACAATTCTGATAATTCTATGAAAAGGAATAAGAAGATATAGCTAATAGTGTAGCTTAAGCCGGCGGAGACTCTTTCCGTGCTGCCCCTTCCAAGTGCTGCCCTAGGCCTGAGCCTTGTTGGCCTAGGCCAGGATACAGCATTGTCAATCCAACAATCAACTTCTGTTGTATGGACTGTTGGAAAACCTTTGTCGATTAGCTGGCTGCAGCCAATAGGCTGCAGCTGCTAATTAGTATTTTCTAGCACTTGAGTCCCGTTGTCCGAATAAAATAGCACAGTGGGGAGGATTCTTCCATCCTCCTTACATGTATGGATGGGGGAATCCATTCATTTTTTCTATCAGCTCTCTTGCTGACTGAAAAATATAGGCATTTTTGGCCAGCCTTACTTGATATAGGGTCCTTGAATGTGCCCCTTAACATCATAAAAGGTCCACACATAATATTAATTGACCGTAATACCACAGAAAGCAGCTGGTGCTCAATATTTGGGGGGGGGGGGGGGCACAAACCAACCTTTTTTTAAGGCGGGGATTTTTTTCAATAACTGTTGAAAAAAAGATTAATATATTATTATTATTATTATTATTTAGTAATATACTCCAAGGCCAACACGTTGTCTTTCTTGAAGATAGCATTCTTATCAATAATGAACTGAAAAAGATAAAGCTTGGGTCCTGAGTTACTGAACAGCTTGCCCTTGTTTTAATCCCCCCAACCTCCTTCATTCCTTAATCTGTGTTTGCATATGAAAGTTAACAATAAAAAGACACAATATTTTCCTAGATACTAATGCCTGACATTTCCTACTTAAATGGCAGAGTTTCAAAAACATTGAAGTGCAACAAGTTTAAAATGTCAGGATAATTTTGAACAGCATAGTCATGACAAGGGTAGTTTATCTTGTCATATCTTGATTTCCATCTACTTTATATACACTTTGTTATGATTGTATCCAGCAATGTGGGTAAGCAAGTTAATAATACCATTTACAGGTTAACCACTACAGCCTTGAGCCTCTTTCTGAGATTTGGTGTTTGCCAGTAAGACATTTTTTTTTTTTTGCTAGAAAATTACTTAGAACCCCCAAACATTATATATGTATTTTTTCTAACATCCTAGAGAATAAAACTGCGGTCCTGGCAATACTTTCTGTCACACCATATTTGCGCAGTGGTCTTACAAGCTCACTTTTTATATTGTGAAAGATAATGTTATTCCGAGTAAATTTATACCAAACATGTCATGCTTCAAAATTGTGCCTGCCCTTTAAAATCTCCATAGTCGACGTTTAAAAAATTCTACAGGTTGCATGTATTGAGTTACAGAGGAGGTCTAGGGCGATACCTCACATGTGCAGTTTTAACACCATTTTTATATGCGGGCGCTACTCACGTATGCGTTTGCTTCTGCACGCGAGCTCGGCGTAACGGGCACGTTTCAAAATGTTTTTTTTTCTTATTTATTTTACCTTTTATTTTTTATTCTTTCACTGTTATTCCTATTACAAGAAATGTAAACATTCCTTGTAATAGAAAAAAAGCATGACGGGTCCTCTTAAATATGAGATCTGGGGTTAAAAAGACACTAAAATGCAAAAAAGTCCCTTTAAGAGCTATGGGCAGAAGTGACGCTCTGACGTTGCTTCCGCCCTTCAATGACTTGGAAAAGGGTGAGGGCCATTTTCCCCTCACTTGTCTCCATGTCAGGCTAGGAAGAGAATCCGATCGCCTCCGCTGCTACCGGCGGCCATGGTAAGCTGCGGAGGGCACCGGATCACGGCGGGAGGGAGGCCCTCTCCCACCGCCGATAAAAGTGATCTCCCAGGGAATCTGCTGCAGAAACCACTTTTATCTGAAAGAGAACCACCGGCTCTTGAAGAGGATACCAGGGTTATTGTAGCTAGCTGCCATTCATCGGGAAGCAAGCTGTTAAAGAACTATTCACATATTCAACAATATTTGGAATGTTCATATTCAAGTTTCAGTCATTTGAGATCACAAATCTCTATGCATGTGCCCTGTATTTATCTAAAATTACGGGTGCACCGATACCACTTTTTATAACACTGAGTACTGATACATTTTTGCAAGTGCTTGCCAATACCAATTACCAATACCTATAGCCTAGGAAGTAGAGTTGAGCGAACCCGAACTGTAAAGTTCGGATTCGGTACGGACTTTGGGTTTTTCCCGAACCCGAATAATTGATGAAAGTTAGGGTCCGGGTTCAGAGTTCGGGGAAAAAAAATGTGCGGAGGTCCCCCCAAATTCAATAACCAGACCCTTTAGGTCTGGTATGGATATTAAGGGGAACCCCGCCATCAATTTAAAAAAAAATGACGTGGGGTTCCCCCAAATATCCATAACCAGACCCTTCAGGTCTGGTGTGGATTTTAAGGGAAACTCCACCCCAAATTTAAAAAAAATGGCGTGGAGTTCCCCCTAAAATCCACACCAGACCCCTTATCCGAGCACATTGACCTGGCCGGCCACAGAAAAGAGGGGGGGGCAGAGTGCGGCCCCCCCTCTCCTGAACCGCACCAGGCCACATGCCCTCAACATTGGGAGGGTGCTTTGGGGTGTCTTCTATCCAGCACCGGGTGATGTCTCCAGTGACGGGTGATCTCTCCAGCGACGGTCGGTTGGTCCAGCGATGAGAAGATCCATCCATTCAGAGCACAGCTCCACGAATGATGTGCCGGAGCTTGACGTTTCTTTTATAGGGAAGGCGTGTCCAAACCCGAACATCCAGGTGTCCGCTCAACCCTACTAGGAAGTGTAGGTGGGGGATGGTTTGGGAGGGGGAGGTTGTTAGGAAGTTGGGTGAGGCAGGGGTGAGGCTGGGGTGAGGGCAGGGGTGAGGCTGGGGTGAGGGCAGGGTGGGAGGGGCTAGTAGTGGGGTAAGTGAGGGCAGGGTAGTTGAGTGTTGGATGAAATAGGGATTGTGGGGTGGGAGAGTTGGGATGGAAAAGGCTGTAATTTCTGGGGGGAAGAGGATAGGAATGGGAGGGTCATTGGGAGACATGGTAACAGAGGTGACAGCTGTAGGGGGAAGGAGGAGGCAACACAGGTTAGGCAAGATTACACAACACAGTGAGGGCACAGTACAGGGGGTTAGGAGGGCACAGTACAGGGGGTTAGGAGGGCAGAGTACAGGGGGTTAGGAGAGCACAGTATTGGAGTTAGGAGGGCACAGTACAGGGGGTTGGGAAGGCACAGTAAGGGGGTTAAGAGGGCACAGTAAGGGGGTTAAGAAGGCACAGTAAGCGTGTTAGAAGGACACAGTACATTGGGTTAGGAGGGCACAGTAAGGGGGGTAAAAGGGAAAAGTAAAGGGGGAATGAGAGCACAGTGCAGGGGTCACTGCTGGCAGTGCACTAAGCAGAGTTCTGTCTCCCATTCCTGCATTGTACAAAGCCTGAACACAAGCAGAGCTCCTGCTCCACACACAGCACATGCTGGAGCTGAAATCCAATTCCCTAGCTACAACGTGCACAATGTATAGCTAGCTACTGGTTGCAATTCCGACCTGTGAAATTCCATGGTAGGATTGGCAACTTAGTGTCAGTAGCTAGCTATACACTGTGTGCACATGGTAGCTGTAAGGGAATGGAATGGGGAGGAGGAGCTCTTAGTGCTGTGCTTATTATGTACCATGCGGGATAGGAAATTTGCCAGAAAACATCATTGGTGGTGGAGGGCTTGGAAGTCCACCTCTCCCCGGTACCCCCCTAGATTAGGTCATGAACTTATGACTGCTGTGCTCAGTGCTGGAGGGATGTCCACTGCTCCGAACCCCGCTGCTGGAGGGGAGGAGGAGGTGTCCCACCCCCAGCTGTCTTCTGGTACCGGTTTTCGATATCGGAGCATTTTCGCATATAACTATACTTGCGAAAATGCCTACTATAGGCACAGATACCGGTATCGGTGCAACCCTCTAAAATTGTTTATCCTGAAATAAAATAAACTGGGCTTTATGACTACAATGTAGTATGATATAAGGGAAATAGAATAGGAAATTAAATTAAACATTCAGGGTCATACTTCTGACCATGTGATCATTGTTGCTATATTCAGAGAAATATAGAGTTTTACTACAGCTCCAGTAACAATCCTGTGTCTTTGAAGAGTCTGAGATCTGTACAAAAACTTCTTAAATGACCATTTTCAACAACTGTTTCAAATGTTCTATTTGATCCTTTGGATTAGCTTGAAGTTAGGGTTTTCTGAAGACTCTTGCACTCTTGGCTGATACCTCTCATGTCTACAGACACCTTTTACATAATAACTAACTTTTCTAACAATGTTATAGGGCCATTGAATAAGAGAAATGGTAACTACAATGAACTAGCTTTACAAAACATTGAAAATGAATGCAATGCAATGTTTGTGCACTGGTGCGCAGTCATGTTGGAACAGGAATGGGCCATCCCCAAACTGTTCCCACAAAGTTGGAGGCATGAAATTGTGCAAAATGTCTTGGAATGCTAACGTCTTAAGAGTTACCTTCACTGAAACTGAAAAACAACCCCTTAACATAATCCCCCCTCCACCAAATTATTAAATGAAATTATTTGGACCAGTGCACAAAGCAAGGTCCATAAAGACATGGATGAGTGAGATTGGGGTGGAAGAACTTGACTGACCTGCACACAGTCCTGACCTCAACACCTTTGGGATGAATTGGAGCGGAGACTGAGAGCCATGCCTTCTCGTCCCCATCATCAGTGCCTGACCTCACAAATGTGCTTCTGGAAGAATGGTCAAACATTCCCATAGACACACTCCTAAACCTTGTGGACAGCCTTCCCTGAAGAGTTGAAACTGTTATAGCTGCAATGGGTGGGCCAACTCAATATTGATCACTACGGACTAAGACTGTGATACCATTAAAGTTCATGTGCATGTAAAAGCAAGTGATTTAATACTTTTGGTAATATAGGCCCAGATTCACGTACATCGGCGCATTATCGGTCCGGCGTAGCGCACCGCCATTACGTTAGACTTGCGCCATCTAGCCGCGTAATCCCCCGATTCACGTAGCTTTTGCGCAGGAAATTGCGCAAGCGTAAGGTTTTTTCCAGAGGCGTAAGGAGGAGTAATACAAATTGGGAGGGACGTGGGCGTGTTACATTGAAATGAGCCGTGACCCCATGCAAATGAAGGGCCGGCCGGCTCGCGCATGCGCGCTTGAACGAGACCATGTCAGCTCCGCTGTGCGCATGCTCACAACTCGGGAGCGGCGCAATTAGTGAAATTGGAAACTAGGGCAATGTTGTGAACTACGCAGACAGCATAAATAGACACACACAAACGCACTTGCATTGCAAAAGTACATCCCTTTGTGTCCCTTCCCATTTAACCAAGTGCTTTTGTTCCTGTTGTTCGTTGCAGTGTGTCTTGTAGTTGTCAGATTAGTGTTCTGTGTGATCAAGTGCTTGTTGGTATATTTGTGAAAGTGTATTTGATAAGTGTTTGAGAGACTGATTGTTTGATTGATATATTTTTGTTCGTTTGTTTTCTTGCTTTTTTTTTTTTGGTGACTGTTTCTTGCTGAGTGCTAGTGTGATTTTTGGGTGTTCTTTTTCTCTTTGTGTGTGTTCTTGCCTGATTGGTTGTGCTTGTATTTGTGACTGATTTTTGGAGACTGGTAGTGAGTTTGTTTGGAAGTATGACTGAGAGAAAAAGAAAGCTCAATTTTACTGTGGGGGAAAAAAGAATCCTTGCCCGGGCCATTAGCGAGTATGGGCGTTTTCTCCACGGCCCGCAGAGTGCCACCACCACCCCGGCCAGGAGGAGGGAGATATTGGATAGGATCACGGAGCAGGTGAATTCCTCGGGGGAGGGGGAGACACGGACCCGGTCTGGGATCGACAAAAAAATAAATGATCTCCGGCGTCAGGTGAAAAAGAAACTGGCCGCAATGCATGCCCATGCCAGGGGCACAGGAGGGGGCCCACCATGCCGTATTAGGCTTACAGCGACGGAGCATGTGGTGGCCCTGACCTTTCACCGGCATGAAGTGGAGGGCCTGCCAGGCTTTGACACAAGTCCGGTCCCCGCGGTGCCAGGTAAGGTTTTTTTTTCTATCAGGTGTGTAGAATGTGTGGGGGAGGGGGTGAAAGGGAATATGTGGCAAGTGTGTGGATTCTCCAACCTGTGAATGGTTTGTGTCATCCACAGATGTGCAGGAGGGTGCAGGGCCATCTGGACTGACCGCTCCAACACCAGGACAGCAGCCTAATGAGGCCCCCCCAACAAGGCCACAGTCCGCGGAGGAGGTTCGAGAGGAGGAGGACGACCATGAGGAGGAGGACGATCATGAGGAGGAGGGGAATCATGAGGAGGAGGACGATCAGGAGGAGGAGGAGTCAGGCACTGGACGAGTGGTTTGTGCGGACTCTTCCCCTCTGGCTGGCAGAAGCCTGCCCTCCCTAAGGGGGAGCCCCCCCCCTCCTCCCCCAACATGGCTCCCCTCACAAGGGCCTCCCCTTCTCCCCGCCCACAACCATCAGCTGGAGGCAGGATGTCATCCCAGAGCACCAGGGGGGCGCCCAATCTCCTGCCCGCCAGTCTGCGAAGGGACCAGGCCCTCCAGACCCGCCATCTGGGACAGCTCTGCCAGACTTTTGGGCGGGTGGAGGAGAGCCTGTCCTCCATGAAGGATACGCTGGGTAACCTTGACTCCCACTCCCGGGCTTTCACAACCTGCCTAAATGAACTGCAGACTACAGCAGCAGGCGTTGGGCAGGATGTGAGGGCCCTTACCCAGGCTATCCAGGCCAACACGGCAACAATTGGTGCTTCCCTGGACAGAATTGCCGTGGCCTTGGAGGGCAGGCCGCCAGGTGGGCAGATATCAGGGGCTGCTCCTCCTTTCCCGGGTTTGCCCCTCCCCCATGAGTCTCCCCTGAGGGGCCGGGGCCGTGGCCGGGGGCGCCCCAGGCGTGGCTCACGCAGAGGGCAATAATTTTTTTTTCCCCCATTTTTTTTATTTTGCTGACATTTTGTGGTTTTTTGTTTTTTTGCTGACATTTTTTGCATTTTTTATTTTTTGCTGACATTTTTTTTTTTTTTGCTGACATTTTTTTTAAATTTTGGGTTGTGCATGGTGTTTGAATGTGGGGGTGACATTCCTGCTGGAAAAGGGGTGTCATCCTCAATTTTGGTGGAGAAGGGTTCCCCAGGACCAGGGAGAAGTGATTCCCAGGTCCGTGTGAATGGTGTATGAATGTACAGTGACATAATTGGAGCCTTGACGTGGCATTACTGCTCACCAGTCCTGCATGGTGGACTGGTGCCAATCCAATTTGATGAGGATGTGGGGTGTGTGTGCTAGGGACCATAGTGGTGTGCATGCATGCATTCTCATTGTGCCATGATTAATGTGTGTGTTTAACGTGCAAAGATGCCCAATGTGAGCTGTCTCCTGACTGCTCTTCCCTCAGAAGACTGGGTATCCTCGGTTAGGGGTTGATTGTCTGGTTGGGGGGTCAGGTCATCACGTAGCTCAACCTGCAGGCCCTTCCTCACTGCGAGATTGTGCAGCATGCAACATGCAACGATGATATGGCACACAAAGTTTGGGGAATACAACAGTGTACCCCCAGACTTATCCAGGCATCGGAAACGTGACTTCAGGAGGCCAAAGGTGCGCTCCACCACTGCACGGGTTTTGATGTGTGCTTGATTGTATCTTTCCTCCCCTGGGGTTTGGGGGTTCCGGATAGGAGTCATGAGATGGGGTCCCAGTGCATATGCAGAGTCACCTGGAAGGGAAAAGACAGGAGAATGTTAGTCATGCATGTGCCACTTGTGAGGTGTGCATCACGGGAGGGGATAGTCATGCCTGACTCCCATGTCACTCACCAACCAGCCAGGTGTTCCCATACACGTTCTGATCGAATTCCATTCGGATGTGGCATTGATTGTAGATGTAGCTGTCATGGGTGGATCCGGGGTGTTTGGCACGGATGTGCCATATGAGGCCTTGGGCATCAACTATCACCTGTACGTTGATGGAGTGCCAATTCTTCCGATTGCGGTACATGTGCTCTGTCTCCAGGGGGGGCTGGAGTGCCACATGTGTGCAATCAATGGCCTCGATGGTGCGTGGGAATCTGGCAATTCTGTAGAAATCTGTCATTGCCTTCAGCCGCAGGTCCTCAGTGGTGGGTTTGATGATTTGGTTGGCCAAGCGTGTGAGGATTGCAGGGACAACCTGGTGCACACATCTGCTCATGGAGGATTGTGACATCCCAGCCACCACTCCACTTGTACGCTGAAAAGAGCCACTGGCAAGGACATGGAGTGTTGCCAGGACCTTGACCAGTGGCTGCACTGCTTGTGAGCGTTGTGTTGGGCTGGTGATGTCCTCCTGCAAGGTTGTGGTTAATTCCAGGATGGCATGAGGGGTGAATCTGAAGATGCGATACACCTCAGAATCACTCATGCCAAACAGGTCTATGCGTGTGCGGTATATCCTCTCCCGTGCCCTCTCCCGTGCCATCCTCCGTGCCCTCCTCCTTCTTTGGTCATCTAAATTCACTAGTGCAGCTATGAGCGACGATGCCCCTGGCATGTTGGCAGTCAAATTGTAGTGCAACACGTGTGTGTGGTCTGCTCCTCAGTAACGGTGTTGCTTTCTGTGAGATGTAGACGTTTTTTCAAAATTTAGACCAGCTTTTAGGTGCTCTAACTTTAGACAGGACATTTTGCTGTTGCGCACATCGCGTAGCCTGCGCAGCAACTGCGTTTTTTTGTGGATCCCCGCAACTCCCTCATTAGCATATTTGACTAGCAAATCAATGGTGTGTCTAGCGCATTTTTGCGCGGACGGATGCGTCTGTCTAACGAAATTACGCCGGACAAAAAAAAGTAGATTTCTGGCGTAATTTGTTTTCTGAATCGCGCGCATCTAAACGCACGCGCACATTTAGACTTACGCACGCGCAACACCAGTTGCGCAGGCGTAATCGCTCTGTGAATCTGGGCCATAGTGTATATATACTAAACCCCTTGACACCAACGTAATGCAAATATGTGGCCTTTGGCTTCAAAGGGTTGTACCGGTGTGATGTCTGCAGCTGCAGGCATCCCCCCCTGTACCATTTTTTTTAGAGTAGAGCCGATGGTCAGGTTTATTCTAGTTAAAAACAAATAGTGCAGCACTAGATAAATCAATCGAAATAATGTGACTGATAAAGTGACATACAAAACAAATAACTAGGTGAAATAATCACAAAAATAGAGTGATAAGGAAGTCCATATATGTAAATTGACCACATGATGTGGAAAAAGGCTCCTTCCAAATAGGAACACTGGATGTTAAATGGCCGATAGCCAAAGAAGATCAAGGTTACTACACACAAAAGAGAGGATGAAATACTCTTACACTGTGTTTTGAACTCATCTGTTTGTAAAACAGTGGGTCTGATAAGCTTGTGGTCCCCATGGGACTTGAGATGGTGTGGCAGGGTCTGCCAGGTAAGTGAAGCAGTCTCGGTGGCTCCTATCAGATGGGTCTTGAGGGCTGAAGCGACAAACCAATAGACGTGCTGCTACAGGCTGGATGTGGACCAGTTCGTATCAACTCCAAAAAATGAAACAAACAAAAGAGTCCTCCAAATGGTGTGGGTCATAGCTGTTAGCTTTTTCAGTACAATTTTTTTCACATGTGGGTTTAGCGCAGTTTTTTTATTTTATTTTCAGCTTTCTTGTAATAACAACCAATGGGGCTAATCAGCCACTCGGCTGTTATTACAAGCAAAGGGAGGGGATTAGCCAACAATTGTCAGAAAAGGCTTAGGCATGAGGGGGTTAACTTACCAAAGAGTCCCAGGAAAAGTTGCTGCCATAATTTCTGTCATACAACTCAAACATCAACAGTTGATATTCACTTTTTTATATAATATGTGCATGCATTTAATACAGACAGTAACTCACAGAACAGAGTGAAAGCAAAATCAACAAATACCATTAACCCTTGGTATAGCCATGATGATTGAATTATTTCAAAATCCCGGGTTGATTTATAAGGCATCTAGGTGTCTAAATGTGATTATTTTTGTAATCTTAAATACAGTATGCATTTCTAAAGCAATAACACTAAAACCTGATGAAAAAAACAAACAAAAAAACAGGTCTGTTAAAAATAAAAATCATGCTAAAATTATATTTCTGTGTGGTTGTGTCACAGCCATCTTTTTAAAAGGCACCCCAATCCCTTTAATGGCTATTTTATACATTTTAAGGATTTGTAGCAAACTGTCTTGCAGATTTCTAATTGCTTCTGTTCTGAAGATAATAAATAAAAGTTCTTTGGGGAGGATGGGGTAATGAAGACAGTACTTCTGTCATAAAAAAAAGACTAATATACTCCATCATGTTTCAGTGCTCTCAGACACCCTCAGGTTTATTAGTGGCAGGCAGTTCACAGTACAGACCGCCAATGTATCTATTTCTCCCTATGATCGTTTGTGTCAAACAAAGCTATAGGAGGTCTTCTGATTTCTTCAGAGAGTTGGATGCAGAAGTGATTTGTAATTAAAGCAATATACACTTTTGTTGATATTCAGGCAGCAGGAAACGTAACCCAAAACAACACAGAGGGGGAGATTTACTAAGACTAGGGGCACTCAGAATCTGGCGCAGTTGTGCGTCAGCCAGTCAGCTTCTAACTTCAGCTTGTTCAATTAGGCTTTGACAATAAAACCTGGAAGCTGATAGGTTTCTATGCAAAGCTGCACCAGATTTCACACGTTCCAATTTTAGTAAACCCCCCCCCCCCCCAAATGTCTCTGGAAAGGGTCAGAAAGTACTGTATCTAGCGTTCTATCTCATTTTTTTAAAACAATTTCTTTTTTATGCAATGTTTACATTTATCATACACTTTGTTGGGATATGCAAACAAAATACAGTGCATATTAAATAGATAATAAAATATGTAAAACTCTAGTTCCCAGACTTGCTTCATTTTCTTGTCTATATCCCTTTTGTGCATTATTTTGTGCGTGTTTTATTTGCCACCCACCCTCCCCTACCCACACCACCTTATCATGATTATTTAATTTTACCTCTCATTTATTTTCTTATTTTCGTACACTACTCCTCCCTATTCCTTATATTTATCTCCGTAGTCTATCCCTTATCTACTGTGGTGGAGAAAGTCTGTCATCGCTCAGCCATGTTTGCCAAATCTGATCGAATTTCCCAGTTTCCCCCCTACGACTATATATTAGTCTTTCTCTAAGAAGTAAAGAGTTCACTAGTAGAATCCACTGCCTTCCCGTGGGGACCTCTGGTGCCATCCAGTATCGTGCTATAAGTTTTCTTGCTAGATATAATACTCTAGTTAACATTATATAAATTCCTTTTGGGATGGTATCCGCCTCTATGGACCCCAATATATATACCAGGGGGTCCAGGGGGATAGGTGTCTGTGCAAGTCTACTTATGCACTGGGAGGTCTCCTCCCAATACCGGTGTAGTTTTGGACATCTCCAGATCAGATGTATGAAATCGCCCTGATGTATTTTGCACTTGGGGCATAGTGGGGAGTCTCTTCCTCCCCACCTGTGCATCTGCTCTGGTGTTCTGTATGCCCGTGCAAAATAAATAGCTGTGACAAACTGTGTGATGCTGATATCGATACTACGGGAAAACATTCTATGGCCCTTTTCCAGAGGCTTTCGTCTATATTCCCTACATCTTCAGTCCATTTGCTGCGACATTTTAAGGATGTATAATCCTGAGCCCTAGATAGTAGTTCCCTATATATTTTGGAAATTAGTCCTTTCCGATCCTCTATTCCAAGTACTGCCTTGATTAAGGGGGCTGCCGATGTTGTTAGGAATTGTATTTTTTGTTGTACCTGTAACGCATGTCGAAGTTGGAGGTATTGATAAAATCCCTTTGGGTTTAATTGGAATTCCCGACACAACTGTTCGTATGTTTTCAATACCTCCCCTTCATACAACTGCTCGACAAAATGTATCCCTTTCTCCTTCCACACAATAAATCCCCTTAGTTCCTGTATTTCCGGGTATCTTGGATTATGCCATATCGGGGTAAAGGGCAACGGTCCCTTTATTCCCAAGGCTTTCCTAACCTCCCCCCAAACCCTTTTAAGCAAGATACCTGTCGGGGCAGAGCCTGGTATGCTAGGGAGGTCCATTTCCAGGTGAGATGCTGCCACTAATGCAGGGGCACAACTCGTTACCATATTACAAATAGAGTCCTCATTCTTTTCCCGTCCCCATCCTGCTAGGTAGACATGTGAACAACAAAAATTTTCGTTTATTTCTGTTTCGTTTCTGTTCGTTTATCGTGATTCGTAACGAGTCGTAATTTCGTAAGACGTTAGTTATCGTATTCGTACTCTTTAGTATTTTCGTATCCGTTTCCGTTTTTTTATATTAGTTTATTTTTCGTTGATTCGAGATTAGTATTTTCGTTAAATGTTGTATTCTGCCTCGTTCGTATTTTTACAATGAATTTATTCGTTCATTCGTTTTTACGTTGTTTTTTTTTTCGTTGTTTTGATATTCGTATTTACATTATATTTTCCATCATGCCGCGTTTGTATTTTCGTAAGAAATAAATCTTCGTTGCTTTATGATCATTCGTATTTTCGTGTCTAATTTCATTTGATTGTAACAACGTTCTTTTGTTGATTTTTTTTTTGTGTTCGGTATTTTCGTTATTTCTATGTTTTCGTTTCTTTTTTCTTTCGTTGTGTTCTTTTACATTTAATAGTTTCGTATCTTCGTAGTTTTCCATATTCGTTATTTTTGGAAATATCGTTATTCGTTATTATTTGCGCTAAACCATTTGTTTATTCGTAGGTTATCGAATCAACGAAAATAACGAATAATGACGGAAAACGTATTCGTTACGAAAAAAATTGCACATGTCTACTGCTAGGTGTTGAGTCTGAGCAGCCAAAAAATACGTTTTAGGATGTTGGACAGCAAGGCCTCCCCTATCCTTTCTGTACTGAAGGGTAGCTAGGCTAATCCTGGCTGTCTTCTTCTTCCATATCAGGCCTCTCATCAATGCTTCAATTTGTTTAAACCATTTGTTCGTAATCCACATAGGGGAATTGTGGAAGACGTATAGGAGCTGTGGTGCCCATATCATTTTAATTAGATTTGCCCTTCCTACCACCGATAGTGGGAGTTTACACCAACTGTTGGATTTCTCCTTCTGTCTAGCCAATAGTGGGCCCAGATTTAGCTGGAGATACTCCGCCGGATCTGGAGATACCACCACTCCTTGGTATTTAAAACTGTTGCTTATAACAATCTGCTCTGCTCCATGTGGCAGTGGTCCCTCCATTTTGTCTATAGGCATCAGGATTGACTTTGACCAGTTAATAGCAAACCCCGAGAAGCAACCAAACTTCCCAATGATCTGCATCACTGCCTGTAGCGATGCAGAAGAGTCGCCTAAGTAGATTAGCGCATCGTCTGCATACAATGATATCTTATCTTCCCTCTGACCCCTACGGAATTCCACCACCTCGGTGGAGTTGCGAATAGAGGTAGCCAGGGGCTCAATTGCCAATGCAAACAGCAATGGGGACAATGGGCACCCCTGCCGGGTACCTCTATAAAGCCTAAACGCAGATGAAAGATTGTTATTGATACAGAGTCTGGCTCTGGGTTCAGAGTACAGCACCTTCAACCATTCTATAAACCTGTCTCCCATTCCGAATCTTGCCAAGGTCTCCAGGAGGTAGGGCCACTCCACACTGTCAAATGCTTTAGCAGCGTCCAGCGACAGAATGGCCCTACCTCCCGGGTTGTCCACCGACATCTGCAAATTCAAATAAAGTCGCCGAATATTATCCGCCGTGGAGCGAGATGGTATAAAGCCACATTGATCTCTATGTATCAGTTTTCCTATCACCCGTGATAACCTTGAGGCCAATATTTTGGCCAATAGCTTGACATCTGCATTTAGCAAGGATATTGGGCGATAGGAATGCAGCAACAGTTTATCCTTTCCTGGCTTTAATATGACGATAATTATGGCTTCCTGCATGCTCTCTGGTAGGGTACCTGTTTCAGTTACCTCCTGCAAAGTCTGCACCAAGGGGTGGCAGAAGCATCTCTTCATACTGAGAGTATACCTCTGCCGGTATGCCATCTGGTCCTGGGGACTTATGTAGAGAAGCCTCGTGCAGGGCGTTCTTCAGCTCTAACTTAGTGATGGGCGAGTTTAACATTTCCCTATCAGCTTCAGACAGCTGTGGAAAGGTACATGATTGCAGGAAATCAGTCATATCTAAAGGGCTGTATCTAGCTTTAGAGGAGTATAGTTCCTCATAGAAGTTTTGGAAATCCTTCAGGATATCAGGCCCTGTGGTATGCAACTCCCCTGTATTCGCCTCTATTGCTGTAATATTTGAGGTTTCCCGCTGCCCCCTTATTATAAGGGCAAGGAGGCGTCCCGTGTTTTCCCCTTCCTCGAAATAACTTTGTTGTTGGAAATATCTGCTCTTCTCTGCTGCCGTTAATAGAACTGAGTCATAGAGGGATTGTGCCTCCCTCCAAGAGTCATGCCTAGCTTGAGAAGGATTTGCAACCAGAGCTTGTTCCCTAGCTTTCAGTTCATCTCGTACCCTTTTTTCCCATTCCTTAGAGCGAGTTTTGATACCCGAGATCTCCTTTATCAGGCAGCCCCTCATGAATGCTTTAGGTGCATCCCATACAGTCGCTGCGCTAGCAGAACCCCTATTAAAGTGATAGAACTCCCGTATAGCCTCCCCTGTACCATCCGTGGGTGGTAGCAGGGTCAGCCAATATGGGTTCACTTTCCAGGGCATGCGGTCCGATGTCATAGTGACATTGAGCTTTACCCAAAATGGCGAATGATCCGATAGTAGACGGGGCTCGTAGGTCGAGTCCACTATCCGGTGCATTAGCAACTCATTCCCCAACCCTAAATCAATACGGGAGAGTCCATCATGTGTGGCAGAGTAGCATGAATAGCATCTCTCATCTACATGCCTCTCTCGCCAGACGTCATGGAGTCCTATTTAAGAGAGCAGTGAAGCAAAGGCTGTTTTGTTGGCCCTCTGCCCTATCCCTCTAGATTAAAAAGATATTCTGTCCAGACTTCTATCTAGTGTGTTGTTAAAGTCGCCTAGTGTTAATACCGGTACATCTGGGGAGAGTGCCATAAATTGCGCCAGATTCCTAAGTGGTGCTGCCGTAAACGGTGGAGGGACATATATTGAAGCAAGAATACACACCAGACCATTAATTTTACACAGTAAAAAAACATATCTGCCCTCTCTATCTATCTGCTGTTGGAGACATTCAAAAGTTACATTAGCTGAGATCATCACACCTACTCCTCTGGAATAGGAGCAGCGTGTTGAGTGGTATTGCACTGGTTATTTTCGTGTATTCAATAAATGTACCAAATCATGCCGCATATGTGTTTCCTGCAGACAGATTACCTGAGGTTTCATTTCATCAAAATATTTAAATATCGCCTTCCTTTTGACTTTGTCCCCTAGACCCCTGACATTCCATGACATCAGCATTATACCCTTATTATTCCAATTCGCCATTACCCCTGCCGGAGAACCGTTCTATATGAGCCATCAAAGGAAAAATAAATAAATAAATGTGAAAAACAAGCTTAATCTACAACCTTTCCCGCCATTTCCATGTAATAATAATACCTTGTGTTGCCCCTTCTTCCAGTGCTTATTTGTGGCACAATTCCATTCATCTGACAAACCTATGTAGTCTGCATAACAATCTTTATATTTAAACATTATATCAATATATATTGGTGGTGTGACCCCCTCTTCCCTCCCTATCCCCTCCTCCCCCTCCCATTCTCCCTCCCAGCCCTCCCTCCCCCCTTCTCCCATCCCCCCCTGCCCAGCTGGGCCTACCCTTGGGGCTATAACCACTTCACTCCACCCACCCCTTCTCACTTTCTCACTATCATTCATCCTGGGAACTCCTCCTCCCCCCTTGTTAGTGGTACTATCCTAGTGTTCCCTCACCCCTATCTACTCTTCCCTTCAGGGTTCCTCCTTCTATTGTAACTATTTAATCTTTCTCTTCCCTTCCTCTCTGCCCCCCCCTTCCTCTCCTCTCCCCATTACCCGGTGCTGTGTTTTACTTCCTTCCCTCTACCCCCCCTTTGTGATTTAATTAATTTGGAATGAAAAAAACAACAAAAAAACCCCAGAAGTGGTTATCTTAGTTTCTTATTTTCTGGTTCTTAAGTTTTATGTCTCTCTCTTGTTTTCTTCTAACCATTTTTCTACACTCGTTGGAGAGTCAAACAATCGAAAACCATCTGCTGTGGTTACTCGTAAGCGGGCGGGGTATAGCAGGGCATAAGTCATCTTATGTTGTTGAAGAATTTGCTTAATCAGTCTAAAGGCCGCTCTTTGTCTTTGAAGGTCCGGTGAAAAATCCTGATATAGTGAGATCTTTGACCCTTTATAGGCAATCTCTCCTTTTCTCTAGCTTTTCGAAGCAGGGTTGCTTTGTCGCCATAGTTGAGCATTTTCATAAGCATCGGTCTTGGATACCCGCTTTCCTGTCGGGGCCTAGTGGGGACTCGGTGGGCTCTTTCTATACAAAAGAAAGGTGAGAATGATGCAGCTCCAAACTCCTCCCTAAGCCATCTTTCCAAAAAAGCGACGGGATCAGCTCCCTCACTCTGCTCCGGCATGCCTATTATTCTAACATTACATCTCCGATTTCTGTTCTCTAGTTCATCAATTTTTGCGGCCTGAGTGTCTATTTGTTTCTTTAGTCCCAGAACTTCTTGTCTTAGTGGCAGTAAAATGTCCTCAGCAGCGCTTACTCTCTCCTCCAAGCTGGCAGTTCTTTTCTCTGTCTCTTTCAGCCTTCCCCCCATTGAGACTAACTCTTCTTTAATGCTTTTCGAGACAGGATTGTATCGAGGCACAGATCTGGGGTAGGGTACAGAAACATTTCTGCAGCATTGAAGTGCCCAATGAGCACAGTGGCCTCCATCATCCATAAATGGAAGAAGTTTGGAACCACCAGGACTCTTCCTTCCTAGAGCGGTCAGCCCTGCCAAACTGAGCTATCAGGGGAGAAGGGCCTTAGTCAGGGAGGTGACCAAGATTCAGATGGTCACTCTGACAGAGCTCCAGCATTTCCCTGTGGAGAGAGGAGACATTTTCAAGAAGACAACCATCTCTACAGCACTTCACCAATAAGGCCTGTATGTAAAAGGTCAGTCTCTGGTCTGGTGAAACAAAGATTGAACTCTTTGACCTGAATGGCAAGCTCAATGTCTGGAGGAAACCAGGCAGCGCTCATCAACTGGCCAATACCATACCTACAGTGAAGCATGGTGGTGGCAGGATCATGCTGTGGAGATGTTTTTCAGTGGCAGGAACTGGGAGACAAGTCAGGATCAAGGAAAAGATGAATGAATGAATGAAAACTTATATAGCGCAGCACATGCAAACTTAATCGCCTCTGGGCAATGCAACAATGTACAGAGACATGGGATAGAAACAAGGCCAAGGATAAATCCAAGGAAATCTAAGCTTACTTACCAACCAGACTTGAAGTCATGCTAATATGAATGGTAGTCATTGAAAATCATGGGGAATGACTTGTCTTACGACTTTGCAGTCCCAAGTCGTAGGACAAGTTGTACAAGTGTGAAAGGGGCCTAACAGTATGCATTAAAAACAGGGATTTACACATACATGTGTAAGATACAGAGCCCTGCCAAGGCACCCTGGTATTTGTAGTCCTGTCACTAACTGGTGAGTGACTCCACAGTGGAAACACATGCATTCTGATGGATAGATGAAGGGCAGATGGACTAAAGGGAGCCTGCCCCTTCTTAAAGGTACAGGGGCACACTTAACACCCAGCACATAGCACTATGGCTCCAACGATATCAGTGCGTTGCCTGACCAATATAACAGCATTACAAAAAAGGGGTCCACTGCCCCCACCTATAACTGGCCATTGCAGGTTTTTGTAATAATGTACAGAGACATACTTAATGAAAACCTTCTCCAGAGCGCTCTGGATCTCAAACTGGGGTGAAGGGTCATCTTCCAACAGGACAACGACCTTAGGCACACAGCCAAGATAACAAAGGAACGTCTACAGGACAACTCTGTGAATGTTCTTGAGTGGCCCAGCCAGAGTTCAGACTTGAACCCAATGGAACATCTCTGGAGAGATCTGAAAACGGCTGTGCACTGAGGCTCCCAATCCAACTTAAAGGAGCTTGCGAGTTCCTGCAAAGAAGAATGGGAGAAACTAGCCAAAAATAGGTATGCCAAGCTTGTAGCATCATAGGATAGAAGAAGATTCTGGACTGCCGCACTACTTAAAACGATGTCTTTCTTCTACAAATGAAATTCAAAAAACAACCAAAACGATGCAGTCAAAATTAAATAAAGACATCATTTTAATGAGTGCGCAGTCCAGGATATTCTTCTATCCAATGCACCTGTGCATAGCCAGCACCCCTTTGGTTTAGTGGGATGGAAGCAAAGCCAAGGGATCAGCAGTTTTTTAGAGCGGTATCATCTCTCACTGTTAGCATCATACTCAATAAGACTTGAGGCTGTAATTGGTGCTAAAGATGCTAAAGGTGCTTCAACTAAATATTGAGCAAAGGCTTTGAATACTTATATACATTTTTTTATTTTTTTTATTTTTGTAATACATTTGCAAAGATTTCAAACAAACTTCTTTCACATTGTAAATATGGGGTATTGTTTGTAGAATTTTGAGGAAAATAATGAATTTTATCTATTTTGAAATAACGCTGTAAAATAACAAAATGTTGAAAAAGTGAAGTGCTGTGAACACTTTCCGGATGAACTGTATTTGTTCTGATGGTGCTATAATCTACAAAAAATTATTGGGAAAGTAGCAAATATTCATACAACGCTATGCTTGTAAATCATAACAATTTGTGCAAATATAGTTTCACTAAAAATAATCATCATTAAAAGATATCACAAATTCCAACATTTTGTAACGTTCTTTTGTTTTATATAGATATCTTTCATATTACAAAAAGCATAGGGTTATGTTCAAAAACAAGGATTTTTGTCTGTTGGAATCTCCTTTATGGTAATAATAAAAGTGTTATATGCAGCTGCATTGGATGTGCTAAATGATGTCATTATTTTGGAATATTATAGATAGTCTTTCATTGACTAACCACACTTATGTATTAAGTACAATTATAATAACATTAATAAACAGCTGTAAATTGCTTAATTTGCTGATCATTAGATTTGTGGACACGCCAATTCTGTCTTCAGATATGAAGTATGATAATGTTTCCACAAGGCTAGGCTAATCCTATACAGTATGTAATTATTTAAAAGACTGAAAAATATATGTGCAAATAGACTTGTCATCATAGAAAAAACTGCTACATATACACTGTATTAGAGTATATCTACAAAACATCTAGCATTAGAATTATATTAGACAAAGGCGCATTTAGCCAGAAATACCCCCATTTAGCCAAGGTACCAATGCAAAAAAGATCACTCCTACTAATAATTGGGACTATATCACATTTTCTAATGGCATTATCTTTAACCACTTCAGCCCTGGAGGATTTGGCTGCCCAATGACCGGGCCATTTTTTGCGACTCAGCACTGCGTTGCTTTAGCTGACAATTGTGTGGTCGCGCGACATGGCTTCTAAACAAAATTGACGTCCTTTTTTTCTCACAAATAGAGATTTATTTTGGTGGTATTTGATCACCTCTGCGGTTTGTATTTTTTGCGCTATAAACAAAAAAAGAGCGACAATTTTGCTATAATAAATATCCCCCAAAAATATTTTTTTTTCCTTCAGTTTAGGCCGATATGTATTCTTCTACATATTTTTGGTAAAAAATAAATAAATAAATAATACTTTTTGATCACTCTTTTGACTCTTGTTTTACATTCATTCATTTTTGACCAGTGTACATGTTGATAAATTCTTTAATCAATGAATAATTAAAGACATTATAATAATAAAATGGTTGTATTTGTCTTCTTATTATTAGGCTTATCTTCAGTGTATTCTAGGATTTCTCCTCACTTGCTACAGTTTAGTAAATGTGAGTTGCATTTGAGATTTGGTGATTACACAGGTACTGTAACCTCAACCCCATATAACACTGGGGTCATTTCACTAAATTAGTTAAATAACTACTGAAAAAATGTGGTAAAATAACGCATGCGATAAATCATATTCAAATGTGCAATTCACCAAGAATTTTGTGGTAAATAACTCATACGATAAAGACTTGGTAATGTGGAAATTGCTGCATATTTTCATGCAGTCATTTATCGCATGGTAGCTGGTTGTTGAGGAGCGGGCTAGGAAGCTTAACAACCGATCACTTATCAGCTGTCACTGGGTTTTTCGCGGAAAGCTGAAAGTAAGCAAAACATGCCAACATTTAAAAATGCCCCCCCAAAGCACCTTGTCCCCATGTTGATGTGGGCAATGACCTCCTCCCCACAACCATAGCCAGTGGTTGTGGGGTCTGCAGGTGGGGGCTAATCAGACTCTAAAAGCCCCCTTAAAGAAGGGTGCTCCAGATCCCAGCTCTTCATATGAATGAGTATGGGTTACATAGTTCCCCTATTCATACACCAAAAAAAGGTGTAGTTAGGCAGTCTTTTATTTAAAGTAATTTACTTTAAAAAAATGTCCCCTGGGTAGATCCATCATTAATCACGATGCTTGCCGCCACAGATGACCAATAAAAAAAAAAACAGTCTAATTCTGCCCAAGGCTCTGCCGTCTGACCATTCTTAAATAACAAGGTGGCAGGGGACACTCAGTGATGTCACTGGCTGGCCCCGTCCCTTGTGAAATCATCTACCCAGCATGTCCCTGGATGATGACGTCACAAAGGGGCAGGGGTCACCCTGTCATTTTTTTTCTTAATTTTCTTTACATTTTAATTCACTCCACAGCCATGTTCATTATATTGCCACTGAAATCTTAGGTGAATTCCAATACACTTAAAAGTTATGTTAGCCTCTTTAACAAGGGAAAGTTTTCCTCCTGTTTTGGTGTCCTTACTGACTGCTTTCCCCCTTCCCTTATGATTACTTTAATTTCATCTTGTCAGCAGAGAGCACTGGGGAAGGGAGAGAGTTGGGATGACAGGGGGTTTAGCTGTAGGTTTGAATTTTACAGCTGGGGGAGTTAATGCCAAACAGCATAAAAAGAAAGAGCTATGTGATTAAAGCTGTCAATATACAGGGCAATTTTCTTTCCAGCAAGCCTGAGCTGAAGGAAAGAAAATCGCTCAATTACCCTATCAGCACAGTCAGTGTTGATGGGGTATCCCTCCCATGGAGCCATTGTGTTCTCCTAATAAGGGGGGGGGGGGGCGCAGGGAGCCATTCCTTTAGGAAGAACACAATGATTATTGCTAACTGCTAGAAATCTGACATGCTGGCTGTACCCAAGTCAATTGATGGATCAACTTGGGTGCAATCAGCATGCCCATAGAAGAATAGAAACTCAGCTGGTCCATGCTGAATGGGAAGAACTTCCAATCATATATGGCTAGCTTTAGGCAATAACTGGCTCATACCAGTAATTCCCCAGACTAGTACTCCCAGATCACTCAGTCTTCTGACTCGCTTAGCTACCTTGACTCTCCTAGAACTATGGACACATAATCTCTCCTCCATCATGGAGTGCTGTCTTCTAAGTGGAGCACACCTCTCTCCTAACAGGATTGCTAGACTATGCCCATTTCATTTATTAGGGCTATGTGCACCTTACTCATAGTCTGTTGGTCTCCTGTAAGACACAGCCAGTGTTGATGAGAGTAACATTCCCATGGAGCCATTGTGTTCTCCCAGCAAGGGGGTGGGGAGCCATCCCCGCAAGGAGAACACAGTGATTATTGCTAGTTGCTATATTAGATCAATCACATTGGGTACTTTCAGCATGTTCATACATGGTTTGAATCTTGGCTGGTCACTGCTGAACTGCCTATGGCCAGATTTAGGCTGGGTTCACACATATGCTAATTGGATCCAGCTTACACTGCATCCAATGCGCAGAACATTTGAAAATATGTTATTTTCAATGGGTCTGGTTCATTTGTTGCATCCACACTCCGCATTGCACAAAAAACGTGTGCATTTTCTAGGTAGTGCGGTGCGAATTGCTAGCACATAATTTTCAATGAGAACACATCTGATTCGCAGGCCAACTGATGAACAGGCATTCTCTCCCCCTCCTCCTACACTTCTCCCCTCTCCCTGATCAACTGATCCGCAGCTACAATGGAGAGGAACTGCTGAATTAACCAATTTTCTCTTCGCAGGGAAACCGGAGCTACAATTTGCACCGGACTAGTGTGAACTCAGCCTAAGAAGACATTATATTTGAGGCCCTAATCTAGGCTTTCACTTTTGGGATTTTTTTTTTTGTATTGCACTCAGTTTGAAGCTTTATTTTTTATTTCAAAAGTTTTAATTTTATTGTAAAGAAAAACATACATATGCATTCTGAACATTGGTACAATATGAGAGGTATTTGTTCTTACAGGATAAGAAACAGGGGGATTTCAAGATGAAGTCCAGGGGAGTTAACAATTACGTGAAGCACTGAGTCGTAAACTGGGGAAAGATGGGCAACAGGAAGCCAAAGATTATGACAAGGTCTGGCAAGAGTACGGCGCTCACAGAGGGACCACTTTGGCACCCGGCACCCCCAAGGTGTGGGTCTCCTTCCCCCCCGCCCTTCAAAAAATGTTGGCTTCCTATGGACAGGATATTTCAACAATACAACCGTGAAACAAAACTCCAAATGTTCATATACACTTCTGTTACACAATGTATTCGGGAGCGAAATGAAGCATAGATTAAGTTAAGAAAAGAGAGAAAGAGCAGAGAGTGGAGAGAGAAATAGGGATTAAGAATTGCCTAACATTAGGTTGTGGGGGGTCACAGTCTGGCCTAGAGATGGTAGAGAGAGAGCTGCCTACATGTTGTGCCCAGGGTTCATATATGGCTTCAATTTCTTTTTACCATGTCCAAGAGTATACTTGAGAGCTTTTCTTGTGCCATTATCCAGGACATTTTCAGTTTTGCTGCTTTAATGGAAATTGTTGGTTGTTTCCATGCTTTGGCTACTGTTAGTTTGGCACTCACTAAAATAAAGTGAATCAGCCGCCGCGTGGGCGAGGGAACTCCTGGGATCTACTTTTGGGAATTTGATTGTTGGAGAGAAGTTTACAGGGCACCTCTATGGTGCCACATCTATCCTGATGTTCTGTTTAGAGAAATTTAGCACCTTGCTATCATGATTGTAAGCAGAAAAGTTGATTGATTACCCGACTATGGAAAGAAAAATTTCCCCCAAGTAGTTCCTTGACAAAAGAGAGAATTGTAGGCAGGTGCTCAGCCTGGCTACCTGACATTCAGGTTATCTGGGTACATCTAGCCACTTTCCCCAAAATTAGGACCTAGAGTCCTGGAGTAAAAGTAGCATTTTATTTTTGGTCGAATTCTAAAATTTGGTGTCATAACTGGTGTTTTTATTGACTAACCCTGTCTGGGGGCCCCCTGAGGGCTGTACAACCCCAGTTATGTCAAGAGGTTATCAAATGTAAAATACAGCAAGTATCTAGCAACTGGTAAAAAATGTATGTACTCATGTGTCTCTATTAGAAAAATATGAAGCTATAATATTATAAGTATATTGAGATGGTATATGGCAGGGATACATAGGGGGAGATTTACAAAATTTGTTGCAACTGTGCATATTATCTAATCAGCTTCTAACTTCAGCTTGATTATTTAGGCTTTGACAATAAAACTAGAAGCTAATTGGTAACTATGCACAGCTGCACCAAATTATGTGTGCACCAGTTTTGGTAAATCTCCCCCCATAGTATCTAGCTCAGAAGACCAAACTGTGTTCACGTTTACATCTATTTTCTAGACCCCCCACTGTCTACTGTCTAATACTCACAGCATCGATTTTATATTAACTTATTTTTGGGATTTTCAATACTTGTACAATATCACTTTAAAAAAATAAAAAATATTTATGCAACCCTGGCATTGGGCATTTGATCGAAGATTTTATAGATAACATGTGATTTTGTTTAATCCTATTTAACTATTGCTAATATATTATTGGGTACAAGTATATTTACACAATTAAAGTACCGTATCTTGTTTCTACAGAGATTTCTTGATTCCGGTGTTTTGACTTTTGACAGAAAATACTATTTCTCCTGTATTTTAAATTTTAGTTATAGTGTAAGCAACATGTGGTTTTCCAGTTGGTGATGAAATATAAATCCCAGCACTCTATGCCTGTTTCCAGTGGCTGTAGGTCAACAGTAATTGAAAAGCTGCAAGAGAGTGCGTGCTGGCAGCCAAACATTTAACTGGGGAATGTTCTAAGGAAGCTTTGAAGGAGGAAATATCTTAGAGTCAACAAGAAGGCCAAAAGTGAGAAAATAAAGATTCAGCAGAAATATATGATATTTCCTTCAAATAGGCAAACTATGCCCTACATATTGACATTGTTTGCTATATTCTAGGCATTTATGAATAACATTTGTCTTTCATCGCTATTTTATCCAAACTCTTCACAATCCAGCTTTCTTTTACAAGATCTCAGTGCTAATCTTTTTGCCTAAATATAAAGTGTACTAGCAAAAGGGTGCCTGCTTGTTGAATGGTATCAAATTAAAACGCCCCAATGGTACAAAAACCTTGGTGTGCTAATATAACAAATACTGTGATGATCTGAGTAACTGAGACGACTGACTAATAACTTAATACATATTTAAAAAAATATGTTTTCAATATACATATATAGTCTATTTCTTCTAAAATGTTGAATTATATGGAATTGTGGAAAGTATATCTGTTAATTAGTACAGTGAGCAGACTACAAAATATATTTTTCAGACTGTAACCAGATAAAAACAATTCTGATACATACACACTGACAGCAATAGGAGATCAACCTATCCTTTTTGTGAATTTGCAATGTTTTCTTTCAAATTCTTATCTTTTTTGATGTACATGAAGATTTTTGTGGATTACTATTAAGTATGGTTGTGATCGTGGTGCCTCCATGCTACAATTGACCAATATAGGGAAGCACAGGAAAAAGGGATGTTGGAAAGCATGAAATACTAGACTCACAGGAATGGCAAGGGAATAATGCAGCAATTGGGTTCTGGTCTAACAGGTAGTGAGGAGTACAGAGGTATCTTACAGTATTTGGATGCTGAGTTTACAGGAAAACATGAGTTATGCCATGTACACACTATCAGAATTTCCAATGGGATAAAATACGATGGAATTTTTTTCGTCGGAATTCCGTTCAAGCTGTCTTGCATGCACACTGTCAGACCAAATTCTGACCGTCCAAAACGCGGTGACGTAAAACACTACGACGAGCTGAGAAAAATTAAGTTCAATGCTTCCCAGCATGCATCGACATGCACACAGACGATCGGAATTTCCATCGGAAAAAAATAAAACATGTTCTATTTCTAAACTCCGACGGAAAAAAGTCAGATGGGGCCCACACACGGTCGGAATATCCAATGAAAAAATTCCGTCTGATCTTTTTCTTTGGAAATTCTGATCGTGTATTCAAGGCATAACAGTACAAATGAAGAACACAGAGGTTTACAGGGGTCCCAGAGGCTGTAAGTACACAGCAAGATACAGTGAAGTTGAGGGCCATTGGAAGGTCTGACAAGCAGAGGCTACCTTCCATAGGTCTTTCAAGGTGTGGCGTAACAGATATCAGATAAAATGGCGGTGGGAAAGGTATATATGGTATCCCAAAGCTAGGTGGATGCCGCCTTCCTCAGATGGGGTAATCCCAAATGATCTACAAGAATAACAGAAATGGGGAGCGCGCACACCTAGTGCATTACCAGAGATAATTTAATAAAAAGCCATTTTTGTGTAAAAGTGGGTGTAACGGAATGCACCGTGACAGACTGAGATATTCCTATGTCTAGGGTCACCTTATGTCCACTAGGGCCATAGGGTGACAAAGAATCATAATTCATATATTACAGATTGGACATTATTAATACTTCATATTTCAGGACTGAGATATCACAAGGAGTTCATGATGACATGACCAGGTCAGCCAGCCAGTGAGTCATACCTTTGTATAATAGGCTATTGAAATATCTTAAGGTGTTGGCTATTCACTGTAAAGACATTCCGTTGAAGGTGTTGATTGCACCCACTCTCACAAGACTCTGCCATTGTGTGATAAAGCTGTCTAGATAACTTATTCAACTAGATGTCTGTGTATTATTCAAGGTTAATTGAACCCTATTGATGATACAGTGCCATCATGTTTAGCTACCAATTAAAGAATTATCCTCAGTGAGTGAATAGGGGGGTGGAGATTGCATTGTCCTGTGACTAACTGCATTATGCTTGAGACTGTATAAGAAGCTGAGAAAATACCAATACATTGTCATATCTTTGAAGCAAGTGCAGAGCTTGAGTCTCGTCTTGTTTATGGGAATGGATATGGATCGTGTATCCACCGTTTACAACCTTCCATCCAACCACGACAAGCTTATCTGACACACTCCGACAATACTGCATACACGATCCATATCCATTCCCATAAACAAGACGAGACTCAAGCTCTGCACTTGCTTCAAAGATATGACAATTTATTGGTATTTTCTCAGCTTCTTATACAGTCTCAAGCATAATGCAGTTAGTCACAGGACAATGCAATCTCCACCCCCCTATTCACTCACTGAGAATAATTCTTTAATTGGTAGCTAGACATGACGGCACCGTATCATCAATAGGGTTCAATTAACCTTGAATAATACACAGACATCTAGTTGAATAAGTTATCTAGACAGCTTTATCACACAATGGCAGAGTCTTGTGAGAGTGGGTGCAATCAACACCTTCAACGGAATGTCTTTACAGTGAATAGCCAACACCTTAAGATATTTCAATAGCCTATTATACAAAGGTATGACTCACTGGCTGGCTGACCTGGTCATGTCATCATGAACTCCTTGTGATATCTCAGTCCTGAAATATGAAGTATTAATAATGTCCCATCTGTAATATATGAATTATGATTCTTTGTCACCCTATGGCCCTAGTGGACATAAGGTGACCCTAGACATAGGAATATCTCAGTCTGTCACGGTGCATTATGTTACAGTGGGTACTCACAAAATGCAACTGACAATAGGCTATAAACACAGTGCATTGACATGCACAGAATACGGGATACAGCTAACACATTTCGAGCGTGCACCCCTTTCCTCAGACCTAGGCTAGCACTTTTACACAAAAATTTCTTCTTATTAAATTATCTCTGGTAATGCACTAGGTGAGCGCGCCTTCCATTTCTGTCTTTCTACCTTACCATGCCTGCTGGTCTTTGGAAATAGGGGTAACGGATCAGAAGCAAAGCTGCAAATCTGTGAGAAATACAGAGAAAGGTCCTTAATCAGAGATCTGTCAGTATGCTAAAAGACATTTGCTATCAATACTAAGCACTTTTCTTGTTCAGAAATTCACCTTACCTTGTCTGATTATAGTAAGTGATGCTTGGACTAGTCATATTGCCTGAAATAAAGTGTGCAATTGTCCGGCTGTTGTGTTTGCATGTATCAGGATTGGGAAAATTGTGTAATAGTTGGATCTCTTGCTAACAAATCCATAATGGTGTTTATTAGGGATGAGCCGAACACCCCCGCGTTTGGTTTGCACCAGAACGTTCAAACAGACTGACCGTTCGCGCGAACATTTAGAACCCCATTGAAGTCTATGGGACTCGAACATTCAAATTCAAAAGTGCTCATTTTAAAGCCCAATATTCAAGTTATTGTTGGAAAACATCTTTGAAAACCCGAGTCTTGCCCCAGGGAACATGTATGTATCAATGGAAAAAGTTTTAAAAACAGTCGTTTTTTCAGGAGCAGGACTCTTGAAAAAACGACCGTTTTTAAAACTTTTTTTCCATTGATACATGTTCCTTTGGGCAAGACCCGGGTTCTCAAAGACGTTTTCACAGGCAAACTATAGACACCAAGCAGGTACAATATTTAAAGGAATTTTTATTTTAATTTAAGCATCATTAAAATCACTGCTCCAGGAGTAGTGATTTTAATGATGCTTAAATAAAATAAAATAAAATAAAATGTCTTTAAATATTGTACCTGCTGGGTGTCTATACCTGTGATAACATCTTTAAAGGGGTGGTTCCCCTAAAAATAAACTTTTAACATTGCATTTCTCCTCTTAATCACATCTAGAATCGGCTGATATTTAAAAAAAAATCCGTCCGTACATACCATTTTCTTCATGTAGTCTCACCGCCGCTTCCGGTATGATGGTTGGGGACAGGCATCCAATTGACGCATACAGCGCGTCACGAGATGCCGAAAGAAGCCGAACGTTGGTGCGGCTCTATACTGCGCATGCGCATTAACGTTCGGCTTCTTTCGGCATCTCGTGACGCGCTGTATGCGTCGAT
This sequence comes from Rana kukunoris, assembly GCA_029574335.1. NCBI lineage: Eukaryota > Metazoa > Chordata > Amphibia > Anura > Ranidae > Rana > Rana kukunoris. Next base: position 129,581,915 of record CM056051.1, read on the forward strand.
CGGATGCTTGTCAATCAAGTAGGCACGCCCTACCCCGACCGTCAGACCCGGAAGCGGCGGTGAGACTACATGACGAAAATGGTATGTACGGACGGATTTTTTTAAAAATACCAGCCGATTCTAGATGTAATTAAGAGGAGAAATGCAATGTTAAAAGTTTATTTTTAGGGGAACCACCCCTTTAAATAGCACAATCACCTGCCTGCCAGTAAATTAGGAAGAACTGATCTAGCTAAGCTATACAGTGTATAAATATATGTACAACTCCTAGGGATGTATATATATATCCTCTACACACTGTAAATTAAGCTAAACTGACTAGCCTGCCTGCTCTATCTATCTATATAAAAAGACTATGGGCCAGATTCAGGTAGATGGGAGCATCTTTGCTCTGGAGTAACGTTTCTCATTTACGTTACTCTGGCGAAATTTTAGGAGCAAGTGCTGTTATTCATGAAGCACTTGCTCCTAAAGTTGCGGCAGCGTATCATAAATGAGCCGGCGGAATTCAAATTGGGCGGGTACGGTGCGTGTATTATTTAAACTAAGCGCGATCCCGTGGCGAACGTACTGCGCATGCGTCGACTGTCAATGCATCCCAGTGCGCATGCTTCAAATTCTGTCAGTGAACGTCAATGACGTCAAATCCCCATTCATGGACGTTTTACGCAAGCAACGCGATTTTTTTTTTTTCGTCACGATGACGACGGCTATACTTAACATAGGATACTCCACTAGGGGGCTGCTTTATCTTTACGCTGCGTATCGCTTACGGAAACGTCGGAAAGTCACTGCGTCGCGCCCGAATACGATCGTGAATTGCCGATTCCCGCTGATTAACATATTTTTTCAGCGTAAATCAGCGGGAACGCTCCCGGCGCCATTTTTAAATTAAAGTTGCGATGCAATGGCGAAATTCAATTACGCCGATCGCATCGGAACTCCAACCCGGCGTTTCTTGTTTTCTGGTTACAGAAAACAGAAACGCCGGCTTAAAGTGACAGTTAGGCTGGAGTATCACTGATACTCCAGCCTAACTCTACCTGAATCTGGCCCTATCTCTCTGTCTCTCTGACTGATCTCTGTTCAGCGCTGTAACACACTACACAAGGCCGCCCAGCAGGCGGCCTTATATAGTGTGGGGCGTGTGCTAAAACCCTGAGCCATAATTGGCCAAAGCCACTCTTTTTTGTGCGCTGTGATTGGCCAAGCATGCAGGGTCATAGTGCATGTTTGGCCAATCATCAGCACGCAATGCCGCAGTGAATTATGGGCCGTTGCGCGTCACTCGGATTTGGCACGAACGACCCGTTTTGTTCGAATTTCGTCGAACGTACGAACAGACAATGTTTGAGTCGAACATACGTTCGAATCGAACGCGGAGCTCATCCCTAGTGTTTATATATGAACAGCATTTAACATGTGATAGAATATCTGTGTGTATTAGGAAAAGGTTAATCTCCAAAATGAGAAATATATTGGCAAACTTGTAAGGAAAAATTAGCCTCAGATTAAATCATAATTCAACATGTTAAAATAATTTTCTAAGCAGAAAAGGTAATAATTATCTCAGAACTTGCTTACCTAGGCCCGGATTCACAAAGCACTTATGCCGACGTATCTCGAGATACGCCGCGTAAGTGTAAATATGCGCCGTCTTATCTATGCGCCGTACCCATAGAACTAGGATACGCCAAAAAACTAACTTCATCCGACCGACGTAACTTGTCTACGCCGGCGTATAGTGGGCGCATAGTTACGATGGACACATTTGGAATTCCCATTGATTATCGATGCAAATATGCAAATGAGGGAGATACGCCGATTTAAGCGATTTGCGTAAGGGTTAGGTCCGGCGTTATGTTATTCCCCATATAGGAGGCGCAACTCATGCAAAGGTATGGACCAGGGAACAAACGCAGCCGTAGTACGTGAATAGGGCTGGGCGTAGGTTACGTTCACATCATAGGCAGTGATTCAAATGTGAGCATGTGCACTGGGATGCGTCCAAGGTACGACGCATGCGCCGTTCATTTTTAGTACTTGTTTGAAGCTCAGGCCATCATTTGCATGGGGTCACGCTTCATTTAAATGTATCACGCCCACTTCCAGCCCACTTCCACCTACTTTGACTTACGTCGGCTTACGCCGACGACTATACGCTACGCCGGCGCAACATTGGGAGCATTTGCTTTGTGAATTCCATGCTTCCCTCTCAGCGTTGCACCAATGTAGCGTAAATAAGATACGCTACGCCGGCATAAAGATGTGCCGATGTATGTGAATCCAGGCCTTAGTCTTTTACTAGCTGTTATCTTTGTGATAGATCTGTTTGCTTAATGGTCATCTAAATGTTTCTCCAGAAGTGTAGATATTTTATTGAAAATGACAGGTGGTTAGAAGTGGAGAGAAGCAACCCTCTTAAAAGGAAGTGTGGAGGACTAGCATCCAGTGTACATTCACAAGAACAAAATGCCTATGCCTTGTACACGCGATCGGAATTTCCGTCGGGATAAGCTGTCTTGCATACACACTGTCACACCAAATTCCAGCTGTCAAGAACACAGTGACAGACAACACTACGAAGAGCCAAGAAAAATGAAGTTGAATGCTTCCGAGCATGCATTCTGAGCATGCGTGTTTTTTTCTCCGTCGAAGATGAACGGCCCAGCACGCACTCTTTTGCAGCTTTTCAATTACTGTTGACCTACAGCCACTAAAAACAGGCATAGAGTGCTGGGATTTATATTTAATCACCAACTGGAAAAACCACATGTTGATTACACTATAATTAAAATGTAAAAGACAGGAGAAATAGTATTTTCTGTCAAAAGTCAAAACACAGGAATCATAAAATCTCTGTAGAAACAAGATACAGTCCTTTAATTGTGTAAATATACTTGTACCCTAAAATACAGACCGCCGGAAATTTCCGCTAGAAATTTTTTCCATCGGAAAAAAAGAGAACATGTTCTCTTTCTAAGTCCGTCGGAATTTCCGAAGGAAAAACTCCGATAGGGCACACACACGGTCGGAATATCCGATGAAAAAAGTCAGACAGAATTCCGATCGTGTGTACGCGGCATCAGGCTTTATGTAAACTGGCCTACATTTACCCACCGATCAGTGCTCTCAGCCATTGGCTGCCGATGCTGATCCAATGATGATCAGATACTTTTTTTTCAGCATGCCTGTTTGACAGAAGACGGATGTTGGCCAGTTTCTGTTTAACTGGCAGATACCTGCTAATATTTGGCTCGTGTGTACCAAGTTTAAAATGTATGCATTGGCTAAATAAAGAATGGTAGGAAGTCTGAAAACAGAAGTAACCAACAATAATGCCGCGTACACACAATCACTTTTTGTGTTGAAAAAAAAACGTCATTTTATCTGACGAAACAAAACGACGTTTTTCAAACTTCATTTTCAAAAACGACATTGCATACACACCATCGTTTTTCCACAATGCTCTTGCAAAGCGCGGTTACGTAAGACACTTTCGACGGCACTCTGTTCCATTGAAGCTCCCATCTCATAACTTGCTTCTAAGCATGCACGGGTTTAAAAACGTCGTTTTAAACAACGTTTTGCCCACACACGGTCACTTTTTATGACACAAAAAACGACATTTTGAAAAACGACACAAAAAATTCAAGCATGTTGGAATTTTTTTTGGTCGTTTTTTTTAAGACATAAAACGCCGTTTTGCCCACACACGATCATTTTAAATAACGTTTTTTAAAACGTCGTTTTTTTTCATCACAAAAAGTGATCGTGTGTACGCGGCATAAGGGTCCTGGTCATCACTCCATGCGAATGTGTAATATATAATGCTGCTTATGTGTAATCAATAAAATTGTGCCTTATTAGTTCTGAGACATTAAAATGTACAAACAGAGCTGTACATCAATGATAAGATTTAATTTGTGTAGCTGGCTTAGGAAAGACTGGCAAATGATTTCAGCAATTATAAAAAAAAATTGTAGTGCTATAAATAATATGTAAATAAACAAATGCATGAAATACTGTTTTCAGTTGTAAGTAAGATTATCTGGTATTAACAACAAAGTAACTACTCCTTTAAATGGTTTCTTCTTTTTCAATCTGTAGTTAAAACATCTAAAAAGATTTATTTGTGATTGATGGAAACTGATGTAAACATTTTTTATTGCTAGACTCAACATTTCTATAGAAAATGTTAATCATAATACTTAGAAAAAAGGCCTGCAATACTAGCTTAACTTGTTTGCAAGTTTGTGTTGCTTTAGGAATTAGATTTTCTTTTAACCCGCATGCAAATAACTTCCTTGGATGCCTGATTATGATTGGTTTGCCTTTCATGTACTGTGTTTGGTCAGAGCTCTCAGTTATAATTTCTCAGCAGAAGATATCTAAGCAACTGTATCATATGCTCCCTTATTTATGCACTATTTTATATACTTATTCAGTCTAGATAAAATAATGTTTCAAAGTGAATAAAAAATGTGTCAAACCAAATGACCTCGATCCAGCCTCTGAATATTCTGCCATACACATTTGGACTGGTTGAAACCACATGTGAGAAGGGTAGTGAAAGGTCTGGAGACATTCCTGATTCCCTGGCATCGACTAATATCATGGATCATGATAGAAATTGGCCTAGAAATTCCAGCCTGAGCAAAAAGACTAATGCTGAGCATACTTGCTGGAGCCCAGACAGAGTTTAAGACATATGATTGTTAAAGCGACAATAAAGTCAGGATTTTTTTTTCTTTAAAAACAACAAACATGTTATACTTACCTCCACTGTGCAGTTCGTTTTGCACAGAGTGGCCCGGAAAGCTGTCTTCTGGGGTCCCTCGGCGGCTGTCTAGGCTCCTCCTCGCAAAAGCTTTCCATCTTCATGCGAGGGCACTCGCACAGTGGAAAGCTTTTGCAAGCGCGCTCCCGTGATACAGCGGCGGCCATAGCCGCCGACTGTATCACTCGGCTCCGCCCCCCCTAACTGTGGGGGGAGGGGGGGTGACTGGGGGAGGTGACCAATATGTGTCCCTATGTACAAGGGACACAGATCGGTCTCCCCTCCAGAGACATGATGCTGTCTCTGTGTAAAACGGCAATGAGAGATGATCTCATATGTTTACATATGAGATCATCTCTCATTGGCCGCACAGATCGCATCGCAAACGGACACTCTGTTTTGCCGTTCGCGGCGATCTGTGATTGTCTGTGTCCAAGGGACACGGTCAACACAGAATTTCCCCGCGGCACGCTCTGGAACGTGCTAGTGACAGGCCGTCGATTGACGGCCTGTTGGATATTTAGATCCGCGCTGAAGCCGTCATTCGGCTATAGCGTCTATCTCAACAGGTTAACACACTTTAACACATGTAAAGTCTCGTTTTTTTTCTATTTAAATAATAATCATGTCATACTTACCTACTCCTGCCTGGATCCTCCTCTTCTTGGGTCCCTGGCTGGAACTCCTGTCCCCTCTCTCCTGTTGAGTGCCCCCACAGCAAGCAGCTTGCTATGGGGACACCTGAGCCGAGCTGCAGCTCTGTGTATCCATTCAGATACAGAGCTTCAGTTCGGCCCCAACCCAATCTCTTAGTGCTTAATCATGGCATGGCTCTGTATCTGTATCTTTTTTTGGAGTACGGCTGCCCATCCCCCCTTTCTCTTCTATCAATTGCTTTGTGCATTGCCGGCACCCTTGATTCCCTGAACCGTTGCTGATTGTTTAACATACCCACCTGGAGCAGTTAATCCCTTCGTAATCGGGAAGGAGAGTCCCAGATGGCTGAGGCACTCATGAACATCACTGGATAGAGATCGGGCTCAGGTAAGTATTAGGGCGGCTGCACACAAAAGGCTTTTTATTTTACTGCATAAAATGCAGTAAGATAAAAAACGTTCTGCCTTTACAACCACTTTAAAGTAACTGTACATTAATGTTTTAATATTATAACCTTACATATAGTTACATAGTCGGTGAGGTTGAAAAAAGGCACAAGTCCATCAAGTCCAAACTATGTGTGTGATTATATGTCAGTAGTACATTGTATATCCCTATATGTTGTGGGCGGTCAGAGGCTTGTCTAATAGTTTTTTTTTTAAAAACAATTGATGCTTCCGGCTGAGACCACCACCTGTGGAAGGGAATTCCACATCCTTGCCTGCTCTTACAGTAAAGAACCCTCTAATTTTAATGAGTGGCCACATGTCTTGTTAAACTGACCATTTCCTTGTTTTCAAAAAAACACATTACATACTTCACAACTTTCTGAAAGGAAAAAGCACACAGTATTTAGGCAAAGAACATGTCCCTGCCACGTCCCCGGTTACACAAATCACAGAGATCTACTTGTAATATGCAGAAACGGATCGGCTAAAGTGTTTTTTGCCCTCTATTTTTCCTTTATATTGGCTTTTCAAAATTACAGCAATAAAAAATAACACTAGACAAAAAAAATGACAGTTATAGATTATGGCCCAGATCCACGTAGGGCGGCGTATCTTTAGAGCGGCGTAGCGTATCTTTGTTATGCTACGCCACCGCAACTTATAGAGGCAAGTGCTGTATTCTCAAAGCACTTGCATCCTAAGTTATGGCGGCGTATTGTATATGGGCCAGCGTAAGCCCGCATAATTCAAAGTAGGCAGGTAGGGGGCGTGTTGTATGCTAATGAAGCCTGACCCCATGTAGATGCATGGCGGAACGAATGGCGCATGCGCCTTCCGTGGACGTAACCCAGTGCGCATGCTCAGAATCACATCGGATAGAATGCCTAAAATACGCCGAACACTGCCTACGACGTGAATGTAACTTACGCACAGCCCTATTCGCGTACGACTTACGCAAACAACGTAAAATTTGACGGCGGTTCCGACGTCCATACTTAACATTGGCTGCGCCTCATATAGCAGGGGTAACTTTACGCCGGTCGTACGCCTTACGTAAACAACGTATATCAATGCGCCGGGCGCAAGTACGTTCGTGAATCGGCGTATCTACCTCATTTGCATATTTGACGCGTAAGTCCCCCCTAGCGGCGAGCATAAATATGCAACTAAGTTACGACAGCGTACGGCAACTTACGCCGGTCGGCTGAAGCCATATTTCTGGCGTATCTAGGTTCCTGGATACAGGGCATAGATACGACGGCGCATCTTAGAACTTACGCGGCGTATCAATAGTTGTTTGAGAATCCGGCCCTATGTCTATAGAGCACATTTTAGACAGAGAAAAAAGAGAGCAAAAACTAGGATAGTTCAGCAATTATAAGAACAATACCCTTGTTCTATAGCATTATTTCACTAGTATGTTTCCAAGTCTTCTGGGATGTAACCCACATGTCAGTGAACAGGAGAACACAATGAAGGAAATTTAGCTGCCCTAATGACCTGGGGCAATATGTGAAAGCTTATCAAACAATTTTAAGTTTCATGTAGGTCAACCAACCTTATCTGTTAATTGTTCAACTTGCATTGAGACAGTAATACGACTCCTCTTGTGTCCTATAGGAATATATTTGAATTAAATGAAACTTAGTTGTGTCTGCCATGACCTGGATGAGACTTCCAGCTGTAGGCAGTATGTGCAATTTTCCCACTATACCTGGTTTGTTAGTGATAAGTAAATACAAGTGAATACAAGTGAGCTTGGTTGAATTTTATTCTGCAGAAACATGACTAATGTAGCCTATACTATATCTAAGGAAATCTATTGTTACTATTTAGTGAATGTAAGAAATTTGTGTGTCACTGTTCCTGTGTCTTGGAATTTACTCCTGTATGATGGATCTGACTAATTCAACTTCCTAGAAGGCATTCTTAGGTACTAAAAAAAAGCAAAGAAATAGTGGATAGATGTTCAATAAAATAACTTTTCGTTGCTATACTGTATATGTGCAGAATTACACTTATTGTCATTGAATTCTCAGCTGAGAAAGAAAGAAAACGAATGCCCGTATACGATCGGAAGTTCCGATGGAAAAAGTCCAACTGACTTTTTCCATCGGAAATTCAGAATGTGTGTGTGCCCCATCAAAGTGATTCCATCGGAAATTCCGATGAATTCCATCTGAGTTTAGATAGAGAACTTGTTCTATTTTCCTCCGATGAAATTCTGTCGGAATGACAATGTGAATTTGTTCGGACAAAGGTCTGATCGTGTACGGGGCATAACTGACAGTAGCTGTGGGGTGTATTTTAAGGGTTGTTGAACACCATGGATACTCCTCTCTTTGTCATGGTACATGTTGACACCAGACCCTTTGGGCTGACATTTTATTGTTCCATTACACTTACAACAAAGCTTGTCTTTTCAGAATAAACCTTATAATAGAGATCCCTGTCATGAAGTTATACAAATGACCAAGCTAGGAAAATGCAATAACACTATAATAATCGACTTTATCTATCTATCTATCTATCTATCTATCTATCTATCTATCTATCTATCTATCTATCTATCTATCTATCTATCTATCTATCTATCTATCTATCTATCTATCTATCTATCTATCTATCTATCTATCTATCTGTCTATCTGTCTATCTGTCTATCTGTCTATCTGTCTATCTATCTGTCTATCTGTCTATCTATCTATCTATCTATCTATCTATCTATCTATCTATCTATCTATCTATCTATCTATCTATCTATCTATCTATCTATCTATCTATCTATCTATCTACTTATCTATGCCTATCTTTGTCTTGCGTTGCTTTTTATTGCCCTTTGTGTGATATGCAAGAAATGTTCTTCTTGCATGTCTAATGACAAAATGACCCATGCATACCTGTGACCACAATTTTAAAATACGTTTAAGCCAGATGACCTGCTTCTACAGGCATCTATGTACTGAGATTAAAAGAAAATATTACATTTCTGCATGTATTGTTTTTCTTTGTTTTTTACAGTTTTTCTCTATTGTTTTGGCTCATTTCTTGAAACCGAAATGACATTCTCAAAAACTCTAAGATCATTTGGCAAAACAGTCTTACAGTTCAGCACAACACTATAACTCACTTGCAAAAGCTCATATCTTTGCAAAACTGTTCACTCATGCTTCAAAACCCTATTCCTTTCCCATATAAAGAGTCAGTGCCTCCAAAATGGCAAAGATTCTTCTCAATTGCTTTGGCTCATTTCTTGAAACAGACCAGACAGACATTCTCAGCTCTCTTGGTGCTTTTGCCAAAATAACCTGGATGGTTCGGCACAACACCATGGTTCACCTTCAAAAGTTCATATCTTTCCCAAAACAGTTCACTCATGTGTCAAAACTAAATTTCTTTTTCATTCAAATAGTCAGTGCCGCCAAAATGCATCATCCCTTTGGCATTGTGTAAGCACTGCAAGTCAAAATGTTTAGATGTTTTATCTCTATGGCAGAGGACCTTTGAAATATCCCTCATGTCCACCGTTCAGTCTTAGCCCAGTCCTTCATTGACAATGGTTACTGTACAGTTTTTGTCTAGCTAACTGAATACAATTGTGTATAAAACTGAAAAATAAGAAGTTTTTAGGGTAAGAGTCGCCTCCAAGGTTTGACATCACACATTGCACTCATACTGCCAAGGAAAAATTACTTTACAGTATTGTAACAATTATAATTCACACACAAAGTAACTTCTATACATGAGACTAAAAAGAAAACGTACACAGCATAATATATGGAAATATAAACACACAAACAAAAAACACGGACAATTAGGGCCCTTTCACACGTGCGGACGAACAGTCCGCTTTTTCTAAGTCCGTAAACGGACTTAGAATGGGGCCCTATGGGAGCGGATCCATTAGCGGATGATGCATCCGCTAATATCCGCCTAAGATCCGCGTCCGTCTGGATCCGTTTTGCGGACGGAAGAAAACCCTATTTTTCTTCCGTCCGGTTAATCGGATCGGATGCAAACGGACAGACGGTCCGTTTTCATCCGATTCCCCATAGAGGATAGCGGAGGAGAGACAGGGCGGTCCCTGCACAGTGTGCAGGGACCGTCCTGTCCGCCGACAGCTGAGCGGGACCCCCCGCTGAGCCGACGGACACACACGGAGCGGACCGAAAAACGGTCCGCACCCTGTGAAAGAGGCCTTACTGTAAATTTAGCCTACAATGCTGTAAATAAAGCTCGAGTTTCACAACTACTGTAAGGCCCCTTTCACACGGGGCAGATGAGTAATGATCCGCCCCGTGAACCTCCACTTGCTCAGCGGGGATCGCTCCATTGATCCCCGCTAAGCCGGCGGATGACAGGGCGGTCCTCGCACACTGTACAGGGACTGCCCTGCCAGCTATCCGCTCTCTCCTATGGGGGGATCGGATGAACACGGACCGTCTGTCCGTGTTCACCCAATCCAATCCGCCAGACGGATGAAAAAGTAGGTTTTTCCTCTGTCACACTTTGGCGGACCGGAGCGGGTCGGATGTCAGTGGCCATGTCACCCCTGACATCCGCAGCTCCATAGAGGAGCACAGAGTGCCCATTCAGGTCTGCCTAAAAAACTGGCAGTTGGACCTGAACAGGCCACCCGTGTGAAAGAGCCCTAACATCTCTTCACTGGTCGCTGTCCTCACCCTCCCTCTCCTGGGTACTGTCCTCACCCTCCTGCCCAGCCACACGCTGCTGACTGTCTGGCCACAGATTCCCATCAACATTGCAGCGTATATCCTCCCTTGCAATGCATTGAGGGAAGAAACAAGGGAGATGTCGCAACCATCGCCTACACTGATCTCCTGTAATATTCTCACATGCAGCGTCTATTGCATGGAGCAGGGACCTCTGATCTTGAGCCTGATGCTCATACACTTTCCACCTCCAAGCGCAGAAAAACTCCTCAATAGGATTGAGGAAAGGAGAGTAAGGTGGTAGGAACACAATATCCATCCTTGGATGAGCAGTGAACCAGGCCCTGATAAGCGGGCCACGGTGGAAATTCACATTGTCCCATACAATTATATATTGTGGTAGGTGAGGCCCTATGAGACCTCTCTCATTTTCAGGGATCAAATCCAAATGAAAGCGGTCCAAGAAGATGAGGAGCTTCTTTGTATTGTATGGGCCAAGACTGGGCATGTGAGTGGCCACACCATTCTCAGAAATGGCAGCACACATAGTTATATTGCCCCCTCGCTGGCCTGGGACATCCACCATGGCCCAGTGGCCAATAAAATTACGGCCACGTCTTTGGCCCTTGGCCAGGTTGAAGCCAGCCTCATCCCCATACAATACAGTTACAGACAGCTACATAGGAATGTTCTATGTTCTGCGCAAGTTCAATATACTACTGGCCGGTATTCCAGTGGATCCAAACCTGGGGTATATGTACCCTATGCAGAGGTACTACAGGGGGTATTTGACAGAAAGGGGAATGGAAAAATTCTGAAATTACTGTAATGTTACAGTAACATTATTAGATAGATTTCCATGGGAGGCACTACTGTAATTGCAGCTCTTTGACCCTTTTACTTACTGTATTGTAGGTTATATTCTTCAAAATAAGGATTATAATGATAATTGCATCATACAGTAAGCTGCAGTTTTTACTGTAATACTGGAATACTACTGTAAACTGTATTATCAATATTGTAGAAAATAAACTATTCCATACTATTCCATAGTTTATTTTCTACAATATTTTTCTTGTCATGGTTAGTATCATACGTAACATCCCACTGAAGTAAGATACTGTAATACTGTAGGCCTATCACACACACACACACACACACACACTAAATGAATACGCAAATGAGTAAATAAACATATTTTTTGCTCTATGCACAGTGTCCTGTCCTATACATTATATAATTCCATCATTGATTGTGAGGGCATGGTTGATGACATGGTCTATAATTGTCGCCCAAATTTCATTAGGGACAGCATGGTGTCTTCGTGCTCCTCAGCTTCTTCCCCCTATTCCACCATCACGCACCCTTACTCCTCCTCCTCTTCCTCTTCCTCTTCCTTGGGCAGGCAGTTGCCCGTGTTCATCTACTTGGCCAGGTGCCTCCATGTCCAGACATTGTACTGGTCCTGCATGGTCAATCTCTATATATACATGTTTGGCAGCATTCACAATATAGTAATGGACAGTACCTGTCAGGTAACTAAACATACTGTTTGATTGGTCATCTGAGACCAACTCCTCCTTCGTTCAAGTTCTAGTTTTACCTGACTGTCAATTGCTGTAATGATTTTATCAAATGTTCCAAGAGATTCATATATGGTATTCATTGTATTGTGTTCCTGAATAATTTTGACAATTGAACAGACTATTGTGCATGTGATGACTTAAACAATGAAATGACGCTGACATGTTTTGGAGAGAACGACCATTTAGACTGAGAAATGACAATCAGTTTGGATCAACGTGATCTATTCAATTGGAAATTGTGCTAAATGTAGGTTACTTGTACTAAATCATTTGAGAAATGTACTGAGACATTGAGACATGTACTGAGACATTTGCAATTTGATGAAATGAATGAGAAATGCCATTCAGTTGTGAACAATTGCCAAGTGGTTTGGAGATTTGTCCATGTTGTTTTGAGAATTTCATTTCTGTTTCAAGAAATTAGCCAAACCAATAGAGAAAAACTGTAAGTTCAGGCTAAAAAATAATACATTTAAAACATATTTTTAATCAAATAAATGTAAAATACTGCATATAAATATTTAATATTTAACTTTTTACAGGTATACTTCTCTTTTTAAGTGGTTTATGGAGCTCACACATTTTAATTTTATACATATAGGAACTTTACTAAATAAATGTTCACGTAGCTTGGTGAGTAAGGTAAAACTCTGTGCACATCATTGATTTAATTATGTGCAAGAATTTTTTTTTTCTAAATTAGAGGGAACATAGTTTGACCTAATTCACTAAGCTATGTGAATCATCGGTTTGCAAATTAAACACTGTCTACTTCAGGGGTAGGCAACTAAAGAGCGGGATCTATCTGTACAACATGGGATCACCGGACACACCCTCCTCACACCTGATTTAAATCTCAAATTTTTGTACTACTGAGTTGCAATCGCCTGCATTGCATGCAGGCCCAGATTTACTCCCTGTGCCGCCCCAAGGCCGGGTCCTTCAATGCCGCCCCCCCCCACACACACACAGGGGCCAAGTGTTACAGTTGGTGGCTAAAGCCGCCGACTGTATCACGGGAGTGCGCCCGCAAGAACTAACCCATATGCGAAAGAGCTTGCATGAAGGGGGCTAGTTCTTGCGAGGAGGAGCCAAGATCACAGATTCCCCCCATCACAAAGCCCCCCATAAAAGATCCCCCATCACAGACTTATCTATTATTACAATGTAATATAAAATTAAATAGTTCAACTCACCATAATGCAGAATGAGTGGGAGCCCTGATGTCACTGTCCCCAGCCAGCGGAGTGCTTCCTTACATCTCAGGTGTCACTGTCCCCAGCGGAGTGCCTCCTTACATCTCAGGTGTCACTGTCCCCAGCGGAGTGCTTCCTTACATCTCAGGTGTCACTGTCCCCAGCGGAGTGCTTCCTTACTTCTCAGGTGTCCATGTCCCCAGCAGAGTGCTTCCTTACTTCTCAGGTGTCACTGTCCCCAGCCAGCGGAGTGCTTCTTTACATCTCAGGTGTCACTGTCCCCAGCCAGCGGAGTGCTTCCTTACATCTTCCTTACCTGACCATTACACACACACACTGACCCACCTACCTGTCATGTACGGCAGGTGCCGTATAGAGCCGCACCGACGTTCGGTTTCTTTCGGCATCTCGTGATGCGCTGTATGCGTCGGTCGGATGCTGTCAATCAGTTAGGAACGCCCAACCCCGACCATCATACACGGAAGCGGCAATGAGAATACATATAGGAATCGGTATGTAAGGACGTATTTAAAAAAAAAAAACAGCCGATTCTAATTGTCATTAATCTCATAAATGCAATGTTAAAAGTTTATTTTTAGGTGAACCTCCACTTTAAGTAGGAAGGCTAGATTCACTATATGCTTTGCATTATTTTCTGTTTTCCTAGATTTTTCCTTCCTTCCTGCCTAGTAAACGTTTGTCCCCAGAATAGAAAGTGAGGGCAAATACATCTAACAGCAGTAAAACTTTGTATAGAAAGATTTGTTGTTTGAAAGAATGGACTTTCTAGTCACCAATCATTAACAAAAAATAAATTTTAATTGATGTAACGCCAAAACATATACTTTGGTGTTAGAATCAACGTAACAGTACAGAATTATAAAATTACATTAAAAGCACACGTTATTGATCACAGAATACTTTGTATGTGAACAAACAAAAAACAAAACACAAATTAATAAAAACCAAAATGAGTCCAATGTAGGCATCAACGTTAGTTGGTGACTACTGCGGATATAGGTAACAGTGAACATAAGCTCTACATGTTTCGCAGTTTTAGTGCTTCTTCGGGAGCTATAGATTTTCTAAAATGAGAAAAAAATGGGGGAAAAAACATTATTGGTTTACAAACATCGTTCCATATACTGTCAAATATTTGTACATAGCGCCAAATTATATCATTTGTGCAAGTAAAGCACCATAGTAGGCGTGCAGGGGTGACCAGATTGCCATGGTGCCATCAAACGATGACACAGTGAGAGGCCAACGACGGGGCATGCAGGGATACACCAGGAAAAAAGGAAATTGTAATATAGATATAAAAAAATAGCTAGCACCGTAGGGGCATTAGGAGTGATGTGCTCACACATTACAGAGAGTATTGGTTAGTGATAGATAGATTGGAGGTGCTTGGGATAGATAGCAAAAGAGGTACCCAAAGAAGAAGCGGTCACGGTGTAAACTATACATGGTGAGCCTAAAACGGCTTGTAAAATATTATGGCTGCCTACGGTCCACAAAGTGGATATCATTTAGAGTATGGAGACCAATAGAGTGTGTAGGAAGTAACACTGAAATATTCAGGTAGCTGGTACTTGGTCCGAGAGTCAGGTGAGGCTGGTGGCTAAATCTGGTATAGACATTAGAAATAGATATGTGTAAGCAAGCCAGAACCTCAGTAGCTGGCCAGAAAATAAATAAAAAGGGTTTTAAATAAAAAAAAGAACACACATATAGCAGTTATTTTGTACATACCCAGATATATACAGCGCAACATATAAAGGGGCTGATCAGATTAGTATGGTGGTATAATCATACAGCTGAATGTATAGGAGAAAAGGGATAAACCCATAGTAAGGAGACGTAGTATCATGTGCTTTGATCAACACTAGATCGGCAGTAAAACACCGATTAGAAATCCATGATTTCTTATTGCAACATGACTTAGACTGCCTCTTTATTACAGAGAGCTGGCTTACAGCCGACTGTAACACCATTCTAGGAGAATTGGTGCCAGAAAACTACCGTATTATAACGGAAAACAGAATAGGGCAAAGAGGTGGAGGACTGGCGGTGATCCATAAGACGCGTCTTGCGATCACTAAACCAAGCCTCCAAAACCCTCTTCCATTCATGGAAACCCTTACTCTTCAACTGCAAGTAAACGGTCAGGAGACCATCCGGATTCTACTCTGCTATAGGCCACCCGGCCCCAAGTCGCAGCTGCTCCCATCGTTGACAGACTTTGTCTCCACCTATACCCTGAACAGCAAACACCTTTTGCTGCTCGGGGATTTCAACCTTTGGGCCAACTCCCCGCAAGACCCCATTGCCGACGCCTGCATCGACCACCTGGAAGGATTAGGGCTCCAGCAACTAGTATGTGGGCCCACACATGCTTCAGGTCATACGCTCGATCTTATTTTCAGACAAGATCTGGAAATAAAAATCTTGGAAAATGAACCATTGCCATGGACAGATCACCATGCAATTAAATTCATTATTTCCGAATTCCCCCCCTTAACAAAAACATCAAATCCAGTGACAACACACTGGACCAGATGTCAGAAGAAGCTCCACTCGGAACTCTTCAAAGCCACGTTAGGGGAAAAAATAAACACAATTCAGCCGCACCAAACAGCGGCAGAAACACTGGAGGCCATAAACACAGCACTATTGCAGTCAGCTGACTTGATAGCGCCGAAACGAAAGACCCAGATCAGGAAAAATAACTCCGGCTGGTTCAACAACCAGCTGGCGTTACTGAAGCAAGAGCGCAGAAGGGCAGAAGCAGCCTGGAAAAGAAACTCTTCAGATGAGAACCTCTCGATCTACAAGGTAATAACTAGAAAATACTACAAGCAAAACTTTGAAGCCAAGAAAAACAATTTTTCTGAGGCTATCAACGGTGCCCTAAATCGCCCCCGCGAACTCTTCAAGCTGGTCACTCAGACCATGAATCCAGGATGTCTTGAAGCCCCCAACTTGGACACACAAGAATTTTGCGATGAGCTATCGGATTGCTTCATTAACAAAATTGAGGCAATCCGGCAAAGCATTCAGCAAAACAATTGCTTTCCCAGCCCCCCCCGTAGTCATCTACACTGCACCGGCAGTAATTCGCCACAGTTAGGTGAGTTCACGCTGGAACCCATCTCCATTCAGACCACTAAAAATATCATCGGCACTCTGCGCAACAGCACTGCGCCAAATGATATTATCCCCACCAAACTGCTGAAGGAATGCGCCGACATCTTGGCACCTCCTGTCACGCAGCTTATCAACCAATCCTTTAGGGAGGGCATAATGCCCTCCCAGTTCAAGGAGGGCTTCATTCAACCCATCTTGAAGAAAGCCACCCTGGATCCTAAGGATCCACTCAACCGCCGCCCAATAACAGGTCTAAATGTTCTCTCCAAGGTAATGGAGAAAGCAGTAGTACAGCAGCTGCAACAGCATCTAGATACCCACAACTTACTCGACCCATTTCAATCAGGATTCCGTCCCGGACACGGGACGGAAACAGCATTGCTTAAGATATGGGACGACGTTCTCGAGGCCGCAGACGAAGGAGAATCTTCTCTTCTGGTTCTGCTGGACCTAAGCGCAGCCTTTGATACAGTTGATCACAAGCTGTTATTGACTCGGCTGGCTAAAATAGCTAAAGTCGCAGAAAGAGATCTATCCTGGTTCTCCTCTTTTTTGGAAAACCGATCGCAAATAGTGAAGCTAGGACCCTTCACTTCTGAACAACGCACATTATCGTGCGGGGTCCCTCAAGGATCTCCCGTGTCGCCGATGTTATTCAACATCTATGTGCGTCCTCTTTTCGAAATCATCAGCAGCCAAAAACTGCTATATTACTCTTATGCAAACGACACGCAACTGTACTTCCGCATTTGCAATAAAAAGGATCACCACCTCAACCTAGAGACATGCCTCTCTTTGATAGAGGACTGGATGACAAAGAGTTATCTCAAACTCAACGGAGCGAAAACAGAACTTCTTCTGTTTCACGCCAAGCGTAGGAATCAATCGACAACAACCTGGATCCCGCCGCCCATTCTGGGCAAAATCATCACCCCTAGCGCCAAAGTCAAAAGTCTTGGGGTCATCTTTGACTCCGACATGACAATGAACACACAAATAGGGTCAGTAGTCAGCGGATCTCACCATCTGCTGCGCCTACTACGCAGACTCACGCCTTTTATTCCCAAGAAAGACATAGCGGTCGTGGTGGGAGCGATTGTAAACTCCAGACTGGACTATGAAAACGCCCTTTACCTCGGACTCCCCAAGTACCAAATCGCTCGTCTTCAAGTCGTTCAAAATACGGCCGCCAGACTTGTGACTGGAAAAAAACCCTGGGAATCAATCTCACCTTCACTGAGATCCCTTCACTGGCTACCAGTTAAAGACAGAATCTCCTTTAAAGTTCTCTGTCTAACGCATAGATGTATCCATGGGAATGCTCCCCATTATCTATGCGAAAAATTAAAAGTTCACAATCCCTATCGTATTCTCCGATCCACCAATCAAAATCGGCTACAGATACCGAAAGCCAGATACAAGTCCAAAGGAGACAGGAGATTCGCTGTCCAAGGTCCCAGACTATGGAACGCCTTACCAGCCAGCATTCGGCTGGAGGAGAACTACTTAGTCTTCAGGAGAAAGATTAAGACGCATCTCTTTTGATCTCAAAGGAGACAGGAACAACAAGCGCCCAGAGGCGATTTACTTCGCATGTGCTGCGCTATATAAGTTCTTCATTCATTCATTCATTCAGTATGATAGACCAGGAATTGGTTGTAGGCTGCGGTATAGTAGAATAGTATCTGGGAACAATATGTATGGTGATATAGGTTAGACCATAGAACAAACAGCCACTGCATAGCTAACTAAATGCATAGGAATGGCATGATGTATATATATGTACTGACCAGAGAGCCTTGTCAGGAGTCACCACTCGGACCATTAAGTTGGATTTCCAGTGATAGGAGATGAGCCTCTATGCATGGGGTTATCTAATCCACTATTTATGTGTATCTCCGGTCACATGTGCGGATGGGACTTCCGCATCATGTGACCCGGCCAAATCCAGACTGACCAATCCCCTTGCGCCAGCCTACTCAGCGTCAAATGACGCCGCGCCGATGATGTGGGCGTGGGGGCATTGCACCAACCCGTTCAGCATCAAATGACGTTGCGCCGATGACGTGGGCGTGGAGATGGGATGCCACAGGCAGAGACAGGCGGACGCGCCTCCCGCCAATGAGGTTTGAGCGGGGCGTGTCCCTCGTCTGGTGTCTGTTGTCATGATGGTATTAACAACAGTAACATAAGCGTGGGGAAGGAAACGTCATGGAGGGGGAGGAGTGGGGCACCCGCCCCACCAATGGGAGGCGGCGGGGCGTGTTTTCAGTCCATGGTAAGGGCGGTGGTAAAAACACCATCGCCGCAAGGACATGGAAGAAAGCCGTCTTCACAACCCAGGTTTCCACAGCCAAACAAGTGCTGTGGTTACCTGGCCGTGCATATCCCATTGTGGACCCAAAGGTACCGCATCATTCACAAGACAGCACAATGGCAAGAGGTCACCTGCACCTAGATAAAAAGGGAAGAAAGAAAAAACATTATAGTATGTAATGTTGTTAGCATATTGCCACCACAAGAGTCTATACTAGACTATATATATATATATAAGAGATTTTCATAGTTATTAATTCAATTATATGAGTAGATATCCTAACTCACAATATTCATTTCATGATTATATATCCAGATGTATTAGCAGACATTAAGGGTTATTCCCTAGCAAGGAAATGACAAAAAGAGCGGGGGGAGAGGCCCCACAGCTGCCAGAAATTATTGGATAGCAGGGATACGGCGGGGAGGGGGGAGCAGAGCCATAGGGACAAATTACTCCTAAGCTTCAACATATATTTTTTGACTCAGGTATTATACTATGATAAGTAAATAAATCCTAGACAGAAGTGTCATAAGTATATGTTATAAGAATGATCTATATGTCTGAAGCTCATTAATGCCTGGAGGTTGAGTGGCGTTTAATCTTTCGATCCATCTCGTCTCGTTTTGCAGAATCTTTTTGTCCCAGTCTCCTCCTCTTGGGTCCCGCTGGATAACTTTTAAATCTAAAAAAGTAAAACTTTGTAGGTTTTCTAAACTTTCCTCATTTCAATAAAATACAAAAAATATTTTGTTGGGTAGATACACTTTAAAACTTCCCCTGCCCCTGCCCTGCATGCCCTGGTTAGAATGCTCTGGTCAGAATGAGCTAAATGGAGTTCTAATGAGATAGAGGGTGTCTTAAGAAATAATGTAAAATCCCTGAGATGACAAAGTCATGAATGTATGTAAAGCCTACCTCCAGGTTTTGTGTTACTTTAAATAGTTTTTTTGGGGTTTAAGCTGGTCAAATGAACTACTGCCATTATTACTATGAAATGTGGCTGCTGTGAGTGTCCTTTAACTATTTCAGCCCCGTATCATTTTGCTGGCCAAAGACCAGAGCATTTTTTGCGATGTGGCACTGTGTCGCTTTAACTGACAATAGCATGGTCGTGCGACGTGGCTCCCAAACAAAATTGATGTCCTTTTTTTCGCACAAATAGAGATTTATTTTGGTGGTATTTGATAACCCCTGTGGTTTTTATTTTATGCGCTATAAACAAAAATAGAGCAACAATTTTGAAAAAAAAGCTATATTTGTTTATTTTTGCTATAATAAATATCCCCCAAAATATATAAAAACACATATTTTTTGCTCAGTTTAGACCGATACGTATTCTACATATTTTTGATAAAAAATCGCAATAAGCGTTTATTGATTGGTTCGCGCAAAAGCTATAGCATCTACAAAATAGGGGATAGTTTTATGGCATTTTTATTAATATATTTTTTTTACTGATAGGTAGGACAACTGGTGGCCACCTCTGCACCTCCACATCTTGACTCTCATAAGTTCAGTAGATTGCACCTTCACCACAGTGCCTCCCTGGTTATGCATCTATTCCCCTTGGGGCATGCATACCTCTAAACTTTAGATTGGCAATGGTTGGAGCTCAGATTACCTCATATTGTGCCTATGTTTTTTATACTGTGGGTGCTTGTTTATGGGGGCTATCCACTCTATGGGTATCCATTTTTTTATATTGTGAGTTAATGATTTTTCTATTTTTTCTATTTCTTCAATTATTGGCACTATGTGGTTGTCCTTATGCAACTTCTTTTTTGAGGTACCATTTTGGTTCCTCGTTCGCTTTGCTTTTAGCAGACTGCCTTATTTGTGGAGGTACCGTGTCTTATTGATGAATCGGTGGCCTTATTGCTAGTTGACACGCCCAGGTACTGGGTAGTAGGCACTCTGTTTATACCTAATTTGTTATTCCTTTGATACTGGTTTATACAGCACTGATAGCAGCAGCATTAATGGAAATAGTTTGCTTGGGCTGCCAAGGTCCAAATGAACTATTTAAAGTAACAAGGCTTCACATTTTTATTTGTAAAATGTTTTAGAAACCTCACAGAAAAGAGAAATAAACTGTCAGTCTAAAAGCTTTAAAGCTTAAACAACATACAACGAATTCCAAACCATTGTACCTTCTCTTTAAATACTGCCATGTCTGCACTGAATCTGACACATACTGACATATTTATAAGCTTCTGAATGCAGACATTTGTGCTGCTTTTAGCTATTCCAAATAATGGCATTACTGGATAAATTAAGGATCACAACCTTATCTAATATTTAAATTTCTTGTAAGATCACTAAAGTCCTTAAAATAACATTTCTGTTTTTGTTCAATATTAGAAATATAGTATAGTTGATTGATTGTTTAAAACATTCTGGTCTATTGGTCTATATACAGCAGTTGCTACATTCTCCCCTACTATGGTTATAGTAGAAGTATATTCTAAAATATTTGTTGCAGCATTTAATTATAAATTAATCTGCATTTACAGTTTTATCTTAAACCCCCTGCCAAGCCCTACCAACGCAGTCAGGGACAAACCTCTTGTTACCCTTTCATGAAAATGAATAAGAACCCACAATTGTTTTTTAATACATTTAACATGGCACAAGTAATTGGAACTCATTATTGTTTATTCTATCTTTAATGAAATCAGACTTTGATTTAGATGTTTGTTTTAAAAAAACAATATAACACATGAAAAATACATAGTCAAAAATGATGGGACAATTAACCCAATATTTTGCTGTGCAAGCTTTGGAGGCAATCATTGTAAATAAGACATTTCTGTAGCCCTCAATTATATTTTTGCACCTGCCAAATGGTAGTTTGGATCCAGCTGTCCAAGGTTTGGAGGATACCCTCTTCAGTCTGCATGTCTAAGCTCTTTCTATAGATGTTTAAAAGGATTCAGATCAGGGCTCATAGAAGGCCACTTTAGAATAGTCCCATTTTTATTTTTAGCCATTTATGGGTCCTTTTAGCTGTGTATTTTGGGATAATGTACTATTGGAGGACAAGTGACCTGCAACTGAAACAGAGCTTTCTGACACTGGATAGTACATATTATTCCAGAATTCTCTAATATACTGAGATTTTGTTCTGCCTCTAAACACATTCAAGGCACACCATGCCACAACAATGCAGTCCCAAAACAACTAACTGATCTTTCTTTAATTTTTACAGTAGCTGCTATGCTAATCATAATTTATTTTGTTGATGAACATAGAGCTGGTGGGACTTCCAAAAAGCACTTGTTTCATCTGTCCAATAGACATTCTCCCCGAAGCACTGTGACTTGCCATTATGGTAGAAAAAAATACTGCGCTTATCCAACAAAGTGAAAACAGCAAGCAACTATAAGTGTTATATGACACAAAAACAGAAATAAATTATTGGACCAATAAGGTCTCAAAAACAAACCGCATGCATGATAGGCTGAAAACATAAATGGGAAATTAGGTGAACTACACAACCCAGTGACATGTGAACAATAATATATATAAAGTACAAATGTAAATTGAAAGCGTAGCAATGAATCCACAAATGGACGGCAACATTTTGGAACTAGTGCAATGAAAATCCAAAATCCAGAAGACCGTGCGGATAGAAAAGCCACCACCTCAAATAATACTGTCTCTTACCAGCTAGAGGATAGATCTCTGTTAAAGGAGATCAAAAAGGCATGAGACAGATTCCTCTCATCAATATTTCAACAGGGAGATCCGGTTGGATGTAACAATTATTCAATCGCTCAATGGCATGTAAATAAAATCGAGCCGGCCGGCTCCTCGATATGCCTGCCCGTGTCTTCCGGGTGCAGCTGGTATCACGGTGATGTCAGAACATCGCCTGCCCAACGTTTCATTGCAATAGGACGTGGTCACGGGATAACGGGCGGCGCTCTGATCACCATTTAAATACAATAACAAACAATGCTGGCCTCGCTGTGAGTTCCAAAGACCGGACTGAGGCCACCTTGACTGAGGGATCACATAAGGGAAAAAGAAAAACAACATACGTCTCTGTACGGGACAAATATGAAATCCCAAACAAAAAACAATCAATGGTAAGAAATACAGCGGCATTAAGCACGCCATAGAAATATATCAACTTAAATATTATTATTAGTAACAACTAGTCTCGTCCGCAGCACTGAGCCGCATAGACGAAAATAATAATTTTCTAACTCAATCTATACATCGAAGTTAACCATGTCATAACTGACCATGCTCAACTAGCGGTGATAAATAACAAATCTCGTCCGCAGCACTAAGCCGCATAGACGAAAATAGTTATTTTCTAACTGAATATATACACCGAATTTAACCATGTCATAACTGACCATGCTCAACTGGCGGTGATAGATGACCAATAAATAGAATATGTCAGATTGAATGACACATTCTCCTTAAACAGAACATGAAAAAGCTAATATAAAAAATATATATAAAAAAGGGAGAAAAAAATATTATAAAATATGGGAACAAAAATTGTATATTGATACAGACTAAAAATCGAACGAAACTATATTGATAAGGGGCAACCTCTGATGGTGAATACACCCTAAAGGAGCAACCCACGCAAGATAACGGAAATCCAATCACCCGGGACTCACATCGAGTTCACAAGAAAAATGTGATCATAAAAATGATAATGATAAATCAATCTTTAAGAATTGGATGGTGTGCATGAATGCAAAGGGAGAAGGACAAGAGAGGGGGGAGGAAGGGAACTGCCAAATCAGGACAAACCTATGAATTGTCAATGAAACAATTGATGTCAACATCAATGTTTAGGACAAACGGGGTATAAGTCTTAAGTTTATGTACCCATGCCATTTCAAGTCGTGATATACCCCTGACAAGATCACTACCTCTCCAGTGGGAGTTGAACTTATCAATACCAAGGAAAACAGTGTTGGTTGGATCTCTTTTATGGACAACCAGATAGTGTTTTGAAACTGAATGTTTTGTGTATCCAAGTCTGATATTGTTGATGTGCTCATTAAGGCGCACCTGGAGTGGTCCGATGGTCAAAATCCCCGCCGGCAGACAGCGTGGTGACGTGGCGGTGACGTTGACGCCGCCACGTCACCGCACCAGGAAGTAAACAACTTCCACGCATGCGTCGCATCCATACGACGCTTGTGCGGGAAGATATGTCCGTGTACTGACCAGCGGACATATCCAACAGACATGCCTCCGGCGGACAAATTTTAACCACTTAAGGACCGCCTCCTGCAGATTTACGTCGGCAGAATGGCACGGCTGGGCACATCAACGTATATATACGTTGGTTTTAGTACCCAGCCGTGGGTCGCGGGCGCGCGCCCGCGGGCGCGCGCCCGCGACCCGGTCCGAAGCTCCAGGACCGGGACCGCGGGATTCGCGGACCCGATCGCCGCTGCAGTGCGGCGATCCGTCCCTGGAGCGGAAGAACGGGGAGAGCCGTGTGTACACACGGCTTCCCCGTGCTTCTCTGTGGCCGGAGCATCGATCGCGTCATCCCTGTAATAGGGGGACGCGATCGATGACGTCACACCTACAGCCACACCCCCCTACAGTAGTAAACACACACATTAGGTACACATTCCCTACAGCGCCACCTGTGGTTAACTCCCAAACTGCAACTGTCATTTCCACAGTAAACAATGCAATTTAAATGCATTTTTTTGCTGTGAAAATGACAATTGTCCCAAAAATGTGTAAAAATTGTCCGAAGTGTCCGCCATATTGTCGCAGTCACGAAAAAAATCGCTGATCGCCGCTATTAGTAGTAAAAAAAAAAAAAATTAATAAAAATGCAATAAAACTATCCCTTATTTTGTAAACGCTATAAATTTTGCGAAAACCAACCAATAAACGCTTATTGCGATTTTTTTTACCAAAAATATGTAGAAGAATACGTATCGGCCTAAACTGAGGAAAAAAAATGTTTTTTTATATATTTTTGGGGGATATTTATTATAGCAAAAAGTAAAAAATATTGCATTTTTTTTTAAATTGTCGCTCTATTTTTGTTTATAGCGCAAAAAATAAAAACCGCAGAGGTGATCAAATACCACCAAAAGAAAGCTCTATTTGTGGGAAAAAAAGGACGCAAATTTTGTTTGGGAGCCACGTCGCACGACCGCGCAATTGTCTGTTAAAGGGACGCAGTGCCGAATCGCAAAAACCCCTTGGGTCATTTGCCAGCGTATTGGTCCGGGTCTTAAGTGGTTAAAGCATGCTTTAAAATTTGTCCGCTGGACAAATATGTCCGTTAGCTCATACACACGATCGGATTTGTCTGCTGAAATGGTCCGTCGGACCATTTTCAGCAGACAAATTTGATCATGTGTACGTGGCCTTAGAGGTACATCTAGATGTAACACTTGTGGTTCTCCTGGCAGTGCAACCATTAAGGAGCAGACCTGGCCTCGACTGCACTGATAGTAGCCCGTCAGGCCAGAGAGAAACCTAGAATGGCTGGCTGCAGGGTTGAGGATGTTAGGAGCTAACTTATCCCTCAAAGAGGGAACATCTCTAAAGACCACTTGAGGCTTCTCTGGTAAGATGCCAGCAAGAACCCTGTCATTCTTTAGAACATGCCAGTGTTTGGTCAAAATTTTCTTGACACTGGCATGTTGGCAGGAATAGCCTGTAACAAAGGGACTTCTAAATGAATTGTCTCCATCTCTACCTGTCTTCTCCTCTAACAGACCGGTCCTATTAGTTTTAGAACAGAGAACTGGTGGAGTAACCCTTCTCGACAAATCTCTGTGTCAGGGTCTGGGCCTGTTCCAAAAAGTTTGACTCATTGGTGCAATTCCATTTGAGTCTCAAATACTGACTCTTAGGTACCGACTTCAACCATGAAGCATGGTGTCAGCTATCACTCGGTATGAATGAGTTGCGGTCAGTATCTTTAAAGAAGGTGGAAGTGATAAATTGTTCACCTCCCACAGAGATATTGAGGTCAAGAAAGTTTATGGCTACCTGACTGGCCTCATAACTCAAGTGAATACCTCTGTGGTTATCATTAAGGAAGTTCATGAATTGACCAAGCTCCTCCTCACTATCGCTCGCTGACTTGCCATTATGCATGCATTTTTTTTTTTTTCTTTTGCAATCCCCTTTGATCCCCTTAGAATCCACTGCCACTCACAAATTGCTGACTATTGTGGTAAGACACTGATGTACCTTGACCTTGAGGTTCAGCTTGTATTTCTTAGTAAGTTTTCCTTGGTGCTTTGTCTACGATTTGTACTTTCCTTGTTCTATTAAGAGTACATTTTCCACTTGTGGCCATGTTCAGGGAGGTTGGCTACACTTCAATGGACCTTAAACTTTTTAATGATATTTGTAACTGAAGTTACAGAAATGCCAAGCTGCTTGGAGATTGTCTTTTAGACTTTACCTTTTATATGCTGGTCTATAATTTTCTGATTTCCCCTTACATGTCTATTCTTTATTTTTATGGTTCATGTTTACTGTGAAATGTCACTATGATCCAAATACGTTTTTTTTTTTTATATGTACAAACATCTTAAAGCTGTTTTAGAATATATTTGTAAAATAAGCAAATAAGCAATCCCTTTTCACATTTTCCTTACCTTACTTTTGACATACCGACATGCAGTTTAAAAAAAGACAGTTGCATTTAATTTCATTATATATGATTAATAGATAGATAGATCAATAGGATGCCGGGCGTATGAATTACAGCAGCGGGGGATTGTTTTTTTTGAAGCACCCGATTACAGCCATAGGCTCTTATATGCTTCAAAATAGGGTGGACTCGTGGCGCAGAGAATTGAGCTTAGAGCCCACCCAGGTGTGTTAGAAAAGCAAATGCATATTCACTTTTCTAACACTAAATCGACTCTCTGCTAATCAGGAATAGTGGGTCTGATACCCATTTCCCGATTGGCCGAAAGGTCAGGTGATCCTATTGGATGCCTAGGAGGAGGAAAAGGAGAAGGGGGATGCATGGCAGAAGCCGCCGTGATCCACACCACATGAGGAGGAAGAAAGCTTCTGGACATGCTGCCCGCCAGCCGCTTGGGGGTGTCTGTTTGCCGCCCCTTAAAATAAAAAAAACACCAGCCGCCATTGCCCTTCAGTATAGAAAAGCTCTATCACTATCAAAAAGGCTAAGCTGATGCTTCTGTTATCTAAATAATTTATAAGCATTTAAAAGGTGGCAACATACATAAAGTGCTGGTATTTTAAATGAAGGTACTTCGGGTTTTGGCTATAAAGATAACAACATTAGTCAAATCAATTCCACCTACATTTAGGAATAATATTAAATCAGATGTAAACCCAGTCATCATTTTCAGCCTATTGAAATCTGCAGCATTCATTAAAGAAATACCTTGTAATGCCTGCTAAACACTAAACGCTAAACACTTTGGCTGGATTCACACATGTCAGGTGCGAATTGTATGTTCATTTTCACTGCAAATAAAGAAAGTATTTGTTAAGCTGTTCAGGTACATTTTTGATTCTGTTCTGATGTGAATCTCTGAGGCTCAAGACTGGCCAATACATAGTAGATAAAGGGTGTTAACTCCTGCAGTAAGAGAGCAATCTGTGCTGAAATCCTAAACTGATTCCTTAACACAACAGAACACATTTGCAATTCAGAAGTATTCCCATAGATCTCAATGACCTTGAAATTCGCACCTGAACCGCACCACAGTGCTCAGAAAAGGCACAAGACTCTTTTTAAATTCGCCCTGCAAATGCACCACGTATATGTGAACAACTTCAATAGAAATCAATGTTATTTCACGAATGTCATGAATGCGATTCAAAACACATGCAAATTGCATATATGTGAAAGAAACCTTCTTGTTATGCAGTGAAAATTCACTGTTTTTCAATTGTTCTACAGCTACAGTATATCCACCTGCCACATGAACTTTGGTGGAGAATATAGGTGGTACTGATATTTAATATGCAGGTATGTTCAGTCATTTTCCAATAAGAAGTAGTTCCTGAAAAATGCCATGCAACTGACCCTGGGCCATGTGCGCATAGACAGAAAGTGTCTGAAAAAGATATCACAGTAGAAGCAGTTTCTTTCATTCTTCTTTTGCTGGCCAGGCCAGTCAAGCCAAAAGGGGTGTTTAGTTGATAGATTGATTTTAGAGTCAGTCTTAGGTGCTCCATCGGTGAAAACTTGTTATCTTAATCTCTGGTTCTGTCCTTATCCACCTGTGTGTTTTTTTATGTTCTTATCTACCTTTTGCATGTTGTATTAAATCTAGTTCTAAAATATTAAAAAGAGGAATGTATGGTAAACGATTCGTAATGTCTACAGAGATGAGTCCAGAAACAAGGAGCTCTCACCAAGGGAGTAAATAAAATTCTAATGAACCACCAGGTTAATTCTCTAGCATCTACCACAAAAGTCAATGGGCCAGATTCAGGTAGAGTTATGCCGGCGTATCAGTGATACGCCGGCATAACTCTGACTTTCCCCCGGCGTATCTGTTTTCTGTATTCAGAAAACAAGATACGCCGGTTTGCAGGAAAGATCCAACAGGCGTAATTGTATTACGCCGTCAGATCTTAAATGCATTTTTAAAATGGCCGCCAGGGGTGTTCCCGCCGATATGTAAATCAGCGAGATACGCCAATTGCCGAATGTACGCCTGCCTGACGCAGTGACTTTACGCCGTTTCCGTAAGGGGTTTCCCGGCGTAAAGATAAAGCCCCAAAAAGATGGCGCATCCTATGTTAAGTATGGACTTCGTGACCGCGGGAAATTTGAAAATGTTTACGTTGATTACGTTCACGTCGAAAACACCGTCATAATTCGGAGCATGCGAACTGGGATTTTTCAATGGTCGACGCATGCGCAGTACGTTCGGCACGGGGACGCGCCTAATTTAAATAGCATACGCCCCCTACCCGCCCAATTTGAATTAGGCCGCCCAATTTATGCTACGCCGCCACAACTTTACACGCAAGTGCTTTGTGAATACAGCACTTGCGGGTAAAGTTGCGGCGGCATAACGTAAATAGGAAAAGTTATGCTGCCGCAAAGAACGGCTCGCCATCCTGAATCTGGCCCAATGTCAATTTAGGGTGGGCTAAATGTCTGGGGAAATTATAGAAAAACAAACCATATGCTATCATTTTAAAAATAGCTTGTAATTTTTTGTTCAGTTTATTCATTTTTAGACACTTTTTTTAAAGCCAGTATACTCAAGGCTCTCTTCGTGTTCTGTACTATCTTTACAGCATTGTTATAATATAACACAGATTAACACAAAGGTTTATGATTATTTGTTTTAGATAACCACATGACCACATGAGCAGCAATTCATTAAGCTAACTTTTATAACTAAATTCTACAAACATACAGTATATGATTTTACTACAGAACCATGACCATGCCAGTTCTTTCCATTCACTCTCTATGTAAGGCACCATTGACATGTTATGCTCACTCTCTATGTAAGAATGGGTTGAAAACATTTACAGTATATCAGATAGAAATAAATTATTTCCAACGCTACTATTACTGCTACTATAAAATAATATAATAATAATAGTATGATAATAATAATAATAATAATAATAATACATTTTCAAAGGTATGTGTTAAACTTATGGAAAGGAGTGGTTGAAGTATGTTATCAGATTGCCCACAAAACACATAAATGAATGCATATATCTTTACTCCCTTTTTTGTATGCTAACAAAAAAAAAAACACATTAGCATTTTAAGTGTATTTCTAAACTATTACTAGCTTCCAAAGTTGGAAAAAATAAATTCATCTTGACATTGCTCCTTTGTGTTTTCAATTTGGTATATTACAAGGATATGGCTTGTTTTGTTATTTATGGACACATTAAACCATGGCTTTGAAAAGTACAAATTCAGCAGATAAATGATACCATATTTCATTAAGAGTAAATAGTCATATCTTTTCTTGGCTATCTTCAAATGGTAGCATTTGAAAGCATGTGGTGTTGCCTTGGGCAGAAAAGTTAATCCAGGTTTTTAATAGCTTTGTGGTCATTTAGATCCTTATATGGGGTAGGCATCTCTACTGGAAAGGGAGGAGACAGTCAGTGTCACTTTGTAAATGCTAGCATGGAATAAGTGCTGTTAATGGAAACAATGGCCTAGATTCACAAAGCGATTACGCCTGTGTAAATGTTGTTAGACTGGAGTAATTTCGACTTACGGGCGTTTTTACGCTAGTCGAAATCCTCAAACCATGAAAAGACACCTGCGGGCTTCATTTCGACTGTATTACGTGTTAGTACGCCTTCAGATCTACGCTGCCAGAAAATTGCTGTGCGCCGTCATATGCTAATGAGCTTTTGCCTGCAATCCACAAAATTTCGTTTCAACGCAGGCAAGTCATGTTTCACTATACCTGCTTTTTGCTGGTCTAATATTAGACAGCCCATGTTAAGTATGGCCGTCAATTTCAACGTTTTCCGATGTCTTTTATTATTTTTAACGTAAGTCAAATAGGAATGTTCGTATACTCAAACAACGAATGACGTCACGACGTGATTTCGCGCAATGCAAAATTCCTGAACAGAGCATGCGCAGTTCGATCGTTTAATTTAAATGCTTCACAATCACGTATTTCGAAAAAAAAATACGAAACAATAGCGTCCATACCTGAATTCGGTGTAGAGTCTGGTGAAATACGGCAGCGTACCGTATTTCGATTACGCAGCGGAATATTACGTCTTTGTGAATCTGCCCCAATGTGTTTTGATAGTATTGGAGTTGCACAGACTGATTGTTTGAGTTTGATTCGAGAGCTGTGCATTCCATTGTAAAGAAGTTGTTTCACAGTAATGTTATTCTGGGAAAAAAATACTAAGAACATTTTTTTTTAACATTTAGTTGACATACTTAAAGTTCCATTTACCTTTGAATAAGGAAAAAGTCAGTTAGTTCCAAAGCATTCTTTTATTAATATGCAAAATATTAAGTACACAAGTTTCACTTCCTTCTGGCTGCACTGAGGTGAAGTGAAGGGGCAAGAGATAAATTTACATACATATCACCTATCCAAATTGTTCAGTGAAATAAACTAAACATAGGCTACGCCTTAGGTGATATGATAGTAGCAGCATTATCACTTTCATTTGTAGCTTTATATACATATACAGAATGTTAAAGAACCAAAGGAAATAACCAAAGGGGTTCCAATTAGAAGATACATTTTTTTCTATAATAAGTAATAATGACATTAAAGCGGAAGTAAACCCATCCACAAAACAGTTACATTTTCAGTACGTGACGGGAAATATAACAGTACCATTGTTTGTGCTCTCAACCAAACT
Organism: Rana kukunoris; assembly: GCA_029574335.1. Lineage (NCBI taxonomy): Eukaryota > Metazoa > Chordata > Amphibia > Anura > Ranidae > Rana > Rana kukunoris. Next base: position 129,613,061 of record CM056051.1, read on the forward strand.
GTCAAACCATCGAATGGCTGGTGTCATAACAGGTCATATGTGCAGCATCTAGGCAGTTGTAGATTAACCAGAGGAAAATATGACCGCTTCCTTGGCTGAAAACGGTAGGGGGGTTTACTTACATTTTAAGGGGGAGATTTACCTAAATTGATGTATACAGCATCTTGTGCAGCTGTGTATAGTAACCAATCAGCTTCTAACTTCAGCTTGTTCAGTTAAAGTGGTATTAAACTTGAATTTTTTTCCCTAAAATAACAAACATTTCACACTTACCTGCTCTGCGCAATGCTTCTTCACAGAGCAGCCCCGATCCTCTTCTTCTGGGGTCCCCCAACCGGTGATCCAGCCCCCTCCTCTTTAGTGAGTGCCACCACTGAAAGCTGCTTTCCATGGGGGCACCTGTGCCTGCTCACTCCCGAGCCCAGCTGCTGCACCTATTGACACAGACAGTGAGACTCGGCTCTCGCTCCCGTGTCACAGCACTATCAATCTGCCCAATGAGGAGCGAGACAGCGGCGGAAGTACATTGCTGGATCGTATCCCACATTTTATCCCACATCCAGGACCTATTGCCCTCTTAATTTTTGGGGTCTAGTTCTCTGGTAAGTGGGTAGAAATATATCTGTGGTAACGAATCACTAGGACTTCATCAAAGAGTGCTGGCACTTGTAGTTCACCCATTGTAAGACTGAGTTTCAGCATTGATTTATTTATTAATGTTGACTATTCGCTGCAACATCTGTTTTGGGTGATGGTATTACTGTATGGTATTATTACATTTGACGCTTGTTGTGTGATATAATTTGAAGGGATAAGGCATGTCTGCTATGCATTGAGAGATACAATTTAAAGGCACAGTGCATCTATATTTTCTATTGTAATTTTCTGTGAGTCCAAGGTATTGAGGGAATCTGGAGGTCTCAGAGGTCTCAGAGGAGTGAGGGAGCCCAGGGAGTCAGGAGAACTCCTATCAAAAGTTCAGGGAGTGGGCCTGTGCTGCAACTGAAAAGGCAGAGAGAGCCAAGAGAACTAGAAAAGCAAAACAAACAGAGGTTTTGTGTAAGATGGTCTGAGGGACCATACAAAAGCCAAGCCTTAAAACTACAGTTTGGACTGTCATGGACTTACTACAAATTATTTTACGACTGACCTATCAATACCCCAATATAACAAAATCTATACTTAAACTAGTCTCATACGACATCTTGATGGTGAAGTTGCAAATAAAATGTCAGTTTTCTGAGGCAGAAGCAAAGCCAAATGGCCAACTGAAGTAGGCAAACACAGTAATTGGAAAGCAGAAAGATTTTAGCAGATGCTATGCACTAAAGGGTCGTAATTTAAAACGTTTGGCTCCAAAGGAAGAAGTTTATGCACTAAAAAGCTGAAAAAGGTACATGCATGAATTTCTGCAGGCAACGACGAAGCATTGAGGAGGTTCTATGTAGGTTTGGGGCTTAATTTTCAAAAACTGAGTTGGTGATTTGGTCAAAATGAATGGCATGTGTGCTATTTAAAAGTACAGTGCTATTCTTACATCATGCAAGCCCCTTAGGCTGGGTTCACACTGGTACGATAAACGCTCCGACATTGGGAGCTCATGTCGCATGACGTGTGTAAATCAAAGTTTCCCTTTCAGAACCATCTTAACTGGTCCGACTCAAAATGGTCTGACTTTGAAAAAGGTTCCTGCACTACTTTGGTCCGACTTTGATCCTACTTTAGCCCATTGAACATCATTGAAGTCAGATCTGACTTGTGACATCCGACATGTGTTTATAGCAGTAAAATGAATTTATGTCACTCTGGGGTTGTTTTGATTTGTCAAAGGACAAGTCAGAGTATCTTAAAGTTGGAGCAAAACCTTATCTTGTTCATTCAAGTCAGATTGAAGTAGGGCTGAAGTAGGACCGAAGTAGGACCGATGTAGGACAGATATAGCAGGGCAAAATAGGATGACAGTCATGTTGTACCAGTGTGAACCCGGCCTTAGGTAGGAATCAGATTGGATTTAATTAATTTTGAAACTTGACAATGATCCCAACCACACAAGAATCATGACACAGATATTACAGTCCTCACTAAGCCATGATCTCAGCATCATTATGTCAGTCTGAGATTAATAATAGAGACCCAGTAAGGTTTCTGTCTGTTTTTAGCGAATAGGATAGGATCGGATGTTAGTGGGTATAAACGAACACAGGAAAGGGCAATGGATGGTCCGATCAGGTCAAAAAACTGACAGGCGGACTCGATGGGCCAACCCATGTGAAAGGGGCCTAAGGCAGCCAAAGTATTGCCAACCTCCTGCAGAATTTGCAAGTTTCCTAAACGCCTTACTGAATCTCCTTTGAAGTTATACAGTAAAGGGCTATGGTGGGCATTTGTCTAAGGCCACATTTCTCCTGGAGATCTTTAAAACAGAGAGCTGCAGAGAGTTGAAATTTTTGAGGCTAAAGGTATATCAAAGCTAAATTGCTTACACAGACTGGAATTTAGCTGTTCCCTCTATGCTAAGTTGTAGCCAAGATATTTACAGTATATCCATTGTTATTAAATATTTCTTAGGAGTAAAAAGTAGCAGGAGGATTGTTAAGATGGAACAGGATGTCAAGCAAACAATTCTTACACAGACCAAGATACTGGAAACATACATTTTAATAGATTAAAACTGGACATTTCTTTATACAACATACTCTAATCACAATTCTTGGATAAACGTACAACTGCTTTCAGATGGGCCTCCCTGTTCTTGCCTTCTTGGGTGATTCCAAACAAAAGTATTAACAAGCTTTTTTTGTATTATTCTTTATTTTCATTTTTCTTTCACAAAGATAATAATATTACAGCTTTTCATGCAAGACATCTTATTCAATAATTCTAATTATTTTACTTGTAACATCTTTTTTTGCATGAACATTGATTACCAAAAACAAAACGTTTCTGAATTCTCCTTCCGCTAATTCCTCCTTTATTGTATGAGGCCTTGTACACACGAGCAAATAGATTTGTTCAAATCGGTTGGACAGACCGATTTGAACAAATCTGTTTGCTGGGATGTATTGGTTTGATCGTGTACACACGATCAAACCAAAATCCCCGCCGGCAGACAGCGCGCTGACGTGTCGGTGACGTGGCGGTGACGTTGACGCCGCCACGTCACCGAACCAGGAAGTTAAACACTTCTGCGCATGCGTCAAAACCATTCGACGCGTGTGCGAGCAGATATGTCTGCTGGTTAGCATACTAACCAGCAGACATGTCGGGCGGACGAGTTCCCAGCCGACAGATTTGAAAGCATGCTTTCAAATCTGTCGGGTGGCCAAATCCGTCTGTTTGCCCGTACACACGATCGAATCTGTCTGCTGGGATGGTCTGGCAGACTGTTTCCAGCAGACAGATTTGATCGTGTGTACGCGGCCTTAAACATTGTTTTATAATAATCTGCTCCAGTACTATATCTTTTTTTTATTACTGTGTTTCCCCGAAAATAAGCCCGGGTCTTATATTAATTTTGGCAACCTAAAACACACTAGGGCTTATTTTTGGGGATGTCTTATTTTTTTTACACTATGTTCAATGATCTTAAAGTGGTTATAACGCAAAAAAAAATCCTTTTCCTTTAAAGCATAATAGAATGCATAGTGCTTCTGCTGTGTCAATTATTCATCTCCCGTGTCCCTTGTCTTCACCCCCCTCACCCTCCCTGTCAGATCAGGACCTAAAAAGCTTCTTAAAATCCACCCTTAAAGAATTATGCAATTACATTTAAAGGAATTGTGCCAATGTGGGGTGCAGTGTGTCTCCCTTTGTAATGGGCAATACCTTTCTTGCAGCTGACCTGGCGGTCGCATGGTCTATCTGGGGTTTTCTTCTCTGCTCCAGGATCCCCGCTCTGCTCCGTGCCCTTGAAGGGAACACCGCAGGCGTCGGGTGGGAGGACAGTGGAGGAGGGGGGAGCCAGTGTCCCGCTGGCATCTGTCTGCTCCGTGCACTGGGGAGGGGGGGCTGCGGGCATCGGGCGGGAGGAGAGAAGTGGGGGGAGCCGCTGTCCCACTGGCATCTGTCCACGCTCTATGCACTGAGGAGGGAGGGGCTGTAGGCATCGGGCGGGAGGAGAGCAGAGGGGGGGAGCCGCTGTCTCACTGGCGTTGGCCGCTCTGTGGACTGGGGAGGGGGCAGGTGTCAGCCAGGAGGAGAGGAGAAGACCTCCGGCAATCATTTTGCAAAGTGGATTACGGTAAAAAAATTAACACATTTTACTAGGGCTTATTTTCGGGGTAGGGCTTATATTGCAGTCCTCCCCGAGAATCATGCTAGGTCTTATTATCGGGGTAGGTCTTATTTTCGGGGAACCACGGTATCATCGACCGTGGCCCACCCTGGTTATCCCCCTTTCCACAGAATAAGGAAAGAAAGAGAAAAAAAAACCCTGACAATACAGGCTTAGGACAAGACAGGACAGTAAAGCAATAGGCAAGTAAGAAATAAGAAAATTCTCCCCACTCTCCGCCCCTCACTCCCCCGTTCTCTGTATGTAACATAAGGGGCCCAGATTTGTCGATGCTTATTCTCCTGCTCCCTCATGCTCATGGTAAGACTTTCCATTTGTTGAATGGATTTTAGCCATCCATTGTGTTCTAGTTGGAGGGACAGTGCTTTTCCAGAGAACTGGAATACATGCTTTCGCTGTTTTAAGCAAATGTCTCACCAATTAATTTTTTTATATTTTTCTGTCGAATGAGGTATGTCAGACAGCAGAAAGATAGCCAGATTTTCCCCCAGAGACACATCTGTAATTTCTTTCACTGTTTCTGAAACCATTTTTCAGAAATCTTTTATTCCCTGGCATTCCCAAAAGATGTGTATTAAGGTGCCCACGGCTCCATGGCATCACCAACAAAGATTGGATGAATGAATGAATGAATGAATGAAAAACGTATATAGCGCAGCACATGCGAACTGAATCGCCTCTGGGCGCTTGTTGTTCCTGTCTCCTTTGATATCAAAAGAGATGTGTCTTGATCTTTCTCCTAAAAGCTAGGTGATTCTCCTCCAACCGAATGCTGGCTGGTAAAGCGTTCCATAGTCTGGGACCTTGGACCGCAAATCTTCGCTCTCCTTTGGCCTTGTAGTTGGCTTTCGGAACCTGGAGCAGGTTCTGATTGGTGGATCGCAAAACACGATTGGGGTTATGAGCTTTTATTTTTTCGCATAGATATTGGGGAGCATTCCCATGGACACATCTATGCGTAAGACAGAGAGCTTTAAAAGCAATTCTGTCTTTGACTGGTAACCAGTGAAGGGATCTCAGTGAAGGTGAGATGGATTCCCAGGGTTTTTTCCCAGTCACAAGTCTGGCGGCCGTATTCTGAACGACTTGCAGACGAGTGATTTGGTACTTGGGGAGTCCGAGGTAAAGGGCATTTGCATAATCCAGTCTGGAGTTAACAATTGCTCCCACCACGACTGCTAAATCTTCTTTGGGGATGAACGGAGTAAGTCTGCGTAGTAGGCGCAGCAGATGGTGGGATCCGCTGACTACTGACCCTATTTGTGCGTCCATTGTCATAAAGGAGTCAAAAATGACCCCAAGACTTTTGACTTTGGCGCTAGGGGTGATAATTTTGCCCAGAATGGGCGGGGGTGTCCATGCTGTTGAAGGTTGATTCCTGCGCTTGGCGTGAAACAGGAGATGTTCTGTTTTCGCTCCGTTGAGTTTAAGATAACTCTTTGTCATCCAGTCCTCTATCAAAGAGAGGCAGGTCTCTAAATTGAGGTGGTGATCCTTTATGTTGCAGATGCGGAAATAAAGTTGCGTGTCGTCTGCATATGAGTGATAGAGCAGTTTTTGGCTGCTGATAATCTCAAAAAGAGGACGAAGGTAGATGTTAAACAGCACCGGTGACAGAGGCGATCCTTGAGGGACTCCGCATGTTACTGTGCGTTTCTCAGATGTGAAATGTCCTAGCTTCACTGTTTGCGATCGGATTTCCAGAAAAGAGGAGAACCAAGATAAATCGCCTTCTGCGACTCTGGCTACTTCAGCAAGCCGCGTCAGTAACAGTTTGTGGTCTACAGTGTCGAAAGCTGCGCTTAGGTCCAACAGAACCAAAAGACAAGATTCTCCTTCGTCTGCGGCCTCGAGAACATCGTCCCATATTTTGAGCAATGCGGTTTCAGTCCCGTGTCCGGGACGGAACCCTGATTGTAATGGGTCAAGTAGCTTGTGGGTATCCAGATGCTGTTGCAGCTGTTGTACCACTACTTTTTCCATTACCTTTGAGAGTACATTGAGGCTTGTTATGGGCCGGCGGTGGAGTGGGTCCTTGGGGTCCAGGGAGGATTTCTTCAGGATGGGTTGGATTATACCCTCTTTCAACTGTGAGGGTACTATGCCCTCCACGAAAGACTGGTTGATAAGCTGCGTGATGGGAGGAGCCAGGATGTAGACGCATTCCTTCAGCAGTTTTGTGGGGATAATGTCATTTGGATGCCTGTGGATAGATTCAATTCGGTACTACCGGAGTTCTGTACCACCTGCTCAGAATTTTATAGCCCCCTTCTTGGTATCTAGTTGCTAATGAGGCCTTGTGTGTAAACCTAAATATCTTATTTTTCTGCGATTCAGAGAGAGTGACCCCCAAGACCCTTTCCCAGGCCTGTATAAAACACAGTTCTTGTGGGGCTTTCAATTCGGTCACCATGGCGTACAACATTGATAATGAATGTCTCACTGGTTCCCCCTTTAGACATAGCTTCTCAAACTTAGATGGTATAGGTGAATCTCTCATTTGCATGGAAATTGATCGAAAGAAAGCTTTTAGCTGCATTCGCCTAAATGGGTCCAGTACCTCTGAGAACTCACGCTCAATCTCTTTCTAGACATCACTTGGTTGTCTATCAAAAAATGTATAAGTCTACTTTTGCCCTGTCATTTTAGATTCATAAAGCTTTTATCTTTTAGGCCTGGTTCGAACACCGGGTTACCCACAATTAGTCATCAGACTCAGGAGAGTTGCAATTTTAACTTTTTTTAAAGTATTTTTAATGGATCTAAGCGTAGCGTCCACCGTCGGATGTTGCCTCACTACCTGCGGTATAACAATATTCGTGAGCCAGACTAAACCCTCCAAGGGTATCTCTGACATTGCCTGTTCCATGTGTACCCATGGCTTATATTTTTGAGATGTATACAAGTCCAGTACCCTTGTTAGGTGTAATGCCTCATGATAGCCCACTGGGTCCTGAAATCCCACCCCTCCTTTTTCTTTTGGAAGAGTCAGGATATCTCTACGGACTCTGGCAGCTATTCCGGCCCACATAAACCTCGCAAATCTTGTTCTCAAGTCTCTCAAGAAACCCAAAGGGATCTTGATGGAAAGGATCTGTAGCAAATATAGCAATCTGGGCATTACATTCATTTTTATAATGTTAATTCTGACAAACCACGTGAACACTTCCTTATCCCATTTCTGTAGATCTAGTTTAATCTGTCGTGCCAAGGGGACCAAGTTAAGTTAAATATTCTATTCAGTCTATTTGATATTTTAGTCCCTACTTAACGAGCTTCTGACAAACTTGAAATGCTGATCGCTTTTGCAGGTATAGCTATGTAAATCATTAAAAATAAGTGTCTATACTGTTTAAAATCCAGTAATACACTGTTTTACCCTGCTCTGCATATGCTCAGTTGTTCTCCATTTTCAAGCATTTTTAGGCACTGTTGAATTTGTAGAGGCCGATCTGCTAACAGCCCTAAAGCGGAATTAAACATTCCTATCGTTTACAGCCAAGGAAGCTGCTTCTTTTTGACCTGCAACTGCCATGGTGCTGCACATGTGATCAGTTATGACACAAGCCATTTGATGGTTTGACAGTTTTGGTTGAGGATACAATCAAATGTGACAGTTAGAAATCCTGGCATTCCAGGAATATAACTGTTTTTGAAACCGTTTAATCAATAGGTTTAGTTCCACTTTATGATTTACTGCTGTTCAGGGGCTTCGCAAAATGGTAGCCTTTGGCAAGAAGAAACAGGAGCAATGCTGGAGGCAATTTACAGCGCACAAATTTTGGTAGAATAATTATTAATGTGAAATGTATGTTCCTTGCTAAAAAAAACATTCTTTCTTTCTATGCTGACTCCCTAATGCTAATGCCCTAGTGCACAATATTTAATAGGTACCGTATTTAGTGCACCGCTAAAGTGACCCCCAATCCCGTGTAAAAAAAGTTATTTTTGTACTTACAGTTTTGGTGCCTTGCGCGGCGTCCATCGGCGGCCTCGTCGAGTCCGGCGTCCTTCTGCGGCCTCGTCGAGTCCGGCGTCCTTCTGCGGCTTCGGGTGTCCTCTTCGGCGGGTCCGGCGTCCTTCTGCGGCTTCAGTTGTCCTTCTGCGGCTTCGGTTGTCCTTCTGCGGCGGGTCCGGTGTCCTCTTCGGCGGGTCCGGTGTCCTCTTCGGTGGGTCCGGTGTCCTTCTGCGGCTTCGGGTGTCCTCTTCGGCGGGTCCAGCGTCCTTCTGCGGCTTCAGTTGTCTTTCTGCGGCTTCGGTTGTCCTTCTGCGGCGGGTCCGGTGTCCTCTTCGGCGGGTCCGGTGTCCTTCTGCGGCGTCCTCGCGTCCTCCCAGCTCGTTTCCCGCGCCGAGTTTTGAATACTGCGCCAGCATATACCGAGCGCAGTACACTCGGGCAGGCTCGGCAACTGTTGCGCTCACGTCGTGTACGTCCAGGACGTGACCGCGGAAGAATCCGAGACTGGCCGAATATACCCGAGTGTACGGCGCTCAGTTTATGTCGGCGCAGTATTCAAAACTCGGCGAGGGAAAGCGGGTTTCGGCGTATATCGCGCACCCACAATTTTGCCCTGATTTTCAGGGCAAAAAAGTGCGCGATATACGCCGATAAATACGGTATTTGAATCCAAGAACAAAACTGTAATATACATTTACAACTTTCCAGTCCTTAGATGCAGTGGCTACATTGGTTTTCCTATTTTCTAATATTTATTTTTAGGCTTTTCATGTTGGAAATGCATAACAGCCTCTCTAGGTAATAAAGAGGGAATGGGGAGGTGTTCTGCAGTCCCAACACACTTTATGTTCTAGGGTGAAAACCCATTCACTGTACTGTATCTATGGAGTAGCAATGGTGTGACAGGAAGTGTGTTGGGACTGCAGAACACCTCCCATTCCCTCCCTAGGGGTAGCTATTATGCATTTCCAACATACCTTCTGATAACAGTGTTTGAGATAAGACTGTAGATTGCAAAGGGCACAGGACAGCACTAGATTTCTGGATGAGTTACCAAGTATGTTTTACACTTATAAATCAGATATAACAAAATTCTATCAACTGTATATTTAACAGATCAAAAGTGAGCAAATAAGAGAAGTTCATAGTGTTTACATATACTTTAAAGAAAACAGAAGGAAGTTTTCTCTTTGCCTTACTTGCACCTTGAACAAATAAACTTCAAAACCCCACACTCCAAAGATTTGCTAGAAGGTTAAATCGGCTTCTGTCTAAATTGGCATGTATGAATATGAGTTAGGGGTCATAGATTGTAAGCTTCTTGAGGGCAATAATGTAAGTGTACAATATATATGTAAAAGTGCTACATAAATTGATATTGCTAAATAAGTATCATAAATAAAGAATTTGCTCCGGGTAGATCAGTAAATTTAGAAATGTTAGCCTTCTCTGATAAAATTAACACCTCTCAAACACACAACAAAATTCAGTGCTTTTATAATCTAATTTATAAAGCTATATTTTTTTCCCCACATAATTTTCTTACAAGTACAGGGCTCTGTAGGGGAGGCATTCTGAACTAAGAGGCTTAAAGGGATTGTAAAGGTAAAAAAATGTTTCCCTAAATAGCTTCCTTTACCTTAGTGTAGTCCTCCTTCACTTACCTCATCATTTGATTTTTCTTTTAAATGTCCTTATTTCTTCTGAGAAATCCTCACTGCCTGTTCTTCTGGCTGTAACTCCACACAGTAATGCAACACTTTCTCCCTGGTGTGGAGAAAGCCTCTTCAGGGGGGAGGGGGCGAGCAGGAGGGTAATCTACTTTGCAGATAGAGAAAGGAGCTGTGTGTTAGTGAGCGTTCTGACACACCTGCTCGCCCCTCCCCCCTCAAGAGGCTTTTTCCACACCAGGGAGAAAGTGTTGCATTACTGTGTGTAGTTACAGACAGAAGAACAGGTAGTGAGGATTTCTCAGCAGAAATAAGGACATTTAAAAGCAAAATCGAAGGATGAGGTTAGTGAAGGAGGACTGCACTAGGTAAAGGAAGCTATTTAGGGGGAATAAAAAAACCTTTACAACCCCTTTAAATCAGTACTGGATATGCAGATATCTCTTCTACAGAGTGACCAGTGATGGTCCCTTGCGCACATAGGGCCAGATTCAGGTAGAGTTAGGCTGGAGTATCTGTGATACTCCAGCCTAACTGTCACTTTAAGCCGGCGTTTCTGTTTTCTGTAACCAGAAAACAAGAAACGCCGAGTTGGAGTTCCGATGCGATCGGCGTAATTGAATTTCGCCATCGCATCACAAATTTAATTTAAAAATGGCGCCGGGGGCGTTCCCGCTGATTAACGCTAAAAAAATATGTTAATCAGCGGGAATCGGAAATTCACGATCGTTTTCGGGCGCGACGCAGTGACTTTCCGACGTTTCCGTAAGCGATACGCGACGTAAAGATAAAGCAGCCCCCTAGTGGAGTATCCTATGTTAAGTATAGCCGTCGTCATCGCGTCGGAAAAAAAAAAATTTACGTCGCTTGCGTAAAACGTTCATGAATGGGGATGTGACGTCATTGACGTTCACTGACAGAATTTGGAGCATGCGCACTGGGATGTATTGACACTCGACGCATGCGCAGTACGTTCGCCGCGGGATCGCGCTTAGTTTAAATAATACACGCCCCGTACCCGCCCAATTTGAATTCCGCCGGCTCATTTGCGCTGCGCTGCCGCAACTTTAGGAGCAAGTGCTTCATGAATAACAGCACTTGCTCCTAAAATTTCGGCAGAGTAACGTAAATGAGAAGCGTTACTCCAGAGCAAAGATGCTCCCATCTACCTGAATCTGGCCCATAAAGGGAAAGTTCACATAAGGCAAAAGCTGTTTTGCTCAGTCAGTTGAAACATGTTGAAAGTAAATAAGAAAGTGAAAGCTTTAAAGAAGTAATTAAAAAGGTAGTATTATAAAAATGGGGCTTGAGTGATCATCTGTTGTGTAGGAATTAGTTGTGGTACATGTGTGTATATAACTGGGGTGGGAGGGGGTGGGTCTGGGGTAGAGTTAGCAATAGAAATGTATGTGCGCTGTATAAAAAGCACCTTAACAAAGTTTTCCTGTCACATACCTGATTTGTGAGCCTGATGTGTAAAGGAGAGCCTCTCGTACCACACCGGCTTGTGAGCCACCGAGGTTGAGACAGCAGCCACAGAAGCACGGTGACGTAGGAGTACATGTAAATATTTTATTATATCTTTTCATGTGACAACACTAAAGAAATGATAAGTAGTGAGTGTACAGCTGGTATAACAGTGTAAATTTGCTGTCCCCTTAAAATTACTCAACACACTGTCATTAATGTCTAAACTGCTACCAACAAAAGTGAGTACGCCTCTAAGTAAAAATATGTCCAAATTGGTTCCAAAGTGTCAATATTTTGTGTGGCCACCATTATTTTCCAGCACTGCCTTAACCCTCTTGGGCCTGGAGTTCACCAGAGTTAAACAGGTTGCCACTGGAGTCCTCTTTCACTCCTCCATGATGACATCACAGAGCTAGTGGATGTTAGAGACCTTGCGCTTCCGTTTGAGGATGCCCCACAGATGCTCAATAGGGTTTAGGTCTGAAAACATGCTTGGCCAGTCCATCATCTTTACCCTCAGCTTCTTTAGCAAGTGGTCACCTTGGAGGTGTGTTTGAGGTTGTTATCATGTTAAAATACTGCCCTACGGCCCAGTCTCTGAGGGGAGAGAAATGCTCTGCTTTAGTATGTCACAGTACATGTTGACATTCATGGATCCCTCAATAAACTTTCCAGTGCCAGCAGCACTCGTGCAGCCCCAGACCATGACACTCCCACCACATACTTGACTGTAGGCAAGACACACTTGTCTTTGTACTCCTCACCTGGTTGCTGTGACACACGCTTCACACCATCTGAACCAAATAAGTTTATCTTGGCCTCATCAGCCCACAGGACATGGTTCCAGTAATCCATGTCTCTAGTCTGCTTGTATTCAGCAAACTGTTTGCAGGCTTTCTTGTGCATCATTTTTAGAAGAGGCTTAATTTTGGGATGACAGCCATGAGACCAATTTGATGCAGTGTGCGGTGTATGGTCTGAGCACTGAGAGGCTGACCCCACCACTTCAACCTCTGCAGAAATTTTGGAAGCACTCATACGTCTATTTCCCAAAGACAAACTCTGGACATAACGCTGAGCAGGTGCACACAACTTCTTTGGTCGACCATGGTGAGGCCTGTTCTGAGTGGAACCTGTCTTGTTAGATCGCTGTATGATCTTGGCCACCGTGTTGCAGCTCATTTTCAGGGTCTTGGCAATATTCTTTTAGTGTAGGCCATCTTTATGTAGAGCAACAATTCTTTTTTTTTAGATCTCTGCCATGAGGTGCCATGTTGAACTTCCAGTGACCAGTATGAGAGAGTGAGAGCAATAGCACCAAATTTAACACACCTGCTCCCCATTCTCAACTGAGACCTTGTAACACTAACAACTCGCATGACACCGGGGAAGGAAAATGGCTAATTGGACCTAATTTGGACATTTTCACTTAGGGGTGTACTCACTTTTGTTGCCAGCGGTTTTGACATTAATGTCTGTGTGTTGAGTTATTTTGAGGGGACAGCAAATTCACACTGTTATACAAGCTGTACACTCACTACTTTACATTGTAGCAAAGTGTAATTTCCTATTATTGTATCCCATGAAATATAGAATAAAATATTTACAAAAATGTGAGGGGTGTACGCAAAAAAAAAGTTGTTTACAGGTGTCTTTCTGTTCCAATGCATTTTTTTTACACTTATCTTCCTCTTCATTGCTTAAACTTCATTCTCATTTTATTTAAAGCACATTACATCTAAGTATTAAAAAGCAAACTTCTACTCATGGATTAACATACATTGATGTTGACGGGATACTGTTAGTATAAAAATATATTTGAAATTAGTAACCTACACAAAAACTCAGTCTGCAATCTTATGACCTTTTTGGTCATGAAATACCCTTTTGACTTCTTCCATGATCGAGTTGTAGTGAGGGGGAAGTATGAGTAATATCTCTTCAGTTATGTAAGTATATATATGTAGCAGGAAAGAGGAGATGAGGATAAAATAAAATAAAGTAGCTTCAATATAAATCAGAAAAATGGACACGACACTTAATGGAAATATTGGGGCAAAAAGGGTGAACCTGAGAATTAGAAAAATGTCTACCTGGAATGCCAAGGAAGGATTTATTTTGTTTCCACTTTGGTGCATAACAAGGTTACCGATATTACCAATATTGGATGTTTGCCTAGAAAAGAAATTCAAATTGCCCCTGCTTTTGTCAATATTTCATATTGAAAATATGTTATTTCCCTAGTCTCTCTTTTTTGGGAGATAAGAGACAGTCTTTGGTCATAATGAGCTTAAGCAGTTAAAAAAAAAAAAGAAATTAGACCAAATAAAACTATTTAGAATCTGCAATATAAGTAGTTAGTAGCTAGAAGATGAATCAAAATTGTTAAATCACCAGTAGCATCATAAATTTACATATATTACTCACTTGTTTCATTGTGTAAGTACAGGCATTTGATATACATTAAAATCACATTTTACTACGTGCAAACGTCCTTTTTTACAGAGCTATGTAATATTATCCAAATGTCTGTGAAATGCTCATGTACCGTGCTATGGCATTGGCTTACTAAAGGTGTAGGGACTGTTCATTTAAGCGAACAATTACTTTGGTGAGTAAATGTTCACTGACCCTGGTAAAAAGATGTCTGAATCATGACCAGGGAAATAAAAAAACAGATTTTTTTTCATGTCCATGACTTGATGATTGAAGTGAATACAGTTTTACTTAAATTGCATGTAAACCCCCCCAAAAAAATTTTTTTTGATGTCACAATGTAGAGTATAAGATTTCCTATCATCTGTGCCCAGTCTTGCCACACAGAGTTAATCCAGATCTGAGTAATCCTCTTTCAATGTTCAGTAAAATGAACAGCCTTCCAGATAAAAACCTGCCTAAATAAAAAGTCAGTTTTCTCTCTTCTTGCTTTAAGTGACAGGTTATTTACATATCTAGCTTGGACATGTTTATCATATGTTATGTTATGTTTATCATAACATGAGGTATAAAAAGTGAGAAATCCACCCATCCCCCACATAACACATCCTGGTAATATACAATGAACTTTGGATCACCTCATGTTATGATAAACAAAACATAACATATGATAAACATGTCCAAGCTAGATATATAAATAACCTGTCACTGAAAGCAAAAACAGAGAAACGGACTTTATAATTTGGCAGGTTTTTATCTGGAATTCTGTTAATTTGCACTGAACATTGCAAGAGGATTACTCAGCGCTGGATTAACTCTGTGTGGCAAGACTGGGCACAGATGATAGGAAATCTTATACTCTACACTGTGACATCAAAGAAAATATATATATTTTTTGGGGTTTACATCCACTTTAATGGCAAGGTGACAATTCAGACAACCATTTATTTGAATGGTCTGTACTCCTTGACTGAATCTACTGCCATGTGTCTATAGTTTCCAACATCAACAACAATAAATATTTTACCATAGGATAAAAATCCTATAAGCCAATTTTAGAAATAAAAACAAATGCTAAAAGTAATAATTTTGCCTTGGTGGGTTCTAATTTTTATATTTGGATACACTTGTGTATATATCAATGATGCATCAATGATTAACATTTTAAAATAATTTAGTAGATAGTGCCTTTGTCTTTTTGCATGAATGGGGATCTTTATTTAAGACAGACACAAATATATCATCATAAACCAAGATTGGCAATTCAACACTGACTTATAAACAGAAAATGGGAGGTTACATGATGGTCACTCTATTTCTTAATTTACATTAGTCATTGGGGGTTATTTACTAAAGGCAAATCCACTTCTCACTGCAGAGGAGAACATCATGTCCAGTCTAGACAAAGTATGATGGATCTCAAAGTCACAGAAGAATTCTCTTGTTTGCAGATATTTCTACCACCACCATAACTATAAGGTCATAGGCATTGCCCCATTTTCAGGAAAAATTGGTATTTGCGAGGGGTACCCATCCTGTTTGAGGTCCAATAACCAATTTAAAAAATCAGATAATATAAGGTGACCCCATCTAATGTACATTTGAGCTTTCAACATGCACGTTTCAAGTTTCAGAAGATGAAATGGTGGTGTGAGAACACATTGAAGACAGTGAAACCAAGATCACATAGCAAACCTGAAGGTTCTGATAGACTGCTAAAACATTAAAGGGGTTGTAAAGGTAAATGTTTTTTTTTCACCTTAATGCATTAAGGTGAAAAATAAACATCCTACGATACTGCCCCCCCCCCCCCCGAGCCCCCTCTATACTTACCTGACCCCTCGAAAGTCCCGCGCTTGTCACCGACATCCTCTTCGCCGCTCAGCCTGTTTATTGGCTACACTGGATGGATTAAAAGCAGTGCAGCCATAGGCTTGCACTGCTGTCAATCACATCCAAAAACGAGTGATACAGTGAGCGGAAATAGCCACCGGCTGTATCACTAAAGCGCGCCCGCAGGAACTCAACACCATGCAAGCTTGCATTAAGGTGTTGGGTCCTTGCGGGGGGGGGGGGAGCTGAGACAGCCGCTAAGGGACCCCAAAAGACCAGGTTCGGGGCCACTCTGTGCAAAATGAGCTGCACAGTGGAGGTAAGTATAACATGTTTGTTTTAAAAAAAAAAAAACTTTACAACACTTTTAATGTTCAAGGATCTTAAAGCTAAATGAATGAGCAAAATTCATGGAGTGGGCTACCAAAGGCCTTGTCAGACCCATATTTTAAGCTCCCAGCAAGTGAATTTCTTGAAGTAGTTTACTTCATCCCATGCCTGACGAAGGGATCCTGTGCGGCTCCGAAACGTTGCACTTTCATTTGTGAATACAATCTCTCATGCCGCGTACACACGATCGTTTTTCGGCATGAAAAAAACGTTGTTTTTCCAACTTCATCATTAAAAACGATGTTGCCCACACACCATCGTTTTAAAAAAATGATGAGCAAAGCATGGTGACGTACAACACGTACGACGGCACTCTAAAGGGGAAGTTCCATTCAAACTCCCGTCTCATAACACACGATCATTTTAAATTATGTTTTTAAAAACATTGTTTTTTTTCATGCCGAAAAATGATCACATTGAAAACTTTTGAAGGGAGGTTATCGATCCACGGTGTGCTGGTTAATATGTACGCTTTCTTGAAGTAATGTGATATGGAATTTAGATTTTTTAAGACAATCAATCACCATGGAGCATTTTATTTTTGAGTTAATCACAAGGAGCATTCATGTTTTTGTCTGAATATGGCCTAATGATTACTCACAATGCTTACATCGTGCTTGAGTTTCTGAACATCACCCACTATTTATGGCTAGCTTTAAAATATTTTTTTGAAATCTTCAGGAATTGTTTATATCAATGTGAAATATCACAAATAACAATAATGAAGTGTGGCAGGAAAGAAAAAAAATAATAAACACAAGTCTTTCAGCCAGTGACTCATTAGCCTACAGGCACGGCATTGCCTATTCAATCCCGTTCATTGTTTTCATAGACATGTAGAGTGGCAGCTGAAAGGTTGAAGCAAGAGTCAGCTACACACTCACCTTAGCCATTTCTCTTCCCTGCAGGCCTCAGTGGAGCTGGTTGTAATTGCAGCATTTTTCTGTATAGGGCTCTTGGATTACCAGTGAATGGGACTGTGCATTGTTTCTTAAGTGTAACATTGATCCCTTACACAGAACAATCACTTGACAATTACACCTGTAATTTGCATTTTAGTTTTCTATTTCCCATTGTTCTTCATACAAAAAGGATCTGTACCTATACTTTGCATATTCTCAGCTATGTTTTCTAAACAGGTATATGATGCTGATGTAAAGTCCTACAAATCATAAGTCACAAAATGTTTTAAAATATTTTTTTTAGGTTTAGGCTTTTTCATTTTTTTTTTTTGTAGCAGACATGCCAGCAGTGATGGTGTAAATTGAAATAGTCAGTATTTCTTTGTTCATGATCTTTATAGCAAAACAGGAATTAAAGGAGAAGTCCACTTCTGTGGATCACAGGAGTGCAGTTTGTTCTGCACTTCTTTGACCCACTGTTGACTGATGACACAGAGCTGGTCCAGGCTGGGGAATGATCGTGACCATATGGTTCAGCTTTTCAGTGAGCCACTGGGAGCCTGAGCCAGCAACCCCCCCCCCCCCACAGCCGAGCCCTCCAGAGAGTGTGGGGGAAGAGGGGGCAGTGTAGACAGTGGTGACTTATACCGGGTACACACGATCGGTTAAACCGCTGAGAATGTCTGATGGACTGTTTTCATCGGTCAAAACCGATCGTGTGTGGGCACCATTGGTTATTTAACCATCGGTTAAAAAAAAGCCAACTTGTTGTAAATTTCACCGATGGATTCCTAACCGATAGAACAAAACCGATCGTTAGTAGGCACGACGATTGGTTAAAAATCTACACATGCTTGGAAGCATCGAACTTCATTTTTTTCAGCAAATCGTTGTGTTTTACATCACCGGGTTCTGACACGATCTTTTTTTAAGCGATGGTGTGTAGGCGCGACGGACCTTCAGTCAGCTTCATCGGTTAACCAATGAAAACGGACCATCAGACTGTTCTCATCGGATGGACTGATCGTGTGTACGCGGCATAACAGTCACCAGCTCTCTGCTCATGGAGCATTAAGTACCAAGCAATCAATGGGCTTTGTCTTATAGCTGGCAGTGGACAGATTCAGCATCGGACCAATGCTGCATCCACCTAGGTAAGTATGATTTAAGGAAAAAAAACATACTTCTCTTTAATAAAGAGAGAACTTTATTTTTTTTGTTGAGAGCAGATGTCAAACAACTCAAGGGTCCCCTCTCACCAGCTCCAATCACCACTCCGGGGGTATACAGCGTATACTGTGCAGGCTTTCCACAACTCAGAAAGTTTGCAACATAGCCGATTGGTGAGCAGTGGAACAGAACAGTGGATGCCCAGGAGATCTGGTTTATATGCTGAATACCCCCTGAGGGGTGATTGGAGCTGGTGGGTGTGAACCCTTGAGGGGGAGCACCTGTAGTCACTTCAAGATCACCTGCTGTTTTATCAAACACTTTTCACTGTGAGACCATGCACCAATTTGAATGGATATTAAATATTTATTGGACATTTATTATCACTTTTTTGGACTTTTTTTTTTTTTTTTATTGTTTTCACTCATCTTTGGTTTATCTATTTCTGGTGGATGTTTTTCCATGTTGTATGATATCCTTCTAACATTGTTTTTCAACATTTATGGTATATTGCAAAGCTGCAATTGCACTGTTTAAAAATTGGAGCTTTATTCCAATCAAACTGACATTTAAAAAGGATGCTTTTTAAAAACACACACCACACTTTATCAGATTACCAAAAGGTTGGGGGACAAGGGCAAGTAATTCCAGCTTCGGTACAGACCGATCAGCTGGGAGCGTGGTGATGTCAGCGATACTAGGCTCCACCTTGGTAATCTGATAAAGTGCAGTGTGTGTTTTTAAAAAGCATCCTTTTTAAATGTCAGTTTGATTGGAATAAAGCACCAATTTTTTAAATGAAACCACTGCACTATGAAGTCCTCTTTGTACCTTTGAATCCACACCTTCCTATCTGACCTGGACAGACTGTCGTATCCCGGAGTACTTGGTGGAAGTTTTCATCTCTGTGTTCCTGAGCGTCCTAAAGAGGAAAAATCGCAGCAGCAACCAGGATCCAGTGATAGACATCCCAATCTCAGTGCCTGTTTGATGCCCCCGGAGATCCAACTTTTCTGGTAAGCGGCCATCCATTTCTCTAGACGTGGGATTTGTGTTGTTCACCAGCTGTTTGCCATTTGCCTGTAGCGGTTTATGCATTCATCTATCACGAGGAGTGAGATCTTATGTGAACCAGCGTATTGATGTTTTCCTGATAGGACTCATCTATCTATTGCACATATCTTTTTGGATATATTGAAGGACACCTGATTGTATCACATACACTTTTTTACACCATAATTTTTTTAGTCAATTTTTTTAGTCAATTCACTTGAACAGTTTTTTCGCATTTTTTTGCCTTAATATTTCATAGCGCACCTTTTTCTCTTTTATGCACACTTTTTTCAAAATTGACAATCTTTTTTTGTTTGTAGCTCAAAAAATAAAAACCTCCGAGGTGATCAAATACCAGTTAAAGTAATGCAGTGCCATATCGCAAAACAAATGGCCTGGTTATGAAGGGGGGTAAACCTTCTGGAGGTCAAGTGTATGCTAACATCTTTTGCATCATGTTACATGCATATTTAGGGTGTAACATGTAACATTGTGCAAATTGAACTTCCCCAAACCCCTGTGATAGCATGCATGGGTTATTCTCCCCCACAGCTGCTATCACTTTTGGACAAATTAACTGTCAGAAATTCCGACAACAATTGTCCGATGGAGCATACAGATGGTCGGATTATCCGACAAAACATGTCCATCACACAATTGTTGTCGGAATATCCGATCGTGTGTACGGGCCTTTAGATTTCTGCACAACAGTGTTGTATAGAACACCTCCAGTCGTGTGCTCCCTAGCTAAATAAAGTAGCTGGAAATAAGCCACTACATTGAATCAGTGTGAAGTGAAACAGATAACCAGGATTAGAAACTGCAGCACTTTAATAAAATATTGTATATGATAACAAAATAAAACATTAACGTTCAACTTACTCTAATTAAAATAGTAAAAAACAGTAAGTGAAAAAGCCAAAAAAAATAACAAGACTATTCAATCCATGCCTTTTTGGCTCATTAGTTTTCAAGCGGTGAAAAGGTCCTCAAAATCCTTGTGATCCTCGATTATAAAAAAAATGCTCCCTTGAACTAAAGTGTCCAAACTAGCTGGAGGAAAATATCACCTTAGTTATATCCTTACTATTATGAAAAGGATATAGAACCTAATTAGGCAGTGTAGCTCTAATTCCCCTGAACTACCTCTGAGTGTAATTCGGACAATAGACATGTGCACAACAAAAAATTCTGTATTTTTTTTGTTTAGTTTTGTCTCGTTCCATAGATTCGTAAAGATTCATAATTTCGTAAGACAGTTTTATTTTCGTTTATATTGAATGATTCGTAATTTTGTCTAATTTATTTTCGTAGATTCAAAATTCGTAATTTTGTTATATAATAATTTTCGTTTAATGGATTCGTAAGTTTGTACTTTCGTAAATACATCCTGGTATGGTCATTCGCAATCTCGTATTTTAGTTTAATTTACAACACGTGGCTAATCCATATTAAGATAGACTTTCTCTTAAGTCCCGGACACACGGTAGGACTTTTTGCCAACAAACTTCAAAATTAACTTCAAAATTAGCGTTTTCCAAAAAACTCAACCGTGTGTACACTCCATTGGACAAACTTTTTCGGTTTCAAGAGTCCAGTCAACTCCCCAAAAATCCACAGAAAAGTTTGTTTGAAGTCCGATCGTGTGTAGGAGACTTTACACTGTCCAATGTGACTCAGCACAAAAGAGATAAGCTGATTGGTTATCATATTAATTAAGATACATCACTCACTAACTACACTGCCCAATCGAAAGAACGCACAAATGAAAATACGAACATACGTATGAAAATACGAACAGACAAAGGATTTAAAATACGGAGTGCAAATCATTTGTTATAGATGTAATTTTCGTTCTTTTGCTGTTTCGGTGTTTCGTATTTTAGTATTTTGTCCAATCGTACTTTCGTATTTTCGCTTGTTCGTTATTTTGCTTATTCGTAATTTTCATATTTTAGTACTTTCAGCTATTAAATCTTCTGCCCTTGTTGTTTTAACTTTGGATAGTAAAAAAAAAAAAAAAAAATTCTGCCAGTAAATACCTTATACAGCTCACTTCCCGTTTATTGTCTGGTAGAATGCCTAGGCTTATGACATCATGCACAGCTCTCTCTCACTCTTGTGAGAGTTTGTTAGGAAGGGAGGGGAGGGTGAGTCATAAGAAGGCCAATGAAGGCTGCAGGGCTGCAGAGTTGGAGGGTCTGGGTAAATCCAGGAAGTGAACAGGCAGCAGCTTTAGCTGTCCACAGTTAAAATGGATGCAGCCAGACTTAGTTGAGGGAGATTTCTGCAGCATATTTGGCAAGTACAGAAACACAGTAAATATAAAATATTAAGCAAAGTGGTTGGAGGGAAGCTTCAGAATGGCAAAAATGTTTTTCTTACAAATTATGTGAGCAGACTGCAGTTCCTCTTTAAACTAAAAAGCCTTTTGTGTGCATCAGTCTCCCTAATACTTACCTGAGCCCATCTCTATCCAGCGATGTTGCACAAGAGACTGTGCTGTTCCAGACTTTCCCTCCTCATTGTTGTTAATTAAGGTCAGTGAGCCAATGAGGAAAGAGAGTGTCCATCCATGTCTGAATGGACACACAGAGCTGCGGCTTGGCTCAGGTGCCCCCATAGCAAGCTGCTTTCAGTGGGGGCACTAAGCAGGAAGGAGGGGCCAAGAGCACAGAATAGGGGCCAGAGAAGAGGAGGATCACAGCACAGAGCAGGTAGGTATAAAATTGTTTGTTATTTTGAAAAAATTTATAAAAATAAACCTATACTTTAGAATTACTTTAAATATCCCTGCAATCACACTGATAAAGGATCTAATGTTTTTTTTTTAGGCAATGAGATAAAAAAAGACAGTTTTACCCAACTTAATCTGAAGGCTCTTGATCTTCTTTCCTGACTTTTCTCACTGATGTCATCACATACATAAAATGCAGGGCTAGTACCCAAGTTCTATCCTCATGTACGAGTGCCTGCCCATATTGTAGCACTAGAGAGATAAGGACCAGAATGCTGGCTGTTGTGATAAGTTATGCCCTGTACACACGATCGGTTTGTCTGATGAAAACGGTCCTATGGCCCCATCGTTTTTTTTCCCATCGGTGAAAAAGAATAGAACCCGTTTTAAAATTTTCTGATTTTAAAAAAACGATAGAAAAAAACAATCGTCTGTGGGCAAATCCATCGGTCAAAAATCCAAGCATGCTGAGAATTAAGTCGACGCATGCTCGGAAGCATTGAACTTAATTTTTCTCTGCACGTCATTGTGTTTTACGTCACTGCGTTGGTCACGATCAGATTTTTGGTGTGTAGGCACGACTGATGAAAGTCAGCTTCATTGGATATCTGATGAAAAAATGTATCGGTCCGTTTTCATCGGATGAACCAATCATGTGTGTGTGTGGCATAATACTCTTATCTCATCCTCTAAAAAAAAGGGAGGGATTATTTATTAGCATAGGAAGGCCTATTCAATGATTTTGATACTGTAGTTCAACTGTAAATAGCAGTGGTCTATTAAGGACTAAGTGATTCACCCCTTTAAGAAGGAACAGTTTTAATTCCCAAGTTCTTTCACATAAATGTTTAAATGTTAAAATATCTCTTTTGAAATAGATCAGATTTCATATCTGACTTTAGAGCCTTTGAAACTGTATTAACAAATGTACATTTTGGTTTGATACGCCAAACTAATATTAGATAACATATTTATACACCTATAATAACAAAGTCCAGTCAGAGATTTCAATAATGTATCCTAAGGTTGTTTTGGGGCCATGCAGCTGTGATAACATAGTACCTCAGAAAGAAAATTCAATTAATATCCTAAACATTACATTCAAATATGTTTTACAAAGAGAATTGTATTTTAATTCCTTTACAGCAAATAATATAACATTAAAAAATAATGTTGATTACTTCAACTTAAGAAGGAGCTTGGCAGGCATTTCACATAGGAATGTTGAATACTATGGCTAATGTTCAGATATTTTTTGGGTGTGTAGGTTTTGTTTCAAGAGGTTGACGATATTCTTTCAGTTTGTGTTTCAAATTTTGTTAATCACGCTTGGATTGTTTGGAATTTTTAAGTATTCCTGGTTTTTTTTTTCCTTATAATTTCCAGATTTTTTTTTAATGGTGTCATTTATTTCAAAAGGTAAAATATTTGTAGTACCGTATATACTCGAGTATAAGCCGACCCGAATATAAGCTGAGGCACCTAATTTTACCACAAAACACTGGGAACAATTATTGACTGAAGTATAAGCCTAGGGTGTCCATCTGCATGCCTCACTGTGCCTCACTTTGCCTCACTGTGCCAATGTGTATGCCTCACTGTCCCCATGCCTCACTGTGACCATGACTAGACTGACGTTTAACAAAAAAATCGGTGCTCCCCGGTCATAGGTCCCCCAGACAACAAACTTTGCACACTTGTAGAGGAGAAATGGGGCTACATGTGTGCCAAGTTCCAGGTCTAGGGGACCTAGGGCCCGTACCGGGTCTCCAAATTCACTGTAGAAATTACTGTTTAACCACTTGCTTACTGGGCACATATACCCCCTCTCCTGCCCAGGTGAAATTTCAGCTTCCGGCACTGTGTCGCTTTAATTGACAATTGCGACGTGGCTCCCAAACAAAATTGGCGTCTTTTTTTCCCCACAAATAGAGATTTCTTTTGGTGGTATTTTATCACCTCTGCGGTTTTTATTTTTTGCGCTATAAACAAAAAAAGAGCGACAATTTTGAAGGGGTGCCCGGATTTGAAAAAGGTTCCCTGGACAACAAACTTTTCACACGTGTAGAGTAAGAGAGCAGCTACATGTGTGCCAAGTTTGGGGTCAAGGGGACCTACGGCCGGCCAGTATCAGGTTCCCAAATTCCGGGAGATCAGGTGCAAAAAGGTGACTCGAGTATAAGCTGAGGGGGGCATTATACTCGGTATATACGGTATGTAGTCTTACATTTAAAATGAAACAGTTGCTCACAAATACCACATTCATCTTTGCTGTTGCTGGAGACATTTGGGAACTGCTTTACCTGAAAAGGATTTTTATTTCTTGTTATCTCTGCTGCAGTTGTGTGATACTTACAGGTCCTGTCTGTTCCCCAAGCTGTGATTGGACAGTGAAATGCGCCGTACACACGATCAGAAATTTCGACAAGAAAACCGGAATGTTGGCTCAAACTTGTGTTGCATACACATGGTCGCACAAATCTTGTCTGAAATTCCGGCTGTCAAGAACGCGGTGACGTACAAGACGTACGGTGAGCCGAGATCAATGAAGTTCAATAGGCAGTTCGACTATTCTGCTTGATTCTGAGCATTCGTTTTTTTTGCGTGTCGGAATTGCATACAGACAAGCAGATTTTCCGACAAGAACTTTTTCCATCTGAAAAATTGAGAACCTGCTCTTAATCTTTTGCTGGAGGAAATTCTGACAGAAAATGTTGGATGGAGTATACACACGATCGGAATTTCCAACCAAAAGCTCACATTGAACTTTTTTTGATGGAAAATCCGATCGGGTGGATAGGGCATTAGAAGAAGCTTCTTTCAGCATGTTCCTTGTTAGCACATGCCTACACTGCTTGAATTAAAATTATGTTTCATAATATGTTAATGAATAAAGAGCTGCATTAATGTTGAAGCTAAATTAATACCGAATGAATGTTCCCTTATCACTATGCCAACAATTTTTTCCACCAGTTTAGGAAGGAGTTTTTTAAAAGAGTGGATACGTTGTTGAATGTTCTGCAGCATTAGGTAGCAATGGCAAACATAATGGGATTGGGTGATTTTGTTTTTACAATAAATAATATCCAATTAAAAATAGAGCAGTATTGTGATGTAGTAAACTGGTTCCCTTTGGTGGGCCAGGAAGGTTTTTGTTTTTTCCTGCATGGTAAGAGTAAAAACACTTGACCAAGGTGTTATTTTCTGTCTTCTTCTGGTCCAAAACTGCAGTAGTTGTGAGAAGTTCACCCCGATGGATACAAGTTTTTTTTTAAACTAACTGTAAAAATTTCCAAATTTTTAAATGAGCCAAATTAAATCAAGAGCAAATGTACAGATTTATCCAGGCTTTGCATGGATAATTTTAATAATTTGTGTCATCCAGCACCTGTTTTTCAAGGCTAATCAGGCAAGCATATATGTGTTTTTTTTAGTTTTGTTTTGTGTGTGTATGGTTTTCCAAGATATATATATATATATATATATATATATATATATATATATATATATATATATATATACACACATATTCACACACACAAGTGCTTACATAGTGTCAATACTGTTGATACTTATTCATATATATATTTCTTTGTATAATTTTTAATTCTATATCAGCATCTACTCATTATGTCCTGAGGAAGCAATTAAATGTGAAACACGTTGACAAGCAAGCACCGAGGAGCTTGTGGATCTAACTTATTGATACATACATACATAGTTTTTTGCACAATTATGGACTTTTCACCAACTCATTGAAAGGATCCATGTCTCCATGTCCATTGCATTGGGTATCAGTTGACCTTGTCTAGCAAAGGGTGTTGTTTTTTGTCGTATTTATGTTCATTTTTTTTATATTTGCGTAATAAATATATTGCCTCATGGTATGCCCACAAAGTCCGCCTTTTTTTGAGAGAGTTTCAATAACTCTTTCAACCGTTTTTTTTTTTTATTATTATTTGTTGTTTTTTGTTTGTTTTTTGCTTTGATATGACCTGTTCAATATATGTAGATGTGTTTAGAAAAAACGCTAGATCTGCAAGTGTTCGGCATGGAATCATGTGCTGGGTATTGTGTATCCAGAGTATGTGAGAAATTAGACAAACACAAGAAAACCTCCTTAAGCCTGGTACACACTATGTGCTTTTTTCCATTCAACCCAAAAGCTGTCAGCTCCGGTCAGAGCTGTCATGTTCTGACAAGGGGACACATCCCTGCCAGAACACTGCAGTCAGTACTCTCAGCCATTGGCTAAGAGCGCTGATCGGGAGGTGGTCAGCTGCTCGTTTTGCAGCATGCACATCCGACAGAAGCTGGCCAAAACTGCAGTAGATGTGAAAGATTCACCCCGATGGATACCAGAGTTTTTTTTCAAACGTATTAACTATAAAAATGTCCAAATTTATAAATTAACCAAATCAAATTTAGGTGGAAATGTACAAATTTATCTAGCCTTTGCTTGGATTCCTGAGATACATTATTCTCGACAGATCGATCAAATTTACATGCAAATGTTTATAAGAATCCGTTTCCTGATGTGATCATTACTATACATCAAGGAAGTGTCTGTAAAACTGGCTGCTAATGCTTGATATTTATAGCCTTTATTTATCAAAGTGTTTCAAGTTTCAACTGAGAACTTTCTGCATTACCTAAATAGCTGCCAGTCAGATATTCCCTTTTATTTTTCAACTGCAATTTCCAGTACAGGTTTTAATCTGACCATTAAAGTAAAAAAGTGTAACATGGATGCACTGGTCCCAGTGTATATTAACGGTACTTGAAGACTTTATAAGCCCCGAAGACAGCACTTTTTTTTTGTATGTTTGACTGTTTGAATTACCGTATTTATCGGCGTATAACACGCACCCTAACTTTAAGAAGGAAGTTTCAGGAAAAAAACTTTCCACTGCCCCCTGTGTATAACATGCAGGCACAGTTTACCCTCTATTTTCAGGGTAATTTTTTTTAGTGTTATACGCCAATAAATGCAGTACTTTACAGCAGCGCTGTATCTTGGCCTAGGCCAACAAGGCCCAGGCCTAGGGCAGCACTTTGCAGGGGGGCAGCACAAAAAGAGTCCCTGCCGGCTTGCGCTACACTGTTAGTGTGGCGGCAGTCTTATGGGGCAGGCTGGGCTGAGAGGCAATTAGTCTAGCGCCCCCATAAAGCGGCCGCACTGCCTCTGGTATGCAGGCGGCCAGCAGTCTGCAACTGTGGGGGGCTTCTGCTGCTTCATTGGCATGGTTAAATCTTCTTAGTCCTCTCCATAAAATTATCAAAAATGTGTGCTTAAAGTAGAACTATAGGCACTGAACTTTATTTTTCATTTTGGATAGAGTAAGGGTGGGGGGTTATAGCCCCTGTCTTTTTTATTTTTTACCTTTTCTGTCCCATTGCAGAGAATTCCCTTCACTTCCTACCCCATAGCCAAACAGGAAGTGAGAGGACATGTATACAAATTAAGGGAATCTGCGGCGGGCCTTAAATAGAAAGGGGCGTGTCATTGACAGGAAGGGGGTGGGTCATATTTAAATTAGGGGGTGCGCGAGTTTAGTCAGGCCTAGGGCAGCACAAAACCTAAATACACCCCTGCTTTACAGGCATACCATGGGCATCACTGGATAATGTAACACATCTCCATCATGGCTTTAGAGCTTTAATTTTTCAGGCATCACATCTGACAGTAACAGTAAATGGCATGGATTTCAAAAAATGAATTCAAATCAACATAAGTCCATTTTCAGTTAGCAGAAATGTAACTAGCAGAGGACGAATGAGTCTTAAATCTCTGATAGTATTTTGAAGAAAAGTAGATAAAAATTCCAACTATCATAAAGCATATACAGTATATACTGATTATAGAGGTCATGTACAAATACATTTCATGCCTTGATCTCCTTCGCCATGCTTTATATTCTTGTCAGCTGTAATTACCGATTAATCTTTCCTATTCATGGAATATGTTATTAATCAAGTTCCTGGTACTATGGCTAGACAAATAAAGGTGCAAATGTTTAACTTGTTTTTGTATTATGTATAAGAGACATGATAATCAACTGTATTATATTTCACAACATCAGCAGTGCACAATTCTCATCAGGTTAATCCAGTTTTAAACTGGAGAAAACTTGGCAGCAATTCCTGCGTGAAATACAGGTGATAACAGTTAATAAGCACCCAGTCAAGTTGTGTTTTGCAAGGCTCATCATTATATGCAGGAGCCTGGAAGGCATCCATATCAGGGTGCAACAGCAGAGTATGGAAAGTTTATTTTTCAGTGTTATTTATATATGTAAGTGTGACAAATGACCACACCCAATATGATCTAACCAATTAACACCTGAAGGTTGATCATTCATTTATCTTCATTCTAAAAAAAAGAATAATAATACCAATAGCAGCATTATTCTTCCCTTTTCTTTCATTTCTCAGACTCCACTTTTTTCACCATTCATTGTATTTATATTATGTCTCATTGTTTTTGAATAGCTGACATTCTGTACATATCACTTATATAATTCCAGCCTGATATGCAAATGTTTAGAACATTGTAGTCTTTATCAAAACTACTATATTACTATATGCTTACTCTACCACTAAAGTGCTAACCCTATCAATCCATTAACTGTCACTAATAAAACCCTTTTCTGTCACTAATCACCAGGGCCGTCTTTCTGAGCGGGCACACCTCGGCACAGCCCGGGGGCTGCACGTTCGCATGGGGCCCAATCAGGGCCAGACATTTCAAGCAGCGCCTGACTCGCTCCCGCGTGGCTTTGACTCTATGTGCTGATATGCAGACATCGGATTCGGGACAGTGGCCAGCAAGGAGGGAGAACAAGTCCGCCCCCTCCCCGACCACCGAAGAGATGAATAGAAGCGAGGACTGCCGCCCCCCCCCTCCCAGAACTTGGACTCCTCCACAGTCTGCCTCTCTGCTCCAGGAACCGTGCGCCAGGCTGGCTGGGACAGGAACCCGGAAGAAAATAACTTGCGGGAGACGGAGGCTAGGAGTCACTGGAAGGAGCTGAGCAGCGAGCACACCCCTTGGTCGAATCTAGAGGGAGACTCGGCGCTGCCACACTGCTGGCCATCAGGTACCTGGCTGCTGTATATACATGCTCAGACGCTGGGGTGAGCAGAGGAGGGACTGAAGGAAGGGACAGCGCTATGTGGTCTGTCTTAGACCCCCCTCCTCTGCCTCTCACATCCCCCTCCTCTGCCTCTCACACCCCCCTCCTCTGCCTCTCACACCCCCCTCCTCTGCCTCTCACATCCCCCTCCTCTGCCTCTCACATCCCCCTCCTCTGCCTCTCACACCCCCCTCCTCTGCCCCTCAGACCCCCCTCCTCTGCCTCTCAGACCCCCCTCCTCTGCCTCTCACATCCCCCTCCTCTGCCTCTCACATCCCCCTCCTCTGCCTCTCACCCCCCCCTCCTCTGCCTCTCAGACCCCCCTCCTCTGCCTCTCAGACCCCCTTCCTCTGCCTCTCACATCCCCCTCCTCTGCCTCTCACACACCCCTCCTCTGCCTCTCACATCCCCCTCCTCTGCCTCTCAGACCCCCCTCCTCTGCCTCTCACATCCCCCTTCTCTGCCTCTCACATCCCCCTCCTCTGCCTCTCACCCCCCTCCTCTGCCTCTCACACCCCCCTTCTCTGCCTCTCAGACTCCCCTCCTCTGCCTCTCAGACCCCCCTCCTCTGCCTCTCACATCCCCCTCCTCTGCCTCTCAGACCCCCCTGCTCTGCCTCTCACACCCCCCTCCTCTGCCTCTCACATCCCGCCTCCTCTGCCTCTCACATCCCCCCTCCTCTGCCTCTCACACCCCCCTCCTCTGCCTCTCACGCCTCCCTCCTCTGCCTCTCACGCCCCCCTCCTCTGCCTCTCAGACCCCCCTCCTCTGCCTCTCACATCCCCCTCCTCTGCCTCTCAGACCCCTCTCCTCTGCCTCTCAGACCCCCCTCCTCTGCCTCTTACACCCCCTCCTCTGCCTCTCACCCCCCTCCTCTGCCTCTCACACCCCCCTCCTCTGCCTCTCACACCCCCTCCTCTGCCTCTCACACCCCCCTTTTCAGACCCCCCTTTTCAGACCCCCCTCCTCTGCCTCTCACTCCCCCCTCCTCTGCCTCTCACACCCCCCTATTCAGACCCCCCTCCTCTGCCTCTCAGACCCTCCTTTTCACACCCCCCTCCTCTGCCTCTCACACCCCCCTCCTCTGCCGCTCACACCCCCCTTCTCTGCCTCTCACACCCCCTCTCCTCTGCCTCTCACACCCCCTCCTCTGCCTCACACCCCCCTCCTCTGCTGCTCACACCCCCTTCTCTGCCTCACACCCCCCTTCTCTGCCTCTCACACCCCCCTCCTCTGCCGCTCACACCCCCCTTCTCTGCCTCTCACACCCCCCTTCTCTGCCTCTCACACCCCCCTTCTCTGCCTCTCACACCTCCCCTCCTCTGCCGCTCACACCCCCCTCCTCTGCCTCTCACACCCCCCCTCCTCTGCCTCTCACACCCCCCCTCCTCTGCCTCTCACACTCTCCCTCCTCTGCCTCTCACACCCCCCTCCTCTGCCTCTCACACCCCCCTCCTCTGCTGCTCACACCCCCCTCCTCTGCTGCTCACACCCCACTCCTCTGCCTCTCACACCCCCCTTCTCTGCCGCTCACACCCCCCTCCTCTGCCTCTCACACCCCCCTCCTCTGCCTCTCACGCCCCCCTCCTCTGCCTCTCATGCCCCCCTCCTCTGCCTCTCATGCCCCCTCCTCTGCCTCTCATACCCCCCTCCTCTGTCTCTCACACCCCCTCCTCTGCCTCTCACACCCCCCTATTCAGACCCCCCTCCTCTGCCTCTCAGACCCTCCTTTTCAGACCCCCCTCCTCTGCCGCTTACACCTCCCTCCTCTGTCTCTCACACCCCCTCCTCTGTCTCTCACACCCCCCTCCTCTGTCTCTCACACCCCCCTCCTCTGCCTCTCACCCCCCCCTTCTCTGCCTCTCGCACCCCCCCTTCTCTGCCTCTCACCCCCCCTTCTCTACCTCTCACACCCCCCCTTCTCTACCTCTCACACCCCCCTCCTCTGCCTCTCACACCCCCCTCCTCTGTGTCTCACATGCCCCTTTTCAGACCCCCCTCCTCTGCCTCTCACGCCCCCCTCCTCTGCCTCTCACGCCCCCCTCCTCTGCCTCTCACGCCCCCCTCCTCTGCCTCTCACGCCCCCTACTCTGCCTCTCATGCCCCCCTGGAAAGTGACACGCTAAATCTGGTGGCAGGGGACGGGTGGCAAGTGACAGGCTGACACAAGTGACACGCTGTAGAGTAGGTGCGTAAATTGGGGCTTGTAGGGGCCCCATAGCATTACTTTGCCCAGGGGCCCATGATGCTTTTAAGATGGCCCTGCTAATCATACAACATTATCAGGGCCGGTGCAAGGATTTTTGCCAACTCAGGCGAAGGTGCATTTTGCCCCCCCCGGCACGCACGCACAGGGCACAACACATCAGGGTACAGTACTCATCAGGGCACAGCACATCAGGGCACCTGAGGGCACAGTGAACATCAGGGCATAGCACATCAGGGTACAGCACACCAGGCCATATCAGGGTAAAGGGCACAGCACATCAGGGCACAGGTCACAGTACATCAGGGCACAGCACATCAGGGCACAGCACATCAGGGCACACGACATTGAGGCACAGCAGACTGGGGCACAGGACATCAGGGCACAGGACATCAGGACACAGGGCACATCAGGGCACGGGGCACTTGCCACACATCAGGGCATATTGGCACACATCAGGGGAATATTGGAGCACATCGGGGCATATTGGAGCACATTGGGGCATATTGGAGCACATTGGGGCACAGCGTTTGCCTGGCAGCTAGTATGCAGGAAGCATCTGTGATAAGTTCTCTCTCATGTCACCCTGCCCAGGTGGCTCCTCCTCTCTTCTCGTCCATCCCAGATGATGTCACAAGCAAATGGGGATGGCCGAGAAGAGAGGAAGGGCCACCTGGCACTTGGCACACATTAGGGCATATTGGCACACATCGGGGGAATATTGGAGCACATCGGGGCATATTGGAGCACATTGGGCCATATTGGAGCACATTGGAGCACAGGGTTTACCTGGTAGCTAGTATGCAGGAAGCATCTGTGATAAGTTCTCTCTCATGTCACCCTGCCCAGGTGGCCTCTCCTCTCTTCTCGTCCATCCCAGATGATGTCAAAAGCAAATGGGGATGGACAAGAAGAGAGAAGGGGCCGCCGGGGCAGCGTGACATGAGAGAGAATTTATCACACACACTGCCAGTGTGGCTGGAGCGCTTCCCTCCCTCCCTCCTCCTCTACACTTCACACACAGCAGGAATCTTCCGTTGTGTGTATCAGAGCTTAGTGTGAAAACTTTGGCTGCGCTGTGAGAAAAGTCCCGCCTTCCTCCTAGGTCAGCTTGTGTGATAGACACATTGTTCTGCCTATCACACAATTTGATCTAGGAGGAGGGCGGGACTTTTCTCACAGCGTGGCCAAAGTTGACACACTAAGCTCCAATGCACACAGCGGGAGATGCCTGCTGTGTGTAATCCTGGGACTCACAGAGACGAGAGAGACATTGAGACAGTGACACTGTCAATTTTACGCCCTGTTCCCTGGCGCCGTAAGGCAAGTGCCCATGTTGCCTTGCGCTAGCGCCGGCCCTGAACATTAAACATCTACAGTTTTCAAGCTAAGGTTTTAATATTGGGTATATACAGGTATAGTGCAAAGCCATATTTTATACAATATGTAACATTTTTGAACCTTCTTCATTGGTTTATTATTCAACTATGGGTATGGTGCATATGTGGTATAATCCTATATTTACAATAGAAATACAATATGGCTGCCCCCACATTGCAGAGTTCTTTACAATCTTACCTACATTTACATATTTATATAGTAGGTTACTGATTACAATTTTCGTGTTCGATTAATACATTTTTAAAAATCGTTTAATCGACTAATTTCGATTAATTATAACGCACATACAGATACAACTACTTTTAGCTGATCTCCTAGCAGGCTGATTCCCAGTGCAGCTACCAACCACTGGAAAAATGTATAGCAGGATACAAAAACCACACAAAGGCAGCGCTTATTGGGAATAGCATTAAAACTTTAATAGTCTTCAAGTAGGTAATAAAACAAATATTGCACTGGAGATAAAATCAATGTAGCTACATAAATTGTAAAAATGGTGCAAGTAATACCAAATGGTAGCAAAAGCAGTCATAAAAACATGTAGCTAAGTATGATACTGGTATAAAAATGTGTACGACGATACCACTGCCGAATACAGATGAGGAGGGGTTAACATCAGTCCGTTGAAATGTAGATGTCCCATAAAGGGAACTATCACAACTCCCAGTGGATGGCTCTGGAATCCCAAGTTGATAGAGGGAAGTGGCAGAGGGAAGTGTAACAGCCCTTGCCTGTGGCAGTTAGTAAGGTCCCGCAGCATGCAGATATGAAGGCACAGCAAAGGAGTCCCCTAAAGACCCGGAAGCCAGCGGAGAGTTGAGTACCGATCAAAAGAATTTTAATCGATCAAATTTTTTACGATTAATCAAGGAATTAATAGTTCATTTACACAGCCCTATTATGTAGCAGTAAATGTGACATTTCCCAGACATTCTCAGATGTTCATGCTCAGATAGATTCACATGTGTGAATGTTTGGTGAATGTCACATTCAGTGTTTTTGAACCACTTCCATACAGGGCCTATTCTGGCACTCCTCTCCTACATGTAAAAATCATATTTTTCTTTGCTAGAAAATTACCCAGAACCCCCCAATATGTTATATGTTTTTTTAAGCAGACACCCGAGGTAATAAAATGACAGTCATTGCAACTTTTTATGTCACACGGTATTTGTGCAACAATTTTTCAAACACGTTTTTTTTCATGAATTAAAAAATAACAAAAGAGTAAAGTTAGACAATTTTTTTCTATGATGTGAAAGATGATATTAGTAAATAGATACCCAACATGTCACATTTTAAAATTGCGCAAACTCATGGAATGGCTTCAATCTTCGGTACTTAAAAATCTCCATAGGCGAGTCTTTACATTTTTTTCCAGGTTACCAGTTTAGAGGTTCAGAGGAGGTCTAGTGCTAGAATTGTCGCTCTAATGCAAATAGCTATACTTCACATGTGTGGTTTGAACGGCGTTTACATACATGGGCCGGACTTATGTTTGTGTTCTCTTCTGTTACCGACTGTCCTCACATATCTGAATGATGCCTGTAGCTGCAGGCATCATTCAGATATCCCCACTGAAAGTCAAGGATGTCATATGACGTACTGCGGGAGGGAAGTGGTTAAATACACCCCCTAGTAAATCATAAACTATGATTAGAATGTGTATGAATCAGATCTTTTCAGAAATTACCTCAGATGTTTTCCCACTCTTACGACAGTGTGGTTTTTCTTTGGTTGTCTATGCCTTTTATTAAAGTGGTTGTAAAGGCAGAAGTTTTTTTTTATCTTAATGCATTCTATGCATTAGGATAACAAGCCTTCTGTGTGCAGCAGTCACCCTTAGCCCCCCTAATACTCACTTGAGCCCCATCTTGATCCTGCGATTTTGCAGAAGTATCTCGGCTGCTCCCCTTCTCAAAATCAGTTGGACAATGAGTAGAGAAAGGGGGTGGGGTCTGGATGCGGCTCCATGTTTGAACGAACACATGGAGCTGTGGCTTGGCTCGGGAACCCCCAAAGCAAGCTGCTTGCTCTGGGGGCACTCAACAAGAGGGAGTGGCCAGGAGTGCCGAAGAGGGACCGGCGAAGAGGAAAATCTGGACTGCTCTGTGCAAAACCACTGCATAGAGCAGGTAAGTATGATATGTTTGTTATTTTTTAAACACAATATACAAATGTATATAAATCACTGCGCTACCTATACAAACATATAAATGGCAACTAACACCACAGAACTAGATCAATTCTGAAAAAACAAGCAAGAAAAACGAAAAAGTGTAGCACTAATTATACAAATTATACAAAAAACAAAAAAGATTAGCGCTACACTTTTTTGTTTTTCATGTTTGTTATTTTTAGCTAAACAAAAATTTGACTTTATTATCACTTTAAGTACCTAATAGAAGGCTGTCAAAAACAACGATTGTGTATATTATGTTATGAAAGCCTATCAAAAACAATGCACGTCTTTAGATTTGGTTTGGACAACAGCTAATGTGACTTATTTTTCCATATAAACTCTAATGGCAACATCCTCATTTGCTTATTTTTATTTACACCTTCTTGTAAACTGTAGTTTAAAGAGCAATGTGTTCAAGCATTGTTAAAAGCCTGCTAAAGCTTGTTCACAACTTAAAATCTACAGCCTCATGTTAGAAGATGAGGCTCATTGTGCGTAGAATATTATAAGTACTGTATATTGTTGCATAGAATTACTACTGCTTCCCCAGAGAAAAGGAAAGTGCTAAGAAGTGTAAACAGAAACTTGTTATACCGGAGTTCCAACAAGGCAAGGTGCTATGTCCTAATGTCGTGTCTCAATGTAAACATTTCACGTTTGAACATATTCCTTGACTGTTGGCTCCTGAAGTCATTTTTCACAAGACTGAGTGTTTATATCACAAACATGACTAATAATCATTGAAACTGAAGACAAAGCCACATTTTGTGTGATAGCTGGTGTGTTTAAACATTTACATGAAAAAAAAAAAGAAAAATCAAAAATATACATTCTGGCCCGGATTCACATACATTGGCGCATCTTTATGCCGGCGTAGCGTATCTTATCTACGCTACACCGGCGCAACGCTGAGAGGGAAGCAAGGAATTCACAAAGCAAATGCTCCCAACGTTGCGCCGGCGTAGCGTATAGTCGTCAGTGTAAGCCGACGTAAGTCAAAGTAGGTGGAAGTGGGCGTGATACATTTAAATGAAGCCTGACCCCATGCAAATGATGGCCTGAGCTTCAAACAAGTATTAAAAGTGAACAGGGCATGCGTCGTACCTTGGACGCATCCCAGTGCGCATGCTCACAGTCATGTCAAAATAACTGCCTAAGATACGTCGAATCACTGCCTACGATGTGAACGTAACCTACGCCCAGCCCTATTCACGTACTACGTAAACGGCGTAAAATTCGACGGCGTTCGTTTCCTGGTCCATACCTTTGCATGAGTTGCACCTCCAATATGGGGAATAACTTTATGCCGGACGTAACCCTTAAACCATGCGCCAGGCGTAAGTACGTTTGTGATTGGCATATCTCCCTCATTTGCATATTTGCATCGAAAATCAATGGGAGTGTTAAATGCGTCCAGCGTAACTATGCGCCCACTATACGCCAGCGTAGGCAAGTTACGTCGGTCAGATGAAGTCAGTTTTTAGGCGTATCTTAGTTCGGCACGGCACACAGATACGACGACGCATATTTACACTTACGCGGCGTATCTCGAGATACATCGGCGTAAGTGCTTTGTGAATCCGGCTCTTTGTTTCATAAACCAAAAATAAGGTTATTTTGAGTAGTAGTTTTTATTCTATAAAACATTCTATAAAAAATATTCATACATTTGTATGCAAGGAGCATTTAAAACACACTCACCTTGCTATAATATCCATTAATATTAGTTATTCATGCCTAGAGTTTGATTCACCCCTATTGATTACTGTAGTTTGCATATCCCTAGTGCTATTTGTAAAACTAAAATGATTATTGAAAGACGAAGACCCTGATGACATGGCAAACTTTGCTGTCATTACTTAAGTTTATATGTCAGTGTATGGCAAAGCAGAATGCAATCCAGATGGCAGAACACTCTGCTGTCACTGTATTATGCTTATTCTGTCAGTTTTCAATAACCTTCATTGTTATTGGAAATGGTCAGAATCCTCCACACACATACTGTAGATAGAGTTTGTGGAGCCCTGCATTAAAGGCTAAGTTCACCTTTTTTTTAAATAAAAATCCAGCTCCCAATGTACCTACCATTAACACACAAAAATACAATTTTTTTTTGATTTTGAAAACAAGGTCTTACCTCATTAATTACTATATTTTTCAGATCACTTCAGAGACTCCCTAAAATACAGACAGAGGAACCAGTAAGGAGGGCAGAGGAACCAGTAAGAAGGAGAATGGTAAATCTATAGGAAAATTGTACAAAAGAATTGTAAAATGTATGGCCAGCCTAAGTTTTCACAGCACCCTGTCATTCTTCAATGCGTGCAATTGCCTGTCATGGATCCATCCTGCCTTGTATCAACAGTTCAGGCTGGTGGTGTAACAGTGTGGGGGATATTTTATTGGCGCACTTTGGCTTTGGCCCCTTACTAACAATTAAGCATCATTTAAATGCCACAGCCTACCTAAATATTTTTGCTGACCATGTTCATCCCTTTATGACTATA
Source organism: Rana kukunoris (assembly GCA_029574335.1). Lineage (NCBI taxonomy): Eukaryota > Metazoa > Chordata > Amphibia > Anura > Ranidae > Rana > Rana kukunoris. Next base: position 129,650,406 of record CM056051.1, read on the forward strand.
GTGTACCCATCTTCTGAGGGCTACTTCCAGTAGGATAATGCTACATGTCACAAAGCTCAAATCATATTAAACTGGTTTCTTGAACATGACAATGAGTTCACTGTATTCCAATGGCCTCCACAGTCACTCAATCCAATAGAGCATCTTTGGGATGTGGAGGAACGGGAAACTTGCATTATGGATGATTGTGCAGCTGACAAATCTGCAGCAACTGTGTGATGCTATCATGTCAATATGGACTAAAACCATTGAATAATGTTTCCAACACCTTGTTGAGTTTATGCCCTGAAGAATTAAGGCAGTTCTGAAGGCAAAATGGGATTTAACCCGGTACTAGCAAGGTGTACCTAACAAAGTGTCCGGTGAGTGTATGTGGTTTTATAATTAGATAACTTGTTGACTTCCCTGTTCTACCTTTCGGTCAAAACCTGATATAAAACTTTTGCTTTGAAGTGAATGACTGACCATGTTATTTAAATGTTTCAAGGACAGAGTGTAGGTGGTAAGTCAAGCCTTAGGAATCCCTCATGGTAACACCATTTGTGAAGCAGCAATCATACTACATGTTAAAAATCTATCAATACAAATGAGGCACACTGGAGCTCATAACTATAACATAGGTAAGGGTTCTAATACACATTAGAGTTTGTGCCAGTGTTTCCTCTGCATTAATTATGACTAAATGTGGTTTAGTGGCAAAGGCTCTACCAACTAAGCACCATGATCAGAAACCAATTGAATTTGGAATGAGCAGGTAAGTGGTGGCATTCAGAATATTGATATAGTCTATCTGCAAAAACATGGTATCTGATTTCAGGCAGTATAGTATAACTGGCAACAGATAGCAGAAAAATTTCAGTAGAAACAATTAATCTAGGCTAGGATGGGCAGGCTACAAGTGTCAAGAGTGGTGGGCACAACGTTCCTTCAAATCTCAGAGTCTAAGAAGTTCCAGATCTTTAAGCTTGCCCTTTCAAGGGAAGTTTTCAGCCAAGTTTACCTTGTTGATGATCATCAGTTGCTGGTGGATGAAACTGAAGAGCAGAAATGTATAAACACCAAAAATAAAGTATAGTTCACTGAATGAGTTTCCATATCAGGAGCTGAAATCAAGGCCAAAGGAAGCTTCAGTAATGATGGGATAAACCAACAGACATTATACTACAGAGCCAAATCCTTGTCATGACAAATAAGCTCAGGAATACAGGAGCTCAAAGACACAAGACATAAGAACAAAGGGTAGGTGCACAAACATAATGTTCTGATAATTGACTAGGAGCTCAATTAATGCAGATAAGGGGCTAGTTAAGGGCAATTATGTAAAAGCAGGTGATAATTCTTCAGAAACTAGTTGAGCTTGCTGATATCTTTAGCATCATTTCCTGGCAAGAATAAAACAAAAAAAATGATAAACTCTCTAGCACAGTATGCTGCGCAGGGCAAAAGTTTAATTTACTATGGATACTATTATTAGGTTAAAGATTAGATGATCTAAAGGTGAATGTATTATGTGGGATAACTATTAGGAAGGTTTTGCTGGGTAGCAATGGATATATATAAAAAAGTGTCCACAGAAATCAAAGCATTCATAAAAAATCATCCAAAGAGCTCCTCATTCAGTGTCACCCTGTAATGACCACACTTGTGCAGAAAATGCACTCACTATCAGGATTTGACCCCTATATATATAGAAGGTCAATAAACACTTGCCATCATATAAATATTATAGCCAGGCCCTCTGTCACACTCTCCTTGTGCCAGCCAGCTGATACACAAAGCCCGCTTTTTAGTTTTTTTTTTTTTTAGTCCCGACTCCCTGCTTGATAATGCAGCCTTCACCACTTTCAGAAATTCTTCAAGAAGACATAGGAGGACCATATAATGTTCACTGTATGAAAAAAAACATGAATCAAATAAATAGAGCTCATAATACTGCATGTAATGACATGTGTGCATTCATTCCGCCACCTGGTCTCACTGCAATCACTTTAGCCATTTAGTTCACCCGATGGCTTTGCCAAAACTCTCAAAAAAATCTCAGTAGCATGCTAACATCCTGGTCCAACCCTGCTTGTTGCATTTCATCCCAGTGGGACTTCTTCAGAAGCTAGGGAATAATCAGCAACTTTTCTAAAATTTGATGCGCTTCCTCATGAATATAGACTCTGTGTTGTAAGAAATTTCATATAAAGTGCTAGTGTGCTGTGTCAATCAATTATTCATGAAACAGCATATTCATCAATTCATCATAAAAATACTTATAAGTATATGAAAAAAAAAAATAGATCCAGTCCATAAGCAAGTATGTTGCCAGCAAAAGTGGTGGGTAAAAAGTTCATCAAAGTTAGCCTAACTGAAAGTGCTCCATTCTTGTGCAATAGCACTGCAAAACCGAATGTGCGTGCTTCCACCAGGGTGCACACTCACCCGCAGGTATGGACCCCCTGAGCTTATGCCAAGGTAGGTCTACAAGACTTATGTGGATGTGAATCCACCCGTTTGGACAGCTCTTTTGTCTTAATAGATGAAACCATCATTTAAAAACTGCATTTTGTATTTACTCGGGTTATCTCTGTGTAATAATAACATTTGTTTAATGATCTGAGTAATTTAAGTGTGACAAATATGCAAAAAAAAAAAAAACAGAAAATGGGCAAATACTTTTTCACATCATCATGTATATATATATATATATAACCACTGTTGCCGATGAGGGGTGGACGCGGGCTCTTTACTGCATATTTTCTGGTCCTGCCCAAAACTTCTGGACGGAGGTTCGCCGCATCACACAAAAGTTCACAGAGTATGAGATTCCGGAGGATGCTTCTTTCTTTCTACTTCACCTGTCAACGATACCATTTAAATCCTACAAAAAAAATCGCTGATATGCCACCTCTTGAATGCGGCCAAGGCGTGCATACCCCTCCATTGGAAGTAGCAGTGCCCACCGACTGTTGGGTGCTGACTGCGGAAGCTTTAGGAAACACGAAAGATGAAGGACTTGATCCTTACTGCGCAGCACAAACATTAGACCTACACTGAGGTCTGGGGTATCTGGAATATTTTTATTTTCTCAGATGAGGGAATTTCACTTTTTAAATATAAATACCCCTGTAATACACAAGCTTAATGTATTCTAGTAAAGTTAGTCTGTAAAGTAAGGTCCGTTTTGTTAGGTTGTTACAGCATTTACATTTATAATCTAGAAATAGACCGTGGCCATCTTAAGTGTGGGCATCATGAAGCCAGACTGTATGACTTCCTGGATTTCAGCTTTGCATATCTCGCACATGCTCAGTGCTGCACAAGCAATGTAATAGGTTTCAGTCAGGTTTGCAAAGACTACTGGGAAACATGATGCCTATCCCAGAAACCCTTGCAAATAGCCATGTGACTTAATAGCCTAGGCTAATAAGGAGGAGGAAGTAATGAAGGACTACAAAATAAAGGTATTTACAAGCAACAAAATAAATAAAAATTGTCCGTTCTGAACACTATGAGATTAGGGCATGCAGCACAGACAAACATAAAAAAATGGGTGAAACTCCACTTTAACATCGCTCTGACCAGGAGTGGTGTTGTCCGCTCACCGCCCTCTCACCCTGTCTATGTCCCCCCATCCTCCCTTCTTGTCCCCCCCTTCTCCTCCCCCCTCCCCCTTCTTTCTTTATCTTTTCTCTTTACTTCATTTGTTATCACTTTAATTCCTGCTTAATATAAAACTAAACACAGAGAGGTTCTTACTCATTGGCGGTAACACTACTTGATCAGAATGTTACTGTCTATAAACCCTTATATATATATATATATATATATATATATATATGTATGTATATATATTTATATATACCTAACTCAACTCCTAAGTCACTAACAAGGCTATTATTGACCCTGGGAAATGCATGTTGAGAATTGCTGCCAACTAGTAGTAAGTATATAAACAATTACCACATATCTGGTCTGTACATATTATAAATAATGATGATGATGTTCATAGAGTGATAGAAGCCTCAATGTACTGTGACTGCTCTACTTCATCAAAGCTTTTTTTGGTTAGTGCCTTGTAATACAACCCTTCCTGATTGACCGTGCTAAAGAGTTTGAAAGCACAAAGGAGACAAGTCACTAGCAGCTGAAAACAGTAGAAAACATTACAGTGGGAACTACCAAAAGACTAAAGACACTCAAGCAAGGGAACAATCATGATGCAGATAAATGCATGTTTGCACAAATCTGTCGTAGAATTTCTGCTGGATAGTTGCATAACAGACACCCCATGCACCCTAGACTGTAGGCGAAGGCAGTGCTATAAGTTAATTCTGATAAAAAAACAATGTTTATTTAATTATGTGTTTTGAATGTCTGTCTGTCTCTCACTCTGTTGAAAATTTCTATATCTATCCTAATACAAATATTGAAGTGCAGCCAACGTACATGTAACTGACCCTTGCAGCACAGAACATACAGTGTAAATGATCCATAGAGCATCTGACAATGTTATTTCTGAAGGTAAAAGTGAAATTGAGTTTACTTCCTACAGTTGTAGCCATGTGTAACAGCAGTTTGTGGAAGTGCTAAGTGCTTCAATGAAGAGAACTAGTTTTAACATAACTTTAAATAAATACTTTAAAGAAATAAGTAATCTTTTGTATAACCTATGGATGAATACTAGCCATTACCAGCAGGGTAAAATGTTACAGATGGATACAATGATGGAAAGTTTTGAGTAAAAACGAACATAGGTTCAAAGTGCATATGTAGCGCCAAAAAACAAAAAATATTTATACAAACATATAATTTGAAAAAGTCTGTTTAGAATTCAGCTTCAATGTATTTCCTTCTTCGCTGTAACATGTGCATCAAATGAAGACCCATACAAATTCAATCACCCACCAAAGTAAAAACTCACCAGAATCAATGGCTGCTTAAACTAAAGGCAGCAAAAAGCATGGCAGTAATACGTAGAGTTTCTCTTTAAATTCATTCCAGCCTTTGTCCAGCTCTTCTAAATCTTTGGCTCTGCACAGGTGCATCAGATGGCTGTGTAGACAAAGCTCACATAACAACAACATAAGGGGACCATAGTATAGTATTTAACCACATGACGACTGCCCCATAGCAGATTTACTGCTACAGGGAGGCCGCAGGATCATGTTTATATACGTGATCCTGCACTTCTGGGAGTCGGGTGCGAGTATGCCTTTCTGGTGGCTCTCTCCTTCTTGCTGTGATTTTACCCAGCAGAGGCTGATCAGCGGACCCTGTGGACCCGATGCTCTCTGGCACCCGCTGATCATTCAGTAAACTGACAGAATGGCAGTCTGCCTATGTAAATAAGACAGATCACGCTCTGTCAGTACAGAAGGCATGGATGCTGTGTTCCTGCCAAGCATGAAACACTGATCCAATCACTTCCCCCACTACACTGAAACATTAGCTAGGCACACAGTTAACCCTTTGCTCTCCCCTGATGTTAACCTCTACCCAGACAGTGTCATTAGTAAACAGTGCATATTTTTATCACTGATCACTGTATTAATGTCTCTGGCTCCCACAAAAGTGTCAAAAGTGTCAGGTGTCCGATTTGTCCCGATCAGTCCCGCTTTTTCACGCTTATTCAGATTTTCTTTACCAAAAATATGTAGCAGGAATACATAAAGGCCTAAATTGATGAAGAAATTTGATTTAAACATTTTGGAGCAGAAAGTAAAAAATATTGTTTTTTTTTTTTAAATTGTCGGTCATTCTTTGCTTATAGCGCAAAAAAAAAAAAACCCACAGAGGTGATCAAATATCACCAAAATAATGCTCTATTTGTGGGAAAAAAGAACATACATCCCATTTGGGTACAGTGTCGCATGACCACACAATTGTCAGTTAAAGTAGTGCAGTGCCGTATCGCACAAAATAGCCTGGTCAGGAAGGGGGGTAAACCTTCCAGGGGTCAAGTGGTTATAACAATAGTCAATATGCTAATTACATACACTGATCACCAAATATAAATGTGGAAATGACCACAACAAACACATACATTCTCCATCGTGACCAAAAGGTATCCACCCAGAAACTGTGTTCCACCAATCACTAGACAGAATACAAACTCACCAGACATATTGCTGTCCAGTAATAAGCAGCAGATCATGCCAGTTGAAAATATACAATGTCCCCTTTAAGACAACTTCAACTTCCTCACCTTCCCCACCAGGGCCAAATGGTGTCAGATAGCTGTACAAAATAAAGCTCATACAATGGAGCAATACAAAGGGAGCATAGTGTAGTATAGTTGCTCTTTATTCCCCAATTACATTTTTACCAAAACTAAATAAAATTGCAGCACTGTACCATAAATCAGCCAGTGCAAAGAAAAATAAACCTCTCAACACTTACATCAGCAGCTGCCACTCAAGCTCTGATATGGCAGTGTGACCTCATGCACAAAGCCCTTTCCAACGCATTTCATGCTAGCGCGCATCTTTGGCAGTCTCTAGGCAGCCACTGATTCAGGTGATTTTTCACTATGATGAGTGATTGAAGATTTAATTTGCTGCACATTATGGCGAAGAAGGAAATACATGGAAATAGAATTTGAAAGAGACCCTTCACAATATTTGTTTGTAAAAAAAAAAAAAATATATATATATATATATATATATATATATATATATATATATATATATTTTGGCACTGCATTTTCACTTTGAGCATTCTTTTGGGTTTTTGTATGGCGAACCTTGATGTTAGCTGCCTAGATATTGAAATCCCCAGCGCTGACCTTAATTTTTTTTTTCAAAACTAACATATTAAAATAACAGGAGATGAAAGAAAAGTATATACTTCCTAAACAAATAATATTTCATTATGACAAGAACATTATTTACTGCTGAACATTCAGGATATTATACCTAGCACTTAATTAGACTAAGTCAATTAATTATCTAACACAAATAATGAAAATTATTATTCATTTATTTATACATTCACAACAACTGAGCTGATATGAATGAAAATACTAAAGGGAGTGTATAGTGGTTGGGTTTCATATTTTAATTATTACTTTATTAGTCAGAACTAAAATATAAAATATACAACAGAAATATGTAATATGGCATCTGAATATTATGTAGCCCGCTATTCGACCAGCAAGTGGAGTCTCAATTTCATATGTGAAACATTGTATTGTAAAAAAAAAAGAAAGAAAAATGTCACAGCACTTACTGATCCCAAATTGATTTGCTTAGAAGTTTCAAATAAACAGAGCCTGAAAGTCTGCTTCATCTACTGTGCTGTCTTTTTAGCTAACCCATACTGCTCTGGGTCCGGGAATGTTGTGTCATGCATAAAATGTTTCTATGTGTTTTGTCAATGCCACTTTTTCTTTTTGTTCCTGAAAGTGGAAGGTGGGGCAAAAATGTCCATGCCCTCCACACATGGAACAGTGGCAGATAAAACAGTTTTAAATACAAAATAAATAAATAAATAAATTATTTTTAGATGTCAGTTGTACTTACCTGTAATTGGTTAAATTGTTTTCAATGGTCCTGGCATGGTACCTATAAAAGAAAGAAAATGCAGTATTAGGTGAAACAGACCGCGGGGATTGAAGAAGAAAGCGCCCCCCTCTCATGTTGCGGCTCAAGTTATGAGGTCTTGTGCCTTTCTTCGGAAAGGGGACTTTAAGTTGTAATGTTTATTAGCTTAGGCTGTAATAGCTGATCTAAATATGTGGTTGGTAAACTTTAAAGATCGGTATTACATTATATGTTATTAATAAAATTGTATTAATACCTATAATAAAGGGCAGTGGCAAATTTATTCCACAGAAATTCTGAGTCCAGTGTTATATCTTTTATCTTTTAATATACAGTATGTGTGTTCTGCCTACTGTCCCATTCATTAGGTGAATCCTGACAATGTTGCCCTCCTGAATGAAAACCTGATGTAGCCAAGAGTAGATCCAGGCTTTGAAAGAGAGTGTTGTATCGGTTTTAGGTAGATAAATTAATCTCTGACCTTTCAAGATTTGGGAAAACAACACTGCTCATGAGAATGTGTCAGGTAAGTACTTACTAAGGCCGAGATGCCGAGAGCGGTTCACCCTTGTGACTAGGAGCACTCTTCCCCCTGGAGGTGATACAGGGAGTGGATGGCATGAAGAGGCACTAGCTACCAGCAGATAGGATAGGTCTTGCAAGATGACCTTTGTAGACCTGGACAGCTGTGCGGTGAGGGGGAGGTTGGATGACCCGCTGAAAGATTCTCAAACAAAGTCCAGAACAGGCTGAGTGTTAAACACTGGTGGATGCAGTTATTTCCAGATCACTAACTGAGACACAAGTAAAGGAGACAAGAGGCAGATCCGAGTCACAAGCAGAGGGTCAAGCACAGGAAGCAAGGCAGAGTCCGTTAAGCAGGCTGAGGGCCAGGTCCAGGAGAAAGGCAGAGTAGTCAGGGTAAATCTGGGTCACAACAGGAATTCAGATACAGGAAACAGGAACTAGGCTCAAACAGGAAGATGAAGACAAACTAGCAATCTGTTAAAGCACTTGGGCAGACTTATATAGGCCAACCAGAGCGTCAATTGGGTGTGCACTAACGTGCTCCGTACCATCAGCATGCCCGAAGTGTCATTCTGCTGCGCATGCGTGCAGGGACACGGCTGGTGCGGCTGATTTGATTGCTGCTCTGACAGAATGCTTATAGTAATAGAAGACAAGTTCAATAAAAATATTGTTACCCTGGTATATTGAAGATAAAAGATTAGTCAAAAACTTTGATTCTAAGGGAATGATTTACTTAACATGGAGAGTGCAACATCTGGTGCAGCTCTGCGTCTAAATCCAATTTCCTTGCTGGGGTGCAGATTCCGTACAGAGTAGGTCAGGCTACACACAGTTACACAGTCAGGCTTATTGTGGTTAAAGATGCACAGCCAACCCAGTACAAAGATCAGCTACCCCCTTTGCTGCCCAGCCAGAGCACACCGTGCACGCACAGTGCTTGCACAGCTGCAGTGGTGTGCCAAGTGCTCTCCTGCACCCAGTACTAGTATTGCCTGTCAGTCAGAGTGATCTCTGCCCATCCGATCATTTTTAGTCCCATTTCAAGCCTCTGAATCTGACGTGACAGCATTCAGAGGCTAGAAAGCAAAAGAGGAAAGGCACTGGGTGGCAGAGTCTCCTAAAATTACTTTGACACAGTTGACTGTGTAATCTTGTGTTAAGCTTTTCCAGTGGAGTGGTTACCTCTTTGGGGAGTGGGGGAGTGATGAGTAAAAAAACAAGCTGAAGTTACCATGCACAACTGCACCAGATTTTGCACTCTCCAGTTTTGGTAAATCAACCCCTATGACTCTTTGATACTATGATAATAAGAAAAAATGCATTTTATTCAATTTTCTCTAAAACAATTTGTTTAAAAAGATTTAAACCACATGTTACTTTCTAATAACCAAAATGAATCAGTTCTTCTATTGTATAGTAATATATCCTGCAGCCATCACGGAGAGGGCATCCATGATAAGCGGAACACTAAACACAGTGTCTCCTGGGAAGCTGAGTGTTCCGCCTATCACGGAACAGCAGAAAGAGGAGGCGCGGCTTTTGAAACATGGATGGCCGCGATCTGCATGTCACGGATAAGGTAAGCATTATTAGGTTACCGGCGTATAAGATGACCCCTAACTTTGAAGAAGATTTTCAGGGGTTCAAAATTCATCTTATACGTCTGAAAATACGGTAGTAGAAACTACGCTGAAAAAGACATACGAATGAGGGGGAAATAAACCTAGGGGATAGGTGATAAGTGGTGAGATTCACATGTATATTCTCAAATGTTGGAAATGTTGAGAATCCATCATAAAATAATTCCCCATTAAACAGCAGTCATTCCCATTGAGCAGATGTGGCCAAATTGTCAAAAGGGGCTTCCTCCTAGTTTAAGGTGACCAGATTTTTTAAATTACATTTTACTAGTAATGGCAACAATCAGCGACTCTCTGCCTGTCACCGCTCCTCTCACAGCCTCTCAAGTCTTACTCTTCGGGCCCCGGATACTACTGGGTGGGGAGTGGAGGAAGATCACTCCGCCAGGGAAGGCAAAGAGATAGGCAGGTGGCTTGCCAGGATTTAAGCCAAGGCAGAAGAACATGCAAACGAAGCTGAATGGGCATGCGCCCGAAACTGAAGAAATATTCCCTCCGCTCCAACCAGCACATGATCATCAGAAAAGGGGACAGATAATGGAAAAAATACAACCCCCCCTAAGCTAGTAGGCACAGTGGAGCGGGGGGGGGGGGGTGTAATTATAATTTTTTTATTTTAATTCTGCACTAACTGTCCTTGAAATTGCCCCTGCCCCCTATTAAATTCAATCTGGGGACAAAACCAGGGACAGACTTGGTCCGGGGACAGTGTCCTTAATCAGGGGAATGTCCCCTGAAACTGGGGATGTCTGGTCACCCTATCCTAGTTGTGATATTTAGCAAAATAAAGCTTTAGTGGTGTACTTAAATTACCTAAAAGGGTTAGTTCACCTTTACCAAAAACCTTCCTATGCAGATAAAGAGTGACTGTAAAAAACAAACTGTGCAGCTTTGACCAAAGTTGAATAATTCCCTTGCTATAGGTGTAGGCCGGTTATGTACCTCATGAAGTCTGACTGGAATACTCTGAGAATATTGCTAAGGATGTTGCTAAGAGATGCCTAACTATTGTTCACCATCACCATAATAGAAGTGAGCCTTCAAACACTAAGCTCAGAGCTACTGCATCAGGGGAGTGAAAGTGCAAGTGAGGGAGTTTGAATCCGAGAAGGAGCTCACTCCTGTGATGGTGAAGGTTAACAGTAACAGCTGTTCCTCTAAAATGAGATTGTAGTGTGTTATGGACTTTGAAGACAATATTACCTATGACTGTTTGCTGGCATTTACAACATGAAACTTGCTCTGGCATTAGTGATTAACATAGTGCCGTGTTTACTCACCATGCTGGCGAGTGTGCAAAGAAAGGGTCACTCTTTAATATTCATTCAGGGCATTCTTTTTTTTTCTGCTCTGCTGACTCTCAGATTTTCAGCGGCTGGCATCAGGAAAAACATCATTAGAACTGATGGTTTAGCCTATATCTTGAACTTCTTAATAACCTTTGTTAATTTTTTTATAACTGTCAAATCTTATTCATGATGAGGAGTTTTGCAGTCTTTACCTCACCTCTTCTGTTTGTTTTTCCTGGCAGACTTGGCTGCCACCGCAGGCTACAGTGTGATGAATTGGAACTTGACAGAATAGCAGTTGCTCTGTCAAGTTGCCAGATTTCTTGCCAGTGTGCCATTTAATGTTTGCAGAATGTACCATAAATGTAATGAGAAAGCTGCTTGCTGCTAAATCTTGCTAGTTAGGCCCACCAGAGAACAAATATTTATTGCAGTAAGTGCAACAGGAGATGAAATACATGCAGCATAACATATGTTATAGGTACAGCAATTATAAGAAGAAACACCACCATTGCTGACACACACAGTGCCATCTGCTGTCATGTGAGCGATTGGAGAACATATTTTTGCAAAGTCAGTATTTGTATAGTAATGGAAAGAGCGCCAGACCCAAGAATAAAAGAGTCCAAACTCATTTACAATTTTGTACTAAAAAACAGCCAACATGTTTTGGGGGTCCGAAAAAACTCCCCCTTCATTAGGGCTTCAGCTAAAATTAGAACCTTATGCCTTGTACACACGATTGGAATTTCCGATGGAAAAAGTCGGATGGACTTTTTCCATCGGATATTCCGATTGTGTGTAGCCCCATCTGAGTTTTTTCATTGGATATTCCAATGAATACCATCGAAGTTTAGATATAGAGCATGTTCTATTTTTACTCCAATGGAATTCCGTCAGAATTCAGATGTGATTTGGTAGGGCAAAAGCCCGATCTTGAGTACAAGGCATTAGTCTTACTCTTACCTAAATCAAAATAGAGCTTTCCTGTGTAATGCCCGGTACACACTATCAGTTTTTTTTCCGTTGGACCCAGTGGGTTGATCTTAAAAAAAAATAGCTTGGGAGGAATGCACTGTACTAACTATCTGACGTTAGTACATAACTTTCCCTGCTGAGTTATTGTGTTCAGATGGCCCCCCCCCCCCCCCAGAACACACCGGTCAGCACTCACAGCCATTAGCTGCTAGCACTGATTAGATGCCGATTGGATGCTTGTTGTCCAGCATGCCTGCTTGACAGATGCTGGCCAAAATTCTGTTGGACAAGTTGATCTACACATGGGCTAAATGTTGGCTGGTTTCTTTTGAACCTGCCGATACTGGCAGATATTTGGCCTTTGTGTGCCAGGCTTAAATCTGAAAAGGTAATTAATGGATCAGGAGAGTTAGATTAAGATTTTGATTGCTCATGCAGATACTGCTGGCCAGAAACTCTTTTGATCCAGCAATTAGCTTCCCCACACAGATTCAAACAGGAAAGCTCCAATTTAAGCCCATTCAAGGTTCTTATTTTAACCAATGCCCTGGAGAAGGGGGAGTTTTTTCTGTCCCCTGAAACACATTGGTTGTTTTTTTTGTACATAATAATAAATTATTTTTTACTCTTTTATTCTTTCATCTGGCAATCCTGCCATTTGTGCATGTTTTTTATTGGTAACCTGCTGGGGTACCCACTGGAGGGTAGCCTTGTCTGTTGTGAGCAGCCTAACCTGAGCCAATGAGCTCTGGGCCAGGGTTGTGGGAAAGTAGCCATTGTCCTCATCAACATGGGGACAAAGTGCTTTGGGGGAGCCCCCTACCCCAAAGCCCCCCCGTTTTCTTTGTAAATTTTTATTGACAACAATTGTTTAGCTTACATTCAGCTGTCAGCGGGGAACCCCCTGGAAGCCCTTGAGTCATCCGTTGTTAAGAACATGATGGCCAGCTTGCTGGCCTGCTCCTTAACAACCAGCTATACAGTAGTTGTGAAAGATGCCAGCAGCTACTGCCTAAGAAAAAAAAACTAAACACTGGAAACGGGTACTTAGCAGCATTTAACAGCACTTAGGAGATTCTAGGAGCTGACAGTTTTTTTTTGCTGGCAACTCACTTCTGAAAATGCTTTTCTGCTCCTAGAAGGTAAAGCTTAAAAAAAGCTTCTAGCCTACAATAGTGTGCATAGACACGTATGATAACACTATTAGCTTCTAGGGGCAGAAAAAAAAAGTGCTCAAAGTAGCTGCTAGGAGCTTAAAACATAATAGCTGAGACAATGTATTTTTTCTTTCGATAAAAAAGTAAAATAATAGAGGGAGTGAAGAACAGATTTTTTTTAATACAGAAAAGCAAAAACAATAACAAGTATTAAGCTATCCCTGAATGTTCAAACCGTGTCCTTTTTCTTCTAGTTTTGCACCATAATTTTGATATATTGTTATCAGTCATACCTTCAAGATCGTGGGGGGGCGCCCCCCCCCCCCCCCCCCCACACACACACACACTTGTCTTTGCTCTGTGTGGTGATGAAATAACTCTGTGTTATTAAAAAATATGATGAAATGAGAAGCATTAGTAACAACTTGTAATTAACTAACACGTGAACTATAAATCTTCTAAGCATAACACTATAAAATATAGTAACTGACAAAATCTCAGATGGAGGGGGCGAGCGCTGACTAACCCCCAGCCAGAACGGCTCAGATAATGGGTGCAAGCTTACTGAGGAGAAACAGGAAGTGAGAAATTCAGACAAAGAAAAAAAACATTTAGAAGGGAAATCGAAGGAAAATGTAAGTGAACCAACAATGCACTAGCTTAAAGGAACCTATTTAAAAAATAAAAAACAAACCTTTACAACCCCTTTAATGTTTTGAAAGACTACTGTTTAATTCAATCTTTGGAACAGGTGACCCCACATTCACATCAAGTACTCTTGATATGATGCAGAATATATAGTTGACTGCCAGCTGCCTAGGCCTGAGGCAGCAAAACAACTTCTACCACCACTGTTTACTGTTGTTTTGATGTTCTTCTTCTGAAATAAATGTTTTCAGTGTGAGGCAAACATGTCTACTATTACTGTGACCAAACAACACTATCTTTGATTGATCAGTCTTCAATATATTTACATATTTACAGTAAATAGGCTAGTCAAGTTGAAAAAAAAGTCAACCTAGTTCAGCAAATAGAAAAAAAAAAAGAATAAGTAAAATCTCCCTATAAAGAAACCTACACCCACAGTCCTTCAAAAGAAGGAAACAAAGCAAAAACAAAAAAAACAAAAAAAACAGAATGAAAGCATGATCCTATTTGCTGCGACACAGGAAAGAAATTCTTCCTGATCCCGCAAAGCAATTGAATATTCCCTGGATCAACAATATCTGGCGTTATAACTCATAAATGCTCATATCCACCCATATTCTGTATATTTAGGAATGCATCCAGTACTTTTTAAAAAAAACAATCAACTGAACAGACCTGAACCAATTACTTGGGGAATATTTTCTATGTTTTCGCAGGTCTTAAGCGGCGTACACACGGCAGAGAACCTCGACGGGCGGAACACATCATTCCGCTCGTCGGGGTTCTTGGCTGGCCGCCAGAATCGGCGACCTGCCCGTCGGGAAAGGCGACCAGCCATTCATCCCGACGGGCCGTCGAGCAAATAGAGAACCTGCTCTCTATTTGCTCGACGGGTTTCCCGACGGGTGGGGCTCGCCGAGAGCGTACACACGGCCGAGGTTCTCAGCAGAATGCGGCTCCCAGCGAGGAGCCCACCGCCTGACTGTGAAAAAGTCTTTCTGTGAAAAAAAGGTTAGATCTGTTTTCCTGGAGATGAAAATTGTCCTTTGTAAGTGAATAAGGCTGCACCAAGTTCACTTAATGGACCACATTTGTATTTATACATGGTGATCATATTTTCCCTCAATAGCTTCTTCTTAAGAGAGAACATTGTCAACATTGTCGAACACTTTTGTAAAGTCTAGGTATATTATATCCAAAGCCACTGTTAGCTTACTTTTTCATAAAAAGAAAGCAAGGGTCTAAATGCTCAGACCTGACCTTTTTACTATTAATATATTTGAAGAATTTTTGGAAGGTTTGTCTAAGACCTCTTTCACATTGAGGCGTGGAGCCGCGGTGACGGTATAGCAGCGCTATTTGTAGCGCCGCTATACCGTCGTATTTACCGCGATATTCGGGCGCTAGTGGTGAGGTTTTAACCCCCGCTAGCGGCCGAAAAAGGGTTAATACCGCCCGCGTTGCGGGCGGTATTACCGCGCTATTACCGCGGTTTCCCATTGATTTCAATGGGAAGGCGCGGTATAGGAGCGGTGAACACACCACTCCTATACCGCGGTAAAGATGCGGCTAGCAGGACTTTTGGAGCGCTCCTGCTAGCGCACCGCTTCAGTGTGAAAGCCTTCGGGCTTTCACATTGAACACTACAGGGCATGATTTTTAATGCGGTATAGCAGCGCTATTTTTAGCGCTGTACCGCATGAAAAACGCCTCAATGTGAAAGGGGCCTTACACTCTTTTGCATTCTGTTGTTCAATTAGAATTTTTGCAGTCTAGATTTTTACATATTCTGTTATATTCTTTCTATCTTTCTTTGTAACATTGATCCAGACAACCTGGTCTTTGCCTATATGTTTAATTGCAAATGTTCTTTTTGGACAACAAAGGCTTTTTCTTAACACACCTTGTAAGCAGGTTGAATTGGTGCAACCTCATATTGATTGTAGATGCATACACTTTGACCTCAACTGTTGCAAGAGTTACCTTAACACCTCATAAAGAAGTTTTGACTTATAGCATCAAAATGTCAGCTGTTGGGGTGAATTTGTTAGGCTTGCCAGTCCTGGAAAAAATAGCAGCTGTTTGAAATCTATGTCACAAACATTATTTTTCTTCTGTGAAATAATTGGTTTTAAATCAGTTTTCATCTTTTTAAATCTCTGTCCAGGCTTGTAGGCATCCACAATTTTCTAACGTAGTGCCTTAGAGAGCTTTACTGATCTTGGCGTGATAACACTACTCAATAGCAAAGAATACACCAGACCCTAGATGTATCAAGTTTAAAATAACATAGACATGTGCACACTGAAATATTTTGTTTCGGAATTTCGGGTTTTGTCCGAAAAATACATTTATTTAGTTACTCCCAAAATAATTTTTTATTTATTTTGTTTCGTTAAAAAGTGCACTTGTCTGAAAATCCGAATTAAAGCGGATGTCCCATTAAAAAAGTATATTTAAAGCCAGCAGCTACAGATACTGCAGCTGCTGACTTTTAATATTAGGACACCTACCTGTCCTGGAGTCCAGCGCCGTCTGCAGCAGAGGACGAGCGTTCGCTCGTCTCTCTGCTGTTCCCCCCTCCATCTACGGTGAGGGAACCAGGAAGTGAAGCGCTCCAGCTTCACTGGCCGGTTCACTATGGCGCATACGCGAGTTGCGCTGCGCCTGCCGATTGGCTCCCGCTGTGTGCTGGGAGCCGAGAGTTCCCAGCACACAACGGGGGGGCGACAGGATGTCGCAAAAAAAACAGACTTTTGCCCGAGACTGCGGGCCGGAAGTGGGTGCAGATACCTGTCTTTAGACAGGTATCTGCACCCCCCTCCCCCTGAAAGGTGTCAATTGTGACACCGGAGGGGGGGAGGGTTCCGATCAGCGGATCTTCACTTTAGGGTGGAGATCCGCTTTAAGGTTGAATCTGTCAATTAAAGGTTAAGGCTTTTAGTGTCTGTCGGATGTTTGACAAAGCAGCTAAACTGTACGATGTCATGATCGTACATTTCCAGTCGAATTCTCCGCTCACAAGCTATAGTAGAATTCTAATGTTGTATGACACTAGTAATAATTATTTTTATTAATTATTATTACTAGTCAACCAACATTAGAATCCTTCTATAGCCTAAGGATGGAGCATTTGACTGCAATCGTATGTTTTTAGCTGCTTCGTCGAATCTTAATGTCGATCGTTTTCTCTCTATGTTGAAAAATTGGCTTGGCCTAATAGAGTTAGGTAAGGCACATTCAACACCAGGTTTGATAGAAGCAGATTGCTATCGTAACAGTCATGTTGAATCTTCTATCTATATCAGACTGTTGTAGCAACAAAACTATTTTTTTTTTATTTCCGATCTTTTGGATTTCAAATTCTGCGTGTTCGTTCTCATTTGTTAAATTGAACACGAAGATCCCAGAAATTCGTACGAAAATGCATTCGGAGTCATTAAGCTATTCAAACATCAGGCAAACTAAGAGCATTTAAAAATATCAAGGTGCCATGTTTCACACATACCTGACATAAAAGAAACAAGTCTTAGAAATTAGTCTAACCATAATAAAGAAGGAAATTATGAACAAAATCCTATATGTTCCCTTCAAAGAAAGAGATGAAAGATCAAATGAATTATGAAAAAAGTCACATTGTATCTCCAGCACTTACTTAGGTTAAAACAAATTTAAAATCCCTGTGCTTAACTATCAGAGGATATATCAAGAGATCTAATAAAGATAACTTAAAGAATGAAGGAAAGGTTGATTTAAATGGATCAATACATTATTTATGCAAAAATTACATAAATGTTTTGGAACATTGTTCAGCTATGTTTGCTAACCACACACCTATTATTTACTGTTCTCACTTAATACTTAGGCCTTGTTTCCACTTACTTATATTGTTAAACTGGGATCATCTCTATGATCCTTGCCTGGAGCTGAACAAGGCCTATAAATGGCATGCCACGTGTCATGTTTTAGGTGCTTCCAAGGACTTTGTTCATTCATGTGATAAACCAATATAAGCCATGTCACACAAAAGACCAAATTCTGCAAAAATCCTTAGGTTTTAGCACTGGAGTTAAGTGGAATTTTGCATGTACTTCCTTTAATAAAACTCACAGAAACTCACAGATCTAAAATGGTTGTCAGCGCAAAACACAGTGATTCATGTTCTTGTATGAAATCATAGTGATATTATACAAAAAATAAATACTGGCAAAACAGCTGTCACTAATGTGGATACCTTGTATATTCTTGGTACTAAAGCAACAATAAATAGATCTATACAGTCAGGTTAAATTAGATACTTAAAAGGAATAATGACGAGCAAACTGACTATTGTTGCGTTTTGTTGGTAAATAGTGAAAAATTGTGTTAAAGTTCACTTTGATTTTCTGATAATTTGAAAAAAAAATTCCTGTTCACTTAGAATAACTTATCATTTGCACATGATTAGACAATCAAAATGAATATCAATACTATTGTTTAACGAAGATTCCCAACTTCTTTAGTGAATTAGTCTAAATGTGTTTAATATTCAATTTAGAACAATGTCATTTTGTATCTGACATGCCTTTATGAAGTTTTGTCTGTTAAAGCTGAACTCCAATGAATGAATACAAATTATAAACACTTCTTGATCCTGCCAAGGTGGAAAACTTAAAGGATTTGTAAATGCAGAAGTTTATTTTTATCTTAATGCATTCTATGCTTGCTGTGGGGGCACTGAACACGAGGGAGGGGCCAGGACCACAGGGGAGGGACCTGAGAAGAGGAGGATCTGGGCTGCTCTGTGAAAATCCACTGCAACAGAGAAAGTAGGCATAACATGTTTATCTTTTTGAATGCAAAAAATATGACAATCACTTTAACCACTTAAGACCCGGACCAATACGCTGGTAAATGACCCAAGGTGTTTTTGCGATTCGGCACTGCGTCGCTTTAACAGACAATTGCGCGGTCGTGCGACGTGGTTCCCAAACAAAATTTGCGTCCTTTTCTTCCCACAAATAGAGCTTTCTTTTGGTGGTATTTGATCACCTCTGCGATTTTTATTTTTTGCGCTATATACAAAAATAGAGCGAAATTTTTGAAAAAAAAACACTATTTTTTACTTTTTGTTAAAAAAAAATTAAATAAACTAAATTTTAGTCAAACATTTAGGCCAAAATTTATTTAGTCACATGTCTTTAGTAAAAAAAAAAAATCGCGATAAAAAAAAATAGCTACCTAGCGGGAACAGCGACACTAATACAGCGATCAGAAAAATGATCGCTTAGTGACGCTGGCAATAGGGAGTGAAAGGGTTAACTAGGGCGGTGATCAGGGGGTTAAAACTTTATTAGGGCGGGTGGGGGGGCTATCCTGAACCTAACACTCACTGATTTTACACTGCCTGTCACACTGACACTAAATGCAGTGATTAGATCACTGCATTCAGTGACACTGTGACAGGGGGGGTGGGGGGGCAGATCGCAAGGGGTTAAGTATGCCTATGTGTGTGTATGTCAGTGTAGTGTTGGTGCAGGACTTACTGTGAGGTGTTTCTCCCATTGCAGCGGTTGGAAATACCGCTGCGATGGGAGATTACATCACTTCCCCCTTCCTGTGTTTACACAGGAGGAGGAAGTGACACAAAGGGGGAGCGCGCGCATTGGCTGGGAGCGATCGCGGGGGGGCGGGTAAACACGGACATCCGCCCGCTCGTCCCGGATCGCTCCCGGAGCCAGGGGGACCCCCTCCCGCCGCGGAGGGGGTCCCGATGGGACCCCCGAACCGCACGAAGGCGGGGACGTAAATTTACGCCCTTGTGCCTGTACGAGCCATGTTGTGGCCGTATATGTGCGTGCGGGGGTCCTTAAGTGGTTAAGTTACTTTAACCAGATATTGTGTGGCCAGGCCTTTGGTACTGCTTTGGGCGATGCAAAGATGTTTTTTTTGGCAATTTCTCCCAGACCAGATCTATGCTTTCTAAAGAATTGTTCTGAAACACATATTTTTACACAGAAATACAAGGAAGGGCAATAAAATATATACGTTTAAGAAATACAACTACTTTTCTTGACACACTTTAGCAGTAAGACCATTTTAGGAGATACGAGGTACAAGTTTAGAAGTGTTAGTGGGATAAAAACTCAGAGATAAAGCACAATTAATGAAATGCTACTATTGTCATTGCAAACTTATGCCCTTACAGAGTCCTTTGCACTATCTATGCTTTTGGTCAAAGACTTCAGGAAAAACGTTTTTTTGACAGGGGTTAAAAGATTAAATAAAACCATACTGGTATTTCCATTTCCATTCTGTGATTTAAAGTTACCTACAATTTTTGGATAATTTATGCTATGGCTTTTGCTGCAGAAATGGACCACTACATGAATGTCCATTTTCTTGTTGTTAATTGTGAATATATGTAGCCTAATTTGATGTTAAAGCATTTGACCTGTCTCCCTAGTAGTGGTGCAATGGATCGCTACCGATCCGTGATCCGAACGGGTCACATTGTTCGGATCGGCACACCACGCAATCCGCAGAGCGCCCCACAGCCTCGGCCATAGTTAAGGCCCCGGGCTTCGGCCTAGCTCCGGAGTGGCAGCCATCTTGGTACAGATTGGCATCTTGGTCTCGTCAGGAAGTGATGTTTCGTCACCGCCATCTTGCTCCACCCCACACTCCTGCACAGTAATAATAGTGAGAAAGGGCCAAGCGGACATCTTGTTACACCCAATGGAGTTTTAGATTTCACAGTTATTTTCAACACAAAATGGAGCTTATATGCTTAAAGGGTTTGTAAAGGAATTTTTTTATCTTAATAGCTTCCTTTACTATAATGCAGTGCTGTTTTCATGTCCTCATTGTTCGTTTTTGCTCTCAAGTTGCTGTAATTCTTCTCTGATCTCCACACTTCCTGGTTGTCTGTTTCCTGATAACCACAGTCCTGCAAAAACAAAACTAGAAACTGTAGGTACATTATATGATTGTTTTTTTTATCTATTTTTAATCGTTTTTTAAAGGAATCAGTTAACTATTATGTCTCTATACCCTGTAAACAGTTATTTCAGCAAGGACTTTTATGTCTCTATACCCTGTAAACAGTTATTTCAGCAAAAACATTTTTTCCTTTACAACTTCTTTAAATACAGTATTTGGGAATCCAACAGACTGTTTACATTTTAAAAGCAGCAGCAAACCTTACATGCTTGCTAATGTGAAATTACATCTCTGATTTTCACATTTCACAAAATCAGAGGTGTTCTGTCACATTAGCAACCATGTAAGGTCAGCAGGTTTTCTGCTGCTTCTAAAATTTAACATGTAAACAGTCCGTCAAATTTACATATACTGTATTTAAGCACATAAGCTCCGCTTTGTGTTGAAAATAACTGTGAAATCGAAAACTCCGGTGGATGTAACAAGATTTATCTTTTTTTTTTGCTGATCCGAAAAATGATCCGATCTGTGACTCTGATCCGAGGATCGATCCGACCAATGAGTTTTTTGACCCGTTGCACCCCTACTCCCTAGCCTTGGGTTTTGTAGGGCATTTTGGCTGTGGATATTTATGCAGGTCTCACATCTCTTCTGAATGCAGGGAGTTGTTTCATTTGGTATTGAGCTGTTTAGGGAACTGCTTACAATAAGATTTCTTAGACTGAGTAGTAGTCGATACCCTAGTAGTAACAATTTTAGGAATATTTCTAGAAGTCTCTCATCTTTGGGCTGTGGAGGTTGGGGCTCTTTTTTCAAATCTTTTTTTAAAGCTTCTAGGTGGCAACCAGAGGGAACACATTTTCATTTTCTGTCTATTTAAAGAGTAAAAGACTGGCTTTGGGAATGTTAGTTGCTTTCCTGATCTGTGTGTATTGTCATTGGATTATATCCTTGTGTTATTAAATCTCCCCTGACTGAGGTGTTCCAGCTGGGTATTTCAGGGTGCGATGTTTGAGCAAATGTGATTGTGCCTTATGGCCTGACTATAGATGACAGGTTCTTGTAAGTTCTTGTTATGTTGTCATAACTGAGGTATGTGGAACAATATGTGGGTTTTCTGTAGGTGGATATTTACAATTGTTCTCTTTTAATATGTGTTGTACTGTCCAGGAAGTGTTTTTCTGTTTGAAAATAGTTTGTTTTATCAAGAAGTGGAAGTTGTAGTTCCTGTGAAATTGTAAAATGTAATCCTCATTTTTAGTCTAGATCAGGGGTGTCAAACTCAATTTCTTCGTGGGCCGCATCAGCATTATGATGCCCTCAAAAGGGCCAGTTGTATCTGTAAGATTAGATGTCCAGCGCATCCCCATCCCCTTTACATTAGATGCCAAGAGCCACCCCACTATCAGATGTTGAGTCCCCCACTCTCCCTTACATCACAGTGCACCCCCTTTCCTTATGCTGCTGCTGGGAAGAAGTTGGATGCATGGCTTGAAAGCAGAAAGTAGGGGTCTGGAGAAGGACTGGAGAGGTGCGAGGGCCGCATGAAATGGCCTGGAGGGCCGCATTCGGCCCGCGGGCCTTGTGTTTGCCACCTCTGGTCTAGATAATCAACATTCCATCAAGGAAGTGGAATTAGGTCATGGGTTTTATGGGACACGTGGATAGGCATTACTCTTTTTTGGCCATAAAGAAATGTGTGCATTATGGGGCAAATTGTGATCCCATTGCAAGCTGGAATCAAGCATATTGTCAGTGTGAAAGAGGTCAGCACTGACAGCAGTGACATAACCTTTGTGGGCACAATGTATGTGGTGCACATGGGCCCCAAGTGGATGCACAGCTTTTCCGACCCCTTGCAAGGAGTCATAAATGCCTCTGTTGCCTGTGATTGGCTATCAGGTTTGACAGCATCTCTGCAAATTGCTCAGGCAGATTTGGCATGTGGTCCAAACACTCCTGAACTCATTCCTGCCCCCCATAAAAGCTGGATGAATCTTTGCTTAAGCTGGAGGGGACAATTGACACTGCAGCAAAAACCTGGAGCAGATTTTCCCCATTGCTGTGCATCCAGTTGGGGCCCATGTGTACCACATACATTGCACCCACAAAGGTTATGTCACTGCTGTCAGTGCTGACCTTTTTCACACTGACACTGTGCTTCATTCCAGCTTCATTGGTTGCTAGGATGCAGGTGTCCATACTAGGCAACAAAGGGAACTTAGGAAACGTTTCATGAGGCTTCTTGCATATACATGTGGCTGCAGGGTGGGGAAAGCTTCCCCCACTTATGACTAGCGGTCAGTTTTGACAGCTTCCCACCAACACTTATGTCTAAACATGCCTGAACTCACTAGGGAGGAGATTGAAGAGGAGAGCAGTGCCAGTCTAATGCTAGGAGTGGGTCTCTGTTTCCAAGGTGAAGAGTACTGTAATTGGCTAATGTGAGAATTTCAAAAAGGGATGGACGGCCGCACTCCAGGGGAACTTGAAAAGTTGTCTTTATAGGTAAAATACAGTACATGCCTCACAGGATACAGCCAAAAAGGGGGACAGCCGACGCGTTTCAAACTAGTTTAGTGCTTAGTCATGGCTTCTTACTGTAATTGGCTGTTGCTAAGGCCAACTACAATCATTCTAACTCTACTGAACCCAGCAAAAAGACAGAAGTCCTGCTGGGGACAGAGGACAGGGAACCACAGTCCAGAGAGAATGTATGCTGTGCAGGTGAGCTCTGTGTTGCTTTAATTTTGGATAGAGGGCCACTTACGACTGACCTCTGTACTCTGTACTACTTACTACTGACCTCTGAACTTCACCTAACTTACTACCAATGCCTAAACTATATATCACTTATTCCAGACCCCTAAAATATGCATCACTTAAGCCCTGTAGACACGTCCCAGAATCTCGTCAGGAAAAAAACATTGGGCCGGATTCACAGCCGTTAGCGCATCTTTATGCCGAAAGCAGTGTATCTAATATACGCTACGCCGACGCAGCACGGGGAGGCAAGCACAGTATTCACAAAGCACTTGCCTCCCAAACTGCGCTGGGTTTCCTCTGCGTAAGCCGGCGTATGTGGGAGTTGGCGTGAAACATGCAAATGATAGCCGAACTGAGCCAGATGTTTCTAACAAACGGCGAATGCGCCGTCCCATGGATGCATCCCAGTTCACATGCTCAGAATCACGTCGGAACTACTCCCTAGGATACGTTGAATCACTGCCTACAACGTTAACGCAACCTACACCCAGCCCTATTCCCGTACAACGTAAATGGCGTAAACAACGTAAATTTTTACGGCGTTCGTTCCCTGGTCCATACCTTAGCATGAGTTGCGCCTCCTATATGAGAAATAACTTTACACCGGATGTAAGCCTTACGCAAACCACATATATGAAGCGGCCGGGCGCATCTACGTTCGTGAATCAGCGTATCTCCCTCATTTGCATATTTAACATGGGTACGCCGAATGCGTCCAGCGTAACTATGCGCCCACGATACGCCCGCGTTGAGCAAGTTACGTTGGGCGGCTAAAGCCTTGTTTTTCAACGTATCTAGCTTTGTGAATTGGCGCAGAGATACGACGACGCACATTTGTACTTACGACAGCGTATCTCTAATTATGCCGGCGTAAAGCTTACGTGAATCCGGGCCATTGTTTTTTCTGACGAGATTCTTGGCAAGAATCTCTTGCCGGGCGAGTGTACAGACACTCCATTCAAAAGAACCAAAGTTCTTTTGAATGGAATGAACGCGGTGACATCATCGACTATGATGAGCATGCGCTCGTCACATTCAATGCCGTCGCCGCCATCTTGCTACACCCTACCTATGCCTAGGAAGCTACTGCGCATGTGTCAAAGTCATTTTGAGCATGCGCGTGTTTCTACGGCGACAGGTAAGTATACACACTCTCAGGTTTCTCGGCAGGAAAACACTGCCGAGAATCATGACGAGAAAATAGAGAGCAGGTTCTCTATTTTTCTCGTCGAGATTTTGGGCAGTGTTCTTGAAACCTGAAAGCCTTGTACACATGCATGGTTTACTCAGCAAGCTCTGCCAGCAGCTTTCTTGCCAAGAAAACCGTGCGTGTGAAAGAGCCTTAACTCCTGAGCCCTGCGTCAATTACTACTGACCTCTGGACTTTGCATTACTTACTACTGGACCTTTGCTTCACGTCCTACTGAAACTCTAAACCGTGTGTCCCTTTAAGCCACAGCCAATTTAATTAAATGAATTAAATAAATTAAAGCTTAATAAAAAGCCACACAGTTTTTGTTACATGCTGCACATACCACACTTTCTGTTTCTCAAGCAGGAGGGCCCAACATATGATCTTGTACACACCCATGGCTGACAGTTGTAATTATTGAGTAGGAGCAGTGGCAACTGAGCTCTGCCTGGGCTTAACAATTGTAATGTTCACAAACTGGGTATCTGGCAGGGGAGGAGCTGATAGCATGGAATGCAAGAACTAAAGGAAGTATTTTCTTTGCAATTTATTAGTGTTTTACTGCATATGCAAATAACATTATTAAAACATGTGTTGACTAGTTGTTGTTTGCACTGTGTCACATTAAAAAAGGTTTCCCTTCACTTCCTGTCCTGTAGGCACAACATAAAGCAAGAGGAAATCTCCCCAAAGAGAGAGAAATTCCCTCTTAGACAATTGTCACCAGAAAAAGTGTGTGTATTGGAAGATTTCTCCTCTGGTCCTGTTCTGTTGATCTTACCTCATGTTTCAGTCTCAGTGACACAAGTTTGCATGGAGGTATTTTATTACAGAAGAGACATACTATATCTCTTCCACAATAATGTTTTCTTAACCTCTTTATTGCAATCTACTTTACATTGTAGTCAGTGCAATATCCAGGTATCTCCCCAGAACATTATCACCAGCTGGTCAATCAAGAAGGCTCAAAACTCCATACCCGAAAGAAACTGGGGAGAATATTTTTACACTTATTGAAGTGGTAAATTTCTAATAACAGGGCACATTACTTGCAAATTGCATCTAGAAATAAATTAACTGTAATCCCAAATAAAAAGAGATGTATAACCTAACCACATTTTCAGCATAAGGAACACTGGAATTTTGAATAGAATAACATTTCTATTAATATGGATAATATATTCTTTAGGGCATTTCTGCCACCGCTGTCATTCATGCTAGACAATAAAATTCAAGGTGTTAAAGCATTATTCTGCATTTCAAGTATGTGTCAATGTCACTCCTTTTTGACAAGTTTTAATTTCATTATAACATTGCACAAGTTACCTCTGGCAGCTGTAATTAACCTGGATTATGTTTCAGTTTTCAGGAAACACCAGTTGAGAACATAAATGCTGATTTATTTAGTCATAAAGCCAAATGCTTATCCATAGCATACTCCTCTTATTACAAATAATATCCTTTTGTTTTAAGCTGTTAATGACTTTTCCTTAGCATCAGGCTACATTCTTTATCACAAGACTAGTTAGTCTGATAGGTATTAAACATTGCTTTACAAATGTAAAGTACATCCAAATAATTAATGAACAATGCTTTTATTAACTAGGATTTGTACTGGAAAAGAGATACAAGGTTTAAGGTTTATATATAGTTTTAGTCTGCATTTAATTTTTTTTTGTATTCTTTGTTGTATTAAAGAGAGGTTCTGGGCATATTTTCTTTTCAATATAAAAATAATTACAGTGAATATTCCTTAAAACATATTCAAATATTACCATCAGTACATAGTATCAGTGGAAACACTTACCTGATATCCTCTCAGTGATCTTGTGGAGGTTTCCTTTATAGCTGTGGGCATGTGAAGCCCTGTGTCTTCCTGGTTATTCATGCACCTCTCGATCTCGCGCATGCACAGTAGAACGGCGCTCATATCGCCATTAGTTTGTTTTGTTGTCATGACGAGGGAGGAACATCCCACCCTGTTGTTATGACAACACAGATTCCAGACCCCTTAATCGCGTAATTTCCTGCAGAGTAAAGCGCACAGACTCCTGGGAAATTATGCCACTCATTTCCCAGGAGGCTAGGAGGCTTAGGAAGGGAAGAAGACCCACGCGGTGCAGGAACGATTTTTTTTTTTTAGAAAATGTTTTATTTTACTTGGAAGGTATTAGAATGAAGTTTATTTTTAGGGTGGACCTCTGCTTTAACTTACATTTTCACCTTAAAAAAATAGGGGCTCTCTTTGTACAATGGTCTATAACAGCCTTTCTCAACAAGGGTTCTGTGAAGTCCTGGGGTCTTTTAAACAAAAGATAAATTACTGTATTTATTGGCGTATAACAATCACTTTTTTACCCTGAAAATATAGGGTAAACTGTGCCTGCGTGTTATCCGCAGGGGGCAGTGGAAAGTTTTTTTTCCTGAAACTTTCCTCTTAAAGTTATGCGTGTTATACACCAATAAATACGGTATATAGATATTATAAAGATAAGGAAGATATTTGGGATCTTTTTGACCCCAGATCTCTCCATAAAGAGGACCTGTCTTCCGTATTTATGTTTACATTCCTTTTAATAGGAATAAACATGATAACAAAATGAAAAAATAAATAAAGGGACAGTATAAAAATAAAAAGTAAAATAAATAATACAAAAAAATTAAAATGTCCCATCCCTCCATGCTTATGTAAGTCACGCACGCATATGTAAACGGTATTTAAACCACACATGTGAGAAATCTCCAGAGAGCGAGAGCAATAATTCTAGTTCTAATCCTTATCTGTAACTCAAAACAGGTAACCTGTAGAAGCATTTAAAGCATCGCCTATGAAGATTTTAAGCACTGTAGTTTGTCGCCATTCCAGGAGCGTGCGCAATTTAAAGTGTGACATGTTAGGTACCTATTTACTCAGCATAACATCATCTTTCACATTATACAAAAAATTGAGGTAACTAGTGTGTTTTTTTGTTTTTTTATTCATTAAAGTGTATTTTTTTCCCAAAAAAATGTGTTTGCAAAATGGCTGCGTAAATTTGTTGGGACATAACAAATTGCAACCATTGCCATTTTATTCACTCTGCTAAAAAAAATATAATTTTTGGTATTAAGTACATTTTCTAGCAAAAAACACTGATTTAAACTTGTAAACGAAAATTGCCAGCACTCATTGGCTTTTTTTAAAAACCTCCTAATAATGTATGTTACTCTTCACAAATGTCATTTATCACTAGCACTATTGGCTTTATATGTCCTCCTAAAACAAAGCAAATCAGCGATATAACTAAGCAACCTTAGGCACCAGTGTTTTTTCGAGTGCCCTCGATAATCTGTGGCACACTGATATGAAAATAATTTGCTTCCAAAAGTTGAGGACTATTCCACACCTTCTCACCTCCCAGACCTAGCTAATGATTACTGATTTACTAATCAGTGAATTACTCATCATAATTAAAGACCGACAGCTAGACATGAACGAGATGGAGAGGCCACCCAACTCTAAACTTTGGGAAGCAAAGTAGATATTTATATTTGAGAGGAATTGGACCTTCAGAGGTTGCACAAAACTCAAAAGTAAAAAAATGCAACAATTACGATGTTCTGGATGCGCTAAATAGTAAGCTAAACAATCACAACCTGAGTCACATGGATATTTTATAACACAATTCTTCTGAACCCTTGGATACATTTCCTTTGTTAGTTATTCACACTAATACAATGTACTAGTTTGCGGCATCTACTATCAGGTAGTTTTTGTTTTCTTCTATGCCAACATTTCTAAAGATCCAGTCACTGCCAAGTTTATATTACAAAGCATCAATTGTGCCATTTTGTCTGATAGCACAGAGGACAAGTTTTGGAATAAAAATTTGAAATATCTGTCAGGTTTTTCAGCTAGGTATTTTAACAGTTATATTTTTAGTAGTAGCACAAGATGCACTTTCGGGGTTGATAAGAACTCATCAATCTAGAATTGATTTTTAAATACTGCTTAATGTAGCATATTTTGAAAGATTTCAGCACTCTAAATTCTTGGTGTGGGTATCATAAAGCTGCAGCATCAATAATTTTTGAAAAATTCTACTTTTCAGTGAGGTAAAGCATTGTGAATTATAACATATCTGTTGAGTCAAAAGCACAATGGCACAGAAAAAAACTGCACATGGCCGCTAATGCCAAAATCCAACATACCTACTAAACACAATGTGCAATAAGCGTTTTATTCCTGGATATTAAGTCACTTGCGCACACAAAAAAATGATTTACGGTAAATTATTATCAATGTTTGCATAAAGATATACTATGTGAGAAGGCTGGGATGGATAATATGGTAACTCTGGTAAGGTACAGAAATATTCCTCTGATAAATGGCATCTTTGAAGCTGGGAAGCTCACTCTACATACTGTATTACTATACTTTGGATTATTTAAATACAATCACTCTAACAGGGTTGACAAAGCTAGGTATTGTGCACACATACTATCTGTAAAACAGTTTTAACCACTTGCTTACTGGGCACATATACCCCCTCCTGCCCAGGTGAAATTTCAGCTTCCGGCACTGCGTCGCTTTAACTGACAATTGCGCAGTTGGCTCCCAAACAAAATTGATGTCCTTTTTTCCCCACAAGTAGAGATTTCTTTTGGTGGTATTTGATCACCTCTGCGGTTTTTATTTTTTTGCGCTATAAACAAAAAAAAGCGAAAATTTTGAAAAAAAATACAATGGCCCAGATTCACAGAGCGATTACGCCTGCGCAACTGCTGTTGCGCGTGCGTAAGTCTAAATGTGCGCGTGCGTATAGTTGGACGCGATTCACAAAACAATATACGCCAGAAATCTACGTTTTTTGGTCCGGCGTAATTGAATTAGACATTCGCTTCCCTTCGCGCAAAACTGCGCTAGACACACCATTGATTTGCTAGTCAAATATGCTAATGAGGGAGTTACGGGGATTCACAAAAAAACGCAGTTGCTGCGCAGGCTACGCGATGTGCGCAACTGCAAAATGTTCTGTCTAAAGTTAGAGGACCTAAAAGCTGGTCTAAATTTTGAAAAAAAGTCTAATTGTCAGATAAAGCAACACTGTTAGTGAGGAGTTCAGCAGTCACACGTGTTGCCCAACAATCTGTATGCCAACATGCCAGGGGCATCGTCGCGCATAGCTATACTACTGACTTTAGATGAACAAAGAAGGAGGAGGGCACGGAGGATGGCACTAAGGAGGGCACGGGAGATGTTTTTTTTTTTTTGCTTATATAAAATTTACCATTTAATCTAATCTAATACAATATTCTTATCTGATACAAGCCCCTCACTCTTCACTTGATATATCACACACGCATAGACATCTTTGGCATGAGAGATTCTGAGGTGTCTCGCATCTTCAGATTCACCCCTCATGCCATCATGGAATTACCACAACCTTGCAGGAGGACATCAGCAGCCCAACACATGGCACCACCCATGACACCCATGACAGCTACATATACAATCAGAGCCCCATCCCCACAGATTTCAAACAGAACATGTATGGGGACAGCTGGCTGGTTGGTGAGTGACATGGGAGTCAGGCATGACTATCCCCTCCCGTGATGCACACCTCACAAGTGGCACATGCATGACTAACATCCTCCTGTCTTTTCCCTTCAAGGTGACTCTGCATATGCACTGGTACCCCATCTCATGACCCCATCTCATGCCAGCTCACATTATGCATCTTTGCACGTTAAACACACACATTAATCATGGCACAATGAGAATGCATGCATGCACACCACTGTGGTCCCTAGCACACAAAGAGAAAAAGAACACCCAAAAATCACACTAGCACTCAGCAAGAAACAGACACAAAAAAATCAGATGAAAAAATAAAGCCAGAAAACAAACGCTCAGAAATATATCAATCAAACAAACAGTCTCAAACACTTATCAAAATACACTTTCACAAAACTACCAACAAGCACTAGATCACACAGAACACTAATCTGACAACTACAAAACACACTCTAACGAACAACAGAGCAAAAGCACTTGATTCAATGGGAAGGGACACAAAGGGATGTACTTTTGCAATGGAAGGGCGTTTGTGTGTGTCTATTTATGCTGTCTGCGTAGTTCACAACATTGCCCTAGTCCATTTCCTATTTCACTGATTGCGCCGCTCCCGAGTTGTGAGCATGCGCACAACGGAGCTGACATGGTTTCCTTCACGCGCGCATGCGCGAGTCGGCCGGCCCTTCATTTGCATGGGGTCACGGCTCATTTCAATGTAACACGCCCACGTCCCTCCCAATTTGTATTACTCCTCCTTACGCCTCCGGAAAAAACCTTACGCTTGCGCAATCTCTTGCGTAAAAGCTACGTGAATCGCGGGATTACGCGGCTAGATTGCGCAAGTCTAACGGAAAAGTGGTGCGCTACGCCGGACCGATAATGCGCCGATCTACGTGAATCTGGGCCAATATTTTTTACTTGTTGCTATAATAAATAGCCCAATTTAAAAAAAAAAAAAAAATTTTTATTTTTCTCAGTTTAGGCCGATACGTATTCTACATATTTTTGGTAAAAAAATAAATAAAAAAAAATCGCAATAAGCAACTGGTTTGCGCAAAAGTTATAGCGCCTACAATATAGGGGACAGAATTTTTTTTTTTATTATTTTTTTTTTTACTAGTAATATCGGCGATCTGCGATTTTTATTGGGACGGTGACATTATGGCGGACACATCGGACACATTTTTGGCGCCATTCACATTTATACTGCGATCAGTGCAATAAATATGTACTAATTACTGTATAAATGTGACTGGCATTGAAGGGGTTAACACTAGGGGGTGAGGAAGGGGTTAAATATGTTCCCTGTATAGTGTTCTAACTGTGTGTGGAGGGGGGTGACTGGGGAGGTGTCCGATCTGTGTCCCTATGTACAAGGGACTCAGATCGGTCTTCTCCCAAGAGACAGGACGCTGTCTCTGTGTAAAACGGCAATGAGAGATGATCTCATATGTTACATCTCTCATTGGCCACGCAGATCGCATAGCAAACGCCCACCCTGATTGGCCGTCCAAGGGACACGGCCAACACAGAATTTCCCCGCTGAGCGCTCGGGAGCACACGCGGGGAACGCCAAAGGGGGAGGCCGTCAATTGACGGCCTGTTGGCAATTCAGGTCCGCGCTGTAGCCGTCATTCGGCTATAGCGCAGATCTCAAGTAGTTAAACACACAAGCCAATGTACAGTATATGTGTAATATCACAGTTAGACACATAATTATTATTACTATTATTATTATTATACAGGATTTATATAGCGCTCACATACTGTAATATTCCAACCTCATCATCATGTGATAGTAGAGACAAAATCACACATATCGATAGGCGACTTGTTACTATGAGGTCAATTTATATTAAGGAAATAAAATTGCATAGCCATTCGTGCATTCATCCTGTGTGAATTGGCAAAAAAAAATATGTTCTTTAGGCTATTCATTAAATTAATATTATTTTATTATAAACAGTTGAGAAATATTGCATTATGGGCCCTAGATAAATCTGAGAAGCATAGGAAAAACATACATCTTTGTAAGAGATACAATGTAACAATCCTAGAGAATGCTAGAGGGAATTTGCAAATAAATGTAACCATTGGTTATATTTATATGCTAATTCCCCCTAAGAGCCTAACCATTGGTTACATAATTCCTCTAGGATTCTCAAAAATTGTTACATTGCATCTTTTGTTGCAAAGACGTAAAGCCTTTCAGCTCCATCTAATAGTCATAATACTATATTTTAGTATTGTCCATAACAAAGGGACATTTGTTCCGAAAAGAAAATAGTCTAAAGAACATTCTATTTTACTCAATTTACACAGAACTAATGTGCATGCAGATACTTGTCAACGAATAGCTATGCAAATTTTTTATAGATAGATCCCTATGTTTTTGTGTTGATGCATGTAATAAGAATACAAACAGAAACCCAAGTCTTATATTTATAATGTTTTCCAGATAACCTACTTGCTCCTATTACATGCATTATCACTTAATCCAGGTTTTAGTCTAATTGCTGCTTTTACATTCACTGTTAGCAATAACTGCAATACGCACACCTGACCAAAATGTGTTGGATTCTTTTACATTAAGCTGCATAATTAGGAAGCGATGACAGTGAAGTCTTTACCATTTTGGGCAAATGATTTAATCCCCTAAATGTTTTATTGGGATATTTTACTATTTCAATAAAAAATTCTGTAATTTGTTCTCACTTCAGACACATCTTATAATCAAATAATACACAGAATGTTTCCCACCTGGGCATATAAACTCTGAGGAACTAAATGGAACAGATTTTAAAATGTGTATTAAATATATGCTTTCTGAACGTATTATACTTACTTAACTAAATGATCATTTAATTGCTCTCAGCTATAATAACTGATAAAACTAACTTATATTTCTATAGAATGGAATAGCCCAAGTGTTATGATGTATGTCTTTGTAAGAAATTTGAAAATGAAAGGTGTTCTTGTTTACCAAAGGATTAATCAAACATATACATATGCTGTATGTCTTCATACCTGCGTATATATGAACTTATTTATTTTATATTTTACTTTATATGTCTGTGGAAATAGTATGCAATTATTTGGCAAATGTCTGGCAAAAGAACATATAATGCAAAAACCTAACTTGAGACATACACCTGGATTTCCCAAGAATTAAGAGAAATTTCCACCGGGATCACATCAGGTCATCTTATAATTAAACTGTATTTGCAGTTGTTACAACAGTCTATTTTATGAAGAACAAACAAAAAAGTGCACCTATTCTCAAGTGTTAAAATAAAGTGCTCAACAGTCTTACTGAGATCTAACTAAATCAGAACTAAAAAAATAACTGAAGGGCTAAAGTACTTACCTTTTCTGGAGGAAACTTTGCTCCAAGCTCTCTTTATTGCTGTTCATTAGGGATTGGCGAATCTGCCTGGGTTCAGCAAATCCTGTATGAACAGAAGATGGCCACTGCTCCAGGTCAGTCCACACTACATACACCTCACATACCTGCCTTGGAAGGGTGCTCACCCAGCTCGCATGTTGCACACAGGTAAGAGAGAAATCTCAGTTGTGATGTGGTGTTCCGGAATTTGGTCATACACCAGGGATTGTTGATCCTAGAAATATCCAATCCCTGGTGTTGTTTCCTGTTAAAGGGGTTTTATCCTGGAGCCCCGTATACACGATCAGAAAATCATATGAAAAATACAGATTTCTGAGCGATCGTACGATAATCTGTTCGTTAGTACAGAGCTTTCAAGAGCCGACCAGGACAGTTCATCCGATATTATTTAATCAGACAACACTTTCAATTTGTATGCAATCAAGCAGATGCTTGCACTGCATAGTTGAAGGTCATATACCTGTTGATGAACGCAATGTACACCTTTGGATCCCTGTGACATTCGGGATGATATTTCACCATTGATGCTGCCTGTGGATAACCGTTTTCACCACCTATATATCCTGTTGGAAGTGGCTCTGCCACTGACCTACACGTTATCTGATTACATGCCCGTAATGATTTTACTCTAGTAAGCGGATTGTTTGCACGGTGGTGTGGTGTGTTTTCCTTGTCTGCACACTGAAACTTCGGTGGAGGTCCTATATCTTCAACTTCATTGATGAATTTACTCTTTTGGACTCTATAATAAATATCCCCCATAAATATATATATAAAAAAACACAATAAGCGTATATTGATTGGTTTGCGCAAAAGTTATACTACCTACAAAATAGGGCACAGATTTATGGCATTTTTATTATTAATTGATTTTTACTAGTAATGGCGGCGATTTGCGATTTTTTCGGAACTCTGACATTATGACGGACACTTTTGACACTATTTTGGGACCATTGTCATTTTTACAGCGATCAATGACGTAAATAGCCACTGATTACTGTATAAATTACACTGGCAGGGAAGGGGTTAAATACTAGGGGGCGAACAAGGGGTTCAGTGTGTCCTAGGCAGTGATTCGAACTGTAGGGGGGATGGGCTACCACTGATATGACAGTGATCACTGCTCCTGATGACAGGGAGCAGTAGATCCCTGTCATGTCACTAGGTAGAACAGGTAAATACCTTGTTTACATCTCCCCATTATGCCTCTCCATTTCAGGATCGTTACCCGCCAGTGATCATAGAGTTTGCGGGACCTGTGGGCCCTTCTGCCGACGTAAATGTTTGTGCGGCGGTCGGAAAGTGGTTAAGAACAAGGAGACAACAATTGATACAGCAATGAGAATTTTACTGAGGGTGTTAATTGATATTAACTATTTATTTTTACTCTGTATTCCAAAGGCTGTTTTTTTACTTTGAACATGTGACCCCTGGTCTAGAAGCTCCTTTTGCTTATGTTTCCCTGCAGACATGTGGGGAAAGAGCTGGATCATGTGAAAGCTGTATATCAATTAAGAAAAAAAGGTACTTAGATTTTGTTTTTATTAAAATAATTACAGTGCCATTGCTGGAAATGGGCGTTATACATTTTAATGAAGCGTGGCCCCATGCAAATGATGGGCTGAGCTTCAGACAAGTACTTAAAATGAACTGCGCATGTGTCGTACCTTGGACGTATCCCAGTGCGCATGCTCACAATCACATAGAAACAACTGGCTTAGATACGTCGAATCACTGCCTACGACGTGAACGTAACCTACGCCCAGGCCTATTCACATACAACGTAAACTACGTAAAATTTGACGGCGTCCGTTCCCTGGTCCATACCTTTGCATGAGTTGCGCCTCCAATATGGCAAATAACTTTACGCCGGACGTAAACCTTACGCAAATCGCTTAAAACATGCGCCGGGCGCAAGTACGTTCGTGAATCGGCGTATCTCCCTCATTTGCATAGTTGCATCGAAAATCAATGGGAGAGTTCCAAATGCGTCCAGCGTAACTATGCACCCACTATACGCCGGCGTAGGCAAGTTACGTCGGTCGGATGAAGCCTATTTTTCAATGTATCTAGCTTTGTGGGTCGGCGCATAGATATGACGGCGCTCATTTGTACTTATGTCTGCGTATCTGGAGATACGTCGGCGCAAGTGCTTTGTGAATCCGGGCCTGTGTGTTTAATATCTCTTAAGGGGGTTGGGGCCTTTCTACAAGAATTAAGAAACCATAGAGGATACAGTAGTGTAAATCCGGCTGCAGGGCAGTTTTTATCAGGGATAATAGGTCTAACCAGTATATACCTAACTTTAATTTAATATAGGCAAATGGAAAGAGGATGGTAGTGTGATATGTGTGATACAATTGAGGTGATTTGGGTTCACACTACTTTTGCACTTTTTACAAGGCAGTACCAAGTGAGAGACCCCCTGTGGTTCCTGTGATAAAGGGAAGCCACTTGGTACTGGACCTGGAAGACTACTGCTATAACTATGGTAACATCAACTACCAGCTTACACAGGGATTGGTCAGGTATGGAATGTGCATATTTTCATTGGTCCAAGCTTTAACTATGAAATTAAATCTAAGTTTTAACTTTAACCTTTAAGTATTAGTATATTTTAACATTTAACATATAGTCCACAACAAAATTTAACATATATTGTAATTCAATTATTTAATAAGATTTTATATGCATTATGTAATATAATACAGTGTACTGTACAAGTGAGTAGATGCTTGCCATCACAATGTACATGGCCAAATTCATGGCCTTTTAACGTTGAACGTTTTTTTTGTTAACAACGTGTCTCTTTATGACCTGGAAACTGACAGGAGACAACCCTCTGGGGGAGACAACCCTAAAGAAAAGTCCATACCTGTACTTGAGTTCTGCTGTCTCATTTCCAATAACATTCAAAATTAAGCTCTGAAAGGAAAGTAACAATAATTACAACAAGTGAAGACGATGGGGTTGATTTACTAAAACCAGAGAGTGTAAAATCTGGTGCAGCTGTGCATTGTAGCCAATCAACTTCGAACTTCCGCTTGTCCACTTAGGCTAAGACAAAGAAACTGGAAGCTGATTGTGTTCTGTGCAGAGCTGCACCAGATTTTACACTCTCCGATCTTTAGTAAATCATGCCTTATAAAAAATTAAATGTTAAAGAACTAAAGAGGAAGCAGGTTAAAGAGAGCTAGCATAAATATACTTTTATATATATATACAATTAAGGACACATCTTTCATTATACCGTATTTCTAGACAAGGAGGGAGCGAGTGCTAGCTTTAAGTATCTTGCAACCAAAACGATTATGAAATTAATTATGGTTGTAAAAAGTCTGTCATTGTTATTATAATGTATAGACCAAGTGGTGATGAATACGTCAAGCAAAAAAAAAACAAAAAAAAAAAGACCAAGATGAAAGGAACTCAAGCTGAAGAAGAGGACTTTGAATGGTGTTTGAGCAAGATAATAATTACTTTAGCTGCTGAAAAAGATAGTGTAAAGAAGAAGTGGGTTGACAAAAAAATACTTTTTTTGTGGACAAGCCAAGTAAGAGAAAGTCAGATGAAAAAAATTCACAAAAAAATCTGTGAAATAAATACTTGAGTCATAGCACTTAAGCAATGTTCAAAGAGCACAAGAGACAGTGAAATGCCACTAAGAAAATTGTAAAATATGAAAAGCAAATGTCATGGGAGAGTTAATGTTATTGTTTTTATAATTTCTTTATTGAGACCCAAAGTCTAGTTTGTGTTTTAAAGAGATTAGAGAAAAAAGTCCAAAAAGGATGGTTCTATACCAGGGGTCTTCAAACACTCTAAACAAAGGGCCGGTTTATTGTCCTTCAGACTCTTGGAGGGCCGCACTTTGGCCAGTGGGTGTGAAAATTTTCCTGGCATCAGTGGGAGTAAACATCTGGTGTTGGGGAGGAAAAGTGCCCCATTGCAGAAATCATAGGGAGGAATAGTGCCCCCCCATTAGTGGTGTCAGTGGGAGAAATGGTGCTCCAATGTCGGTGTCATATGGCAGAATAGTATCTCGTATCATTGGGAGGGATAGTGCTCCAAGGGCCGGATAAAGGCAAGCAAAGGGCCACATCCGCCTCTCGGGGGCTGCAGTTTGGAGACCACTGTTCTATACAAACGAGTTGCTACGGAACAACAGAAAGGTGTAGTTGGTAAAGCTAGTCAGATACAGAGAATAATATAATTGTGGTGGCAGAAAAAGAAAGAAAAAAAAAGAACTGAAGAGTAATCAGAACAAATAAAGTGATGAAAGCCAGTTGGACAGACATTTTACAGCAAAGCAAATAGGGATGAGGTTAAGGTTTGCCTCTGCCATGGGTTGAGGAAAATCTTGTGGGTTTGAGCCCTGGTTCACACTGATGCTACTTTGAAATGGTACTATTTTTTTTGAAGTAGCGCAATTTCAAAGTAGCAAGGTCAGCGTGATTTCAGGTGCTACTTGATAGACATTTGTGTGGCTTCATACACAGATATCTATAGAAATTGCACCTGAAAATCTGCAAAAGTAGTGCAGGAACTACTTTTGCAAATCGGTGTGGCGCCGCAAAAACGATGTCGCACCGATTGGAACAGTGCCATTGCCGCCAATATGCTACGACTTGTCATGCGATTTGATCTCTCAAATCGCATGACAAATTGCTCCAATGTGAACCTAGGCTGAGACTCACAGTCCCAGCGAATGATAGTGCAGATTCACCCGGAAAATGATTTTATTTATTTTAGAAACATAATGCACTGCATGGTCATTGAACTATGGCCAGTAGGCTTGGAAGGGCCAATAAGGTTTTTTTTTTGCATAAGTCAGCTCCCTCACTATAAATGGAGGGGGGCATTGGGCAGCCACAATGACAGTGATTTGGAAGTTGTTGTTGGGAAATAATCCCAGGAGTATTCTTTTAAACCCAAACTATGGCCAGCAGACTTAGAAGGGCCAAAGTTTTTTTTTTGAGGGGTGAGCCTCTTCCTATCTCTGAACTTCCAGCATGGCAATAAGTCTTCAGGAAGAACAGCAATACAGGGACATGCCCCCTCCTGTCTATTCCTCCACTGAGAAAAGTCCTTTCATTTATTACACTGCCTGTAACATGATATGTAAATGTAGGAGAGAATCCTGTGACTGATCGTCTGATCTCTCCCATTCACAGATTGTGTTACATTCAATGTAATTAATAAAATAACTTTTCTCAATTAAGGAGAGGAAGGAGGGGATGTGTTCCCATTTGACCATATATTCTGCTATTCTGTCTAACACCCTAAGCTGTCACGTATTGCAGTGCCAGAAGTTCAGAGGCAAGAAGAGGACAGGACATCCCTGCCGTAAAGATTTTTCCAGGAATCAGCTGCATGCACAATGTGAGACATAATTACAGGTAAGCAATATGTAAAACTGTAGAATTTTTTGTAGGTAAACTTCAGCTTTAAAGAGTAATTTCCCCTTTGTACACTTTTTTTGTTCTAAATTCCAGCTCCCCTATGCACCAAAATGTACCTTTTTTTGCAAAAATATCAAAGCTTTCCAATAACCACTTAAGGACCGTCTCCTGCACATTTACGTCGGCAGAATGGCACGGCTGGGCACAGGAGACCCGGTCCGAAGCTCCGTGACCACGCCCGCGAGACCCGCGGACCCGATCACCGCCTGTGTCCCACGATCGGTCATAGGAGCTGAAGAACCGGGAGAGATGTGTGTAAACACACCTTCCCCGTTCTTCTCTGTGGCAGTGACACTGATCGTCTGTTCCCTGATATAGGGAATGACGATCAGTGACATCCCGCCTACAGCCACACCCCCCTACAATAAGAATCACTCCCTTAGGGCACACGTAACTCCTTAGCGCCACCTAGTGGTTAACCCCTTCACTGCCATTGTCATTTTTACATTAATCAGTGCATTTTTATAGCACTTTTGGCTGTGAAAATGACAATGGTCCCAAAAATGTGTCAAAAGTGTCCGATGTGTGCACTATAATGTCGCAGTCAAGAAAAAAATCAATGATCGCCACCATTACTAGTGAAAAAAAAATATTAATAAAATTGCCATAAAACTATCCCCTAATTTGTAAACACTATGGGCCAGATTCACAGAGCGATTACGCCTGTCTAACTAGTGTTAGACTGGAGTAATTTCAAATTACGCACGTTTTTTAGCTAGTCGGAAACCTCAAACCATGAATAGACGGCTGCGGGCTTCAATTCGACTGGATTACGTGTTCGTACGCCTTCGGATCTACGCTGCAATAAAATTGCGGCCACTGGGTGGACTTCCCGTCGTTTTCCGCGTCGGGGTATGCTAATGAGCTTTTGCCGGCGATCCCCGAAATTACGATCTTCAATCGCAATCTCTTAGGGCACCTTTAGTCATCTTTTTTTTGCGTAACACTATACCAGCTTTTTGCTGGTCTAATATTAGACAGCCCATGTTAAGTATGGCCGTCGTTCCCGCGTCGAATTTCTACGTTTTCCGACGTCTTTTATTATTTTTTACGTAAGTCGTCCGGGAATAGGAATGTTCGTAAACGACGCTACTCAAACAACGAATGACGTAACAACGTGATTTCGCGCAATGCACGGCAGGAAATTTCTGAACGGAGCATGCGCAGTTCGATCGCCGGGGGGACGCGCTTAATTTAAATGCTTCACGCCCCCCAATCGCGTATTTCGATTACGCGACGAGAAATAGACTACGCCGCCGTAGCGTACGGGCAAAAATCTACCAGGATTCGGTGTAGAGCCTGGTGAAATACGGCAGCGTAGAGTATTTCGATTACGCAGCGCAATATTAAGTGTATCTGAATCTGGCCCTATAACTTTTGCGCAAACCAATCAATAAACGCATTTTGCGTTTTTTTTTAACCAAAAATAAGTAGAAGAATATGTATCGACCTAAACTGAGGATTTTTTTTTATATATATATATATATATTTGGGGGATATTTATTATAGCAAAAAGTTTAAAATATTGATTTCTTTTCAAAATTGTCGCTCTATTTTTGTTTATAGCGCAAAAAATAAAAACCGCAGAGGTGATCAACTACCACCAAAAAAAGCTCTATTTGAGGGGAAAAAGGACGCCAATTTTGTTTGGGAGCCATGTCGCACGACCGCGTAATTGTCTGTTAAAGCGACGCAATGCGGAATCGCAAAAAGGAGCAAGGTCCTTAACCTGCATAATGGTCCGGTCTTAAGTGGTTAAATCTAGAGTCACTTAGTTTTCTTGTCTAAATCCACATTTCATGAGGTTTCTATTAGTAATGTCTTCTTCCTGATTAGACTTTAGGTCATGACACAGATTGACCTATATGTTACCTGTTAGCATCTAGAAGTCTACTGTAGAGTGCTGAAAGAGAGGGTCAGAGGGAAACATCATACAGAGCTAGTCAGGTGTGTTGCATTGCAAGGAGTATGCTCATAGGAGGAGAAAGCAGTGATACATGGAGACAGGGGCGTACCTAGAGCATTTGGCACCCGGGGCGGATCCTATATCTGGCACCCCCACCGTAAAATGTAAAAACACCCCACTGTGCCCCCTGCATCCTTCGATATCTCTTTGTCACTACTGTGTACCCCCTCTCAACAACTGCACCCCTGGACCTTTTACAGTACACAGCACCCTGCACCACTGGACCCCTTACATTACACAGCACCTTGTACCTCTGGACCCCTTACATTACACAGCACCCTGCATCACTGGACCTCTTTACATTACACTACACCCTGCACCTCTGGACCCCTTTACATTACACAATATCCTGCCAGATCACCAGATGAATATAAAAGAGAAAACCTAAAAACAAAAACTAATGCAGCCACCCATCTAAGAATTAGTAAACTGCAGTATAATACATATTTTAATAAATATTTTGCTTTAATACCATTTAATAAATGATTTAATAAAGTTAATAAAGTAATTATATTACACAACAATTTATAGGCAGATAAAGGGAAGGAAGGAGTTAAAACAGGAGATAAACAGACTGTTGTTGGCAAGGGGAGAGAGAGAGAGAAAAAGAAAGAGCGAGGGGGTCAGGGAGAGAAAGAGAGAACGAGGGGGTCAGGGAGAGAAAGAGAGAGCGAGAGGGTCAGGGAGAGAAAGAGAGAGCGAGGAGGGGGAGAGAGAGGGGGGAGAGAGAGAGGGGGGAGAGAGAGAGGGAGGAGGAGAGAGAGGGAGGGGGAGAGAGAGAGAGAGGGGGAGAGAGACAGGGAGATAGAGGGGGAGAGAGGGAGGGGAGAGAATAATAAAAATGTAATAAACATTTTGCTTTAATACCACTTCAATAGCTAATCAAGTAATTCTGTTATACATCAATTTATAGGCAGATAAGGGGAAGGAGTTAAAACAGGTGAGAAACAGACTGTTGTTGGCAAGGGGAGAGAGAGAGAAAAAGAAAGTGCAAGGGGGTCAGGGAGAGAAAGAGAGAGCGAGGGGGTAAGGGAGAGAGAGGAGGAGAGAGAGATGAGGAGAGAGAGATGAGGAGAGAGAGAAAGAGAGAGAGATGATGAGAGAGAGAAAGAGAGAGAGATGAGGAGAGAGAGAAAGAGAGAGAGATGAGGACAGAGAGAAAGAGAGAGAGATGAGGAGAGAGAGAAAGAGAGAGCGATGAGGAGAGAGAGAAAGAGAGAGAGATGAGGAGAGAGAGAAAGAGAGAGAGATGAGGAGAGAGAGAAAGAGAGAGAGATGAGGAGAGAGAGAAAGAGAGAGAGATGAGGAGAAAGAGAGAAAGAGAGAGAGATGAGGAGAAAGAGAGAGAGAGAGAGATGAGGAGAAAGAGAGAGAGAGATGAGGAGAGAGAGAAAGAGAGAGAGATGAGGAGAGAGAGAAAGAGAGAGAGAAAGAGAGAGAAATGAGGAGAGAGAGAAAGAGAGAGAGATGAGGAGAGAGAGAGAAAGAGAGAGAGATGAGGAGAGAGAGAAAGAGAGAGAGATGAGGAGAAAGAGAGAGAGAGAGAGAGAGAGAGATGAGGAGAAAGAGAGATGAGGAGAAAGAGAGATGAGGAGAAAGAGAGATGAGGAGAAAGAGAGATGAGGAGAAAGAGAGATGAGGAGAAAGAGAAAGAGAAAGAGAAAGAGAGAGAGAGAGAGAGAGAGAGGGGGGGAGAGGAGGAAGAGAGAGAGGGTGAGAGAGGGGGTGTCAGAGAGAGAGAAAGGGAGAGAGATCAGGGAGGGGTCAGAGAGGGTGAAAGAGGGGGGTCGGAGAGAGAGCGAGAGAGAGGGAGAGAGGTCAGAGAGGGGTCAGAGAGAGAGGGGGTCAGAGAGAGGGAGATCAGGGAGAGAGAGGGGGTGTCAGAGAGATGGGGGTCAGAGGGAGAGAAGTCAGGGAGGGTTAAAGAGGGGGTGTCAGAGAGAGAGGGTCAAAGAGAGAGGTCAGGGAGGGGTCAGAGAGAGAGAGAGGTGAGACAGAGGGGGTGTCAGAGAGAGGGGGGTCAGAGAGAGAGAGAGAGGGAGAGTATGTGTCAGAGAGAGAGGGAGCAGGGTCTGGTCAATGAACATGCTCACTCACTTGGAATGGTTCCCAGGGGCTGGCTCACTGGTTCATTTAGCACTTTCAGCGTGGCTGCTTATTTTTAATCTTGCCGCCCACCACCCCTTCACAGACGAGCACACAGGAGGGGCATGACTCGGGAGAAGTGGGAGTTGGTGTGACCGTGACGACATGATCTCAGAGCGTAGGGGGGGGGGGGGGGTTGCTGGACACTGTACACGCATCAGAGGCAGAGCAGAGCAGAGCGGAGAGGGGGGGTGCTCAGTAGTTTCTGGAAACATGTTAAAGCGGACAGCCGCGCGCATGGGGGGGTGGTTGGCTGCGCTGTTTCACACATGACATGACAGTGCTCTGTGGACAGTGTGGGAATAGAATAACTAGCCACCCGGCCCTGGCTGCCTGTCACCGCGCCATGCCGCTCACTGTCTCCGCTAGGTCCTCTTCAGTTGCGGAGGGGGCGCCAGGCCTGACACCCCCCCAGTGTGTGGCACCAGGTGTGGCCCCCCGCCCCCTACTTAGTACATCTCTGCATGGAGATGAGTTTATTAGTTTACTGCTTCTCTTTGTACTGTCCAGTCACAGGGTAGGGGTGACTGTAATTGAAAGTGGAACAGCAGCAGAAAAAGATGGGGTCACTTCCTCTGTCAGGCAAGGCTGTACTGTGCAAGAACAGTGACTCTCAGGATTTAATCAACATAAATACTAATTATGCCTTAAAACTAATTACATGTACTGTATTATATATATATATATATCTCAAACAGAAATTTAGGGTCAATGTATTACACCTCTTCATGGTCAAACTTAAAATTCTGAACAGAAAACTATGTTTATTTTGCTTATTTGTGCACATCCATAGGCTTATAAATAAATATGAATACACAGATAACTATTTTGCACACAAATCCTACATTATAGCTCATTTAAAATGATTCTCCTTTAAACTGCCTGAAGTGTTGAGATTTAAAATGCCTTATGTGACCTATTTGAGTGCCAGAAGGATAGAAAGATGTCATATTTTCAGGATAAGCGAGATAT
Source organism: Rana kukunoris (assembly GCA_029574335.1). Taxonomy (NCBI): domain Eukaryota; kingdom Metazoa; phylum Chordata; class Amphibia; order Anura; family Ranidae; genus Rana; species Rana kukunoris. The sequence continues at coordinate 129,694,565 of CM056051.1, forward strand.
ATGCAAATTAGTCATATTCTTATTTAGATGAGAAAGATTGTAGGGAAATTCACATCATGCATATGCAAGTGGAATTGAGAAACATGTAGGCTCCCTTCGCGTAATTTAATAGAAAAGTTTTAAACTTGATATAGGAGCTGAAAATTGTAATTAATGTAAACAGATTAACGGCTCAGCAAATATTACTTTAGAATGTAAAGGTGGCCTGAGCTGATGTACAGAAATTTTTCTGCATGCTTCAAGAAATGTCGTCAAGGTCCAGAGGTCTCGTATATGAGAATGATTTCAGACCCGAACCACAAATCCATAATTGCAGCTTTTAATTGTATATTTATTATTTGAAAAAGGCCACAGTGAAATATGGGGAAAAATGCTTCAATGATCAGTAAAAAACTACAAAACAATGAAATGTATTTTTATCATATATTTAATTAAAAGAAATTCCTACTTTATTTAATGTCAAGTAAGCCATTATTATATTATATATTATAATAAAATGCAGCTTTTAAATGCCACGATGTTATGCCCCCTCCAGAGCAAAACGATACAGTACGTAATAAACAAACCTCAGATGTGGACATAAGTGGCAATAAACTAGCTTGCCCCTCAGCAGGCAGTGTTTTGATGTTCCTTTGAGTTGACTGCCCTCTACACAAATGTATGCACACGTTTGGGTACCAGCCCTACAATATAGCTAAATGTCCATGTTTCTGCTTTGAGCAAGAACAAATTGTGGGCAAACTTAGTCACTTATGCCCTGTACACATGATCTGTTTGTCTGATGAAAACAACCTGATGGACCGTTTTCATCGGACAAACCGATCGTGTGTGGGCCCCATCGTTTTTTTCCCATCGGTGGAAAAAAATAGAACCTGTTTTAAAATGTTCTGATGGTTAAAAAAACGATAGAAAAAAAACATCGTCTGTGGGAAATCCATCGGTCAAAAATCCATGCATGCTCAGAATCAAGTCGACGCATGCTCGGAAGCATTGAACTTCATTTTTTTCTGTGTTTTACGTCACCGCATTGGACACGATCGGATTTGTAACTGATGATGTGTAGGCAAGACTGATGAAAGTCAGATTCATCTGATATCTGATGAAAAAATCCATCGGTCCGTTTTCATCGAATAAACCGATCGTGTGTGTGTGTGGCATTACAGTGTATATATATATATATATATATATATATATATATATATATAAATATAATTTTTTATTTTTTTTATACTTTCATCCTCGGTTGGTCTTCTTGAGGTATGTAATCAGAAACTGCAGTTATGCCTCAAATAAGGTAATATTACCTTAAAGTAGAAGCTAGAGGAAAAACGTTTTTTTCATTTTGAATAAAGTAAGGGAGGGTTATAACCCCCATCACGTTTTTTTGCCATCTGTGCCCCATTGGAAAGAAGTATCTTTACTCCCTGCCCCATAACCAAAACATGAAGTTAGGAAAATCCATTCCCCACTCGGGTCACCAGAACTAGTTTTCCCATTGAAATATTTCCCCTCTATTACCTTATTGGGGACAACCCAACCCAATAGTATAAAAAGAGAGGGTGAATCTCCCTAATGGGGCAGAGGAAGTAATAAAAACCTGACAAGTATTCTAATCCATCTTCTGTCCAAACCCAAAAAAGTGCCTTTAGTTTACTTTACTTTAACATTTTTTGACAAAGCTGAAAACTTTGTATGTATGGCACACTGGTGTTAGATGCAAATGTATATCCTTTTGGTAAATTAACATGTATTTGTTCCATCTCAAAGCTTATCAGTTTGTAGATGTGGTCGCTGTATAAGTTTCCTTTTTATGCTATGAACATTTTTTTTAGAAAAACAGAAAAACCTGTTGACCGCTCCAGAAGTGCAATACTCTTGTCATTTCCTGTGAGCTGACCTAAAAGTAAAAAAAATAATTATGTCCCATGATGTAAATTCGATGTCAATAACATTACTTAGTGTCATGGATCCAGTAGCAATCACGGTGAATGACACCCGACAAGCCATGCCACATTGATCCTCACCCATTGTTGGAATGTAAACACAGCCCTGGGGAACCTGAGTGATGGCATTGACCAAATATATCCATAACCATATATGGTCAAATGTAGTCAATGATGTCACCCATGTTATCCTAAAGTGACTTTATGTTTATGCACTCTTTAGCATGATATGTATCACTCCACTCGTTGTACTCTTGTGTCGAAGTTGATTTTACTGGAGTGCAATCATAATTCATATTTGAATATTGTGTCAGAAATAAGCTGGACATGCCTCCAATGTTTGATGCAGGCAAGAGTGGACAGACCTGGAGGGGTATCTGCTATTTGTTATAAGGTCATGACTATATACATTGTATATGTGTGCTTAACTCCTTTAGAACTGCCCAATGCATATGTGAGGTAGCAAAAGGGTGGGGCTTAACGCCCACAAGCTGCATATATATGTCACTGGGCGATCAATGTCTATGTGCTCAGAGTACGCTTACTACACACTCTCAGCACAAAAAACACAAAAACCAAGCACTCTCAGCACAAAACCAAGCTGTCAAAGACAGCTCTCGATACTAGCTAAGAATTGGCATCTGACAAGACCAGCTTATAATGATGTGACCAATATGAGAGAGGTCCTTACCGGCCACATAGCCATTTAGAACTATTTAAAGGTAGATCTTCTAGTTTTGTTAATTGTTCACCACAGTGCATAACACGTCATAAGGAATAAACACTCACCAGATGATATTATTTCTAAGTTGGTCAAAACATGTTTTTTCCTGGTTTCAGTCAGCTTTAAAGGGGTTGTAAAGGAAAACATATTTTTTCATAATAAGCATCCTTTACCTGCAGACATTCCTCTTTTCACTTCCTCATTGTTAGTTTTTGCTCAGAAGTTGCTCTATTTCTTCTCTGTTCTGTTTACTTCCTGGTTGTCTGATTTTATTGACCATTATGAAGGGAGACTTCATGGTCAGTAACGTACTCGCCCCCTCCTGGGAACTACATCTGTGTGGCAGGACTCTCTCTACGTGTTAGAGACTTCAAGGAGGTGTGAATTACTGGGTGTGCCGCAATTCATACTGGGAAATGTAGTTCTTACATGAACAAGTAATGCAAACCAGGAAGTGAATGAGAGAACAGAAACTAGAACGCCGGAGGTGATATAGATGAAGGAATTGAATAGGTATTTACTTGTTTTTTTAACAGAATCGTTACACTATTTCGTGTGTCTACCTTGCAGACATTAATTTTAGGCATTTTTTTTCTTTTACAACTCCTTTAAGTCAGCCATAGATGAATAGAATCTCAGCTGGTTCAGCAGGGACTGCCTAAGATTTGATTCATCTATAGGCAGGCTGATTGTACCCAAGTCGATCTATAGATCGATTTGGGTGCAACCATCATATCGAATTTTTATCATGCGTTTACTGCCAGCAGCTAGAACAAAATAGCTCAGTGGGAAGGATTCCTCATCAACATTGACTTTGTAGAAGGGGAAATTAAGTGATTTTCTTTCCTGCGACCTGTGGTTGCAGGAAATAAAATTGCACAATCTGTGGCCTACTTGACTCCTTATATTTTGGTAGCAACTCAGCAAATATAAAAGAGATCAGTCTAAAAAAAATAATAATCAGATTCTATAGTATATGGCCATCTTTAGCCAGACCTCATTAATTAGTCTCATCTGTGCACAGACATTTTTATAGCTAAACAGAGTGATACAAATCAGCTCTTTCGCAACCTCTCTGACATGGGAGCCTGCTGCTAAGTGAAAAGGCAGACTACTGACAGAACAGTAAAAAGTATATGGGCTGCCTGTTTGTTTTAGGGAACCCATGTGGCACCCTGTTATTTAGATACTGACATAAGTTTAGTTAGTGGCTCAGGTGAGCAGATGCTTTATTTGCTTTATGCTATGGACTTGCTGTACAAAGTTCTCAAAGTTCTCCTGCATTGAACTATGTTTGTTTGCTGCTTTGCCAAGTAAAAGTGCAGAGCAAACCTGCTTGGACTGTTCCTGTGTGTCCCTGTCTTGTGCATGATTTACCGGTGCCACTATCAGTTGGTCCTGTCCCTTCCTACACTACCGGTAGGCTCTGGGGAAGAAGGTTATCCTTCAAAATGTATCAGCCTGCAGTGGTTTCTTGATTCTCTCTTTCGTTATCTGGAGACTGTGGCTACTAGACCGATTGCCATCCTTTAAAGGCTTCTATATTGCGGTTTACTTTCACATGCTTGTGAGTAGTTTTTATTTGTTTTTTTAATAAACCTATCTAAGGATAATGCACAAGGCTCTTTTTTACTTATTGTCTCTCCTACACTGTGCATATTCAAATTTGTCAAGCAAAGTATTAAATGTTTACAGACACTATACCACACTGCTATTACTCCCATCTATGTTTAAGTATTATCATCTTCTGTACATATAATATAATATTCTTAAATTGTCTTTATTGCACCTAGAACAATCAATGATGTGATTTGTGCTGAGACTTCTATTCATTTTAGACTTCAATTGTTTAAATATGTACACTTCACTTTTAATCTCTGTGGCCATTGTAAAAGACAGATTCGAAATATCACACCTTACAATAATACATAAATAATTCTTTGTTCAGTCATGTAATTAAATCTAATAGATTTCATCATAAAATCACAGTGTGCAAAAACATGAATCTGGTAAACCAACCTATAAAGTAGCTTATGCTACCAGAATATCAATTACAAAAGACACAAGAAGATGAGCAAATTACACACAGCCTTTGTTTCTTAAATAAGGGAGAATATTTCCAAATGAATGAAGAAACATAAGGTCACAATACCTAATTCTTAAGGCTTCTAGTTCATGACCTTAAGAAAGTAAAGGGCCATTGCGGTCTGAGGTGTCCCATTATATGTGTCCACTCAGCATGATCATAGTAACCAGGTGGCTGGGTAGTGGATGACAATTGAACAATCACATCTTTCAGTGCACCCTGACTTCTCTCACACCCTCTGCTTTCTCACCAGATGAATCCCCCTAGGTTCACAAGTGAAATGGAAAGGACAGAAGTTACATCACCACAGATCTGTGCGATATCATCTGGATTAACAACAAGAAGTGTCTGATGACAAAAAAGATACAGTCAAAGTCCATTATCTTTAATAATTAACAACATCTTGAGCACCGTACAGGCTATGTAGCCCATATGGGGAATTTTAACAATTATATTATTTCAGCATTTATGCAGTAAGCTTTAGATAATAAAAGTTTTGAATATGTGTAAACAGACAGTCATTGTTTAAAGTGTATTTTATGAAGAGGGGGGATATATATATTTTAAACCATTTGGAGATTCTCTAATTGTGGCAAAGAGAACTTTTCGAATATTCTTAAATCACAGCTATAGGGAGAAAATCTTCCAAACATATTTTAAACAGTGTTGTTCACTTTTGGGAAATAAGTGGATTTGAAAGCACATAGATTTTCACAAAAGCATTCTAGTAGCAAGTTTGGAAACTAAGTAAAAATATGTGATTCCTGAGTATATACATAACACACACTATCAAATAAGCAGGTGAATTAGGCAGGTTAATTGGGCATGACTAAATATATTGATAATAGAGCTCATGTAAGATCAAAACAAAGAGACCCATAGACAAGACAGTAACAAAAAAATTGGGAGAAAGATCAAAAAAGACAATTCTAAATAATCTGGTGCATTATTTTTTTTTGTTTGTTTCTATACCTCTTTTATAAATATGTTTTCGAACAGGTTTCTGTTGCACAGTATTTTAAATAATAATAGCCAGGTTCTTGCAAATTTGTGGTAGACTCATTTCTATTGTTCAGAATCTGGGAAAGGGAATGACAGAGACACATTCTCAGGTAGGACAGAGATGTGTCTGTTTCACATACATTTAAGTGGTAATTTACTAGCAACAATGCATCACATTCAGCTTTATTCAATGTAGGTACTGATTTGGCAAATTAGAAAAAATAAAGTTGATTACTTTAACTGAGGATTAGATTTAACTAAGGATTAGGTTCAACTACTATATATTTGTTGGTAATGTTTGTGACATGGAACAATAAATATGCTCTTCGTGGCCTGATTACCTTAGGTTTAAAGAGATTTATCTATGTGATCTATTTAAACTGAAATTTACTCTGGGTTCCATTTATCAGACTGTGAAATAAAGCAGAACAGATTTGAAAAGATCTGTTTTACAGCTTTAATTCTGCTACCATTTTGGATATTTTCATATCTTATTCTTGCTTATATAAATCGAACATCTTGAAAACTGCAAACTAGGAATATTTCATATAAGTAAATAACTTTATTTAAAGATTATCAGAGACATTTAGCATGGCCAGCAGAGAGGGATGAACAGATCAACTTGATTTGTGGTTTTCAGATGATCATGGTGATCTCAGCTCTTGGATATTCTTCATGGGCAGATGGGTTGTTATTTCTGTTTCTAGTGACTTAGCAAATTCATGCCTTTACAAAAATAAAAATAAAAATTAAAAATGTTAAATCTGGGAAACATAAAACCTAAATTTAGGTATGGTAATTTCTACTTATTGATTCAACTTCAACCACCGTAAGTATGTATGTAAAATACCTGTGGGATCTCCATGGAAGTTGGAAATCACTGTAGTATGCCCCTACTATAGTGACTGCTGCTAGCTTCTGGGTCCTGTGTGGTGTGGCTTTTCTGATGCTTTTTGAACACAGGAGGTCACCCACTTAGCATGGGCACCATTTGGAAAACACTGCATTTTCTCAATGAATGCAAATTGTTATTGGATGAGGTAGAGACTGTGAGGTCATTGCCTCACCCCACCAGCACACGGATGAAGCTTGCATGTGGCCTACAATGAGGCCTTCTTATAGTCAGGTCAGGGATTTCTTGTCTCAGCTTTAAAGAGGCTCTGTCTGGAGCAGATCTATATCTTCTTTCAATTTCTGAGTGGCCATCTCCCATGGAGCTGTCTGCTCAACTACAGGCAGGTCTAAATGTTTTCTGCCTGCTAGGGCCATAGGTGTATTTGAGCCTATACATCTCTGCTATGAAGTCGTTATTGGCTGCTTCTATCAGTTCATGGAACTTCAAACTGGGGTCGTTTCTATCTTTCTCTTGCAAGCTTTCCCTGACCTTGTCAGAAAGTAATTTATCTACAAATTTGTACTTCAGACATCTATGCACATATCCCCACTGGATCCTTTCCATACAGCAGACCACTGCTGCAATATCTTGTAGTTCTAGTGCATATTCCAAAATGGATTTTCTGCTATGGGACCTGTTGACAAAGAGCCCTGTGTTTAAAGACTATGCATGTACTCACTACAATCTTTTAAATGCTTTTTTTTTCAGTGAAATAATGTTCATTTTTTTATTAAAAGCTTTCTGGTCCTGTTGAAAGACAGGCTAGTGAAAGTTTTTAACTGCTTGCTGTCCAGCGTATGCATATAAAAGTCCTGGGCACCAAGCAGTTAGCAGCTGCAGCCATGATCCTAGTACCATTTTTTTAAAGATGACGATTCGTTTTCCTGTAAAAGTAAACACTTATACAGTGTACAGCTCCCCTATTCCTCTGCTGCCATTCCTGGGCTCTCCCTTTCCTCCGGGAAGCCCAGGCATGTGGTAAGCAGTGGGCTTGGCTTCCCAAACAGATGATGGAGGAATTTCTGTTCCAAATCTTCACTGGGACAAATAAAGTGATAAGGATTTTGTCACTTCTTGTTTTAGTGCTGTCATTTCTTGGTCTGTATAAATGGGGATCTGATCTGTTTAATCAGCTGCCTTGAAGGGCAGGGGTAATATAAAGCCACATACACACGATAGGTTAACCATATGACAACGGTCTGAAGGACCGTTTTCATCGGTCAAAACCAATCGTGTGTGGGGCCCATAGGTTATTTAACCATCGGTTAAAAAAAAGCAAACTTGCTTTAAAATTTAACCAATGGATTGATAAACGATAGGTCAAAACCGATCGTTAGTATGCAAAACCATCGGTTAAAAACCCGGGCATGCTCAGAATCAAGTTGACGCATGCTTGGAAGCATTAAACTTAATTTTTTTCAGCACGTCGTTGTGTTTTACGTCACCGCGTTCTGATACGATCGTTTTTTTTAACTGATGGTGTGTAGGCACATCAGACCATCAGTCAGCTTCATCGGTTAACCTAAGACAACTGTCCTTCAGACCGTTCTTATCGGTTTGACCGATCGTGTGTACGCGGCTTAAGGGGTCTAATAGACTCCTGAAGTCTCCATAAAGGGTGCTTGTCACCTTCCCAAAGCTAACACAAGGGGTCTTGTTTATCCCTTTGTGATAGCAACAAAGTTAAATGAAAAAAAAGTGTAAAACATGTTAAATAAAACAAAAAACAAACAAACAAATAAAAACATTTAAAGCACCCAAATTCCTCCTCGCTCACATGCAAATGCAAGTGTGCACTTAGGTCCAACAAACTTATGTAAACAGTGATTGCAACACACATGTAAGGTATCACTGTGAACACTGTAAGAACAATAATTCTAGTGCCACATTTCATGTTTAATTTAGCATTTTAAATTGCATATGAACAATTTTATGTTCCAGAGCTTGTCTCTATTTCAAAGGTGTGTCCAATTTGAAATCTTGACAGGTTTGGTATCTATTTGCTTGATTCAACGTCATATTTTAATTTAATTGTTTAAACAAAAAAATGTTACGCTATGAGGAGCCTTTTTCCCTTTTTTTCACATTCCACTGTGTCATATGTGAGTTACCGCTTGTGGCACTCCACTTTGCCACGCAGAGACAATGGGACATTTTAGATGAGGATTAGCATCTGGTCTTGGTGACCCCCCAAGCTGCATAAAACTCAATTCCCTATCATGCAGGAGGGAGGAGGAGCGATAGTAGAGGCCCATGCCTGAACCATCTGGTGTCTAGAAAGGACGAGATGTACCGGCTGGAGATTGGTCACGGTGACCATACAAGCCCGTTTTAACTCCTCCTGTTGTAAGACAGAGAGGGTTAATAGGTATGGTGAGTAGGGATCCCCAAATTTTGCCTATGTCTTTGGAAGTTATGCACATCGTATTGTGTGAATAGTAAGGGTGTATGCAATCAAGACTTTGTTTACACCTGTCAAAATCATATACACGGGAAAACGGACAGCTTGATCGACTAGTCCCTATCTAATCTTGTTTCTTTGTTTATTTTATTTTATTTTATTAGATCCCATCAGTGTTGTTTTTCAACATCCTTCTACAGAGATTGTATGATATATGGACTAGAACACTTCTATGTTGTATCACTTCACACATTTTCATTTACAGGGATCTTATTTGGATGTCAATCTTTCTTAAACTGAGCTAATTCTGTGTCCTCTCCTCTGACTTTTGCATCAATTATTAGTTCCTCTCCTCATGCCAGGGTGTTAGGCCTCATACACACAATCGGTTAAACAGAGGACAACGGTCTGATGGACCGATCGTGTGTGGGCCCCATAGGTTATTTAACCATCGGTTAAAAAAAAGCCAACTTGTTTTAAATTTTACCAATGCATTCCTAACCGATAGGTCAAAACCGATCGTTAGTAGGCACGGCCATCGGTTAAAAATCCACGTATTCTCAGAATCAAGTCGACACATGCTTGGAAGCATTGAACTTAATTTTTTTCAACACGTCGTTGTGTTTTACGTCACCACGTTCTAACACGATAGTTTTTTTAACCGATGGTGTGTAGGCAAATCAGACCATCAGTCAGCTTCATCGGTTAACCGATGACAACGGTCCATCAGACCGTTCTCATCGGATGGACTGATCGTGTGTACAAGGCATGAAGTGTAATCCTGAATTCTGACCTGTCCTTTAAGCCCTAAATCCAATCGCTGTCCAAATCTTCTAGACTTCACCTTCATACCATCTTCAAAAATATGCCTCCTTTTTAACCAATGAAACTACTAAGCAATTTATTCACTCCCTTGTTATCTCTCACTTGGACTATTACAACTCCCTCCTCATAGATCTGTCTCTATGCAGGCTATCCCCCGTTCAGTCTTCCATGAATGCTGCTGTCAGACTTATCCACCTTACCAACCTCTGCCAATCCCTCCACTGACTTCCTATTGCCTAACAACTGCAATTCAAAATATTAACAACAACATACAAAGCTCCCAGCTACACCACCAACCTTGTTTCAACAGATCACCCAAACCTTTCACTCCACTCCACTCCACTCAAGACCTCCTGCTTCCTAGTTCCCTTGTCTCCTCCTCCCTTGCTCATCCTAAGAACTTCTCCAAAGCCTCTCCCATCCTCTGGAACTCTCTACCCCAATCTGGCTTCCATTCATGACTGTTTTGTAGACATTGTAATCATTTGATTGGTTTGACCAATCAAAGCGATCACATGATACCCTGGTCACTCATAGTGGCTGGGTAGCAATCACCATGATATGGTGTGTCCACTGAGCACAGCAGTCATTGCTTCGCATTGCTGCTCATCCCAGGGGGTGCTCCAGTATGCATGTGTTCAGCGACCTACCAGTACGTCGCTGAGCCGGCAACCACCACCCATTTACTATATATTAACTCTAAGCAGTCAGTAGGTAGTTAAGCTTTCTTTTTTTATGTGTACAATTCCCTGCAGTTTTTAGATCTATTGTGGCTACTACTTCCAACAGCCAGTTCATACCTATTACCATGGTATATTTCTAGTTAGAATGAATTAAATTGGGGTGTTACTGATAAGTCAAGTATTAATGTAAAATGAAAAAATGTTTACACGAGCAAAATATGTAATGAAAAAGTAGAATTTCATTGGCACTGTTCATGAGAATCCTACTATTGTGTAACACCACATACTTCTTCAAGCATCTCCCAAGCATGTAATTGAAAGGGTTGGTCACCCTTGAAGTTGCATAAAAAGGAGGACTCTGGCCTGCTGAACAGTATTTTTTTTTTACATTTCCAGATTTTACAATAGGTTTGATGAACAGCCTCCAAATTGAACCCAGGTCCTTTCGCTCAAACCTAGTCAGCGGTGTAAATGTTTGATTAGTTGCTAATATTTCTTTCAAATCTCTTATCAAAACACTAGCCAGATGCTGAGAAATACCTTTGTGGTGTGTTACCAGGAAATGGTAAAATAATTAGATAGGGTTTGTGAGCAATGTGTCTGCCTGGTGAACTGAATTTTAATTGGAGTATAGGAATCTCTAAGATATATCTACAGAATACTGGATAAAGTGAAGACTTAAAGGAGTTGTAAAGGAATTTTTTTTTTTGCCTAAAATGAATGTCTGCAAGGTAGACAGACAGAATAGTGTAATGATTCTGTTAACAAACAAGTAAATACCTATTAAATTCCTTCATCTATATCACCTCCGGTGTTCTAGTTTCTGTTCTCATTCACTTCCTGGTTTGCATCATTTGTTCATGTAAGAACTACATTTCCCAGTATGAATTGCGGCACGCCCAGTAATTCACACCTCCTTGAAGTCTCTAACACGTAGAGAGCATCCTGCCACACAGATGTAGTTCCCAGGAAGGGGCGAGCACGTTACTGACCACCGCTGTAAAGTCTCCCTTCACAGTGGTCAGTAAAATCAGACAAGCAGGAAGTGAACAGAACAGAGAAGAAATAGAGCAACTTCTGAGCAAAAACGAACAATGAGGAAGTGAAAAGGGGAATGTCTGCAGGTAAAGGATGCTTATTATTAAAAAACATTTTTTCCTTTACAACCCCTTTAAAGCTAAACAAGAAAACACAGAAAAAAACACAGGTTAAATAAATGAATGGGATTTGTTTTCAGCTTCTAAAGGGTTTCCATTTCTAATTGTTCAAGCCAGTGATTACAATGATACCATTTTCTGTGCTGTAATTAAAGCTGAATTTCAGCCTTACTTTCAGCCATGCAGATAGAATGTTCACTCTTCTGTCATGCAAACTGGATGCAGGGAAACCTGCATCCAATTCACACTTGTGTGAACCCAGCGTCAAAGATTTCAGTTGTTTTCATGCATTACCTAGGATGGTCTGCATGGAATTGTAGCCTGCCTATGAAAGCTCATTTCTCCATACTGAGATCTACCCACCAAGGCATTTTGATATTTGCATAACTCCTCCCAAGACCCAGACCACTGATTGCAACAGAGCACATGGTTGTTGAGAGGATTAGTGAAGCAGGGTGCTGTGATGTTTTCAAGAAGCCATGTACAACACCCTGCTGGGTCCTCCCACCAGCCACAGCCTGCCTGCTTTGCATATAGAAACAGAGACCCTGGATTCCTTTTATGGAGGTTTCTGTTGATTGAACTCAATTGACTTTAATGCGATTGGAAATTCTGACAAGAAAACTGTGGATTTTTTTCCGATGGAATTTTGGCTCAAACTTGTGTTGCATATACACGGTCACAACAAATTCCGACAACCAAGAACGTGGTGACGTACAACGCTACCACATGCCAAAAAAAATTAACTTCAATGATTCCGAGCATGCGTCAAATTGATTCCGAGCAGGCATGTTTTTTTTTTTTTGCGTGTTGGAATTGCATACAGACGATCGAAATTCCTGACAAGAACATTTCCCATCTGAAAATTTGAGAATCGGCTCTCAAATTTTTGCTTTCGGTAATTCCAACAGAAAAAGTACAATGGGGCCTACACATGGTCGGAATTTGGATGTTACTATGGTACTAATTGCCTCCTAGTCTTACATGCACTTATAGAGAGAGGAGCAGGACTGGGAGGCAATCAGAAGTGCTCCATGCAAATTTGTTGACAATGACGATAATGATAAGAACAGAGAGATGAGTGAGCAGAGGGATGACCTCATCAGTCTACTGTTGTTCATTTACTGTACAGTCAGTAGGTTGGGATAGAGAGGAGACACCTCTGTATTCTTTAACTGATTGCCGACCGCCCGTCGTCATATTACTGCGGGACGGTGGCACTGCTGGGCGAGAGCACGTAGCTCTACGTCCTATCTTTTTCGGCCACTAGGGGGCGAGCGCGCGCCGCCGGCGGCCCGTGCGATACAATGTATGAACGGAAGATCAGTGATTCCCCCTAGTGAGTCAACCCCCCCCATACAGTTAGAACACACCAGGAACATACTTAACCCCTTCCCCGTCCCCTAGTGTTAACCCCTTCACTGCCAATGGCATTTTTATAGTAATACAATGCATTTTTATAGCATTGATCGCTATAAAAATGCCAATGGTCCCAAAAATGTGTCAAAAGTGTCCGATGTGCCTGCCATAATATCGCAGTACCGAAAAAAAACGCTGATCGCCGCCATTACTAGTAAAAAAAAATATTAATAAAAATGCCATAAAACTACCCCTTTTTTTGTAAACGCTATACATTTTGCGCTAACCAATCAATAAACGCTAATTGCGATTTTTTTTACGAAAAATATGTAGAAGAATACGTATCGGCCTAAACTGAGGGAAAAAAATGTTTTTTTATTTCTTTTTTGGGGATATTTATTATAGCAACATGTAAAAAATATTGCATTTTTTTCAAAATAGTCGCTCTATTTTTGTTTATAGCGCAAAAAATAAAAACCGCAGAGATGATCAAATACCACCAAAAGAAAGCTCTATTTGTGGGAAAAAAAGGACGCCAATTTTGTTTAAGAGCCACGTCGCACGATCGCACAATTGTCAGTTAAAGCGACGCAGTGCCGAATCACAAAAAAGTGCTCTGGTCTTTGGACAGCAATATGGTCCGGGGCTAAAGTGGTTAAAAGGGTTGTAAACCCTTGTGTTTTTTCACCCTAATGCATTAAAGTGAAAAAACTTCTGGTAGTGACCGGCCCCCCAACCCCCCCATTTTACCTACCTGAGACAGCTGAGACATGCTCTCCCTCTCTGCACGATGTCCTGGCTCTTGATTGGATAGATTGATAGCAGCGCAGCCATTGTCAATCAATATCAATGACTCAGGCGCCAGGGGGGCAGGGCTGAGTTCGGTAACCCTCCGGGAGGGTGCTTCTCCTAGGGGGTTATCTAATGCGGGGAGGATGCATGTCTGTATGTCTGTGTTACAGCCAGTTATTCTTGTTACTAAGTTATACAAATAATACATTACACTTTTACTTCCCAGGATGCTCTGTTCCATACTACTGTTTTTTTACTACAACAATTTTAAGGACTGTTAATGGTCCAGGGACGCCTAATTTGATACCAGTTTTTGTTTCTCAAACAAGCATTTGAGGTACAATATCTCAAGAATTTTACAAAGGCTTTGTAAGAAGTATGACTAGCTATGAATGTATTTAAATAGATTTAGAGGTCCAACATATCCTGACATGCCCCTGTCTATGACATTATTTTTCTATTTCTCCCACAAGCATATCCCTGATTATTTTTACTATTCAGATCAGCTCTTTCAAATGTGTTTTCTCATTCAGTTTGCCCTAGTGACAATCTTGTTTTCCCATTTCTTCCTCTATTTCTAATTACAGAAACTGACTTATCTTATAAAAGCAATGGTCCCTGGGTTATATTGCTTCCCTGCTCATTTCTTCATTAATCATGAAATATAATTAGGCTATCTTGTAATTAACTTTGAAAGAATAATTGTGTCAGGTAATGACTCTGTGAGCGCAAAGTATTAAAAAATCTAGAAAAGTGACAAGAGAGAAAACAAGCAATTTTGTCTTTGTCTACCAATTCTGGGTTTGCAAACAGCTCAAATGTTTTATTTTTTTATATATCAGCCACTATTACTCTTCCATGTCTGTATACAATCTCTAGCCATACATTTTTAAGGCACTCTGTTGTCCACTGATGATAGGTTTCTGATGTCATTCCATTCAAGATAGAACATCAAGAAATGCCATTACTCTGCCACTGCGAGAGAATGTATTTTATTATTACACCATTAAGGTTCTTTATAGATAACACCCAGGAAAACCAATATATTGTTTTGTCTGACATCATATAGGATAATTATTTCTACTTCTTAAAAGCTAATGGTGCCCAGTTTGCATGTATATACATAGAGCATATATAAAGTTTAATATATAATAAACTGGGCTTTTTAAACATGGTCCCATTGTCAAGTATTGTAAGACATGGTTTATGTTAAAGTGAACCTTTCTTTAAAAAAAAAATGGAAAAAACAAACAAAAAAAAAAACAGGTGATGCCACTCCTAGAGTGTTTTACATTTTTGAATGGGATTGGAGGCTCAGTCAGTATAAAAGTTCATTACAAAACGGAGGATATATTTAAGACGTTTATGGAAGTTGACAGTTCACAGGTAACAGGTAAATCCATTTTGTTTTTTGGGGGAAATGCATCCCTCTTCATAAGGACTGTGTCATGGATATGCAGTAATGTCTTGCAGCTTACCTTCCTCTCCATGTGTTCACCTTAGAGGCCAGACACTCTCACCTGGCTGTTTTTATCATCTCTCCTCCCTGTATGGCTCCACCCCAGGCCATATCAGGAACTCTATATTAACCAGTGCACTGCAGGTCTGCCTTGCTGATCAACTATGTTTGTTAAGCATTGTGTTCCTGCTTGCGTTTATCTCTGTTTACCCATCTTGGCTTGTCCCCGACTATTCCTGTTTGCTTGTGACCCTAAACCTTTGGCCTGTCCTTTGTTTATCCTTGTCTGCTTGTTGCCCTGACCTTGGCTTACCCCTCACTATCTCTTGAATCCTGAGTGGCTGCTTCTCCTCTATGCCCTACGGAGCGTGAACTGGGGGACTCTGGAGGCCGCGACCTGGATTCAGTTGCAGCTAAGGCCATCCTCACTACTAGAGGCTCTGGTGAATACCTGCTGAATCTTAGGCCGCATACACACGACCAAATAGATTTGTCTGCTGGGCTGTTTTGGTTTGATCGCTGTACACACGATCAAACCAAAATCCCACCGGCAGACAGCGCGGTGACGTGGCGATGACGTTGACGCCACCATGTCACCACACCAGGAAGTAAAACACTTCCGCGCATGCATCGAATCCATTCGACGCATGTGCGGGCAGATATGTCTGCTGGTTATGCTTTCAAATCTGTCTGCTGGCAAAATCTGTCCGTCTGTCCGCCCGTACACACAATGGAATCTGTCTGCTGAAACGGTCTGTCAGACCGTTTTCAGCAGATAGATTTAAACGTGTGTACGCGGCCTTAGACTCTGCTCCCTGGGAAATCTAGGGCTCAAGCTTCCCAAGGGAACTCCTGTTTGTGCTCCAGTGGACCTCCCCTCTATATATTTAGGGTTCACTATCTTGTGGTGCATTCCTGACTCCAATGGGGTGCATCTGTCATCTGGCCACAGGTGACCTGACAGACTGTAATGGTAGATGTGATTGAACACTTTGGCCGCGTACACACGATCAAATCTATCTGCTGGAAACGGTCGGCCCGACCGTCCCAGCAGACAGATTCAATCGTGTGTACGGGCGAGCCGACGGATTTGGCCAGTCGACAGATTTGAAAGCATGCTTTCAAATCTGTCGGCTGGAAACCCGTCCGCCTGACATGTCTGCTGGTTAGTACGCTAACCAGCAGACATGTCTTCTCGCACACGCGTCGAATGGTTTCGATGCATGCGCGGAAGTGTTTTACTTCCTGGTGCGGTGCGCCACGTCACCGAAACGTCAGCGCGCTGTCTGCTGGCGGGGATTTTGGTTTGATCGCGTGTACACGCGATCAAACCAAAATGGCAGCAGACAGATTTGTTCAAATCGGTCGGCCCGCCCGATTTGAACAAATCTATTTGGTCGTGTGTACGCGGCCTAAGACTGAGATGCCATCAATACAGGGCACTTTCACCCCCTTCCTGCCCAGACCATTATTTTTAGATTTCAGCGATGTTGCACTTTGAATGCGCTGTTATGCAACACTGTACCCAGATTAATCTTTTATCATTTCTTCACACAAATAGAGCTTTAATTTGGTGGTATTTAATAACGACTGTTTTTTTTATATTTTTGGCCAAAAAATGAAAAAATATCAAAAATTTGGAAAAAAACGTTTTCTTAGTTTCTGTCAGAAAATGTTGTAAATAAGTAATTGTTCTCCTTCACTGATGTGCGCTAATGAGGCTGCACTGATGGGCACTAATGAGGCAGGACTAATATGCAAAACTGAAGAGCACTGATAGGTGGCACTGATATGCAACACTGATAAGCACTGATGGACACTGATAGGTGGCACTGATAGGCACTGATATGCTGCACTGATGAGTACTGATGGGCACTGATAAGGTGGCACTGAAGGGCACTAGTATGCAGCACTGATAGGTGGCACTGATAGGTGCCACCGATAGGCACTGATAGGCAGCACTCATGAGTGGCACCGATAGGAACTGAAAGGCAGCACTGATTGGCATAACTGATAGGGACAGATTGGCCTCACTGATGGGCACAGAGTGGTGTCACTGATAGGCCAAGACTGGTGTCACTAATGGGCATAGAATGGCATTACTAAAGAGCACTGCTGGGGCTTTATTGTAATCAGGGCAATAATAATCAGTGCCCTGATTACCTTTACACATCTTCCCTTTAAAGAGATGCCGCTGATCGGCTCGCCTCCCCTTACACACTCTGTCAGTGTGAGGCGAGGTGATAAACGGTACTTCCTTTATTTACATGTGATCGGCTGTGATTGGACACAGCCGATCACATGGGCAAAGAGTCGTAACCGCGGCTCTTTGCCAAGATCGGGGTTACACCATGTCTCAGGAACTTTAAACTGTGCGCCTTTATATGACTTTGTCCCAGAACGAGAGCCGCACTGCTCCACTGTGCTTAAAATTCACGTGCGAGTACAGACGTTCCAATACTTTTGACAAAATATGATATGTGTGTGTGTACATATATAATATAGTATATCAAAAGGAGAGAAACATCTTTAGCAGTTCAGAGAATCAAAATGCAAAGTCTTTGCTGTTGACAGCTTGTGGTAAGGGGGAAGTAAGGACATGCTTAGAAATTACAGCTTAGAATTTTTGCACTCTTACCCAGTTTGATTTATTATTTACATTCAAAAACAACACAGTGAAGAGATAAATAGTAACTCTTTTCAAATGTCAAAAATATCATGGCAGATGTGAAACTTCATGATTCATAAAATGGTTCATTTAAAGGTGAAGCTGATAGAGTTGTGCAATCATTTTGAGCCAGGTGCTTGAAGAAGATTTTTTTCTTTAATTAAATGGAATCTACTGTACATTTTTATGAAGCTGCTCATATTTAAAAACATCAAATGGTCATTAATGGATTGAATGGAAAACATTTTAAAGAGGATCATTTCTGCTCTCTTAACCTCTTAAGACCCGGACCAAAATGCTGCCTAAAGACCTTGCCCATTTTTGCGATTCGGCACTGCGTCGTTTTAACTGACAATTGCGCGGTCGTGCGACGTGGCTCCCAAACACAATTGGCGTCCTTTTTTCCCCACAAATAGAGCTTTCTTTTGGTGGTATTTGATCACCTCTGCAGTTTTTATTTTTTGCGCTATAAACAAAAATAGAGCCACAATTTTGAAAAAAATTCAATATTTTTTACTTTTTGCTATAATAAATATCCCAAAAAATATATATAACATTTTTTTTTCCTCAGTTTAGGCCAATACGTATTCTTCTACCTATTTTTGGTTAAAAAAAAAATCGCAATAAGCGTTTATCGGTTGGTTTTCGCAAAATTTATAGCGTTTACAAAATAAGGGATAGTTTTATTCCATTTTTATTATTTTTTTTTTTTTTACTACTAATAGCGGCGATCAGCGATTTTTTTTGTGACACTTCGGACAATTTTGACACATTTTTGGGACAATTGTCATTTTCACAGCAAAAAATGCATTTAAATTGCATTGTTTACTGTGAAAATTACAGTTGCAGTTTGGGAGTTAACCACTAGGGGGCGCTGTAGGATTTGTGTGTTCCCTGTGTGTGTTTACAACTATAGGGGGTGTGGCTGTAGGTGTGACATCATCGATCACGTCCCCCTATAACAGGGATGACGTGATCGATGCTGCGGCCACAGTGAAGCACGGGGAAGCCGTGTTTACACACGGCTCTCCCCGTTCTTCAGCTCCGGGGACCGATCGCCGCACTGCAGCGGCGATCGGGTCCGCGAGTCCCGCGGTCCCAGTCCTGGAGCACGCCCGTGATTCACGGCTGGGTACTAGAAACCAACGTATATATACGTTGATGTGCCCAGCCGTGCCATTCTGCCGACGTAAATCTGCAGGAGGCGGTCCTTAAGTCGTTAAGCCACATACACACGATGGAAATTTCTGATGGAAAAATTCCATCTGTTCTGACCATGTTTATACCCCATCTGACTTTTTTTTCGTGGAATTCCGCCAGAGTTTAGATAGAGAACATGTTCTCTTTTACTCCGATGGAATTCCGATGTGAGTTTGGCCGGACAAAAGCCTGATCCTCTGTACAGGGCATAACAGGTCTGAAGTAAGTAACATTACTCTAAAATCACATTATTGGGATCCACCCTTTTACTATGCTAGGTTTTAGCCTCAATACACTTTACTCTGAGAAAATAGGTAGAAGCTATCAGAAGCCTGACCAAGCATAGGAAGATAGTGTAGAATCCCTAGATTCTATCACTATTTCTATCAAGCCATTTAAGTGACCAATTTTCCATGTACAGGCATTAGAATACCTAGGGCTCATTTGTACTGGCTTTGTTATATACTGTACAGTACATCTTGCTGAATTTCATTAAACAAAACACATTCTACTGTCTGCTGTACTTTCAGGCTGGCTTCACACCTATACATTTCAGTATCAGAATGCTCAGTAACGCCTGGGTACACCAGTATGTTTTGGTGCCATTTATAAAGTATGACAATCCCAACACACAAGTATATTAGGTGCCACGTGATGCATATTGCAGTGCACTGCAAACCAGCACAGCACATAGCAAGTCCAGAAATAGAATTACCCTACTCCAGAACTGGCTCATTTTGTAGGTATTTCTTCTATCCTGGTGCTCTAGGGCCTCCAAAATGTGATAAGTAGTTAGGAAATTAGATGCGTAATTTCTGACATTTGAAATTCTGAAGGCACTGCTTGCACTTTGAGCCCTCTCTGTGCTGCTAGTCTGTCAAAAAAGTCTTACACAAGGTATATTTGTTCTCAGTAGGAGTAGAGGGATGTGTTTTGGGGTCTAACTGTAAGTATCCATGTGATATATGTGAGAAATAACTTGTTAAAACAACACCTCACCTTTTGTTTACTTTCTTAATTTTACAAAAAAATTGTGGCAAAAAAAACTGCAAAAAACTCACCATGCCTCTTACTGTATGATTAAGCACTGTTTGATAGTGTGAAAAGCGCCAGTTCTTCTGTCCGTTATGCCGTGGCATGTATTTTTGATCCTATTTTGTGAATAAAATCACATTTTTTGGAGTGCGGCTGTCCAGAACTTCTTCCTATTTCATTCATCTCACTAAATAGCTTGGAGTGTTTTCTTTTAAAAAATGGGCCATTTTGGAGGTAATGGTCCTGGCATTTGAGGTCTCAAGAAATTAGGCAGTCAAAATATCAGGGTTGATAAATTTCAAATATATATACCATGGTTCATAGACAAATTTTTTTTTCACCCTTGGGACTTTAAATGAGGTGAGCACACAAATGTCAATGAGAGTATACAAAGTAAACATGGTTTATTAATTTATTAAAATAGTATAACATCCATTGTATATGGGGGGGCGTTCCCGGAAGTGAGCGGAGAAGGACGCAATACAGCAAAGCTCCACAAACCCTGGCCTAATCTCCTGCCATCCACACTGGTAGGTCATTCCAGCCCTTCAAAACAAAGACATCCTGGTCCCTGGACCTCTCCTGGACAGGCATATACCTGCATAGTGGCCCCTAGCTGCCCGCTTACCTTAAAATTCGTCCCGCTGGAGGATCACCCTGGACGAGCAGCCACCATTTTGAGGCCTACGACGCCTCCGCAAGCACCGGGCCCGAGTTTTGCTGCCGCGCTACGACCGGGGCTGACCACCGGGCGCATCGGCACCTCAGCACCATCTCTACACCTCTCCCCTGGTCTCCGGTACCCTCCAACTGGTTCTTCGCCGTCCGCGAGCGCCGCTGTCCTCCCCGTCCGGGCATCAGAACTAGGAAAGACCGCGGCCTCGGCCTAGTCCTGGAGGCGGCGGCCATCTTGCTTCACCCGACGGCGGAACCAGGGCATTCCCTCGGCCTTCCTACTGCCTCAACACCCGGGCTTTCCAGCTCCCACCTCCGGATCTCCTCTGGACATCATTGCTGGTCCCTGCAGCTGTGTCCAGGTCAGTCATTGTCTCCGGCCTAGCCTCCCATCGGCGGCCATCTTGCTCCACCTGAAGATATCACTACAGGCCTTCTCCTACGCAGAGTCCCTTGCCGCACACCCCTTTTCTTGGAGACGTAAGTTCTACCGCCACCTCTAAAATATAATCATTAACCAGGGATAATTGTACAGGCTTTGCTACGGCACGGTGACCATCTTGGTGTACCTCGCTCTCTTGCTCATTGAACTTTCCCTGTAAGTGACTGAACTTCCACTATTCTTGACTCTCTCTGCAGTATGACTATGACCTGTGTAGTTACTTTATTCTTCATATGGCACTGAGGGTTGATGCTTAAGACGGACCCTGTCTAGCTGCCGGCCTGATTTCAAATAGCAATGCCAGCAAAAAGCTCTGCCTCCCGTTCATCGATAAACAAACGGTCTAAATCTTCTACTGCTCATCAGGCTTCTGTTGGGTCCATTAAACGCTTTCTTGCTGCTGAGAGAACGAACCCCGGCCCTATGAGCGCTAAAACCAGGGCATCAAGGTCTCTCATCTCGCCAGCTTCTCACACTGCCTCTATCCGCGACAGCTCGCCAGCCTCCTCCTGTGGATCGGAGATAATGGATGATCCTGGTTCCCCCATTGGTTCTGAGATGTCCTTCTTTCTGCTTGAATTTCGAAAAGAAATGGCGGGTATGTTCCACGATATGGAGAAATCGATCAAAAAAGACATTTCTGCGGTCCGAGCGGACATGGCTCACCTCCTCGACAGGGTTGAGGAAACGGAACAGCGTCAAGACTCGCACGAAGTGGCTATCAAAGAGCTGCAGGACACTGTCACTCAATTGTCATATGCTCACAGGGCCTCTTTATATAAACTTGAGGACCTCGAAAACCGTAACCGCAGAAATAATCTGCGTATTCGTGGCCTACCGGAAGCAACTGGGGATAATGATCTTGAACCCTCGCTACGCGGCATCCTCAACACCATCTTAGGCAGGTCACCTACGGATCCTCTACGGTTTGACAGAGTCCACCGTGCTCTTCGACCCCGTAACCTCTCTTCTGATCTGCCCAGGGATGTGATATGCCGTCTCCACTACTTCGAAGATAAGAATGCTATCATGGTTAAATTGCGGAACACCCCTAACATTGACTTTGATGGAGCTGTTCTTCACATCTTCCCGGACATAGCTAAGGAAACCCTCGATCGCCGCAGGGCCCAAAAACCGCTTCTGGAGAGTCTGAGAAGTGATGGACTTACCTATCGGTGGGGCTTCCCAGCTTGCCTAATTGCAACCAAGAATGGACGATCGTCCACACTACGTTTCCCTGAGGATCTCCCTACCTTCCTACAAGATCTCCACTTACCACACATGGAACTCCCAGGCTGGCAGAACCCCATCCCCACCTTCTCCAGTCTTCACTCATCCCAATGGAAAAAGACCCCTGTCAAGCAGCGGAAGGTTTCTACTCCAAGCTCTTCCAAGAAGAATGGGTGAGGTACTCCTGAGCACCCAATCATTTTTCCTTTTAGCAATTCTCCTTACGGTGGCAATGTCGTGTTTTTCAGTCTCTTATTTTTTACATTGTTTTCCGAATTTCCTTTGCAGCCCTGAACACTTGATGGCTAATTTTTGAACTTAGGATTTGTTTAAACCGTATTGCTCCATGTTTTGAGCCCTGTTGACCGTACATCACGTCATCTGATAGGCTAACCTAGTGTTTGGAGAATGCTATGTTTATGTTTTCTGTTTTGAGCGTTGCTATTTTCTTTTCTTTTTGATATAACTACCCTTTATTCACAGGTCGGTAGCTGACGGGGCCCCTGGCTCCTTGTTGATACACTTACCGGGGACATTGTTTCTCCCCCTTCTCCTTTTGGGGTTGCTGGGAAATGGTGGTCTTTATTTTTCTCCTAGTGTTTTTTTTCTTCAAATCCTTTTTGACCGCCCGCTCCCTTCATCCCCACTGGGACCACAGCAGGTTTCTGCGTGATCGTTACCTTACTCCCAATCGTTATACTGAATGTTCTGGTACTTTTTTATGTAATTTTATACTTTCCTTTCTCTTCTCTTTCATTTCTCCTCGTATCTCTTTTCTCTTTGCCCCCTCTCTCCCTTCCCCCTTCTCCCCCTCCCTATTTTGCCAGTCCACATGGTCGTATGACTTGTTCGCTTGCTTCTTCCTGGAACCATGGCTACTTTAAAAATCTCCTCTTATAATGTACGGGGCCTAAGTGTGGCCGCTAAAAGACATCAAGTCCTCCGGGAATTGCGAAGTTCTGCCTGTTCTATCGCTTTCCTTCAGGAAACTTACTTGACCCACGCTACACCTGTGAAACTCTTTTCACCACACTTCCCGCAATGGTATTATAGCCTATCTGACACTAACAAAGCCAAGGGAGTTGCCATTGGTTTCATTAGGAATGCATCATTTCGCTTTACAGAAATGCTTACAGATGATCACGGTCGTTACCTTTTTGTTAAGGGATTTATAGGTAACACTAAATGTACTCTGGCCAATATCTATTGCCCCAATCATAACCAGACCTCCTTTTTTACGCAAACTCTTATGAAACTCTCACAATTTGCTGAAGGACTGATTGTTCTTGCGGGAGACATAAATATGCCTCTAGATCCTACGATGGATACTTCCTTGGGCCGATCAGGTATTCCATTCAAGCGGCTAGCGCAAGTGAAGAAAAAACTCCTTGATCTCCAACTTATGGATGCTTGGCGTCTCATGCATCCTACAGATAGAGATTACTCCCATTTTTCTGCAACACATAACTCTTATTCCAGAATAGATAATATCTTCTTAGATCATTTCCACCTTCCCTTTCTCCGTTCAGCCTGTATAGGCACTGCCTCTCTCTCTGATCATGCTCCTGTTTCCATATGCCTGACTATACCAGATTTACCTCACCGCACCAATAACTGGAAACTTAATGATTCCCTCATCACTAATCCGACAGAGGTATCTATCTTAACCAAAACGCTTTCCCAATATTTTGAGGAAAACTCTATCTCAGACGCCTCTCCATCTCTTTTGTGGGAGGCGCATAAGGCTCTAATAAGAGGAAATCTTATCGAATTGGGTGCGAGGAAAAAAAGAGAACATGGTCAGCAGCTCAAACAGGTCTTGCATCAGATTGCTGAGTTGGATAAACAACATAAACGTTCTCTCCATGTTTCCCACCTAAAAGCCCTTGCTCTTAAAAGAGAAGAACTCAAAACTCTTCTTGCCCTTGAAACTCGGCGAAAGTTTCACTACATCTCCCAGAAAGTATATGAATGGGGTAACAGACCGGGGAAACTATTGGCTAGGTCCCTTGCAGCCAGAAAAACTCTTTCATTTATACCCAAAGTGAAATTGCCATCAGGAGACTTAGTACACACCACCCCTCAGATATCGCAAGCTTTTAAGGAATTTTATGCTGACTTATATAATGTGGAGGGTGGTTTGGCTTCTCTATCTCTTGCCGACAAACGTAAACGAATCCTCGCCTTTCTTGGAAAAGCCAATCTCCCTAGGCTTTCAAAGTCTGCCCTTAGCGCTCTTGAAGCAGATTTCTCCGTGGAGGAATTTAATTTAGCACTCAAGTCCTCCTCTTCTGGTAAGGCCCCTGGCCCTGATGGCTTCACCCTCCTATATTATAAAACCTTTAGAGATGTCTTATTTCCCCACCTTGTAGCCTATGCAAATTCTATCTCCCGTGATTCTCCCCTTCGCCCTGAATCATTGGCTGCTCACATCACGGTTATCCCTAAACCTGACAAGGACCCAACCCTATGTAGCAGCTATAGACCCATCTCCCTTTTAAATGTTGACACTAAACTTTACGCCAAAGTAATAGCGAACAGACTGCTTCCCCTTTTACCTAAATGGGTCTCGGCTGATCAGACCGGTTTCATTCCAAATAGAGAGGCGAGAGATAATTCCCTCCGTACTCTATCACTGATTCATTATGTGCGGAAATGTTCCCAGCCCACCCTTCTCCTCTCCACCGATGCTGAAAAAGCATTTGATAGGGTGGACTGGGAATACCTTAAAACTACTCTTTGTTATTTTGGCCTTGGCCCTAAGATGTCTTCTCGTATCTTCTCCCTTTACTCCAACCCTACCGCACAAGTGCGTATTAATGGTTCCTTAAGTGACCCATTTACGCTACGCAACGGAACCAGACAAGGTTGTCCTTTATCCCCCTTGTTATTTGCTATTTCCCTTGAGCCCTTTTTGGCTACTGTTAGGAGTAACAGGGGAATTCATGGTGTCCAGATCGGCACTGGAATACATAAATACGCAGCCTATGCGGATGATATTTTATTCTTTATCCAACAGCCAGGTGTTTCACTGCCGAATCTGATGTCTGAATTCTCCTCATTCCAAGATCTCTCTAACTTTAAGATTAATCTTTCAAAATCCGAAATCTTAAATATAACAGTTCCCCAACGAATAGCTGATCAGCTGAGACCCCTATTTCCCTTTCGCTGGGTTCCATCACGCATGAAATATCTTGGCATTTATTTGACTCCCAACCTCCATTCCCTCTTTAGGCATAATTATATCCCTCTTCTAAATGCTATTAAGGATGACCTCCGTAAGTGGTCCTCCCTCTCTCATTCTTAGTTGGGTAAGGTCAGCATAATAAAAATGAACGTACTCCCCCGTATTCTTTTTTTGTTACAAATGATTCCCTTGAAGATCCCGATAGTTTTTTTTACCCTTTTACAAACCATGGTCTCTCGCTTTATATGGAGGGATGGGCGTCCCAGGGTTTCTAGAGAGACTCTTTTCAGATCCAAATGGTCAGGGGGCCTGGCTTTACCTAATTTTAAAACTTACTATCAAGCAGTTATATTAGCACTGATTGTGGACTGGAAATATGCCTCCGCCTCCAAATTATGGGTCCAATTGGAACATTCTCTATCTGGCTCTGATCTCTCTGTAACCCCTTGGATCCCACGCTCTTTTAGAGATTTATCCCTTACCACCTCACCTCTCACCTTATCCTCCCTACAAATTTGGGATGATCTACACAAGAAATTCAAGTGGTCCTACAATTCCCCATTAACTCCCTTGATGTCTCACAGATACTTCGCCCCGGGTCTCCTTGACTCAGGTTTTCAGACATGGTCACCGGGCGGCCCTCTCCTACTGTACCATGTGGTTTCCTCCAATTGTCTCAGGCCCCTTTCTGAGATTCTGGGTCATAACTCACCCTCGTTCTTAGATAAATGGAGATACAAGCAATTGAGTAGTTTTTTCCATACATTACCACGTCCCTTAAGAGGTATCCCAGATCTCAACAGCATAGAACAGATTCTCCTGCCTAGGGACCCTCCTATACGCTCTATCTCCCAATTTTACAAAGCTCTCTTGGACTTACAATCTCCTCTGTATCCAGAATATCTATCCCGGTGGGAGAAGGATTTGGGAACTACTATTACTGATAGACAAAAGGATAAGATGCTCAAGCTTACACATGTCTCTTCCCTGGCTTCTTCCATGACTGAATCTAACTTCAAGCTCCTTACTAGATGGCACCACACCCCTGCCAAGCTTCACCGTATGTTTCCTAGTAATTCTCCACTCTGTTGGAGGAACTGCGGTCAAATTGCAACCCATGCCCATATTTGGTGGTCTTGTCCCCTCATTCGCCCTTTCTGGACAGAAGTTTTGAACTTGATATTTCAGATCACCGAGGTACAAATCCCCCTTGAACCGTGGACGGTTCTTTTTCACGCCACCTCTAGATCCATTGGCAAATATAAACGCTCAATCATCCCACACCTTCTTAATGCGGCCAAAGCTATTATCCCTCGTCTTTGGGGTCAACCTGAAACTCCTTCCATTAAAACATGGCTGCAAAAGATTTCTGAGGTTAGCCTCATGGAAGAACTCACTCACATTGCAAGAGACACCAGCGAACAACACCCCTTAATATGGGCGTCCTGGTCTTCATTTATCTCTACACAGTGCTATTTAGATATCATTTTCTCACCCCCCTTACAGGCCTGAAACCACATGAGGTTGTTTTTCACCATATTGCGACCTTTTTCCCACTCTTTGATGTGGTTCCCCCTTGTTCTTGATATCTTCCTAAATAGTTTAGCGATATGCTTGATACGATGACCATGTGTTCCGGCCTTCCTCCCTTCCCCTCCCTGCTTTCTCTCCCTCTATCCCTTTCATACCCTTTTCTCCATTTTTTTTTAATTCTTTTTTCTTCTGCTCTCTTGCCTCGTGTCTTTCCCTTTATTAATAGACACTTGAAATGTTTGTGCTCTCTATGTTGCACCATTTGTCTTATTTCCCAATTTATTACTCTGTATTGATGCTTCTTTAAAGAGTTGTTTTACTTTTATTGTGTTGTCTATTTCTGCCAATAAAAAATATATTAAACAAACATCCATTGTATATGAGATGCATGAACAAAGGTTCCAAACCACTTAGCAGTGATAAAATACAACATTACCAAGCAACATATATATTAAGAATTGTTGATGTACAGTAATACACAGGCATTGTATAACTCAACACGTTTCTTTAGTCGCTGCTCGCTTCTTCAGGAGTAGATGTAAATGCAGTGTATCTACAGAATAAAAATGTCAATGAGAAATATATAACATAAAAATAAATACCATACAGCAAATATGAAGGATCTTACCCAAAAAGATCCCATACTTACATATTGACTGCCAACGTTTCAAAAGCCAAAAAACCAACAGGTGGTGGTAAGGTGTGGCTATCCCGGGAGCTGAAGGGAAGGAACCAGCAAAGACCTACTGGGGAACAGATGGAGGGCAAGCATCACATGGTTCATAGACTGTATAGCTTTAACAGTCTAAATTATATTGACTTATATTTTAAGAACTATAGCAGAATATATTTTGCCCTAATTTATGAAGAAAGATTATTATTTGGAAAGTTTCTACCAAAATCATTTTTTTTCCCAAATGTGTGGTATTTTTTCCTTTATATGAAAAACAGTAGTGATTACATATCACTAAAAGAAAGCTCTATCTGTTTTAAAAAATTATATAAAATTTATGTGGGCACAGTATTTTATGACCAGGTAATTGTCAGTCAAAATATCACATTGCTGAAAACTGAAAAGATGGCCTGGAAAGGAAGGGGGTTTAACATGATCCCTAAGTGGTTAAACCAGAGAAAAGGGCTTCCAACACTATCTGTCACACACCAACACCATCTGCCTTAAAGCGGAGGTTCACCCTAAAACAATTATATACCATTACATCCAGCATACTTTCGACATGTACAGTATGCTGGTATTTTTTTTTCCGCTGCACTTACCATCTTATAGTTCTTTTTCACCCGGCTTCCGGGTTCTCACTCCCGCCGGGAGTAAGCGTTCCTATGAAGAGGCGTAGATGATTGACGTGTGGATAAGGCACGTCACGCTCTCCGAAATTAGCCAAACTAGCCTGCGCAGTCAGCTCTACATGGCTCCTAGTCTGTGCGCAGGCGCGTTTAGCGCCGTATAGAGCCGAGTCCCAGTTTGGCTATTTTTGGAACGCGTGACGCACCTTATCCGCATGTCAATTATCTACGCCTCTTCATAGGAATGCCTATTCCCCGCGGTAGTGAGAACCCGGAAGCCGGGTATAAAAGAACTATAAGACGTTATGTACAGTGAAAAAAAATACCAGCATACTGTAGATGTCGGAAGTATGCTGGATGTAATGGTATATAGATGTTTTTTAGGGTGAACCTCCGCTTTAATATCTCTGCACACAATTTGACAATTCCTATCTTCAGACATGCAACTCTAAGGCCGCGTACACACGATCAAATCTGTCTGCTGGAAACGGTCTGCTAGACCGTCCCAGCAGACAGATTCGATCGTGTGTACGGGCGAGCCGACGGATTTGGCCACCCGACAGATTTCAAAGCATGCTTTGAAATCTATCGGGTGAGAACCCGTCCGCCCGACATGTCTGCTGGTTAGTACACTTACCAGCAGACATGTCGTCTTGCACCGGCGCCGAATGGATTCGGCGCATGCGCGGAAGTGTTTTACTTCCTGGTGCGGTGACGTGGCGGCGTCAACGTCACCGCCACGTCACCGACACGTCAGCGCGCTGTCTGCTGGCGGGGATTTTGGTTTGCTCGTGTGTACACGCGAGCAAACCAAAATGACAGCAGACAGATCTGTTCAAATCGGTCAGACAGACCGGTTTGAACAAATCTATTGCCTTGTGTGTACGAGGCCTAAGGCCTTGTACAGACGATTAAATCTGTCTGTTCAAATCGGTCGGACCGACCGATTTGAACAGATCTGTCTGCTGGCATTTTGGTTTGCTCGCGTGTACACACGAGCAAACCAAAATCCCCGCCAGCAGACACCGCGCTGACGTGTTGGTGACGTGGCGGTGACGTTGACGCCGCCACCGCACCAGGAAGTAATACACTTCCGCGCATGCGTCGAAATCATTTGGCGCGTGTGCGAGAAGACATGTCTGCTGGTTAGCATACTAACCAGCAGACATGTCGAGCAGACGGGTTCCCAGCCGACAGATTTCAAAGCATGCTTTGAAATCTGTCGGGTGGCCAAATCCGTCTGTTTGCCCGTACACACGATCGAATCTGTCTGCTGAAACGGTCTAGCAGACCGTTTCCAGCAGACAGATTTGATCGTGTGTACGAGGCCTTACATGTGTCCTAAAACGTCATGGCAGCATAGTGAGTGGATTATATAGTTTTAAACTAGGTGAGGTTGAAAAAAGACACACGTCCATCAAGTCAAATCTATGTGTGGGATTATATGTCAGTATTACATTGTATATCCCTGTATATTGTGGTCGTTCAGGTGCTCATCTAATAGTTTTTTTAAACTATCGATGCTCCCCGCTGAAACCACCGCCTGTGGAAGGAAATTCCACATCCATGCCCTCTAACAGTAAATAACCCTCTACGTAGTTTAAGGCTAAATACAACATTATGTATGTTTTATTTAGAACATGGTTGTTTCACAAACTTTAACATCCACTGTCTTGTTCTGGGGCAATCAACATCTGCCTTGACAAATTCTAATGTGATTGCATTAAACCTATGTAAATATAAATACAGAGGTATGTTCCTTACACTCATTTGTACTTAAAATGGAACCTCCGCTGTCCATATTTCTCCCCCCCCTCCGGTGTCACATTTGGCACCTTTCTAAGACAGGTATTTGCACCCACTTCCGGGCATAGACCCCCGCATTATCTGCGGGGGTCTACATCACGTCTGACCCCCCCCCCCACTGTCTTCTGGACAGGTGTGTGGCCTAATTTTAAAAATCACCAGCTGCAGTATTTGTAGCTGCTGACTTAAAAAAAATTATAATAATTTGGCGGACCACCGCTTTAACCACTTCCCTACGGCCGTACGACTATATACGGCCGCAGGGTGGTTCTAAATCTCTGGGCTGCCGTGTTTTCACGGCAGCCTCTTTCTGTGTTCCCAGCGCGCGCTCCAGAGCGCGCAGCGGGGAACTTGTGTACTGGCCGTGTCCCTTGGACACAGCCAATCACAAATCGCCGCGAACGGCCAATCAGAGTGGCCGTTTGCGATGCGATCTGATGGGCCAATGAGAGATGATCTCATATGTAAACATATGAGATCATTTCTCATTGCCGGCTCTCACAATGACAGCGTCCTGTCACTGGAGAGAGCAGACCGATCTGTGTTCCTTATACATAGGGACACAGATCGGTCACCCCCCCCAGTCACCCCCCCTCCCCCCACAGTTAGAACACAATGCAGGATACACATTAACCCCTTCCTCACCCCCTAGTGTTAACCCCTTCCCTGCCAGTCACATTTATACAGTAATTAGTGCATATTTATAGCACTGATTGCAGTATAAATGTGAATGGTGCCAAAAATGTGTCAAAAGTGTCCGATGTGTCCGCCATGATGTCGCAGTCGCAATAAAAATCACAGATCGCCGCCATTACTAGTAAAAAAATAAATAATAAAAAATAATAATTCTGTCCCTTATTTTGTAGGCGCTATAACTTTTGTGCAAACCAGTCGCTTATTGCGATTTTTTTTTTTTTTACCAAAAATATGTAGAAGAATACGTATCGCCCTAAACTGAATTTTTTTTTTTAAATTGGTCTATTTTTTTATAGCAACAAGTAAAAAAATATTGTATTTTTTTTCAAAATTGTCGTCGTTTTTTGTTTATAGCGCAAAAAATAAAAACCGCAGAGGTGACCAAATACCACCAAAAGAAAGCTCTATTTGTGGGGAAAAAAGGACGCCAATTTTGTTTGGGAGCCATATCGCACGACCGCGCAATTGTCAGTTAAAGCGACGCAGTGCCGCAAGCTGAAATTTCACCTGGTCAGGAAGGGGGTTTACATGCCCAGTAAGGAAGTGGTTAAATGTCTTTGACCTTATAGAACAAGTCCAGTTCAATCTGACTAACTACTACTGGATGTTATATGATCTTGATTAAAGATGAATGCTGGAATAAACAAATAGGGGCAGATTCACGTAGATCGGCGCATTATCATTCCGGCGTAGCGCACCACTTTTCCGTTAGACTTGCGCAATCTAGCCGCGTAATCCGGCGATTCACGTAGCTTTTACGCAAGAGCTTGCGCAAACGTAAGTCTTTTTCCGGAGGCGTAAGGAGGAGTAATACAAATTGGGAGGGACGTGGGCGTGTTACATTGAAATGAGCCGTGACCCCATGCAAATGAAGGGCCGGCCGACTCGCGCATGCGCGCGTGAAGGAAACCATGTCAGCTCCGTTGTGCGCATGCTCACAACTCGGGAGCGGCGCAATCATTGAAATTGGAAATGGACTAGGGCAATGTTGTGAACTACGCAGACAGCATAAATAGACACACACAAACGCCCTTCCATTGCAAAAGTACATCCCTTTGTGTCCCTTCCCATTGAATCAAGTGCTTTTGCTCTGTTGTTCGTTAGAGTGTGTTTTGTAGTTGTCAGATTAGTGTTCTGTGTGATCTTGTGCTTGTTGGTATATTTGTGAAAGTGTATTTTGATAAGTGTTTGAGACTGTTTGTTTGATTGATAGATTTCTGAGCGTTTGTTTTCTTGCTTTATTTTTTCATCTGATTTTTTTGTGTGTGTTTCTTGCTGAGTGCTAGTGTGATTTTTGGCTGTTCTTTTTCTCTTTGTGTGTGTTCTTGTCTGATTGGTTGTGCTTGTATTTGTGACAGATTTTTGGTGACTGCTAGTGAGTTTGTTTGGAAGTATGACTGAGAGAAAAAGAAAGCTCAATTTTACTGTGGGGGAAAAAAGAATTCTTGCCCGGGCCATTACCGACTATGGGCGTTTTCTCCACGGCCCGCAGAGTGCCACCACCACCCCGGCCAGGAGGAGGGAGATATTGGATATGATCACGGAGCAGGTCAATTCATCGGGGGAGGGGGAGACACGGACCCGCTCTGGGATAGAAAAGAAAATAAATGACCTCCGGCGTGAGGTGAAAAAAAAACTGGCCGCAATAAATGCCCATGCCAGGGGCACAGGAGGGGGCCCACCATGCCGGGTTAGATTTTCAGAGACGGAGCGTGTGGTGGCCCTGACCTTTCACCGGCATGAAGTGGAGGGCCTGCCAGGCTTTGACACAAGTCCGGTCCCCGCGGTGCCAGGTAAGGTTTTTATTTCTCTCAGGTGTGTAGCATGTGTGGGGGAGGGGGTGAAAGGGAATATGTGGCAAGTGTGTGGATCCTCCAACCTGTGAATGTTTTGTGTCATCCACAGCTGTGCAGGAGGGTGCAGGGCCATCTGGACTGACCGCTCCAACCCCAGGACAGCAGCCTAATGAGGCCCCCCCAACAAGGCCACAGTCCGCAGAGGAGGAACAAGAGGAGGGGGAGGATCATGCGGAGGACGATCATGAGGAGGAGCAGAATCATGAGGAGGAGGAGTCCATGGAAGGCACTGGCCCTTTGGTTTCTGCGGACTCTTCCCCTCTGGCTGCAAGAAGCCTGCCCTCCCTAAGGGTCAGCCCCCCCCCCTCCTCCCCCAACATGGCTCCCCTCACAAGGGCCTCCCCTTCTCCCCGGCCACAACCATCAGCTGGAGCCAGGAGGTCATCCCCAAGCACCAGGGGGGCGCCCAATCTCATGCCCGCCTGTCTGAGAAGGAACCTGGCCACCCAGACCCGCCTTCTGAGACAGCTCTGCCAGACTATGGGGCGGGTGGATCAGAGCCTGTCCTCCATTAATGATAGCCTGGGTAACCTGGACTCCCACTCCCGGGCCTCCACAACCTGCCTAAATGACCTGCAAACTACAGCAGCAGGCGTTGGGCAGGATGTGAGGGCCCTTACCCAGGCTATCCAGGGCAACACGGCAACACTTGGTGCTGCCCTGGACAGAATAGCCGTGGCCTTGGAGGGCAGGCCGCCAGGTGGGCAGATCTCAGGGGCTGCTCCTCCTTCCCCGGCTTTTCCCCTCCCCCATGCGTCTCCCCTGAGGGTCCGGGGCCGTGGCCGGGGGCGCCCCAGGCGTGGCTCAGGCAGAGGGCAATAATTTTTTTTTCCCCCTTTTGTTTGTTTTGAAAGCTTTTTTATTTTTGTTCTCTGCTTTTTTTTGTTTTTTCTAAGCATTTTTTTTTTCCTATGCATTTTTTGTTTCTATGCATTTTTGTTTGTTTGACTTTTTTGGCATATTTTGGGTTGTGAATGATGTTTGAATGTGGGGGTGACATTCCTGCTGGAAAAGGGGTGTCACCCTCAATTTTGGTGGAGAAGGGTTCCCCAGGACCAGGGAGAAGTGATTCCCAGGTCCGTGTGAATGGTGTATGAATGTACAGTGACATAATTGGAGCCTTGACGTGGCGTTACTGCTCACCAGTCTTGCATGGTGGACTGGTGCCAATCCAATTTGATGAGGATGTGGGGTGTGTGTGCTAGGGACCACAGTGGTGTGCATGCATGCATTCTCATTGTGCCATGATTAATGTGTGTGTTTAACGTGCAAAGATGCCCAATATGAGCTGCCTCCTGACTGCTCTTCCCTCAGAAGACGGGGTATCCTCGGTTAGGGGTTGATTTTCTGGTTGGGGGGTCAGATCATCACGTAGCTCAACCTGCAGGCCCTTCCTCACTGCGAGATTGTGTAGCATGCAACATGCAGCGATGATATGGCACACGAAGTTTGGGGAATACAACAGTGTACCCCCAGACTTATCCAGGCATCGGAAACGTGACTTCAGGAGGCCAAAGGTGCGCTCCACCACTGCACGGGTTTTGATGTGTGCTTCATTGTATCGTTCCTCTCCTGGGGTTTGGGGGTTCCGGATAGGAGTCATGAGATGGGGTCCCAGTGCATATGCAGAGTCACCTGTAAAGGAAAAGACAGGAGAATGTTAGTCATGCATGTGCCACTTCTGTTGTGCATCACGGGAGGGGATAGTCATGCCTGACTCCCATGTCACTCACCAACCAGCCAGGTGTTCCCATACACGTTCTGTTCGAATTCTGTTCGGATGTGGCTTTGATTGTAGATGTAGCTGTCATGGCTGGACCCTGGGTGTTTGGCACGGACGTGCCATATGAGGCCTTGGGCATCAACTATCACCTGTACGTTGATGGAGTGCCAATTCTTCCGATTGCGGTACATGTGCTCGGTCTCATGGGGGGGCTGGAGTGCCACATGTGTGCAATCTATGGCCCCGATGGTGCGTGGGAATCTGGCAATTCGGTAGAAATCTGCCATTGCCTTGATTCGAAGCTCCTCAGTGGTGGGTTTGATGATTTGGTTGGCCAAGCGTGTGAGGATTGCAGGGACAACCTGGTGCACACATCTGCTCATGGAGGATTGTGACATCCCAGCCACCACTCCACTTGTACGCTGAAAAGAGCCACTGGCAAGGACATGGAGTGTTGCCAGGACCTTGACCAGTGGCTGCACTGCATGTGAGCGTTGTGTTGGGCTGGTGATGTCCTCCTGCAAGGTTGTGGTTAATTCCAGGATGGCATGAGGGGGGAATCTGAAGATGCGAAAGACCTCTGAATCATTCATGCCAAACAGGTGTATGCGGGTGCGGTATACCCTCTCCCGTGCCATCCTCCGTGCCCTCCTCCTTCTTTGGTCATCTATATTCACTAGTGCAGCTATGAGCGACGATGCCCCTAGCATGTTGGCAGTCAAATTGTAGTGCAACACGTGTGTGTGGTCTGCTCCTCAATAACGGTGTTGCTTTATCTGACAATTAGACTTTTTTTCAAAAGTTAGATCAGCTTTTATGGGCTCTAACTTTAGACAGGACATTTTGCAGTTGCGCACATCGCGTAGCCTGCGCAGCAACTGCGTTTTTTTGTGGATCCCCGTAACTCCCTCATTAGCATATTTGACTAGCAAATCAATGGTGTGTCTAGCGCAGTTTTGCGCGAAGGGAAGCGAATGTCTAACTCAATTACGCCGGACCAAAAAACGTAGATTTCTGGCGTATATTGTTTTGTGAATCGCGTCCAACTATACGCACGCGCACATTTAGACTTACGCACGCGCAACAGCAGTTGCGCACGCGTAATCGCTCTGTGAATCTGGGCCATAGTGTCTTAATACAAGAGGTGTGTGTATTTTTAATTAAATCTTGGCATACTCAACTACCATTTCTGCGCAGCGTGAATCTTTGCCTCTTTGTGTAGGAGCTTCTTCCTTGTGCAGGCAGTTCATAGTGGGTAGAATGCCACAGGTAAACATTGATTTGAACTAAAGGATGTTAAAGTGGTTCTGAACTATTAAAATGTTTTACCTTAATGCATTCCTTGCATTAAGGTAAAAAAAATGTTTAGGCATCAGCACCCACCCTCATTTTACTTACCTGTGCCCTCATTCGACCCAGCACTGTGCATGTCTGCAGCTCTTTTCTCCCTTCACTTCAGGGTCTTACTTGCTTTGCTGGGGCACCGGGGAGCCATTGGCTCCCAGTGCTGTCAATCAAAGCCAGTCATGAGGGAGTCGGGGGACGCAGCTGAATCCTGCTGTCTATGTCAATGAACACAGCAGCAGGGCTCGAGAGTGAGCACGCACAAGTGCCCCCAGGGAAAGCAGCTTCCCATGGGGGGCACTGGACAGAGAGGAGGGGTCAGAAGCACCGGCTGGGAGGTGAAAAGAGGAGGTTTGTGGCCGCACACTGTGCAATAACATTGAAAAGAGCAGGTTAGTATAGACATGTTTATTATTTAAAAAACCTTTACAATTGTTATATATCTCTTTAATTGGTATTTTTTCTTCTGCTCAGTAACTGGGAATTAACCACTTCCATACTGGGCATTTAAACACCCTCCTGACCAGACCAATTTTCAGCTTTCAGCGCTCTTACACTTTGAATGACAATTACTCAGTCATGCAACACTGTACCCAAATAATTTTTTTGTCCTTTTTTCCCCACAAATAGAGTTTTCTTTTGGTGGTATTTGATCACCTCTGCGTTTTTTATTTTTTGCGCTATTAATGAAAAAAGACTGAAAATTTGGGAAAAAAACGTTTTTTTCTTAGTTTCTGTGATAAAATGTTGCAAATTATTAATTTTTCTTCATAAATTTTGGCCACAATTTATACTGCTACATGTCTTTGATAAAAATAACCCAAAGTTTTTGGAAATTATTTGGTCTGTGTGGAAGTTTTAGAGTCTACAAGCTATGGTGCAAATCATAAAAAATTATCACATCTGATCCCACCTGATGTACTGAAGGCCTCTCTCATTTCTTGAGACCCTAACAAGCCAGGAAAGTACAAATGCCCACAGATGGCACTGATGAGGTGGCACAGATGGCACTGAGGCAGCACAGATGGCACTGCGGCGGCACAGATGGCACTGAGATGGGTACTGATGAGATGGGTACTGATGTGCACCGATGAGGCCTGTGTACTGGTAGACACAGGTGGGCACTAATGAGGCGGCACAGATGGCACTAATGAGGCGGCACAGATGGCACTGAGATGGGTACTGATGAGATGGGTACTGATGTGCACTGATTGACTGCGGCACAGGTGGGCACTGATGAGGTGGCACAGGTGGGCACTGATGAGGTGGCACAGGTGGGCACTGATGAGGTGGCAAAGGTGGGCACTGATGAGGTGGCACAGATAGGCACTGATTTCAGATGTGCACTGAGGTGGCAGATGGGCACTGGGCACAGGTTGGCACTGATGGGCACGGTGGTACTGATGGGCACAGTGGTACTGATGGGCATGGTGGTACTGATGGGCACAGTGGTACTGGTGGGCACGGTGGTACTGGTGGGCGCACGGTGGGTGCGGTGGTACTGGTGGGCACAGTGGTACTGGTGGGCACAGTGGTACTGGTGGGCACAGGTGGGCACGGTAGTACTGGTGGGCGCGGTGGTACTGGTGGGCACAGGTGGGCGCAGTGGTACTGGTGGGTACAATTGGGGCACTGATTGGTCAATTTTTTTTTAAATCGCTGTAGTTCTGTTTGCTCTCCCTCCTCACATGCGCTGTCTGTGTGAGGAGGGAGAGTCGGCAATGAGAGATGATCTCATATATTTACATATGAGATCATCTCTCATTGGCCGCATAGATCGGGCTGTAAATAGCCGCTGTGATTGGCTATTTACCGCGATCTGTGTTTGGCTGTGTCCAGGGGACATGGCCAGCACAGCAGTTCCCCGCTGCGCGCTCGGGAGCGCGCACCGAGAACGAGGAAAGGGGCGGATGAGAAAACACGGCGCCTTAGAGAATTAGAGCCGCGCTGCGGCCGTACAAACTCGTACGGCTGTCAGCAAGTGGTTAAAGCAGATTGAACTTTTAGCTGTGGTAGGCGAAAGATGTGTGGTATGGCCAGTTTGAGGCTACTTCAGGGGCGGACTGACGATTTGGGCACTGCCCGAAGGCCCCATGCCACTAGGGGGCCCCATCAGGGTTGCCAGGCTCAGTAAAACCAGGGACAGTCTGTTTGCATTTTGTGTTTTTTAACATCTGTCCCTGAAATGTCCCTTACCGACATCCTTTTGGTCTAAAAAATCCCAAGATTATAACTGCCCCGCCTCTCCAGTACCTTTTCAGTGTGTGTGTGTGTATTCTGTGTGTATGTATACTGTGTGTGTATACTGTGTGGCCCCATAATCTGTTGCTTGGGGGCCCCATAATCTCCTATTGCCCGGGGGCCCCATAATCTCCTATTGCCCGGGCCCCAAAATCTCCTATTACCCTGGGGCCCCATTAGTTGTCAATCCGCCCCTGGGCTGCTTTACAAGTACTTGTAATACATTCCAGTTGTTTAAAAATAACTGTATTTTATGACAGATTCCTTACATGTCAGAAAGATTTTGTAAATCTGAGCTTTCTGACATTTGAGTTTTATCTTGTTTCCTTGTACCTGTCCCTTGGAGGATTAAAGGGATAAAAGTTCAATTTCAGGCAGAATTTCACTTTTCTATATTTTTTTCTGCCCAAGCCATCCCAATGTGTTTATCCCTTACTTACCTAGTCCATGTCAGCATTCAGTCTGTACCACCCTGTTCAAATTTTCAAAATGACAGGAAGTCCTGACTTCCTGTATTACTGTGTGACTATCCAGGAACCTTCATATACTGCCTTACTGCATCACAGAATAGGACGTGTTTGCCTCTCTTGACCCAACCTCCCTGATTACCATACACTGTACAATCTGATTGTACAATGTATTTTAGACCTACCATCAACTGTGTAGTGCAAAGGCCTGCCTGATTTGATACAAACTGAATAGGTCCTTCTATTCTATAGCTTTTGTAAGGAAGGAAATTGTATAGCGATTGTACAAGCAGGTTACATAGTGTATGACCAGCATTATACAAATATGTGGGAGGGGGTGGGTATAGACATTCGGTTGTCACTTTCCGGACCCATGCACCCCTAATGTAGTGGGACTGCACTTTTTGGCTCGTTTTTCCTGTGACATGAATAGGGCAGCCCATTGATTTCAATGGGCTGCCTTAAGAGTAACAAATGCGACAGAGTAGCTCATGGGGAATTTTGTCACGTTGCACGTTTTTTTTCCCCTTTTTAACAAAATTATCACACATTTTTGCATGTGCTATCATTTGTGTTTGCTTCCGTGTTTGGTGTGCTAGTAACAATTAATGACACCTAAAGCGCAATTAGTTCAGTTTAGGTGTATAAAGGTGACCATACAATCTGATTGAACAATTTCTGTACAAACTCCTTTAGATATACAAAAACTCTATCATAGGAGAACACATCTATCTCTCACTCTGTATCCAATCAGGCAGGCTCTTGCACTACATAGTTGATATAAGATCTAAAAGAGATTGTACAATCAGATGGTATAGTGTATGGTGAGCATTAGAAACTTCCAGGGACACACTTCCCCTGTTTTCAGTACTACAGCTCTTCTCCACACTTTTATATGATCGCTCAGCTCTTGGTCATGCTGGCAAATGAACACTCTATGCAAGAAGGTAAGGTACAAAACAATCAATCAGCAGAGGAAGACACTGGCTGTGTATTCAGGTAGAAAAGTGCTCACTGACATTGCCAGTATTGAAAAAGCATGAAACTAACTAGGAAAGCAGTAGCAATCTCCTGGAGGGGGAGGGCAGATGCAGGGTGTGTTTTAATGATGTCAGCTGCTGAACTACTTCCTCATTCTCCTGTCAATTTTCATGTCCTAGACCTATAGGAAGTATACCAGGAAGTCATGAAGGAGTTTTATATAGAAGAATATTTATACCGAGGTAAGGCATGCCCAATAATATAGAACAAGCCTTTTCTTTTCAGCAACATTATTGTTGCTTTGTATTTAGGGTAAATGCGAGATTCCAGACTAGTGTTTCTGGGCAAAGAAAGCTGTGTATTTGGCTTTCTCTGTATTCTGTAGTTCTGAATCAGAACATTCAATCCTGTGTCCTGATTTTCTAGACACCTGCAACCTAGCTGAGCACACAGGTGTGCAGGGTCATTATATACCAGGTCTTAGGACAGCTCAGAGCTCCCAGTTTGGAGACAGCTCCCAGTAGAGGAGACGCAAAAGTCAAAGGACCAAGCCAGAAGCCACGAGACAGAGAGTTTCATTGAGAAGTCAGTTCGGCTCCTATCGGGGTCTCAGGAAATCCCCAATCCATTGGCCAGAGGTGGGCTGTGCAGTGGGGCGCTGTGACTAAAGGATAGAGTGCCAAGTATTCCAGGAGAGCTGGACAACACATTTAGAGAGACTGGTAAGAGAAGCAGTGTGATACTTCAGTTGAATTTGAGTGAGATTATGAGTCAAGTGGCTCAGCATTTTCCAGTGTTTATATTCTGCTAAAGCTGGAGAAGATCCATTGTGTAGGAAACTTTATATTGGACTGTTGTTTTGCTTTCTGCCATTTAAATAAAGTGGGCTATCAGTCTCTTAAATATAGTTCCTGCCTGCCATCGATTCATTGTATAAACACATCTATCTTCAGATGTACAATTTGATTTAACTTAAGTTACCCATTCATGCCTATTTACTTCTCGTCTTGTACCCAGATTTAGACTGATTGATTGACTAAAATATTGTAACTTTAATCAACCATTCTATTTACAATCATATTTCTATTTCAAAGATTATTAAAAAAAAAAGGAAACATTCTATTTTTCTGTAGCAATTTTGCTGTTTACCTTGGAAATGGACAAAAAATAAATCAGAAGCAAGTTAATCCAAACATCACATTTTATTGAAAAGAGGGCTTTAATTAACATCAACAAAATGGCCCCAAGTTTGGATGCCAGCTATATGTTTTTATGCACATTAGCTACATATCTGTTGAGAATTGCCCAGCCTTGCCTTAATTATATTTTTTTGTGAGGCAAGTTAGAAAAGCATAAATAATCCCAAAGATGCCAATTGGTTGGCATAGATGAGATAGTTTGACTTCCAGGAACTGCTGGTGTGATCAGACAAGTTTTGACAACTATGCAAAAGCAACATATTACGCAAAGTAAGTATATGGGAGAATTTGAGAACTTATTAATATTTAACATTCTTCTTTTGATCAAGAAGTTTGAACTTTAGGCTTCATTTCATGCATTTACAGACTCCCAATAATTTCTCTATTGAAAAACATTCATTTTTTTGCCTGTAAAGCAGATTATTGATCATAATGACTCATGTCTTACTGAATGAATTCGTCTTAAGTTAAAGTCATATATGTGAGCTTTAAGGCTGCCCACTCGAGTTGGATACACAAACGGGGTGGATGCAGAAATCCTCCCCAAGAGCGATTGCATTCTGACAGCCTCTCTTTCGCTGTCAAAATACACTGATCAGTGCTGCAGTCAATTGGCTACATGTGCTGATAGAACAAAACTTTTACCTGCTGTCTCGTTCAAGAGGACAGGCCTACAAATGGAAGCAGTTCAGCAGACAATCCAATCTAAAATTGGCACATTGTAAAGCATTAACATCTCTAAAACAAGATAATCACATTGTCATAAAACACTATGATAAAGGGGGAAACATTGTGGTACTGGATCTTGATCTTTATAAAAAATATGGTAATGGATCTTCTGTTGAACCAAAATTGATATCGGCTTATACCACTAGCCCAGGTCAAATATGCTGAAACACAGTACTGTATTCTTGTCACTCGGGCGTTATATGATAACCTGATTGACGAGAAGACCTGTGATTTTTTGACTGTTGAAATGTAATTCTCCTGAGGAAGCTATTATCCGTGGTGAAATATGTTGATAATTTTGTCAGCCTGCACATTCTGAAACTGTACTGTATTATTTTTTGATGGATTGTATTCTGTACATTTTTAACTTTTATAAATAAAATCTCTTTTGATATATTTTGTTGTTGTAATTCTGCACCTATAAAAAAATCCAAATTCCCACTTTTCTCTATTGTTACCAATCAAGGGGATGTGGTTCCAATAACTTTTTATAAGTAAATAATTCTTCTCGTTCAAGAGGAGTTAATCATTAGATATCATTAGATCAACCCCCCCCTCCCCCTTGGACAGGAACAGCCATAGGTGTATCAACAATTGTCCTGTCCCTACAGAACTGGCTAAATTTTGATCCATCTATGGCCAGTTTTACACTGTTTGCATAAAAAAGTGCTCTTGAATTGATCTCAGGAACTCAGTACAGCGGTGCCTTGGATTATCACCTCTATACCAAAATGCTTCTCTTTGAAAAATCCTAGAATAGTGCAACTTAGATTTCATCTGTGTCGAGATGGAGTAAAAATTAAAAGCAATGCGGCAAGTTCATAGGGAGATCAACTTACAATTTTGACCATCAAGGTTTTTAAAAACAAATGTGAATAATTTGAATGTAAGTGCGCTAGAGGTGTAAGCCTGTGCCTAAAGCAACAGGGTAATGATGACAGGAAAAAAACACAGACTTTACGTCTATTCATTTTTGTATAATTTTTGCTTTTGCCTTGTTTTAAACCCTTTTGGTCACTTGTGAGTAAATTCAGCTAAGATGACAGTGAGTAGTTGCAGCAGCTGATTTGATAATTCATACATTTCTCTGTATCCCTGGAAATCTGTATTCATTTTCACTTATCCTGCAGACTCTTGACGTGTTGTCTTGTGGGAACTCCAAAACATAATCCACACTGCATGCTGCCTTTGAAAGTTTATTCCAGGTTTCAAGTGTATATAAACCCTAAATTTAACTTTGCTTTTTTACGTCTTTTGATTTATGCAATAGCATTGAAAGTGTTTAATAGATCTGCTTAATAAGTGCAACAAATATCCATTAATTGTGCCAAAAATCTCATAGGCTCCTAACTTTTTAATGTAAGGTGACAATGCTGTAATTCTCTATGGAATACAGAACACCCCCTATGTTATGAAGATGATATCTGAGTGGGACTGCAAGTCCCAGAGGACTGTGCCCTAGTAATAGGAGTAGAGATCTATAATACCCCCCAGGCTGCAGCGGAGTCTCACATGGAGAGTCATTGGAGAGGGAGCTGTGCTACCTTAGACCCCTTTCACACTAGGGAGTTTTGCAGGCGCTATAGCGCTAAAAATAGCACCTGCAAAGCAACCTGAAACAGTGGCTCCATTCACTCCAGTGTGAAAGCCTGAGGGCTTTCACACTGGAATGGTGCGCTGGCAGGGCGTCAGAAAATGTCCTACCAGCAGCTTCTTTGGAGCGCATTAGGAGTGGTAAACTCAATGGGCAGTGCCGCCGAACCGCTGTAGCAGTGCTTTGCAGGCGGTTTTAACCCTTTTTTGGCTGCTAGCGGATTAAAATCGCCACAAAAATAGCGGCAGTTTTACCCCCGATGCCCGGGGCGGCTCAGTGTGAAAGAGCTCTTAAGTTTCTGGTGCTGCTACTTCTGGTGCTGCTACCAAGAGATTTTGGTTCTGCTCTTTGTTGCTGCATTGGGCCAGAGGCGCAACTAGAATCTTCTGGGCTCCAATGCAAAAGTTGACCTGGGGCCAACACTTGCACTTGCACTGTCAACCTGTGTAGGTCATTCCAGACCCTCATGCTGCGTACACACGGTCGTTTTTTGCGATGAAAAAAATGACGTTTTCTGTGAAGTAAAAAACGACGTTTTTGAAACGTCACTTTTCAAAGACAATTTTGCATACACACCATCGTTTTTTCACAAAAAGCAAGGTTACGTTCACCACTCTTTTCCATTGAAGCTCGCTTCATAACTAGCTTCTGGGCATGCGCGGGTTGAAAAACGTCGTTTTGAATGACGTTTTTGCTACACACGGTGACTTTTTGTGAAACAAAAAACGACGTTTTGAAAAACGACACAAAAAATTCAAGCATGTTGGAATTTTTTTTTGGTCGTTTTTTTGAAGACAAAAAACAATGTTTTGCCCACACACGATCAATTTAAATGACGTTTTAAAAAACATCGCAAAAAACGACCGTGTGTACGCGGCATCAGAGTTTACTGAATTACCTATGCAGGGTGATGCAGAAAGTGCTTTTCCCCAGTGTAACACCTAAGGCATCACATACATTAAGCAATTTCTTTCCTGAAACCAGGGGAATCCCTCTTGTTGATCTTTTGTATTTTACTGGTGGGAAGCCTTCCCTGCCAGCAGAATACAATGATCATTGCTGGTGGCTATAGCCACTGG
This sequence comes from Rana kukunoris, assembly GCA_029574335.1. Lineage (NCBI taxonomy): Eukaryota > Metazoa > Chordata > Amphibia > Anura > Ranidae > Rana > Rana kukunoris. Next base: position 129,738,878 of record CM056051.1, read on the forward strand.
CAGTGACCACATGTAAAAAATCCAACATGCTGGTTGTATGAAAGTTGATCAATAGATCAATGTCCCTACAACCAGCCTGCTAATTGATAGTTTGCATCTTAGCCGGTCCCTCCTCCAAGGGGCAGCACTGGGGATCAAGCTCCATCGATTTGTTCCCTGGCCATGGTCTAGCTGTGGGTAGTGCTGTTTGCCACCTAATTTATTTTTATCTGCCCTCAGACCTCTACATAGATCCCCATACAGAATATACACCCTATACATCTTCCCATACAGTATATACACCCTATACATCCTCCCTACAGTATATACGCCTCTATAAAAACCCCAATAAAGAATACATATATATGTATATATACTGTATATATATATTCAGTATGTATATATATATATATATACATACATATATAGTATATATCTTTCATTCGGTACACATTCAATAGAGTACATAAACCCCAGTGCAGAAAATACAACCCCTATACATCCCCTACAATCTTTATTCCTCTTACTTGTCCATTCTGTCCTCCCTCACACTCATCATTCTTATTCTTATCAGCAAGACCTCCAGGAATGGTGTGAGCCTGGAACCGGAAATCTTGTTGCTACACAGTACCACCACAATCATGTTGGCTATCAACTGTACAACTAAATGATAAACAATTGTGTGCAACCAACAAAATGGCAGCGGTGTTATACAGTGGTGACATTTCTGTTTCATGCACACACCATTTCTAGAGGCTCGGCTGATAAGAATAAGGAAAGTTGTGAGGGTGGATATAAATAGATCAGGTCTGTCACAAGGAGGCCACACAGGCGCCCTCTAGCATGGAGCAATTATGACCCAGCGACCCCTGAAGCTACACCCATGATGGAGACTGAACTGCTACACCCATCCAGAGTCTTCTCCTACCAGAGGAAATGCTGTGATGCCAGCACACCGTGGATCCTCAAGTCACACTCAAACACTGTTATTTAAAGAGATCGCATTACAGCAAAAAATGGCAACATTTTGAGGCCACCCAAGACCCCTTTGTCACAAAGGACCCCTTATTAAGGGGTCCTGCAGGACCCCAACATGTTGCACTGTAATGACTTATTGAATAAAAGCATTGTGACACTTAGGCGGCGTACACACGATCGGATATATCCGATGAAAACGGTCCGCGGACCATTTCCATCGGATATGTCCGATCGGGAGTTTGATCCGATGGCGTGTACACACCATCGGATCAAATTCCCCGCCGCCGGACGGCGCGGTGACGTGGCGGTGACGTTGACGCCGCCGCGTCACCACCACGTCACCGCCACGTCACCGCACCAGGAAGTAAAAGACTTCCGCGCATGCGCCGAATCCATTCGGCAGCGGCGCGGCGGCGGTGGGGGCCGACATGTCTGCTGGTAAGTGTACTAACCAGCAGACATGTCGGGCGGACAGATTCCCACCGGATAGATTTCAAAGCATGCTTTGAAATCTGTCGGGTGGAGAAATCTGTCCGCTAGCTCATACACACGAGCGGAGATGTCTGCTGAAACGGTCCATCGGACCGTTTTCAGCGGACATATCCCCTCGTGTGTACGCCGCCTAAAAGTAATTCCAGTACATCAGAGTTTAAAAAACAAACATGTCATATAAGAGCAGCCCCGATCCTTTTCCTTTTGGGTCCCCCTCTGGCGGTCCTGGCTCCTCCCCCTGCTGAGTGCCCCCAATTGAAAACCTCTTTCTATGGGGACACTGGAGCAGGCTTTGTCCATTCACACACAGAGCTCTTTCCTCATTGGCTTACTGGCTGTGATTGAAAGCAGCAGTAGCCAATGGCTTCCACTGCTGTGTAAGCCAATGAGGAGAGAGAGACCTGGGAGGGCCTTTGTCTCATGCACATTGCTGGATCGAGATGGGGCTCAGATAAGTTTAAGGAGGGCTGGGGGAAAGCTGCACCCAGAAGATTTTTTACCTTAAAGTGGATGTAAACCCCCCCAAATTTTTGTTTTAATGTCACAATGTAGAGTATAAGATTTCCTATCATCTGTGCCCAGTCTTGCCACACAGAGTTAATCCAGCGCTGAGTAATCCTCTTTTAAAGTTCAGTGCAAATTAACTGAACTCCAGATAAAAACCTGACAAAGTATAAAGTCTGTTTTTCTGTTATTGCTTTCAGTAACAGGTTATTTACATATCTAGCTTGGACATGTTTATCATAACAAGAGGTGATCCAAAGTTCATTGTATATTACTAGGATGTGTTATGATGTTATATCACCTCATGTTATGATAAACAAAACATAACATATGATAAACATGTCCTAGCTAGATATGTAAATAACCTCTCACTCAAAGCAAGAAGAGAGAAAACAGACTTTTTTATTTAGGCAGGGTTTTATCTGGAAGGCTGTTCATTTTCACTGAACATAAAAGAGGATTTCTCAGATCTGGATTAACTCTGTGTGGCAAGACTGGGCACAGATGATAGGAAATCTTATACTCTACATTGTGACATCCACTTTAATGCATAACATGCATTGAGGTAGAAAACCCTCTGCCTTGTGCCTTTAGAACCACTTTATAAATCCATGGTGTGCGGTGAAATATGTACACTGATCTGTGATGTTACCAGTTTCCAGATGGTTGTTGCTTCAGCACCCATTTACTCTCCCAGCTTAGCTCAGAAATCTGTGTGATAGGAATATCATTATCGATATAATTGATGATATTTTACAAATTTGTATTTTAAAATATCAGTCATCATAAGAACCTATAATCGGGGGCGCATGCGCGAGGCTCTGGATGGAGGACGCGTTCTTCTAGAGCTCCGCACTCTCCGCCACAATATCGGGACATAATTATCCTTCTGGACCACCCAGGAACCCCGCTTTATTCGCTTCCACCTTCGGAACGGTTACCGTACCTCATGGGATGGTCTTAACTAGCCACCGCGGCAAAACGAAGCCAAAGCCCATCAAAGAAGCCTTGGCCCGCGCCTCATCTAAGATGGCGGCAAAGGCCTTGGCTAAACAGCTTGCTGCCTCCCCGGACAGATCTACATTGGCAGACAGTGAGGAGGAGGACGGTGAAGAATCCCACACCAGCGGTTCCCCTACCCTGCTTCCCTCGGGTATGTCTCAAGGTGACTTTTTTAAATACATGGGCCCAGATTCAGGTACATCTGCGCATTATTGGACCGGCGTAGCGCACCGCCTTTACGTTAGACTTGCGCAATTTTGCCGCGTAATCACCCTATTCTCGTAGCTTTTGCGCAGGAAATTGCGCATGCGTAACGTTTTTTCAGAGGCGTAAGGAGGAGTAATACAAATTGGGAAGGACGTGGGCGTGTTACATTGAAATGAGCCGTGACCCCATGCAAATGAAGGGCCGGCCGGCTTGCGCATGCACGCTTGAAGCAGACCATGTCAGCTCCGCTGTGCGCATGCTCACAACTCGGGAGCGGCGCAATCAGTGAAATTGGAAATGGACTAGGGCAACGTTGTGAACTACGCAAACAGCATAAATAGACACACACAAACGCACTTGCATTGCAAAAGTACATCCCTTTGTCCCTTCCCATTTAACCAAGTGCTTTTGTCCTGTTGTTCGTTGTGGTGTGTTTTGTAGTTGTCAGATTAGTGTTCTGTGTGATCAAGTGTTTGTTAGTAGATTTTTGAAAGTGTTTTTTGATAAGTGTTTGAGAGACTGTTTGTTTGATTGATATATTTGTGTTTGTTTGTTTTCTTGCTGTTTTTTTGTTTTGTTTTTTGTGACTGTTTATTGCTGAGTAGTTTTCTCTCTGTGTGTGTTTTTGCTTGATTGGTTGTGCTTGTTTGTGTGAGTGAATTTTTTTGGAAGGATGACAGAGAGAAAACGAAAGCTCAATTTTACAGTTGTGGAAAAACAAATTCTTGCCCGGGCCATTAGCGAGTATGGGCGTTACCTCCACGGCCCAGAGAGTGCCAACACCACCCCGGCCAGGAGGAGGGAGATTTTGGATAGGATCACTGAGCAGGTCAATTCAGCGGGGCAAGGGGAGACACGGACCTGGTCTGGGATTGACAAAAAAATCAATGACCTCCGGCGTCTGGTCAAACAGAAGCTGGCCAGAATGCATGCCCATGCCAGGGGCACAGGAGGGGGCCCACCATGCCGTATTAGGCTGACAGCGGAGGAGCGTGCGGTGGCCCTGACCTTTCATCGGCATGAAGTTGAGGGCCTGCCCGGCTTTGACTCAAGTCCGGAGCCCGTGGTGCCAGGTAAGTATTTTTTTTAATATCAGGTGTGTAGCATGTGTGGGGGAGGGGGTGAAAGGGAATATGTGGCAAGTGTGTGGATCCTCCAACCTGTGAATGTTTTGTGTCATCCACAGATGTGCAGGAGGGTGCAGGGCCATCTGGCCTGACCGCACCAACCCCAGGACAGCAGCCTAATGAGGCCCCCCCAACAAGGCCGGAGTCCGCGGAGGAGGTTCAAGAGGAGCAGGAGAATCATGAGGAGGAGGAGAATCATGAGGAGGAGGAGTCCATGTCAGGCAATGGACGTTTGGTTTTTGAGGACTCTTCCCCTCTGGCTGGCAGCAGGCAGCCCTCCCTAAGGGGGAGCCCCCCCCATTGTATCTTTCCTCTCCTGGAGTTGGGGGGTTCCGGATATGAGTCATGAGATGGGGTCCCAGTGGATATGCAGAGTCACCTGTAAGGGAAAAGACAGGAGGATGTTAGTCATGCATGTGCCCCTTGTGATGTGTGCATCATGGGAGGGGATAGTCATGCCTGCCACCCATGTCACTCACCAACCAGCCAGGTGTCCCCATACACGTTCTGATCGAATTCCATTCGGATGTGGCATTGATTGTATATGTAGCTGTCATGGCTGGACCCTGGGTGTTTGGCACGGACGTGCCATATGAGGCCTTGGGCATCGACTATCACCTGTACGTTGATGGAATGCCAATGCTTCCGATTGCGGTACATGTGCTCTGTCTCCTGGGGGGGCTGGAGAGCCACATGTGTGCAATCAATGGCCCCCACAGTGCGTGGGAATCTGGCAATTCTGTAGAAATCTGTCATTGCCTTCAGCCGCAGGTCCTCAGTGGTGGGTTTGATGATTTGGTTGGCCATGCGTCTGAGGATTGCAGGGACAACCTGGTGCACACATCTGCTCATGGAGGATTGTGACATCCCAGCCACCACTCCACTTGTACGCTGAAAAGAGCCACTGGCAAGGACATGGAGTGTTGCCAGTACCTTGACCAGTGGCTGCACTGCATGTGAGCGGTGTGTTGGGCTGGTGATGTCCTCCTGCAAGGTTGTGGTTAATTCCAGGATGACATGAGGGGTGAATCTGAAGATGCGAAACACCTCAGAATCACTCATGCCAAACAGGTCTATGCGGGTGCGGTATATCCTCTCCCGTGCCATCCTCCGTGCCATCCTCCGTGCCCTCATCCTTCTTTGTTCATCTAAAGTCAGTAGTATAGCTATGTGCGACGATGCCCCTGGCATGTTGGCATACAGATTGTTGTGCAACACGTGTGACTGCTGAGCTCCTCACTAACAGTGTTGCTTTATCTAACAAGTAGACTTTTTTTCTCTTTTTAGACCAGCTTTTATATGGTCTAATTTTAGACAGGTCATTTTGCTGTTGCGCACACTGAGTCGCCTGCGCTGCCCCAACGTTGTTTTGTGGATCCCCGTAAGTCCCTCATTAGCATATTTGACTAGCAAATCAATGGTCTGTCTAGCGCACTTTTGCCCGGACGGATGCGCCAGTCTAACGAAATTACGCGGAACAAAAAAAAGTAGATTTTTTGCGTATCTCGTTCTGGGGATGCCGTGCATCGAAACGCAAGCGCACATTTCGACTTACGCACGCGCATCTCCTGTTGCGCAGGCGTAATCGCTCTGTGAATCTGGGCCATGGAGTCTATGCTGCATAAGGCACTTAAAGCAACGTCTGATCAGATTACCAACAGACTGTCACGGGAAATACGGGAGCTCGGTCAGCGCACTGCAGACCTGGAGACCCGTGTGGACGACATGGAGCTTACTCTGCAAGAACAAGCTCAGGAGCAGGCGGCTCTCCGTGAGGAAAATGCAGCTCTCCTCTCACGTTTGGAAGACGCGGAGAATCATTCCCGCAGGTCCAATCTGCGCATTCGTGGTATTCCTGAGTCTGTCGATGACATTCAATCATTCTCCACAGCCCTATTTCAGGAACTGTCACCTTCCATCCCAATCGAGCGTTTGGAATTTGATCGGATTCACAGGGCTCTCACTTGCCATCAGCAAGATGGTCCTCCACGAGACATCATTGTTAAGCTGCATTTCTTCCGAACGAAGGAGCAACTGCTTTCAGCCGCCCGCAGTAAAGACACGCTCCTGTTCCAGGGTCACACTTACCAACTGTTCTCGGACCTTGCTCCCCTGACCATCGCCAAGCGACGTGCAATGAAGCCCCAACTACAAATCCTCATCCAGCATCATCTGAAATACACTTGGCGCTTCCCTTTTGCTTTGCAGTTTACCTATCAGGGCAGCAACACTCCTGTACCTCACCTAATTCCCTTCAATGCCTCTTGGAATCTCTCCACCTAGCTGTCCCCACGCAACCATCTGAGACTACCCTACCGCGTACCCCAGCTCGTAACGGCTCTCACCCGTACACCTTCACCCCAAAGAGATCTCAGCCGGCTCCGAGTTCCGTTCGCAAGGGGATCCCTGCTCGCGCTCCAAGGGAAGGAGCTTCCGACCGCCAGCTGTTCTCTCCCCGCTGAGAGTGTCTACCTAACTTTGTTTTTGCAGGTCCCTTTTACTTCCTCATTGTTTTCTTTTTCCCAGTGTCAGTCCGGTGTTTTGTCTTATGGCTATGCTTGCCGCGACAAGTTTCTTCTGAAGCAGTCCCTTCTATCAAAGTACACCGGCACTACAAATCTACAGACTTCCCCCGTGCCTGGGGGTACCCAACACGACCCCCTACTCCCTGAGGAGGTTGCTCAGGTCTAGCCCTTTTCTTATCCTATTTTGTGATTTTGTTCTGATTTGTAAGTTTCTTGTTTCTTGTTTTTTCTTAGGCGATATTGTTTTTCTTCTTTGCAGTTTGAGATTGTCCTAGAAAACATTTCCTTTTTCTACACCACTTATGTTTTTTTCATTTACTTTTTTAATTTTTCAAAAGGAGACATCTCCTGTATTGGAAATGGCCCTAGATGGTTGAATGGCTATTTTTCTCACCCATAGCCAGCATTTTGGGACTGTCATGCACCATGGAGGCTGCCACCTCTCAGGGTCTCTGACACTCCACACAGTGTTTTAGCCTATTGTATGGTTATCTATCATAGGTTCTATCATCTTATCTTACTTTAACTTTAATTTCTTCTTTTTTTTTTTTTTTTACTGCCTATGCTGTAGATATTACGTTTGATTTGTTTGCCTACTCAAACTAGTTCATTATAGGTTCATTTGCTGCTCCCCATTTGTGGCGGAGAACTGTCACTGCTCCCCCCTCAACGGTGCACCCACCCCAGTGCTAGCTGACTGGCCGGTGAGTCGGTGCACTATTTGGTTGGGCGATAGAGTTTGACTCTTCTCCCTCCTAATGTCTTCTGGTTCGCCCTACGATGTTTTTCCTCTTTCTCATTCTTTTTTTCTGTTTTGTCCTCTTTTTCTCCCCCTTCTGTTTTTCCCTAACCGGCTGAGTCGCGTGGCCCTGGAAGTGTACACTGATACTCTCTCTTCCCAATTTAGATGGCCCCCTTAAACATTCTCTCCCTAAATGTTAAAGGTCTAAATTCCCCTAATAAGCGAGTCAAGGCCTTTCACACATTTGCATCCTTAAAAGCTGATGTAGTGGCCCTCCAAGAAACACATTTTTCGGCCCGTATGACCCCAAAATTTTTCAGTCCTCGCTATCCACAAGTATTCACTGCTTCCGCCACCACTAAACAACGGGGTGTCCTGATTGATTTACATCGCTCTCTCCCCTTCTCAGTAACCTCAGAAATCAAAGATCCTGAAGGCCGCTACATAATATTAGTGGGCCTGCTTCAGGAAGTGGAAAAAACTATTGTTTCCTACTATGCCCCGAATGGTAATCCGATCCCCTTTTTTTCCCATTTAATCCGGGTAATACGTTCCCACTGCAAGGGTACTTTGTTTTTGTGTGGTGACTCCAATATAGTATTGCAGCCTCACCTTGATAAATACCCACATGCTCCCGATCACTATTCCCCCTCCTTACGCTTCCGTAAACTTCTCCAACAAGCTGCCCTGCTTGACACCTGGCGGGAATGCAACCCAACGAAGAAAAATTTTACATTTTTTTCCTACCCACATAAATCCTTTTCCAGGATTGATCACATCTTCATTTCGGTGGCCTCTTCCCCTATATTGCTTAAATCAACTATTCAACCTATCTCTTGGTCAGACCACTGTGCAGTACTAACTACAGTTTCTTCTCTAATTCCCGTTCTACGGACCGTACCTGGTGTATAAATGAGGCCCACCTGACTAACCAGTCTTACTGTCTTGACATCCAGATTGCCCTGGCGGATTATGTAAAACACAACTCTACACCCGATATCTCACCTGTGCTTCTTTGGGAGGCACACAAACCTGTGATCAGAGGCACTTGTATCTCTGTGTCCTCCCAACTGAATCGAGAAAAAAACCTCCTGTTAGCCAAATTGGAACATGACTACCATCAATGTTTTCTGCAGTTCCAAGTGTCCCCTACAGAGTCTACTAGGATAGCTATGGAGAAGTCAAAAACAGAGTTGGACCTGTTGCTGGCTGAGTCGGCCGACAAATCCATCCGCAGGTCCAATCACACCGTTTACACTAAGGCTAATAAGCCTGATACTTTTTTAGCAATGCGTCTTCGTCGTCTGGATCGGGCACATGCCCCCATTAGACTTCGGATAGGCAAAAATTGTTACACCAGCAACCCAGTTAAGGTTCTGGCTCTGTTCAGACGAAAGCTGGAGGAATTGTACAAAGCCCAATCTTCGTTTTCCCCCTCTGAGGCTGATTCACTCTTCCAAAATCTCTCCCTCCCTACCCTGTCTGATCCTGACCGTGTGTTTCTCGAGAAACCCATCTCAACTGAAGAGGTCTTGTCAGCTATTAAAACTCTTAAACCTAACAAAAGACCAGGTCCTGATGGGCTCTCGAGCACTTATTTTAAGAAATTTGCTCCCACCCTGGCCCCTCTTCTGTCCAAATCTTTCAATGCTCTTCTACAACATCATTCCTTTGGTCGAGACACATTGACAGCCATTATAGCTATGATACCCAAACCCAACTCGGATAACACCTTGTGGTCCAATTTTAGGCCTATCTCCCAACTCAATTTGGATATTAAGCTTTTAGCAAAAGTTATGGCCCTACGTCTCAACCCCATTATCGGGAGACTGATCCACAAAGACCAAGTGGGTTTTATACCCCGACGACAGGCTAGTGATAATATAAGGCGGTTGTTTTACTTCAACATGCCGCTAGATCCTGCAAAATCCCTATGCACCTGTTGTCCCTTGACATCAGGAAAGCGTTTGATACGGTCTCCTGGTCTTATCTAAATTTTATGCTAGACCGCTGGGGTTTTGGTCCAAACTTCCTGAGTTGGGTGGGCTCTTTATACAATCAACCACAGGCGTACATTAAATATTCTGGGTTTCGCTCTGACAACTTCCAGATAAGTAGGGGTACCAGGCAGGGTTGCCCCCTGTCCCCCTACTTTTTGCTCTAGCAATTGAACCTCTGGCAGCCTTGATTAGGGCCATCCCAGATGTTTGTGGTCTGGACTTGGCTTCTACTTCCCATAAAATCTGTTTGTTTGCAGATGATGCGCTTTTATTCATCACTTCCCCCCGTACAACCCTTCCGAACCTTATGCAAATTTTGGGGCAATTTGCCAGGATCTCTGGCCTTGAAGTAAATCAAGCTAAGTCAATGGCTCTCAATGTGTCTTTTCCCCCCCAGGAGGTGTCCCACCTTAAGGAACACTTCCCCTTTACCTGGTCTACCTCTTCCCTGCCATACCTAGGTATAAAACTGACTAGTGACCCAACATCCCTCTACAGTTCCAACTATCTCCCTATGTTGTCTCATTTATACTCCCTGTTAGAGGCTTGGAGACCGCTGTGTGTCTCGTGGTTGGGGCGAGTTGCAGCTGTCAAAATGTCCCTACTTCCTAAATTGTTATATCTGTATAGAGTCCTTCCGATTGCTATTTCCATCGTGTTATCCAATCTCGGGTTTTTAAATATATATGGGGTTCCTCGAGGCCTAGAGTATCTAGGACCATCCTCCTCCGCAGTAGACTCGGTGGAGGCCTAGGGATACCAAATTTCCTTCGATACTATCAAGCTGCCCAGCTGGCCCAGATCACCTTGCTTCATGCCCATGCTGAAATCCCAATATGGGTCAGCTTGGAAGCGATAGACATTTCCCCTTTACTTGTCTCTAACTTATTATGGTTGCCTCCTTCGGTTCGCGCTCATATCCCCATTCCAAATCCAGTCACTCGTCACTCGCTTAAACTCTGGGACAACCTTCGGGACACCTTTCATCTGGTCTCCCCCCACACCCCACTTCTTTCTTTTTTTGGTCACCCTCTCTTTCACCCCGCTTTCACTGAACCGGGACTCTTCCGACCTTGGTCCCGGGCTGGGTTACACCGTATTCAGGACTTAGTCAACAGGTCCACCCTTAAACCTTTTCCAGAACTTCAAGCCCAGGCTAACTTCCCCTCCAAAGAACTATTCCGCTACCTTCAAATAGCACACTTTGTTCAGTCAACAATCGGGACCTCCCCCGCTCTAGATAGTTTGTCTTTTTACGAACATATTTGTAACTCGGATCCACATGCCCCTGGTGTCATCTCGCACATTTATGCCCACCTCACTACCCCCCCTGCTGAGCTCCCTCTGTACGCTGCATAGTGGTCCAATGACCTACAGTTATCGTTGGACCTAGATGATTGGGCTAATATATGGACCCGCACTAAATCCGCCTCCCAAAATGTGGTGGCTTTGGAGGCTAACTACAAAGTGCTCATGCGGTGGTACCTTGTCCCTGTCAGGATATCTAAATTTTTACCCTCCTACTCTCCTGATTGCTTCCGAGGATGCGGGGAAAAGGGTATGCATGTACATATCTGGTGGTCCTGCCCTATTGTACAACAATTTTGGACTGAAGTGTTTCACATGACCTCTACATGACTCCATGATTCCCTTGCCCCTGATCCCTCCCTAACCCTCTTATATCAAGTTCAAAGGGACTACACCAGAGCCCAAACATGCCTCCCCCTGCAGTTAACCACTACAGCTAAACAAACTATAGCCAGAGCCTGGAAAACCCCTAAATTACAAATAATTGAAGTAAAGCATAGGGTGACCCAAGCAATGATTCACAGCAAAATTGAAGCAATGATCCTAGATCGTATTCCCCAACATGACTCTATGTGGACCCCTTGGGTGGAGAACTATCTTCCTCCTGATTTCGACATTACCCTACTGCGACTGAGCCGACATCCTCTCTCTATCTTTCTCTCTTCTTCTTTACTCTCTCTTTTTTATTTTCTTACTTTTCTCTCTAATTTCCTCTTTGCTCTGTCCTTGGCTTTGGGCTCTCTTTTCTCCTAGCCTAGGAGCCCTAAAAATATTTCTCCCTTTATTTGTGATGTGGCAGTGCTGAATCTCACTGCCAACACTTAGCTTGCGATATGTGTTACTTAAACATACAGAGTATGGGCCAGATTCAGGTAGAGTTAGGCTGGCGGATCAATGGATCCGCCAGCCTAACTGTCACTTTAAGCCGGCGTTTTTGTTTTCTGTAACCAGAAAACAAGAAACGCCGGGTTGGAGTTCCGATGCGATCAGCGTAATTGAATTTCGCCATCGCATCGTTACTTCAACTTAAAAATGGCACCGGGGGCGTTCCCGCCGATTTACGCTCAAAAAATATGTTAATGAGCGGAAATCGGCAATTCACGATCTTTTTCGGGCGCGACGCAGTGACTTTACGACGTTTCCGGAAGCGATACGCGGCGTATAGATAAAGCAGCCCCCTAGTGGAATATCCTATGTTAGGTATAGCCGTCGTCATCGCGTCGGAAAAAAAACAAATCGCGTTGTTTGCGTAAAACATTCATGAATGGGGACGTGACGTCATTGACGTTCACTGACAGAACTTGGAGCATGCGCACTGGGATGCATTGACACTCGACGCATGCGCAGTACGTTCGCCGCGGGATCGCGCTTATTTTAAATAATACGCGCCCCGTACCCGCCCAATTTGAATTCCGCCGGCTCATTTGCGATACGCTGCCGCAACTTTAGGAGCAAGTGCTTCATGAATAACAGCACTTGCTCCTAAAATTTCTGCAGCGTAACGTAAATGAGATGCGTTACTCCAGAGCAAAGATGCTCTGATCTACCTGAATCTGGCCCTATATGTTTTTGCTTGCTCCTGTTCTTGGACTGGAACTTCTCTTTGTGTTATTTTACGTTTGCAGCCGCGTATAAAGTTGTTTCTTTTCTCAGATGTCCTCACTGTACCACTCTTTCTTACTCTTTATAACTGCATGGTGGTTCATCTGTGTGTAGTTGTTCTTGTTGTTATGACTATGTCCACTTTATCCATGATGTTCCATTGAATTTCCTGTATTTCTTCAATTGAAAATGCCTGTTATCTGTACTCTGTGTCCCTTATTTTCAATAAAAACTTTGAACAGAAAAGAACCTATAATCATTTTCAAACACACTCAGGGGTACCTAGATAAAAACATTTCAAGTGAGGCATCTATATTTCATTTCTATACACTACTATAACATATATGATTAGAATCTACTGAAGAACACATGCAATTTAAAATTTTGTAGAATGTGGGACCCAGCAACAAAGGAGTGTAAAAATGTAATTGTGAGCTAGACAAGAAGTTGTACAAAGTAGTGATTACAAATTATTATATTAAACGCGTGTTGACATACACATCAACTGAAATTTCTTTGAGCAGTTAAAACATTTAAGAAATCAAAATGACTTGTCCAACATAAATAATATAGTACCGCTCCAGGCACAGGATTTCAACTGCACAGGAAGCACAGCAAGTGACCATCCAGCCCATTTGTAGCTCAAAACAAATGTGACTATTGCTAAAGGTGGCAGAGTGCTAGAGGTTCTAATTGCTCCTGGCATACACCTGTTTTATTTTATTATTTTATTTAAAAAAAAAAAATATTTCCTGGAGCAAGGACTTTGAGTTTTACCATATTTTGCATTGAAGGTAGCAAAATTACTTCCTTGTTAAAGGGAACAAGGAAAAAATCTTCAGATAGCGTTTCACAACTCATCAACCAAAAGAGAAGATTAAGATCTTTTTAAACAGGCATTTTAGAACAACTATGTTAGGGATTCACATATCTAATAATGTTTGAAAGTGTCAATCACTGATTTAGGGCCAGATTCTCAAAAGAGATACGACGGTGTATCGTAGGAAACACCGTCGTATCTCTGTTCCTAGAATCACTTAGGCCGCGTACACACGATCAAATCTATCTGCTGGAAATGGTCGGCCCGACCGTCCCAGCAGACAGATTCAATCGTGTGTACGGGCGAGCCGATGGATTTGGCCAGCCGACAGATTTGAAAGCATGCTTTCAAATCTGTCGGCTGGGAACCCGTCCGCCCGACATGTCTGCTGGTTAGTACGCTAACCAGCAGACATGTCTTCTCGCACACGCGTCGAATGGTTTCGACGCACGAGCGGAAGTGTTTTACTTCCTGGTGCGGTGACGTGGTGGCGTCAACGTCACTGCCACGTCAGCGCGCCGTCTGCCGGCGGGGATTTTGGTTTGATCGTGTGTACACGATCAAACCAATACGTCCCCAGCAGACAGATTTGTTCAAGTCGGTCTGTCCGACCGATTTGAACAAATCTGTCTGCTCGTGTGTATGGGGCTTTACGCATAGATACGGCGAAGATCCGACAGGTGTAAGACACTTACACCGTCGGATCTTAGATGTAATTCCTGCGCTGGCCGCAAGGTGGCCTTTACGTTGATTTCTCATTTGCCTATGCAAATAAGCCTAATACGCCGATCCCGAAAGTTTTTACGCCGCCTCGTCGTCGTTTACGTTGTTTCCGTAAGCGTAAACCTACCCCTGCTATATGAGGGGTAGGCTTACGAAGTTCCGTCGTATGCCATGTTAAGTATGGCGTTGGGTCAGCGTCGTCTTTTTCCGTTGTTTACGTCATTTTACTAAGTTCTTTCGCGAATAGGGCATTGCGTAAATGATGATCACGTCGTTTTCACGTTGGTTTCATCAACGTTTTTCGACGTGAGTTGGAGCATGCGCACTGTTTTTTTTTCCGGCCGGCGCATGCGCAGTTCATTCGGCGCGGGGGCGCGCTTAATTTAAATACAAGCCGCCCCCTTCGATTTACGCGGGTATACGCCGGGCCAGTTACGGAGCAAGTGCTTTGAGAATACGGCACTTGCTCTAGTAAGTTGCAGCGGCGCAGTGTAAATGGCTTACGCTACGCCGTCGCGGATTTTATGAGAATCTGGCCCTTAATGTGTAAGTCATTTTCATAGTTGCACCCTTCATTTTGCAATCTGGATTGAACTGTTTAAATCCTAATACAATAAATAAATACAGGCACTTGATTGCTTATGGCATAGTAGGGATAATTGATTCCTAAAGCAGGCAGCTGGCAATAATCACATGCTAAAAATCCAACATGCTGGATGTACCAACTTTGGTACAATCAACCTGCCCATAGATGGATCAAATCTTGGTCAGCCCCTTCTGAACCAGTCGACATTCGATCCATCTATGACTGGCTTAAGAAAAAAAATCTGTTAGTGCATACTGTAAGTTTGGCATAGATTTTAATTCATGATGCAAAAGAAACACTGGCTGAACACCACCCAGAGCTATAGTAGATACAATCCTTTATTGTCACTGTAGCCAGAAAAGCAGGACAGCACTAAATGTTTCACATAGACAGCTCACGTTTAATCATAACCGATCATTAAGCACGAGATGTCTGTGTGAAATGCGTCAGCATTTGGTCCTTTCCTGCCTTTCTGGCTATAGTGATAATAAAGCATTTTTTCTGCTACTGTGTGGTGTGGTGTGCAGCCAGCGTTTCTTTTGGAGTCTGTGGTAGCGGTCCCAGCACCCACACTGGATTGCTATTCAACACTCACCTGAGCGGTATACACACACTACTTGAATTTATAATGACTGAGAAAAAAATTATACCAAATTGTTATATTCTTGTTATGTCCATGTGGTGAAATGGTAGCTAATTCCTAACAATGATGGTGTTTCATGCATAAGAATGGCTTGGAGTTTAAAAAAAAAATTCAAGCTTTATTTGTCCTGAAAACATGCCTATGAAAACATGGCCCAAGCCAATCAAATCACACATATTTTTGCTTTGTCTAATGTATTATAAGAAGACCAGTTTATAAAGCCTGACAGTGTAGCATGCTTAAATATTTAAAACCTTAACAGTATGCAAAATATTGAGTAATGTAAGCCAATACAATAATTAATGCCTTCATAGAATATAGTTCTCACTCAAGAAAAAAATGTAATCATAATGTCCTAATGTAATTACTTCCCTGCCAATTCCGACATTTTGCTCCTATGTGCAAAAATCTTATTTTTTTTTGCTAGAAAGTTACTTAGAACCACCAAACGTAATTTTTTGGCAGAGGTCCTAGAGAATAAAAAGGAGGGTTTCGCCAGTGGAATGGTATCAAACCACGGTACCTAAAAATCTCCATAGCGGACATTTTAAAAGCCATTACAGTTTACCAGTTTAGAAATTACATCGGAGGTCTGGCGCTAGAATGATTGCTCTCATTCTGATGTTAGCGGCGATACCTCACATATGTGGTGCGAATACGACACACAGGACTTTCACAAGACAGTAATGGCTAAACCTGTCGAAACAGGAAGTGACAAAATACTGGCTTTCCCGGGCTTCCCGGTGACATGCGAGAGCCCCGGAAAGGGAGTGCAAGGCATCTGGGGTGGCCTCCCACCGCATGTAAAAGCAATCAAGCTATTTAGCTACCAGGGTTGCTTTTTACAATGTCCATAATGTCATGTGAGCAGGAAGTAAATAAAATAAAAATGTGTGAAAATAAATATTTTTTGCACAAAATTTTTATGTTGATTTTGTGGCAAAAATTACATCTGTTAGAACTGTAATTTCTGCTAATTACTGTAGTAATTCTTAATAAATAATTGGTCACATATATCTTTCTACATTGCTGGGGAAATTACCATTGACATCATTTTCTGTGCAATAAATCCACAGAAAAAAAGTCTGATTTTGATGATCACTTTCTTAGCAAGAAATTATTTTTCTCTTCAATAGCTACATGTATCATTTCCTGTGTTTCTTTTACTTAGAAATGTCATCACACATAAGTAAAGGGATTAGACGACTGTGCTTCACAGCGAGTGTTTGAATAAAATGCATTCCTTATGAACTATTTACCATATCATCTAGAAAACAGTTGCAACTGACTGTTAAATGTTTGTTTAATTCGAGACTATAGTTTCTGCTTTGTTGGCTTTAGTTAATTCTTCAAAAGAGATGAAAAACAAAAAACCAATACCCTAATTTTTAAACATTATTATCACCTTTTATTTGCGCTTTGAAGTACGCTGCTATTTTTATTGCTGATGTGTTACATTTGTTAACATGTTTATACGGGTGTTTCCAGAACATTTTCAAAATAATACACAACTGCTGAAATGGCATTATGCAGCAAGATCTATTTAAAGGGCCTCTAATCTTAAAATATAAGGGGACAGGAAAAGGGGGAAAGGCTCAACTGATAGTGGCTGCAATAACCATTCATGAGACAGGGGCACTCAGGAACAGTTGTCCTGCACCTTTGTTCAGCAGTAAGTCAACACTGTTTAATGCAAAAGGGCTTTGTAAAGTGATTCCGCGTACAGACGATCGGACATTCCAACAACAAAACCGTGGATTATTTTCCGACGGATGTTGGCTCAAACTTGTCTTTCATACACATGGTCGCACAAATGTTGTTGCAAATTCCGATCGCCAAGAACGCGGTCACGTACAAAGCGTACAACGGCACTATTAAAGGGAAGTTCAATACTAGTCGTGTTAGTAGAAGTTTGGTGAGAGACGAATCACGCTTTTCAGCCTTGTGCTTTTCAGTCCGTTACAGAGTGACAAATGTGCTATCTCCATTATGAACACTAGTTTTACCAGACCGAGTGCTTCCACCTCGTACTTGATTTAGAGCATGCATGGAATTCTGTGCATCGGAATTGTCTACACGCTCAGAATTTACGAGAACAGATTTTGTTGTCAGAAAACTTGAGAACCAGCTCTTAAATTTTTTTGTGTTGAAATTCCGACAGAAAATGTCCGATGGAGCCTACACACCGTCGAAATTTCCGACAAAAAGCTTCCAGCGAACACTGGCATAAGACTCTTTTTACCGCCGCTTAATCTTCTTTTTTGCAGCGCTTTTTGACCACTAGCGGGAGTGCTTTTAACAGCTGAAAAATATTTTAAAAATCGTCCGCAAAGCGCCACTGTAGCAGCGCTTTGCCAGCAACTTGGGGGTGCTGCCCATTGTTTTCAATGGGCAGGGGCACTTTAGAAGCGGTGTATACACCACTCCTACAGTGCTGCAAAGATGCAGCTTGGAGGACTTTTTTACTATTTTGACAGCGCACGGCTCCAGTGTGGAAGCACTCCGGCTTTCAATTTGGAGTGAAAGGATAGGCTCTTTACAGGCACTATGCAGGCGCTATTTTTATCGCTATAGTGCCTGTAAAGTGCTTCAGCGTGAAAGCAGCCTTAGTTCATAGCATAATTGAAACATGTACCTTTTTTTAGTGTTCTGTTAGCAGTCAGCCTTTTCACCTAGCTGCAGAGTAAGCCCCGGCCCGAATGTTGGAGCGGCATCGACCAGTTCAATAGAAACTCATGTGTACTGCATCTAGCCTGACAGAAGCTGGCCGTTCGGCTTCTATCAAAGGGGCATAACTGAAAAAGGTCTGCCAGCTGGCTCCTTATCAGTCCTTTTACCCAATGGCTGAGAATGCCAACCGGAGTGTTCTGGCTGGGGGCCATCCCCAGCCAGAACACTCAATAGAGTGTCAGAACACAATAGAACAGTAGAGGAGAATTGTTAGTAAAGTGTTTCCGGCACCGGGGCTTTTGCCTTCGGCCCGCTGGGTTCAAGGAAAAAATAACTAGCAGTGTGTACTAGGCTTAACAGATAAAATGTGGTCATATGGATGGAAGCTAATCCTGCCAAAAGCTTTACAGAGCCCCTGGGCTTCAGGGCCAAGACCAGAATGTATTAGGATCTTAGAAAACAAAAAGTTATATTCTCCATAATAGATACAAATCCTGGAGCACCTCACGATCTGTAGTGAGGAAAAATATTTAACACATATACACATTCTACAACCTTACCAGCCTAACAATACATACACAATATACTAGATTAAATGCCTGAATTTAATAGGACTCTATGACACAGTGGTTTTTGTTTTTTTACCAACAGCAATAATTGCTTGAGCTGTAATACAACTCACCGGGTGTAAATAAATGAATTTTACAGTAATTACTCACACTTTTTTACCACTAATTTTTTAAAGTATGGTGCCTCACAATAGACATCAGCTGGCATAATCATTAATGTCCGTATGACCAGAGCTGCATGAGCATGCAAGACCCCTGCTTTGCTCATACCAGCTCAAATGCTCCTCAGCAGATGGAACGTTCAGGAATATTCAGAGAGGTCTGCTCTTAAAACAGCAATTTGCTGCTGGCACACGACAAGCTCTGCTGGAGCACATCAACTCTACTGGGGTCCTAACAGGAGAAGAGATGATAGAAAAACGTATCCCAAAAGGATGCACTGAGTTTATATGATATTGGGAGATCTGGTGTATCTGCCTGGTTCCTTTATCGTGTTAAAATACAGTTTTAATGAAAAAAAAGGCCAGTAGAGTAAAAATGAAAGAACACTATCATTGTTTAAATGTTGCAAAGAATATAGCAGAATATGTAAAAAGGAAATCAAGGATGCAAAAATTCTAAATGAACGATAGATTGCAAAAGATAGTAGGACAACCCCCCAAAAATTCTTCAAATATTTTAATAGTAAAAAGGTCAGGTCTGAGTATGTAAGCCATTTACAAAATAATCTGGAATGAGTGACTGGGGATACATGTATTAAAGATCTGTGTTTACAAAGGAGCATGGGGAAGCTTAAGTCCATAATAGGGATGGTATTGACATAGCCGAAAATGTTCCACAATGGCTCAAAAGTTGATATGGTGCAGAAATATTTAAACAGAATAAATGTGGATAAAGCACCTGGACCAGATGGCATACACCCACAGATTCTAAAAGAATTGAGTTTTGTCATTTCAAAGCCATTGTTTCCAATTTTAAGTAACTCTTTAATTACTGACGTAATACCACTGGGTTGGTGGTTCTATTGGTACACATTGGCCAATGTCTTTACCAAGTAACTATAGACCTGTTAGTTTAACTTCTATAGTTGGGAAGATACTGCAGAGTTTAATAAAACAATAGACCTGTTAGTTTGACTTATATAGTTGGTAAGATACTGCAGAGTTTAATAATAAAAAAAAATTAGTTCTTGCTGGTAAAAAAATATTTAACCACTTAAGAACCGGACCAAAATGCAGGTAAATGACCAGGCCCCTTTTTGCGATTCGGCACTGCGTCGCTTTAACTGACAATTCCGTGGTCGTGCAACATTGTTGCCAAAAAAAATTTGCGTCCTTTTCTTCCCACAAATAGAGCTTTCTTTTGGTGGTATTTGATCGCCTCTGCGATTTTTATTTTTTGCGCTATATACAAAAATAGAGCGACATTTTTGAAAAAAAATCAATATTTTTTATTTTTGTTATAAGAAAAATCAAATAAACGAAATTTTAGTCAAACATTTAGGCCAAAATTTATTTAGCCACATGTCTTTAGTAAAAAAAAATCGCAATAAAAAAAAAATAGCTACCTAGCGGGAACAGCGACACTAATACAGCGATCAGAAAAATTATCGCTTAGTGACGCTGGCAATAGGGAGTGAAAGGGTTAACTAGGGCAGTGATCAAGGGGTTAAAACTTTATTGGGGGGGGGTACGGGGGCTACCCTGAACCTAACACTAACTGCCTGTCACACTGACACTAAATACAGTAATCATACATATATGATTACTGTATTCAGTGACACTGTGACAGGGGGGAGGGGGGGTGATCGCAAGGGGTTAAGTGTGCCTGCGTGTACTGGTGTCAGTGTAGTGTTGTGCAGACTTACTGTGAGATGTGATCTCTCCTCAGCAGCGGTTGAAAATACCGTTGAGGGGAGAGATCACATCACTTCCCTCTTCCTGTGTTTACACAGGAGGAGGAAGTGCAGGGCGGGGGAGCACGCGCATTGGCTGGGAGCGATGCGGAGGGGGCGGACAAAACGAATAGCCGCCCCCTCATCCAGGATCGCTCGTACAGCCGCGGGGAACACCGCATGTACCGGGGGGGGGGGTCCCGATCGGACCCCCGACCCACGGCAAGGCACCAACGTATATATACATTGATGTGCCTGCCTGTGCCATTCTGCTGACATAAATGTACATGCGGCGGTTCGCAAGCAGTTAAGCAGCAGACAACATGTATAACAAGTTTGATTTATTTTTATGAAGAGGTAAGTAAAACCTTGGACAGAGGAGTGTCTGTGGACGTGATATACTTTGCAAAAGCTTTTGACACAGTTCCCGAAACATGGCTATTGTGTAACCAAAATTCTACAGGCTTGGAAAGATCAGCTTGTAAATGGATAGAAAACTGGCTAGAAGGCCTAACTCATAGTAGTGATTAACCACTTCAGCCCCTGAAGGATTTACCCCCTTAATGACCAGGCCATTTTTTGTGATACGGAACTGCGTTGTTTTAACTGACAATTTCGTGGTCATGTGTTGTGTTACTCAAACAAAATTTATGTCCCCCCCCCCCACAAATAGAGCTTTCTTTTGGTGGTGTTAGATCTTCTCTGCAGTATCTATTTTTTTGCGCTATAAACAAAAAACACAATTTAGAAAAAAATAAATAAATACATTTTTTACTTCTTCATCAGTTTAGGCAGTTATGTATTCTGCTACATATTTAACAATCATATAATGATTGGTTTGCACAAAAGTTATAGCATATACAAAATAGGGGAAAGATATATTTTTTTTTTTATTGGTGTTACTAGTAATGGCGGGGATCAGCGTTTTTTAGTGGGACTGCGGCAATGAGTTGGACAAATTTGACCCTAAGTACCACTTTTTGGTGACCAGTGACACCAATACAGTGTTTAGTGCTATACAAATGCACTGATCACTGTATAAATGACACTGGCAGGGAAGGGGTTAACACTAGGGACGATCAAGGGGTTAAGTGTTCTCTAGGGAGGTGTTTTTAACTGTCAGAGGGATAGACTGACTGGGAGTAGGTCTGGTCTCTCTCTCTCTCCTTTCTTGTCAGAAAGGGGATCCACCCTGTTCTGCCTCTCTTTGCAGCGATTGTGGGAGTCTGAAAGACATCGAGTCAGCCTGGACCTGTGGGTAAGCTCCCATTTTTAGGCGCCGCCGGCGACACATGTGCACCTGTAGTACCACATGCACAGACCACTGTACAGGTATGTCGGTTTGCGCAGCCGAGCTGCCTTGCCCCAATATATATGTGGAAGGCAGTCGGCAAGTGGTTAATGATTTATACTCTGGATAGTTTAATGTTATCAGTGGTGGACCCCAAGGTTCAGTGTTGAGACCCTTATTTTTTAATATCTTTATAAATTATATAGGGTCTGGGATTAAAAGTACAATTTCTGTCTTTGCAAATGACACCAAGCTATGCAGTGGAATAACGTCCTTACAGGAGCTCTCCAATTTACAAGCCGACCTCAATGCACTGTTTAACTATGTGGCAGATGAGGTTTAATGTTGATAAATGTAAAGTTATGCACTTGGTGGCTAAGAATATGCATGAATCATATATACTAGGGGAGTACAACTGGGGGAATCAATGGTGGAGAAGTATCTGGGTGTTTTGGTAGATCAGAAGCTTAATATTAGCATGCAATGCCAAGCTGCAGCTTCCAAAGTGAGCAAAGTCCTTTCTTGTATTAACCCCCCTGCCGGTATCCCCGAGCGCGACTCGGGTTGGATTTCTCATGTAAATATCGATACCCCCGAGTCGCGCTCAGGGTCAATATGCAGAGCCTGCAGCGCGCGCTGGCTTACCTTGGATCCAGGCGGGGTACTGTACTTACCTTGTCCCTGGATCCAGCGATGCATCCCCGCTGTGTGAGCGAGTGGCGTCCTCCATTCGACTCACACAGTGCCCGCACGCCGCCGATCTCCGTTCCCTGCGACGTAACGGCGCACGGGGGCGAAGACCGGCGGCAAATTCAAAAAAGTAAACAAACACATTACATACAGAATACTGTAATCTTATAGATTACAGTACTGTATGTAAAAAGTACACACCCCCCTGTCCCTAGTGGTCTGCCCAGTGTCCTGCATGTTCTTTTATATAATAAAAACATTTTTTTTGTGCCTGAAAACTGTAGATTGTCCATAGCAACCAAAAGTGTCCCTTTATGTCAAAAGTGATTTTAGAGCAGCTAGAAAACAGCGATAATAAATTATAATCACTTGCAGAATTGAGCGATAGCGATTTGTGGGGAAATTCGTCATAAAAAAATAAAAGTAATGACAGCGACAATTCTGCAACTGAGCAAATTTCAGTGATTTTGATTGATTACATTAGTGAATAATTTTTATTATAATTACATTATTATTTGTTATAATTATTTATAGTTATTTATTATATTATAATTTTATGATTTTGTGTTTCAAACTTTATCATACCCGGGATGTCTACTAGACTCTGGTTTGGACAAATTTAAGTGAGTTATTCCTAAAAATTTTAGGCCTACAGTATAAAACGCAGAATTTCCATGCAAAATAATTGTACCGCTTTTGGTACGTAATTCCAGACAGAATCATACCGCCAGGGAGGTTAAGAGAGGTATGGACTCCAGAGAGAAAGATAATTGTATCCCTGTACAAATCATTAGTAAGACCTCATTTGGAATATGCAGTTTAGTTTTGGGCACCAGTTCTCAAAAATTATATCAGGGAACTGATAAAAGTACAGAGAAAGGCAACCAAATTGATAAGAGGCATGGAGGAGCTCAGCTATGAGGAAAGATTAGAGGAACCAGATTTATTCTCTCTTTAGAAGAGGAGATAAAGGGGGGATATGATCAACATGTATAAATACATAAGTGATCCATATAGCGAGCTTGAGTTATTCACTTTAAGGTCATCACAGAGGACAAGGGGGCACACTTTACATCTAGAGGAAAAGAGATTTAATTGCCAAATGCAGAAAGGTTTGTTGAATAGACTCCCTAAGGTGCTGGATCTTTTATTTTTATTTTTATGAAGTCTTTATTGTGGGGTTTAGGTTTCCCATCAAACTGCCGTTTCCTGGTCTTCCCTCTGGATCATTTGGTAGTGCTGTCTATTCTCCAGGTGGGCAGCAAGTTCAGGGTTCTTAGCCTTCTCAGATTGGCTTTTTGGGGTGTCCCCCTGTAAGTCTGTCTTCATAAGCGATGCTTTGGCCTCCACTATATAATGACAAATGGTCTGCTGACGAAAGGATGCCGCAAGGTGCAAACTAGTCTCACCATTCTTGAGCTCTACAACATCCAGGATTTCAGACGGAGTATGCTCAATGAGGTACTTGACGATCTCCTTACTTCCAACATTCACAGCGTGATGTAATAGTGTGTAGCCATCAGTGTCTCACTGTGCCAAGTTACCCCAAGCACGATGAGCCTCCCGGAACTTTTCAAAATCATAATTTTTTGCAGATTCCAGTAAAGCTTCATCTGGCTGGTAGTCGGAGATGTCATTTTCTGTCCTCTGCTTGCACGTGTTTCCTTTCTTGGTCACAGAGCTGTTGATACACATCCTGCCTGCATGCGGAAATCCATTATGAGGCTCCGTAAGTTTGGGGGATTCAGGAGGAGATGATGGCGGGAAGTGTCCAGCTCTGTAGATTGCTTTAAAAAAAGGCCTTGATTCTTTCCAAAATGTACATAATATATTTGGATACTAACATTTATAGGTAAAAATAATCCACGGAATATCCGATGGCCTCTCGAGGGATTAGGAAGGATTTTTTTACCCTGTTGGAGCAAATTAGATTATGCTTTGGTGGGGTTTTCTGCCTCTGGATCAACTGTGGGCATAGGATTGTGTATATGAGATTGTATGATTTTTTCCCTCCTTTTATTGGTTGAACTAGATGATCTTTTTTTCAACCTGATTAACTATGTTACTATGTAATAAATACCAACATATCAAATTGTTTTGCTGTTCTCTAGTGTACAACATTTTAAAGCCAGTTAGACCAGTAATGTTTATGTATTAAACGTGGTTCAAAATGTATACCTGTGTGAGTATTACATGCTGTTTTTAGATAAGACAAATAAACTTACATTTTATTTTCCTGGGATGTGCTCATCACTGATGTAAAATCTAAGTGAATGTCAAGGCAAAAACACAAAAAAAGCATATGTTGTACAACTCTTTAATTCATGCACATTTCTCTATGTCACAATTTCCTCTTTGACATATCTACACAGTGGGGTTGATTTACTCAAACTGGAGAGTACAAAATCTGAACTAGTTCTCAATAGAAACCAAAGCTTCCAGGTTTTTGGTCAAAGCTTAGTTGAACAAGTTGAAGTTAGAAGCTGATTGGGTACCATACACAGCTGCACGAGATTTTGCACTCTTCAGTTTTAGTAAATCATCCCCAGTTTACTGGCTGTGAATTCCAAAACGAGTGTTGTCAGCTCTGCCTATTTACTTTCTGATGCATTACAAAGAATACAAACCTCTCTTCATCTCCTTGCCCCCTTCTTGCTTCTATAACACCTTCCTGCATCCAAACAGAGAGCATAGGATAGTATTGGCTTAATTTTTTTTTGGAAATCTTAGGTATTTTTTCACCCATTGAAAATATAACAAAAAACATAGCAGACCAAGAGGTAGCAAGTACTAGAAGTTTACCTATACTTTAACTTCTTAAAGCGGAGTTCCACCCTTAAAACCACTTTGTTTCATCCCATCCAGCATACTGGCGTCAGCGCCAGTATGCTGTTTTTTAAAAAAAAATTTATTCCATGTACTTACTTTATAATCGATCATGTAATTTTGGGCGCACCGCGGTATGTCGTCGCTATACAGAAACAGCCGATTAGCGTTCGGCTCTTCTCGGCACCTGCGCACAGACCCAGGAGCTGACTGCGCAGGCGCCGTATATAGCCGTGTCACGCCCTCCGAAAAAAGCCGAACTAGGATCGGCTATTTTCGGCGCCTGCGCAGTCAGCTCCTGGGTCTGTGCGCAGGCGCCGAGAAGAGCCGACCGCTAATCGGCTGTTTCCGGAAGGCGTGACGCCTTATAGCGGCGACATACCACGGTGCGCCCAAAATTACATGATCGATTATAAAGTAAGTACATGGAATAAAAAAAAAAAAAAAACAGCATACTGTCGCTGACGCCAGTATGCTGGATGGGATGAAACAAAGTGGTTTTAAGGGTGGAACTCCTGCTTTAAGGACCGCCACATGTACATTTACGTCGGCAGAATGGCACGTACAGGCACATTGGCGTACCTGTACGTCCCTGCCTAGACGTGGGACGGGGGTCCGATCGATACCCCCCCTGTACATGTGTCGGTTCCCGTTCTTTCAAAGCGCACGCACCAGTGATGTAACTGGCTGCATTTAATGTAATTATCTCCTAAACGGTACACATATAGGAAATATTTACACTGCCTATAGGTAAGCCTTATTATAGGCTTACCTATTGGTAAAAGTTAGGTATGGAAGTTTACCCACTCTTTAACCGCTTGCTGACCAGCTTGCGTACATTTACTGCTGCAGGTTGGCAGTGCTATACCTATATGTCGGTCCGTGCCTGTAAGATTGCAGGAGCGCAACCGCGGGTCCGGCGGCCTTGATGTCCGCCGACCTCCCATGAACGCTGTATACAGAGGCAGAACGGAGATCTGCTATTGTAAACAAGGCAGATCCCAGTGATTGGGAACAGTGATCTCTGTCATGTCCCAGGCAGCCCATCCTCCCTACAGTTATAAAACGCTGAGGGAACACATTTAATTCCTTGATCGCCCACAAGTGTTAATCCCTTCCCCGTCTGTGTCATTTATACATTGACCAATGCATTTTTATAACACTTATCAGTGTAATAATGTCACTGGGTCCCCAAAAATGTAATTTGGGGTCAGATTTGTCCCCCGCAATGTCGCAGTCCTGCTAAAAATCGCAGATCGCCTCCATGACCAGTAAAAACAATAAAACTAAATAAAAGTCCCTAAATCTATCCTTTAGTTTGCAGACACGATAACTTTTGTGCAAAACAATCAATATAAGCATATTTATTATTTTTTTTACCAAAAATATGTTAAAGAATATATATTGGCCTAAACTGATGAATACATTTTTTTTTTATATCACAAAGTAAAAAAAATATATTTTTTCAATATTGTCACTCTTTTTTTGTTTATAGCGCAAACAAATAAAAAGCGCAGAGGTGATTAAATACCTCCAAAAGAAAGCTACTTTTGTGGGGAAAAAAATACATACATTTTGTTTCTGCACGGCATCGCACGACCGTGCATTTGTCAGTTTAATTGACGCAGTGTCGTATCGCAAAAAATGGCCTGGTCATTAAGGTGCCAAATCCTTTAGGGGCTGAAGTGGTTAAATCTCATGTTTGCATGCAGCCTTAACCACTTAAGGACCCCCGCACGCACATATACGGCCACAGAATGGCTCGTACAGGCACAAGGGCGTAAATTTACGTCCCCGCCTTCGTGCGGTTCGGGGGTCCCATCGGGACCCCCTCCGCGGCGTGCGGGGGTCCCCCTGGCTCCGGGAGCGATCCGGGACGAGCGGGCGGATGTCGGCGTTTACCCGCCCCCCGCGATCGCTCCCAGCCAATGCGCGCGCTCCCAGTCTCCTGTCACTTCCTCCTCCTGTGTAAACACAGGAAGGGGGAAGTGATGTAATCTCCCATCGCAGCGGTATTTCCAACCGCTGCGATGGGAGAAACACCTCACAGTAAGTGTGCACCAACATTACACTGACACACACTCACATAGGCATACTTAACCCCTTGCGATCTGCCCCCCCACCCCCCCTGTCACAGTGTCACTGAATGCAGTGATCTAATCACTGCATTTAGTGTCAGTGTGACAGGCAGTGTAAAATCAGTTAGTGTTAGGTTCAGGATAGCCCCCCCACCCCCCCTAATAAAGTTTTAACCCCCTGATCACCGCCCTAGTTAACCCTTTCACTCCCTGTTGCCAGCGTCACTAAGCGATCATTTTTCTGATCGCTGTATTAGTGTCGCTGTTCCCGCTAGGTAGCTATTTTTTTTTTATCGCTATTTTTTTTTTTTTACTAAAGACATGTGGCTAAATACATTTTGGCCTAAATGTTTGACTAAAATTTAGTTCATTTGATTTTTTTTTTAACAAAAAGTAAAAAATAGTGTTTTTTTTTCAAAAATGTCGCTCTATTTTTGTATATAGCGCAAAAAATAAAAATGGCAGAGGTGATCAAATACCACCAAAAGAAAGCTCTATTTGTGGGAAGAAAAGGACGCAAATTTTGTTTGGGAGCCACGTCGCACGACCGTGCAATTGTCAGTTAAAGCGACGCAGTGCCGAATCGCAAAAACACCTTGGGTCATTTACCAGCGTATTGGTCCGGGTCTTAAGTGGTTAAAAAAAGAATGCAGACACCATATCCATGGGCGTCCGCTAAAAAATTTTCAGGGATGGGCCCTTCGGCAGCAGCGAGACACAGTCGCATTACCCCTTTCTTCAAACTCTAGCGACCGAATAGTGCAGCTAAAACAATGGTAAAGCGCTGCTTTTTAGCGCCGCTTTACTGATAATACGGCCATCTGGCAGTGTGAAATAGCTCTTGAGATAATTCAGCTTCACTCTATGCCCATATAAATATAGCCTAGAGAATGTACAGACCCCCCTTTAGCACAGATGGACCCCCCTTCAGCACATACCACTCCATTCAGCACAGATGGACCCACCATCAGCACAGACCCCCCATTCTGCACAAACCCCTCCATTCAGCACAGCCGCCCCCATTCCGCACAGACCCCTCCATTCAGCACAGACCCCCTTTAATCACAGACCCCCCTTCAGCACAGATGAACCCCCTCTTCAGCACATACTCCCCTTCCCCCCTCCCCCATCCCATTCAGTACCTCAGATCAGCCATCAGCGTTGCACAGGCACAGCAGGTTCCCTCCCTACACATAAAAGCAGGAGGGGGAGGCGGCTTCACTCTGCTCGCTGTGCCTGTGTGACATCTAGCCTGGGACCGCACAGACAGTCTGCGGCCGCAAAACTTTTCAACACCATCTTGATTTTCCAGGGGGGGTCAATTGCCCCCCCCCTGCCCTATGGAGTGGACGCCCAGTCCATATCTAACGATTAGTAAGCTGAAAAATATTAAAAAACATAATTTTAATACTGCTTAACATTTTTTGGACCAAGGGCCATGCATTTATAATGCCATTGTCAGAAAACACTTGAGTTGTAAACAGAAGAGATGCACAAGGCTAAATATTATTATGCTGAGTTTACGTCTTTAAATCAAGTAGCAAGAGAGAAACAAACAATGTGTTTGAAGGCAGTGAGCTGTAGAAAAGAACACTTTTTTCCCAAGAAATGTCAACAGTTTATATTGTCTTTCAGACCAAACAATGCTTACCTCTTTTCCTACATCAATGCAGAAAGCCCTGGAGCATCCGTGTAAAACAAAGCAAGTTGTAAGCTCACTAATATTCGTGATTCCTGCCTCTAAGTTTATTTCTTAACATGTAATGCATGGAAATATTTGAATAAAAGCCTGGTAACTGCACATGGATGCTGCCTTGTTGCAAAAAATATATGTTAATTAAAAGTAACATCACGTAAGACAATATTCAATAAAATCACATCCATGTAGGCCAGGGGTGGCAAACTCAAATTCATCGGGGGATGCATCAGCAGTATGGCTACCCTCAAAGGGCCGGAGCGGCACAGAGTAAGGGGAATATGTGCCGCGCCGCTCGTTGAAATCCTGGCAACATGAGGTGGTTGCTGTGTGGGCCAGGGATGGACTGGGACAATAAAGTGGCACAGGACTTCAGCCAGACCGGCCCACTTTATTTTTCCAAACACACTGTGTGCTGCTGCCAGTTAGTGTTGAGCAGAATATGCCATATTCGAATTCGCGATATATCTCGAATATATAGTCGAATATTCGACATATATTCGCTAAATACGAATATTCGTGATATTTTTTGGAAATTAAATGATTGCGAATTTTCGCGAATTTTCGCGAATTTTTGCGAATTGCGAATTGCGAATGCGAATATTCAAGAAATGCGGAATGGAGCACTCTGATTGGCTCAGAATATTCGTGATATATTACAATATAAAATAATTGCGAATATTCGAGAAATGTGGAAGGAGCACTCTGATTGGCTCAGAATATTCGTGATATATTACAATACACAATAATTGCGAATATTCGAGAAATGCGGAAGGAGCACTCTGATTGGCTCAGAATATTCGTGATATATTACAATACACAATAATTGCGAATATTCGAGAAATGCGGAAGGAGCACTCTGATTGGCTCAGAATATTCGTGATATATTACAATACACAATAATTGCGAATATTCGAGAAATGCGGAAGGAGCACTCTGATTGGCTCAGAATATTCGTGATATATTACAATACACAATAATTGGGAATATTCGAGAAATGCGGAAGGAGCACTCTGATTGGCTCAGAATATTCGTGATATATTACAATACACAATAATTGCGAATATTCGAGAAATGCGGAAGGAGCACTCTGATTGGCTCAGAATATTCGTGATATATTACAATACACAAAAATTGCGAATATTCGGCAAATGCGGAAGGAGCACTCTGATTGGCTCAGAATATTCGTGATATATTACAATATAAAATAATTGCGAAATTTCGAGAAATGCGGAATGGAGCACTCTGATTGGCTCAGAATATTCGTGATATATTACAATATAAAATAATCGCGCGATATCGCTATTACCGAATAATCGCATTGCGATTTTTCGGCAATATAAAATGAGCGCTGCAGCTACTCGGCCCAAGGTCTCTAATCATACCAGCAATGCTTTTAGACGTCGATGGGGATCTCTAGGATGTGATCTGTTCTAAAAAAAAATTTAAAACATTCGAATATTCGAAATAGCGAATATTCGCCGCGATATTCGCGTTATTCGCGAATACTCGAATATGCAATATTCGTAGCGAATATTCGCAATGCAAGTTGTAAGCTCACTAATATTCGTGATTCCTGCCTCTAAGTTTATTTCTTAACATGTAATGCATGGAAATATTTGAATAAAAGCCTGGTAACTGCACATGGATGCTGCCTTGTTGCAAAAAATATATGTTAATTAAAAGTAACATCACGTAAGACAATATTCAATAAAATCACATCCATGTAGGCCAGGGGTGGCAAACTCAAATTCATCGGGGGATGCATCAGCAGTATGGCTACCCTCAAAGGGCCGGAGCGGCACAGAGTAAGGGGAATATGTGCCGCGCCGCTCGTTGAAATCCTGGCAACATGAGGTGGTTGCTGTGTGGGCCAGGGATGGACTGGGACAATAAAGTGGCACAGGACTTCAGCCAGACCGGCCCACTTTATTTTTCCAAACACACTGTGTGCTGCTGCCAGTTAGTGTTGAGCAGAATATGCCATATTCGAATTCGCGATATATCTCGAATATATAGTCGAATATTCGACATATATTCGCTAAATACGAATATTCGTGATATTTTTTGGAAATTAAATGATTGCGAATTTTCGCGAATTTTCGCGAATTTTTGCGAATTGCGAATTGCGAATGCGAATATTCAAGAAATGCGGAATGGAGCACTCTGATTGGCTCAGAATATTCGTGATATATTACAATATAAAATAATTGCGAATATTCGAGAAATGTGGAAGGAGCACTCTGATTGGCTCAGAATATTCGTGATATATTACAATACACAATAATTGCGAATATTCGAGAAATGCGGAAGGAGCACTCTGATTGGCTCAGAATATTCGTGATATATTACAATACACAATAATTGCGAATATTCGAGAAATGCGGAAGGAGCACTCTGATTGGCTCAGAATATTCGTGATATATTACAATACACAATAATTGCGAATATTCGAGAAATGCGGAAGGAGCACTCTGATTGGCTCAGAATATTCGTGATATATTACAATACACAATAATTGCGAATATTCGAGAAATGCGGAAGGAGCACTCTGATTGGCTCAGAATATTCGTGATATATTACAATACACAATAATTGCGAATATTCGAGAAATGCGGAAGGAGCACTCTGATTGGCTCAGAATATTCGTGATATATTACAATACACAAAAATTGCGAATATTCGGCAAATGCGGAAGGAGCACTCTGATTGGCTCAGAATATTCGTGATATATTACAATATAAAATAATTGCGAAATTTCGAGAAATGCGGAATGGAGCACTCTGATTGGCTCAGAATATTCGTGATATATTACAATATAAAATAATCGCGCGATATCGCTATTACCGAATAATCGCATTGCGATTTTTCGGCAATATAAAATGAGCGCTGCAGCTACTCGGCCCAAGGTCTCTAATCATACCAGCAATGCTTTTAGACGTCGATGGGGATCTCTAGGATGTGATCTGTTCTAAAAAAAAATTTAAAACATTCGAATATTCGAAATAGCGAATATTCGCCGCGATATTCGCGTTATTCGCGAATACTCGAATATGCAATATTCGTAGCGAATATTCGCAATGCGAATATTCGTGAGCAACACTACTGCCAGTACTGCCACCGGTCACTGATGAATAAATGTACTGCCACTGATGCATTAATGGCTGACCAGTGGCAGTACATTCATTTATCATCAGTGACCATGACCAGCAGTGGCAGTACATTTATTCGTCTGTGACCATGGCCAGTGAATTAATTTGTCTGTGACCGTGGCAAGTAAATGTATTCATCAGTGACCATCACCAGTGCAGGACATGTCACTGACAGTTACTGACAGTTACTATGACCAGTGGCAGACAGTACATCCCCCTCCTCGCCATGCTGCATATTCACAAAATCATAATGGCAGTCACAGTTCATAATCTTTATACACATCACATTATTACATCAGTTACTATGACTAGTGGTGGCAGACAGTACATCCCCCCTCACAGACTGGCATTCAGATTTTTTTAATATGCAGCATGGGGACAGGGGGGGGGGGGCGGGGGAATGTACTGTCTGCCATCACTGGTCATAGTAACTGATGTGATACGTGTATGAAGATTATGAACAGTTCATAATCTTCATACACATGTCACATCAGTTACTATGACCAGTGGTGGCAAACAGTACATTCCCCCGCCCCCCCCCCCCCCCCCTGCCGCCATGCTGCATATTAAAAAAATCAGAATGGCAGTCACAGTTAATAATCTGAATACATTAAACTGCACTGTGTAGTAGTCAGATGTCTGAATAGTGTTTGTGTTAACCTACTTTTTAAACTTGCTGGCACTGACTGTATGGTTCCTCCTCGGCGGCGCTGGTTTCCGCCTCCTCTTGTAAATTTAACAGCCTCTCTCTCCTC
The DNA here is from genome assembly GCA_029574335.1 of Rana kukunoris. Classification (NCBI taxonomy): domain Eukaryota; kingdom Metazoa; phylum Chordata; class Amphibia; order Anura; family Ranidae; genus Rana; species Rana kukunoris. The sequence goes on from CM056051.1 coordinate 129,771,737, forward strand.
GGGCTCAGCTCCTCCTCCCATGCCCTCCCGCATACGGCCGTGACCCCTGAGATACGTCACGCTGCTGGGAGGGGAGCAGGGCCGCTCTAAACATAGGAGGAGCCGGAGGGAAGTATTGATGGCATTGGCAGCCGCAGCGTGATGGATGGCTATTGGCTGGCGGCGCAGCCGGGTATGTGCAGCCAGGTAAATACAGAATCAGAATCACCAGAGAAACACTGACATTCCGATCAGCTGGTGCGGGCCACATTACAAGGTCCCGTGTTTGCCACCCCTGATGTAGGCAGTTTAACAATTGTTTGCTTGGTTAATTATAATGGGTAAGCAACCAGTGAAACACCCAAGAAAGGGACTTTACATATCGTATATGATAGGTATCCCAGTGATGTAAATCCAATGGTGTGACCAACAGAAATTTTCTTCTAGGAAATATAAAATGTGTTACCATAAGTAAGGCCTCAGGCACAAGTTTTTGTGAGTTTGGGCATTTTTGCACGGTTAAGGAGGTATCCCCCTGTGTCTGCATGTGCCGAAGTGATCGGCACATGTGCTCTGAAGCAATAGCACGTCGTGTCATTGCTTCAGTTAGCTGTGCTGCAACCGGCGGCTCCCGTGCGCATGCGCGGGAGTGACGTCATCTCGGCTCCGGCCAATCACAGCGCCGGAGCTGCGATACCTGGAAGCAAGCACCGGGAGAGATGTCTGCGGCCAGAGGGGGGTCGAGGATGGCTGCGGGGGCTTTCGATCTAAGGTAAGTAATACATAATTAGCTAGTATGCTATGCATACTAGCTCATTATGCCTTTGTCTTGCAGTTTTTTTTTTGTTTACAGCCACTTTAAACTCCCTTCTACAGTATGTTATCCTATGTGTCCATGCACACATGGAAGTCTTTTTGAAATTTATCAGCATGGGTTTATGGGCTGTTGTCTCAACACCCTAAAGTTACGTTTGAGAGAAGTGACCGCAAAAAAACGCTGAATGCTGAAAAATGCGCATAAATGCACTTTTATCAGCATTCAGCATTTTTTACATTGCAGAGTTGAATGCAAGCTATTGTAATTTTACAAAACCGCTGCTGCTGAAAAACACTCAAGAAGCGTGCATAAACGCCATAGAAGAACAATGTTAAAAGCGCACTTTCAAAACAGAGCCTAAGACATGTAGCTATAAATAAATTATGTTTTAAAAATGTACTTCCATGGCAATCAACTGTATCCAATCTAGTGTTGCTCAGAAATAGATAGTATATTCTAATTTGTATACTCCAAGATAAGTATGCATTTTCTTAGGAACATGCCTATAGTGCAATATGACCATGTCAGGGTCTGTGTCAAGAGGCTTTTGTTTAAATGCTTCTCTCTACATTCAAGTCTATTGGAATGAAAAAGCAGCTTAAAGCGTAGTTCCACCCAAAAATTGAACTTCCGCTTTTCGGATTCCTCCTCCCTCACATTTGGTTTTGTCACATTTGGCACCTTTCAAGGGGAGGGGGGAGCAGATACCTGTATAATCCATTTATTTGCTCACACTTCCGGGCATAGATAGCCGCAGTATTCGAGGATATATACGCCACATCCAGCCCTTTCCTCCGGCCCCCCTGCTGTCTTCTGGGAGACACACTGGTCCCAGAAGACAGCAGGAACCAGTGAGGACACGCAGTGCGACCGGCGCATGCGCAGTAGGGAACCAGGCTGTGAAGCCGTAAGACTTCCCTTCCTGATTCCCTTACCAAAGATGGCGGCGCCTCCACCTGAGAGCCAAGGAACAGATCGGCTTCGGGTAAGGACATCGTGGGCGCCCTGGACAGGTAAGTGTCCATATTTTAAAAGTCAGCAGCTGCAGTATTTGTAGTTGCTGACTTTAAAACGAAAACAAAAATCGGCTTAAAGCAGGTTGATGCAGGTAAAAAGAAGGTCAAATGTAGGTTTGAGGAAGGTCCAATATATCCTGTCAGGCCTTGTACACACAATGAGATTTATCCGATGGAAACGGTTCGACGGACCGTTTCCATCTGATATGTTCGCCTGGACTGTTTGATCCGATGGCTGTACACACCATCGGATCAAATTCCCCGCCGGCGGACAGCGCGGCGGTGACGCGGCGGTGACGTTGACGCCGCCATGTCACCGCTACGTCACCGCACCAGGAAGTAAACACTTCCGCGCGCATGCGTCGGATCCATTCACAGGATACGACGCATGTGCGGGCAGATATTGCCGTACTAACCAGCGGACATATCCGACGGGCAGCTGTCCAGCGGAAAAGTTCCAAAGCATGCTTTGAAACCTTTCCGCTGGAGAAATCCGGCCAAAACTGTCCGTTTGCCCCTACAGACGAGGGGATTTTTCGGCTGAAGTGTTTGTTTACTTTTTTGAATATGGCGCCGTTTCTCTGCCCCCCAGCGTCGTAATGTCGCAGGGAACGGAGATCGACGGCATACGGGGACGCTGTGTGAATCGAGCGAGCACCCGCTCGCTCACACAGCGTGTTGGCATCGTTGGATCCAGGAACAAGGTAAGTAAACCCTGTCTGTGCACTCAGCGAGGCGAGCCCGAGTCTGACTCGGGGTTACCGATCGCAGCATGAAAATTTAACCCCGAGTCAGACTCGGGAATACCGCCAGGGGGGTTAAAGCAATTTTAGGTTTAGGCTGACAGCAGGATGAATTTGCCCTAAAGTCCTAAAATAGACTAAAATTATGTTTCTAAAAAGACCAGGGCCTATTCTGACACTTTTTATTTAAGTAAAAATCTGTATATTTTTGTTTGCTTTAAAATTAGAACCCCTAAACATTTTATATATATATATACTGTATATATACGTTTTTTTAGAAGAGGAATAAAATGGTGGTCATTGCAATTTTTTTATGTCACACAATATTTGCGTAGTGGTTTTTTAACCACTTCCATACCAGGCACTTACGCACCTTCCCGCCCAAGCCAATTTTCAGCTTTCAGCACTGTCGCAATTTGAATGACAATTGCGCGGTCATGCTACACTGCACCCAAACAAAATTGGCGTCCTTTTTTCCCCACAAATAGAGCTTTCTTTTGGTGGTATTTGATCACCTCTGCGGTTTTTTTTTTTGTGCAACAACTAAAAATAGAGCGAAGATTTTGAAAAAAAAATAAAGTTTTTATTTTTTTCTGTTAATTTTTTTGTAAATGAGTATGTTTTCTCTTTCAATTATGGGCACTGATATGGTGGCACTGATGGGCACCGATGAGGTGGCACTGATGGGCACCGATGAGGTAGTTCTGATGGGCACCGATTAGGTAGCACTGATGGGCACTGATAGGCGGCGCTGGTATTGGGTATTGGGCACTGATGGGCACTCATGGGCGGCACTGATGGGAACTCATGGGCGGCACTGATGGGCACTCATAGGCAGCACTGGGCACTCATAGGCAGCACAGATGGGCACTCATAGGCGGCACAGGTGGGCACTCATAGGCGGCACAGGTGGGCACTCATAGGCGGCACAGGTGGGCACTGATAGGCGGCACAGGTGGGCACTGATAGGTGGCACAGGTGGGCACTGATAGGTGGCACAGGTGGGCACTGGTAGATGGGCACTGGGCATGGATTGGCACTGTGGGGTGGCACTGACAGACACTGGGGTGGCACTGATGATCACTGAGGGGTGGCACTGATGGATCAATGTTGCCAATCAGTGCCCATGTGTGGGCACTGATTGGCATCATTTTTTTTTACTGCCCCCCCTTTTTTTTTTTTGTCATTTTCTTTTTTTGTCATTTTTTTTTTTTTTTTGTCATTTTTATTTTTTATTTTTTTGGTATTTTTTTTATTTCCCTGGTGGTCTAGTGTGGCGATCCGAGGGGGGGCTGCGCTGATAAACAATCAGCGCGAACCCCCCCTGTCAGGAGAGCCGCTGATCGGCTCTCCTGTACTCGCGTCTGTCAGACGCGAGTGAGGAAGAGCCGTCGGCGGCTCTTCCTGTTTACATCGTGATCAGCCGTGATTGGACACGGCTGATCACGTGGTAACGAGGCTCCGCCGGAGACTCGTTACCGAGATCAGAGGTGCAGGGTGTCAGACTGACACCCCGCATCACCGATCGCCGCGCTGCGCGCCCGCACGGGCGCGTGCGGCATGAAATCGTGCAGGCCATTTGAGAACGGCCTGTCACGATTTCATAACCACTTCCCGGCCGTAAATCGGCTATTGGCCGGGCGGGAAGTGGTTAAACAATTTTTTTTTTATATACGCCTTAATGAATAAAAAAAACACAATATATAACCCATTTTTTTTTTTTGTAAAAAAATGATAGACGGTGTTACACCAAGTAGATAGATATCTAATATGTCTTGCTTTAAAATTGTACACGCTTGTGGAAAGGCCCCAAACTACGCTACATAAAAATCTCTATAGGCAACACTTTAAAAATGTTTACAGGTTACCAGTTTGGACTTACCAAGGAGGTCTAGTGCCAGAAATATTGCTTCCCCGCAACACCTCATTTTTGTGGTGTGAACACCATTTACATATGTGGGTATGACCTATGTATATTTGTCACTGCACGCAAGCACATTTTTTTATTATCACTTTTATTGCTGTTACAAGAAATGTACACATGTCCGCTGACAACAATAAAGCATGACAGGTGGCATGACAGGTTCTTTTTATAGAGTGATCTGGGTCGATAAGATCCCACATCTCTCAACTAATGCTTTTAAAAAAACAAAATGGCCTTGTCTACGTCGGCCGAGAACCGTCATGACATTGCTCTGGACCTCCTAGGCCATAGAGATGAATCCGTCTTTCCTCTGATAATCTCTATAACCAGCTGCTGCCACCACCGGATCTGTTCCCGGGCTTCGCAATGAGTCAGATAAATCACAAATTTGCCACCTTAAAAGCTCATATCTGGTTTTGCAATTCCTGTGTGTGATAGGAAAAAGGCACAATGTGGGTTATTTTCTAAATAAAATCCACTTTGCACTACAAGTGCACTGCAAGTATATCTGTATAAGTGCAGTCACTGTATATCTGAGACGGACCTGCAAGGAAAAAAAAACAGCATTTTAGCTTTCACGTGATTGGATGATAAATAATCCCTGATGTGTATTTAATTAGTTTTTTAACATATAACTAAGATATGGAATCAAATCATAATGACAAACATGTATATTTGTACTTGTATAGAGTATACTGTATGTTTATTTCTTACTTGCATATATATAAGAAGTGACCAATAGCTTTTTTGTTAATGTTTCTTAGTGCCGGTGTCTTGTCACATTCGGCTCCCCATCGCAGATTGCTCCGGAAGTGACCTTCCGTCGCCGCCATCTTGCTACACCCCACACTATTGTACAGTAATGTTAGAGTGAGAAGGTGGCAAGCGGACATCTTGTTAGACCCACCAGAGTTTTAGATTTCACAGTTATTTTGAACACAAAACGGAGGTTATATGCTTAAATACAGTGTTTGGAAATCCAACGGACTGTTTACATGTTAAAACTTTAAACAGGAAGCTAACCTGCTAACCTTACATGGTTGCTAATGTGGCAGAGCACCTCTGATTTTCACATTTAACATGTAAACAGTCCGTCGGATTTAAAAACACTGGGCCAGATTCTCAAAGGAATTACGCCGGTGTATGTACACATACACCGGCGTAATTCGAATTTCCCTCCGGCGTATCATTGTTTTCTATTCTGAAAACATGATACGCCAGTTTTAAGCTTGGATCCGACTTGTGTAAGTCATTTACACCGTCGGATCCTAAATGCAATACTACGACGGCCGCTAGGTGGCGTTTACGTCGATTTCACCGCTGAATATGCAAATAAGCCGATATGCTGATTCTCGAACATTTTTGCGCCGCGGCGACGAAGTTTACGTAGGTTGCGTACGCGTAAGGTTACCCCTGCTATATGAGGGGTAACCTTACTTTAGTCCGCCGTATGCCATGTTAAGTATGGCTGTCGGGTTAGCGTTGACTTTTTCCGTCGTTTCCATCGTTTACGTAACGCGTCGTCAATAGGGACGTGCGTTAATTACATTCATGTCGCAACCTATGTATTTGCGGCGTATTACGGAGCATGCGCAGTGGCCTACATTTAAGGTATGCGCATGCGCAGTTCGTTCGGCACGGGGGTGCACTTAATTTAAATACAGCACGCCCCCTCCTTCACTATTTGAATTACGTGGCCTTACGACTCCACATTTACGCTACGCCGCCGAAAATTACAGCGCAAGTGCTTTGAGAATACGGCACTTGCTCCAGTAATTGGCGTAGGCGTAGCGTAAATGCGGTATGATACGCTACGCCGCCAGGTACGCAAATTTTTAAGAATCTGGCCCACTGTATTCAAGCATATAAGCTCCATTTTGTGCTTAAAATAACTGTGAAATCTAAAACTCTGAAGGGTGTAACAAGATGTCGGCTTGCCCCCTTCACACTATATCATTACTGTGCAATGGTGTGGGGTGTAGCAAGATGGCGGCGACGGAACGTCACTTCCAGAGAAATCTGTGATGGGGAGCGGAATGTGACACTACACTGGTTCACACTGCTGCACTGTGAAGTTGTTCAGTTTTTTCAGTCCATTCTGAGGTGCGAATTTACCGCAAATTTACAGTGTTTTTACCACGATTTTAATGTGAATTTGAGGAGTGCGACATAGCTACGATTAATGTCTCTAGCCAATGGAATCATAATGTAAAAAAAGGTGTTAAATTCCTGTGTACTTCCTGGTTTTTGTGGAGAATAGTGTGGTGAAATTCGCACATATGTGAACCAGCAAATGCGATTCCAGAACGATTTAGGCCGCGTACACACGATCAAATCTGTCTGCTGGAAACGGTCTGCCTGACCATTTTAGCAGACAGATTCGATCGTGTGTACGGACAAACAGACGGATTTGGCCAGCCGACAGATTTGAAAGCATGCTTCCAAATCTGTCGGCTGGGAACCCGTCCGCCCGACATGTCTGCTGGTTAGTATGCTAACCAGCAGACATATCTGCCCGCACACGCGTCAAATGGTTTCGAAGCATGCGTGGAAGTGTTTTACTTCCTGGTGCGGTGACGTGGTGGCGTCAACGTCACCACCACGTCACCGCCACGTCAGCGCGATGTCTGCCGGCGGGGATTTTGGTTTGATCGTGTGTACACGATCAAACCAATACGTCCCAGCAGACAGATCTGTTCAAATCGGTCTGTCCGACCGATTTGAACAGATAGATTTACTCGTGTGTACGGGGCCTTACATTCATGTCTATAGAGACTAAATTCGCAATGCAACGCTCTAGACTCACATAAGACACTTTTTTTCATCGCATCGCCTTTGGAGAGGAATCACAACCCATAGGTGTGAACGACCATCATTGAAAACAATTCGCTTTGGGGTGACATGCAAATCTAGTTTTTGTTTAACGCATCGCATTCGGTATCAACTCGCACAAGTGTGAACTGGCACTTACTCCACCAATCATAAACATAACTTTGTGTAGGAAATCGTTAACCAAAAAAGCGATCTGGGGGAAAAAAAAGGACCCACTGGGTGCTAAGTTGTCTTCAGCACTTAGGTTAGGTTGAGGTTTGCTCTTGCAAACAGTTTTCATTTTGTTAAGTACTCTATTTTGTTACTTGCTTTATCACATTATACTACATGACAGAATTAAATATAATTTTATGTAATATTGTTAAATGCAAAGTTAAGCAGAATTTAAAAAAATACTGTTTGACTTAGGAAATTGCTTACAAAATTGTATCAGCCATTGTTACCTTGCAGAATCCACATTCTAGGTTTTCCTATCTAGTTCAAAAATAATTGATTTTTTTTTTGGTACTTCAATTAGAACACAAACAATGGAAAGTTTTCCTTTACTTTTGCAAAACCTGCCAAGTTCTGAATCAAGGTAGGTTGAATGAAAATGTCATGCAAATGTTCAAAAGCCTGAGATGTTTGAAAATGGTACAATACAATTAAAATGTGTATTTCAGCGATAACTCAAGAAGAGATAAACAAAAAGGAAATAAATGAGTAAAGGAAAATTAAATTACACTTGAAACGCTGTAACTTACATTGCAGGTAGCTATAACATAGACTCAGATGCTTGCTTCAGAGAATCTATACAATTTAGTCTAGCTCTGCATTTCTCAAGAGACTGACAGCACAATGTCCAGTATTAAAGGGCCTCTGCTATAAAGCAGAACACCTGTGTGAAAAGGCTCTGATAAAAGAAGGCATGTGCTGATTTATGTGTTGAATTCTGAATCCAAGAGACTAAGCCAATAGATTTACCTTCACTTACCCCAGAACTAGTGTGCAGCAGAAATGGGGGGTGGGGGTCTGGAGGATTAATTAGAACTTTCCCACAAAAAAAGTTTTGACATACCCCCCTTAAGTAAACATAAATATTGTAGTGTTAGATCAGTAATCTCACCTTTTATCACTCACAAACTTTAAGATTTTTTTTGGAATATGTACAGTTTAAAATAATGTATAATGTACCTAGGATGATTTCCACTATTATTGAAGCACATACCCATACTTGTGAGGTTCACAGGTATACTGTAGATCACATATGTCAAACACAAGGCCATGGGCTAAATGCAGCCCTCCAGGCCTTGTCATGTGGCCCTCACACCAAGTTTTGCTTCATTCTGCCACCTCTGGCTCTCACCCTCTGCTTCCAACTGTCAATTGTAAACACAGAAGGCTTCTATGTTTACAACAGACAGCTTTAAGAGAGAATGATCTACCTACAAATACATTGCACCTACACAGGGACGTACTAGAGCCAGGCCAGGTAGGGGAAAGAGATGCAAGGAAGCCTTGTGGGGGGGGGGGGGAGTTGGGGTTGCAAACTGTGCATCGTGCGACCTTAAACCCTGCACTCTGTACACAGCACAGGGATTTTCCTTTGTCTAGATCACCTAATGCTCCCCTATGACTTAACCCGCTATTGTATTGATCATTCAAAGTTGGTATCTAAATATTACAGCCTCTGAACTCTTAAGGCCTTGTACACACGATCAGTCCAAACCGATGAAAACGGACTGAAGTTCATTTTCATCGGTTCACAGACTTATGGTCTGATGGTCTGATGTGCGTACACACCATCAGTTCAAAAACTGATTGTGTAAGAACGAGGTGACGTAAAACACAACGACGTGCTGAAAAAAAACGAAGTTCAATGCTTTTTGAACCGATGCTTTTGCGTACTAACCATCTGTCTGATTTTAAAGAAAGTTTTAAAACTTTGGACTGAAGGACAAAAGACTGATGGGCCCTACACACGGTCGGTTTGGACCGATGAAACTGAACTTCAGTCAGTTTTCATCGGTTTGGACTGATCGTGTGTACGTGGCCTTACTGGAGAGAAAAGCAGTAAACGTGCATGGGAACGATGGGCGGATTTATCAAAAGAGTAATGGACTGAAGTCCTTATTACTTTTTTGGCCACTATGTTATCTCAACCAAAAAAAAAGGTGATTCACATGCATTATCTCCATCAAACATACTACACACCTCTTTGTTTAACTCATTGTTGTAATAATGTAGAAGGTTCATTTATACATACAGTATGGTTTGAAATGGTGACAAAGTTTTGCCTTTTTTGGTCTCAGGTTACAACATTTATTGCAGCTAGTTTTGACCTGCCCCCAATATATGCCACCCGGAGAGATGCTTGCTGGGTCTGATAGATGATGAAGAATTGGATGATGCTACTAAATTATTTCTTTCCTACAAAAAATACAAAAAATATGATCATTCCCACAAAAAATACAAAAAATACCTAACATAACACTGACTTAATGCTGCCAAAGAGCTGAACCAGAAATACCCCAACAATAAAAGAAGGATTACTGAAGGTCAAACCAATATATAAAATGGAGGAAACCATTGCAATAAAAAGAGAAACCACAACTCATCAATTCCACATTAGATGTAAACCTTGGTAATTTTTTTAGTCTGAGACCTTTAAAAGAATCCTTTCTAGTTAAAACTCCCGGTGGATTTACTTTTAAGAGCTAGATGCTTGCCCACATTATACTATATAAAACAGTGCTCCTCTTCGATATTCAACATCTATTCTTAGCCTCAAAAATGAATACAAGTCTTCTTAAAACTTCTGAAACTATTTTCACTTATCTTAAATATGTTGATTGTGCTTGATAACAGTTGACTAACTTTGAATACTTGTTTAACTTCTGTTTACTCACAATTATATTGTTTTGATTTGATATGAACAAATAACTATCATTTGTTATGCCATACCTCATTTTTTCATCACAAGTTGTGTATATTTGAAGTAGCATTTTACATTTTGCTGTCTACTTGCATACTTGGTACTTTTATATACCTTGTCATTCTATGCCTTACATTTTTTCTTTACTTTTACAATAAAATGTATTGTATACTATACTTCTACACAATGAAGGTGATGGCCATCCAGTGGATCCGCTCTGAGTGGGTTGGCATTGTTCTAAAATATTTGTCAAAATATGGTTTAGATGGGGGGATTCACAAGAGACCCTGGACACCAACTGAGTTATGCGTAGTGGATGGGGTCAAATGTCTGGCAGTTGACCCTTAAGTAGTTGGGGAGAAGATTGTTTTTGATTTTACTAATACTTTGATTTAGGGTTTACTGGGCTCACTAGACTGGTAACATGGAATGCAATGAATCTCTAGCCTTTCTAGCGACAAAACGAATGCACTCCGCAACTTGTGTTGTTTTTTTTTTTTTGGTTTATACTACTGCATAGTTATTGTTTTCCTTGTATTGTATTTTATGCATATGTGGATGTTATACAAATAAGAACTCTGCAGAACACCCAGGTATATTTAAAAAACAGACTCAATCCGACTGTGTGATGGTGTACTCCTGCATAACTTGATCTTTTGCTAACACATGCCAATAAATTTGACTGTGTAATGTGTCTCTATAAGCTCTATAACACATGTAATGTATCTATTCATTTGTGGCAAAGAATGTATTTGTTACAGTATGTGATTGGCAAATAAAATCGTGTTAAAAAAAGTTAACAAATTATAATTTACAGTTCATTTATAACATTCAACTTCTATATAAAAGCAAACTTTTGTAAACCTCTGCACACCAATCCACCTTTCACCTTTTAGAATTTGATTAGGACCAGATTGATCTGCTACCTGTATGCGCAACACATACTGCTATGTTGATAGAGTATTGCTTTTTACATTGTAGAAAACATGGCTAAAGAGAGAAATGCCCTTCATCTAGATGCATGATGACATACTGTATACAGCTCATGGTTCAATGATATTCTCATGCTCATCAGTCATTTCAGAATGTACTCAACATATTGTCAGTACGGGTTGTTTGCATTTAGTGAAAACATCTCAAGTTCAAACCAGGAAGGAGATATCATGGCTTTTACATTGTTATGATTGGAGCCATGGGCAAGGAAGAAATTTGTGGAATGAAGAAGGTTATAAATTAGACATTTCTTTGATTCTAAAGCAAATGTTATGTGTTTCATTTCCCTTTAACTTCTGTAGAAAACACTGAATTGGCTGAATCTTCCATTTATTTCCTGCTAAACCAGTCTAACAAGGTATGTTCATACTTGGTGGATAAATATAAAATTTGGTTAGCATGCTTTTATAGAACTCTAATGGCACTTTAATTTAATCATAACATTTATATATAAATAAAAGATGGCATAGTTTATGTAAAAACAGCAATAAAAAACAATTGATAAGCCATTGTATAGATGAACACCCATCTCTTGTGATAAAAGATGTAAAATATATAAGAAGAAGAAACTTTGATTGCTGCTGCATACATTGGTTTTCCAGCTCAAGAGATAGGGACTTAATGACCAATGTGAATAATATTAGAGATTATGAACAATCCAATTATGTTCTATTATTTATTCTTAAGATACTTAGGATAACAATGACTATAATCTCCTACTGACCCTGAAAATGGATCAAAGATACACAATTTGGAGTATTCCTGAAAGAAAAACCACTATAAAGAATCAAAAGAAATCAAGAGCCTTCTCTATATGCAGACTTATGTAACCAAGTGTAACCAAACTTCAAAATTCTTAGCTTAGCTCCAATGGTCTAATGCAACCTGCGAGGTCCCTTTTTGGTGCCAGCAACTTCTCTCCAGCTTCTTCTGAAAGGTAAAAAAAGGGGCACATTTTATCATAAAATAAAAGCTAAAGTGTATTATTTCAGAGACAACAGTAAGAATTATTTTATAGTCTCATTGCACATTATGTAAATAGTTTACTATTGAAAAAGAAAGACAAGGCAGGTTTTTTATTTATTTTTTATGAAAAAATGTTTAGAGTTTTTTCTGAGACAAAAGCAGAAGCATTATACAGATTCCATGTGAAAAACAAAACAAAAAAAAAAACAATAACACAGAGGGAGCCCGAGTAAATTTGACAGGTTATGGGGTATCTGGTTGACAGCACCAGGCCTTATTCCTGTTGAGTTGCTGCTGGATAGGATCCTGGCCTAACTTTTTTCTTTATTATGTCTCAAGGGGCACGTCTCACCCTTTACAACAAGTTTCACTTTTTTTTTTTTTTAGCATGTTATATGGTTGTGCCTACTGTATGGGTATGTGCTTTGAGAGAGCTTATTGTATTGTACCTTGTATTGTGCTTGACTCACTGGGAATCTTACTGCTGATATGAAATTTGGTTGTAGGTGATCTGTTTGTTAAAGCTTAATAAACACTTTTTCTGATAAAAAAATAAAAAAATAAACTAGAGTTACTTATTTCAGGGACAAATGGAAAAGTGTATAGTCTACATGGTCAGCATTAAAGCAGCTGTAGTAGGCTGCATTTTGAAAAGGAGACATAGCATGCAGTTTTTCATCCCAAAAATCCACATTTAAGTGGATTTATATCTCAAGAAAAAAGAAAGAATATTGTACAGATGCCATAGACAGCATTTTCACAGTTGGAGTAGGCTGTATTTTACACATTACTTACCACATACAGATTTTGAATACAGATGTCTACAACAAAGTGTATATTTTTCATTAAAAATAAAGGAATACTGGACAGCCTCCATAAACAAGTATTAAAACAATCTATTGTATGCCAAATTTGCAAAATCACATATCATGCCACCTTTTAGGCCAAAATAAAATGTATATTTTTCACTGACAGTATTTAAGCAATCTGTTGTATATATATATATATATATATATATATATATATATATATATATATATATATATATATATATATATATACAGAGCTGTATCCTGGCCTAGGCCAACAAGGCCAAGGCCTAGGGCAGCACTTTGCAGGGGGGCAGCACAAAAAGATTACCCGCCGGCTTGCGCTACATTGTTAGGAAAATTAGTCCAGCGCCCCCATAAAGCGGCCTCGCTGCTTCTAGTATGCGGGGGCCGGCATTCCGCAACTGTAGGGGGGGGGGCTCTTCCAATTTTGACTGTTTTTTCATCCTGGACCACACACCTTCCTCACTGTGCTATATGTTTCTGCTGCACCATCTACTTAACGTAGAACTATAGGCAACACTTTTACCATCCCTGTCCCATTGCAAAGATTTCCCTTCACTTCCTGCTCTATGGGCAACCAGGAAGTAAGAGGAAATCTAAGTAAATTAAGGGAATCCATTGCCCCCCCCTAGGCCCTCAGAACTAGTGTCCTCACTCGAAAATTTTAGGGCAGGTCTTAAACAACATAGGGTGTGGCCGTGACAGGAAGGGGTGGGTCATATTTAAATTAGGGGGTGCACAAGTTTAGTCAGGCCTAGGGTAGCACAAAACCTAACTACACCTCTGTGTATATATATATATATATAGTGTATATATTTTACTTGAAAACTAACGAATATTGTACAGACTCCATGAATAGTATTCAAACCACCTGTTATATACTCTGTGCAGCTTTTGAGACAAAAAAGCAATAACATGTATATTTGCTACTGAAAAGGAAAACAATTTTGTAAACAGACCAATGGTTCTTAACCTTTGTGAGACCAGGTCCCTTTCAATTCTTCCAAAATGTTTCATACCCCAACATTAAGGCCGCGTACACACGATCGGTCTAAACCGATGAAAATGGACTTAAGTCCAGTTTCATCAGTCCAAACCGACCGTGTGCACGGCCCATCGGTCCGTTGTCTGTCGAACCAAAGTTTTAAAACTTGCTTTAAAATCGGACCGATTGACGCCTGACCAAACCGATGGTTAGTACACAAAAGCATCGGTCCAAAAATCTGCGCATGCTCAGAATCAAGTCGACGCGTGGGAGCTGTGGTGGCTCAACGTGATTGGCACTGCACTAACAAGCCGTTCACCTCTGCAGCCAAGGGTTCGGATCCCAGTCTCGGCTACATGTGAATTGAGTTTGGTGGTCTCAGCCCGGCTCCCGGTGGGTGTGCTATGCAAGGTACGCCTGTGCTTAGTATGCCCCCCCCCAAAAAAAACACCACACTTGCACGCACACGAAATTGGTTTAACACACACGCACTTTGGCCATGAGGTCTCCTAAAATAAAGAGAGGTGAAGGACCTACGGGGCTGGCTGGGTGGGCTAGACCCCCTCACTCCCTCATAGGGGGAGTCCCTCTGCCCCGTTGGGGTCCCGTTGGGCCCCAGTTGGGCTCCCAAGTGGAGCAGGTAGGGCGGGGTGAGTGGGAGGCCTCCCTCCCACCCGCCATTGCCACCAGGGGCATTGAGAAGGATGGCGATTGCCTCTGGGGGGAGGGTCTGCCTACTCCCAACACCTGCAGTCCGGCTCCTCTCTCTCGAGTTCACGGAAAAAAAAAAAAGAATCAAGTCGACGCATGCTTGGAAGCATTGAACTTGACACGATCGGTTTTTGAACTGATGGTGTGTACGCACCATCAGACCATCATTCTGTGAACCGATGAAAACGGTCCGTCGGACCATTCTATTTGTGTCGTAACAATGCAAGGCACTATTTTTTTTTAACTTTATTCAAATAACAATATATACACCTGTATACACTTCAGTGAGGTGTAGTAACATACAAGCTTGTTTAAGGGTGAATACTTTAACTTTTTTCAACAACATTAAGCCCTGATTCTCACTGGTGCGAATTGTCAAATTGTATGTCAAATCGGCGGCACTTGCCGACAATGGCACTATCCTAATAGGTGCGACGCCGCATCGGCGGTGCTGCACCGATTTCAAAAAGTATTTTCTGTACTACTTTTTGCGATTTCGGCCCAAGATTTACATCATAAATCGGGACTGACAAGCAGGAGTGAAATCGTTCAAGTTCAGCTGAACTCGCACAGCTTCATTCCCGTAGCTCAGTGTGAACCTGGGCTAAAACCAAATGCATAGACTTTGCATTAAAATACGCATGCATTTTTTTTCATGTTCACATGCTCTTATTTAGTAAATGAGCCTAGTGGAAAACTATATTTTACTCATCAGAACTAGTAGATGTGAGGGGACTCCACTTTTCAGTTCTGCTTTTGACTTGTCAGTCAGTAATGCTGACCAATCCTTTCCCAGGAAATTATTGTAAATATATTACCAAATGTGCAAGAGCCGGTAATATAAACAGTACTAACCCAGTACACATTGGGGTTTATTTACTAAAAGCAAATCCACTTTGCACTACAAGTGCACTGCAAGTGCACTTGAAAGTACAGTCGCTGTAGATTTGAGAGGGACATGCAAAGAAAATAAAAAACAGCACGTTTGCTTGCACACAATTGTATGATAAAATCAGCTTCTCCTCATTGCTCCTTCTATACACATTGCTTCATATTTACACACTGTTCCCATATAAACACTGATCCCTATACACAGTATATACACATTGATCTCCATATAGACACTACTCCCCCTCCACACTTTGCCCCTTTTTTACACACTGATCCCCATGTAGATCCATATTGCTCCCCCTACACACACTGCTTCCTATGTACACACTGCTTTCCATAATCAAACTGCCCTCCTGTACTCTGCCTTCCACAAAAACATTGCCCCTTATATGCATCAGCCAGCATTTCCTGTCACTTCTCTTTGTCATTTCACCCCTGTTCTCCAATATCAACCCCAATGCCTACTCTCAAGACAATTAGCACTCACATGCTATCAGTATGCCATTGTTTTGAGTACTGAGGGTGGGGAGGGGAGCAGTGGCCCTGCCTCAGCCCAGCAGGGGGGAGGCGGTGGCCCAACACAGAGCTGCAGCCTGGTGTTTGAAGTTTTTCAGTCCAAAAGTCAACATTTATGTGTATATATTTCACAGATATATATTTTTACAAAAATATTGTAGTGACTTTTAGTTGGCCATATTTTGAACAGCCTGTTTTTTCCCAAAAATTAACATTAGCATTAACTTATTTCACATAAAAAATAATACATATTGCACAGACTCTATACACAGTATTTAAGCATACTGTATGTAGTAGGCAATATTTTGAATCAGTGTGACAACAGGGAGGTTAGGAAAGGGGGGAGGGGTATGCCTGTAAATCAAGAATGATTTGCAAGTGAACATTAGGAACGACATTACTTATGTCTATTATATCCAGCAGTTCCTCGTTGAAGACTTATTTTTGGTAGGATCCGGTTCCCATTTTCTCCACACTTCTCTCTATATAATTACCAATTCAGTGGAAATGGTATTACAGGCATACCCCACTTTTAAGTACACAATAGGGGTTATTTACTATCGCTGGAAAGCGTGAAATCAGGCTCACTTCTGCATAGAAACCAATGAGCTTCTAACCCCAGCTTGTTCAATTAAACTTTGGTAATAAAACCTGGAAGATCATTGGTTTCTATGCAGAAGAGAGCCTGATTTTGCACTTTCCAGCTTTAGTAAATAAACCCCATTGTGTACTTAAAAGTGGGGTATGCCTGTATTCTGTTAATACAGAGATTTCCCATCTTTTGCTGGAAATGTTGCCTGGATAAAGGGTTACTATGCACGATTGTAGTGCATCCCTCCATGGCAACAATATAATGGATGAGCTTGATATATACCTATTCTTTTGTTTTTTGAGCAAAAAAACAGTAATGGCCTGTGCTGGCCGTTACGTTCGCAAGGAGTCGGCGTGCAGTTGAAGCCTCAGTATCAGTGCAGGTCATGGATCGGAAGTCACGTCAGCGTCGCACCTGTTGGATATTTTTTCCTGACCTTCTGTTTAAAGAGAGATTGAGGCATAATACAGGCTTATAATTTACCAGTTTCTGGTAGGAGCATATATTGGAGGGTGGTGGTGAATCACGAATCAAGATCGGTTTGGATTGTACATTTTTGTTCGGCACGGTGGATTAACACATGAAGAATGTACATTGGGATTTTTTGTACACCTATATATTTTGTTAAGCACAATTGATATGAATCATTAAGATTGTAATTATATTTGATGGTATTTTTGACACATATACTTTTCCGATATCTTTTGATTTGTTTGGCACCAAAGAGTAAGCGCAGTTATCCATTATGGGCCAGATTCAGGTAGATGGGTGAATCTTTATTTTGGAGTAACTTTTCTCATTTACGTTACTCCGCCGAAACTTTAGGAGCAAGTACTGTATTCACAAAGCACTTGCTCCTAAAGTTGCGGCGGCGTAGCGAAAATGAGCCGGCGGAATTCAAATTGGGCGGGTAGGGGGTGTGTATTATTATAACTAGGCACGATCCCGCGGCGAACGTACTGCGCATGCATCGACTGTCAGTGCGCATGCTCCAAATTCTGTCAGTGAACGTCAATGACGTCAATCCCCATTCACGGACGTTTTACACAAACGACTCGAATCTTTTTTTTTTTGACGCGATGACGAAGGCCATACTCAACATAGGATACTCCACTAGGGGGCTGCTTTATCTTTACGCCGCGTATCTCTTACGGAAACGTCGGAAAGTCACTGCGTCGGGCCCGAATACGATCGTGAATTGCCGATTCTCGCTGATTAACATATTCTCGGCGTTAATCAGCGGGAACGCCCCCAGCGCCATTTTTAAAATTGCAGTTCCGATACGACGGCGAAATACAATTACGCCGCTCATATAGGAACTCCAACCCGGCGTTTCTTGTTTTCTGCTTACTGAAAACAGAAACGCTGGCTCAAAGTGAGATTTAGGCTGGAGTATCACTGATACTCCAGAGTAACTCTACCTGAATCTGGCCATATATATTTATCTTCAGATAAGTATAACGTGGTTATTATTTTTTTTATATATATATATATTTATTTCCTTTATAATCACTTTAAGCTTTGACAAAAAATGTTTGTATGTAGAGCTGCACCAGATTTTGCACTCTCCAGTTTTAGTACATCGACCCCATTATAGTACACATTTGTACCTATCTTCATTTTTTAAAATGTTATTTAAAAATGCTCAATTACAAAGCAAGGGATGTATGCTGTCCATGTAAAAGTGGATTTGTTATCAGACTGAGTCCTGTGCTGGTGACAGATGAATCTTGAGGGAATTCATTTTACTCTGAATAGGTTTATTACTGCTGTTAAATTGCAATAAAAAGGTTTTCTTCTGTTAATTTGTCTTAGGGAGCCATAATGCAGGCAAGCATTCATTCATGTTGTGATCATAAACAGACATTTTATAAGGCACTAATTAAATGTTTAATGTAGCAGACCAGTGAAAGTGGAATAACAATAGTAACATCTGCATCAATATTGGGATTAAAGAGCACACAGATGTTGGTTTAACTTCAAACCCTCCTGCTGAATGTTCCGTTATATGAATGCAGCTTCTAGATACAAGCTTCTATTTGTTTGCAGAAGACTGGGAGGAAGAAGAAAGGAGTCTCCTGTCAGTGATCATTATGGAAGGAAGGCCTCCATAGTAGACAAACTATATCACAGATCTTTTAACTTCTGCATAAATAATTTCTCTAGAAAATGGCAGCAGTATTGCTAACTCAAACCCAGCTACAATGTGTATTTTACTGATAAAATAAATTAGTTAAAAAATAATGGCAACTAATCCCAAGAACTAATAATAAATGCCGCTCAATATAACAACATTTTCTTTTCAAATAGGAAATACAAGTTACTACCATGAATTAGGGCTTACTAAAATTGCTGTCTTCTTTATGCTCAAGCTCGGTTCACATAGGTGCAATGCGGGAACACTACAAATCCATTGCAGGTTCCCGCATTGCACCTGACTCGCAGGGAAAGAACCGCTGGGAGTGTCAATAGAAAGTTAATGACAGCCCCAGATTGCAGTGTGAACTGACAATTTGGACATGAATCGGATCGCATTGGGTGTGAACACGCATGCAATCCGATTCAGGTGTGGACCAATAAAAGGGTCCTCCAGACTTTGGTCCAAATGCAATGAAGATTCAGCCATATAATCTGTATGGTTGAATTTGCATCGCACAGACATCGCATGTGATTTGCACTGCAGTGCAGTGCGAATCACATGCGATCTCACACAGCGCACCGATGGGAACTGTACTGCCAATAAGTTGGATTGAGATGGTGCCTCAGGTGGCACTCATTGAGGCATGGGGGGGAGTGGCAACAAGGCCGGAGTGTCCATACCTTCTCAGTGCATGTGCAGCCCTGTGTATGTTCACCTCAGGGATGTACAACTTCATTGGTAGTGTCTAGGGATGAGCCGAACACCCCCGGTTTAAAATGTAAAAAAAAAAAAATGCGTGGGGGTCCCCAGATTCGCAGCAGAACATGCGAACAGGCAAAAAATGTGTTCGAACACGCAAACACCGTTAAAGTCTATGGGACACGAACATGAAAAATCAAAAGTGCTCATTTTAAAGGCTTACTGTCATAAAAAGTGTTTGGGGACCAGGGTCCTGCCCCCGCGGGGCATGTATTAATGAAAAAAAAGTTTTAAAAACTGCTGTTTTTTGGGGAGCAGTGATTTTTATAATGCTTAAAGTGAAACAATAAAAGTGAAATATTCCTTTACATTTCATACCTGTAGGGTGTCTCTAGTATGCCTGTAAAGTAGCGCACGTTTCCCGTGCTTAAAAAAGTCCCTGCACAAAATGAAATTTCTAAAGGAAAAAAAAGTCATTTAAAATTACTCACAGCCAGGGCCGATCCACCCTATAGGCTCACTATGCAAGCCACTTAGGGCCCTGCAAAGCTGCCGGAGGGCCCCCCGAATTACTAGAGGCCCCTCCTGATGAGAAGTAATTTTCGGCCCCTCACCCAGCTTCTTAATTCGCTGGCTGCATGGGTGAAGAGGTAAGAAGTCAGCACCCCCCTTCCGATAGCAGAACACCCCCTCCCCCCTCTTCCCAACTTTAATGTGACATGTCACTGTCGGAAAACCCCCCCCCCCCCGCTTCTCAAATTTAATGTGACATGTAATTTTGCTTAGGGCCCCAGGGAGGTCAGGATCGGCACTGCTCACAGCTATAATGAATTGTCGGGTCCTGGCAATACAGATAAAAGTAATTGAAAAAAAAACAGCATGGGTTCCCCTCTCAATCCCCATACACACTATCAGTTTTCCTGCAGGTTTTTCTCTTCAGGTTTACCAAAACCATCTAATATGAGGTCAAACCTTATGCAATCAGGCAGGCCCTTGCACTACATGGTTTTGGTAAACCTGAAGACAAAAATCTGCAGCAAAACCGATAGTGTGTATGGGGGCTTTAGTCAATTACCAGGCCATTTGGGTCCACAGGAGACAATTTGGGACAAGTCCTTTATTAAAAAATAAATAAAAAATAAATTAAAAAAAGGTTCCAACGATGTAATCCACTCTCGATACAGAAAAAAAAAAACGCCGCTAAGAACGATACCGCCTCATAGGAGGTGCCCGGCCGAATGATGCTCTGCCGTGTTGACAGCTCTTTTATATCTGAGGGTGGGGCCACACGTCACATGTGGGGTGGCCCCGCCCCTCTCTGAAGCAAGGAGAAAGCCCGGGGTTACCCAATGACGTGTATAGGTGACCCCGTCCCCTCTTGCATAACTCAGGTTTCCTGTGAATCATCAGAGGGGAGCGGGGTTACCCATATACGTCAATGGGCAAACAGCCAATGTTTGAGTCAAACATAAAGCTCATCCCTAGTGGTGTCCTAGCAAAACCACACAGCCCTGTTTTTAATTATTAATTTATTCTTTTAACTTCAAGCTTTTTTTGTGTTCCTGTAATATTTGCTTTACTCACATCTAGCTGCAGTCATTTATTGCCACAGTAGCCTGAACTTGGGGAGAAAGAAATTGTATGGGATCTGTACATACAGAATACCCAGCTGCAGAAGCCCAACTCAAAAGGATCTCTGAGAAGGAAGTGTCCTGAATGGGTAGAATATCTGCTTTTAAAATGCTGATTATGCCTCAAATCCTATACTTTTTTCGTGTAATTCCATTGTGTATACCATGCCATTACCTTAATTGCCTCACAACGTTAGGATGGAAGTATATTTGGCAGGGTAAAAGGGCACGGTGTTCACGTAACAATCTTGTGTCTCACAAAAAAGTAGGAGGAGCAGGTCTACCCGACATACATGACTATATGTGGGCAGCTCGACTTGACCAACTTAAACACTGGTTCCATGACCTAGACGTTCCACCCTGGGTGAACATAGAAAATACACTGTCACCGACGGCTAACGTGAAACTGACCTCTTTACCCCCTACCATACAGACCTCGTTAAAAGCGTGGAGACATATACTGAACCAAGACCATCAAGAATTTCAAGGTATTAACCTCCAACTACAATTGCAACTACTTGAAGCCAAAATACCCAGATTGACAGTCTCTGAACTCAATTCACATGGGGTGACTGATATTTCGGAACTCTACGCGAATGATACACCCCTACATCCTGCCACGGTTGTATTCCAATTCCATTTACCTGACAGATCTTTCCACACCTGTGACAGAATTGTGCGCTTCCTCCATTCATTACCTTCCCCGACCATATCCCTTCCTAAGAGGGTGTGGAAATTTTATTCTGCCGCTCACCCTGCCTCAAAGGGCATATCACTATTCTACAATATGTTCCAAGATAAGATGGAATTTTCTAAGACGACTGCAATGAAAAACTGGGAGGTAGACCTGCGTACTAAATTCACGAAAGAGGATTGGTCGTGTGCCTTTCAGACGATTCATAAAGCTTCTCATTGTGTAAAACACTGGGAATTGTCCATTAAATTAACCAACAGGTGGTACTACACTCCACTGAGATTGGCCACATTCTATCCTGGCACCCCAGCCAACTGTTGGAGAGAATGTGGTCAAGTAGGCAATCTCATGCATGTATTCTGGTATTGTCCACATATAAGAAGCCTGTGAAATCAGGTTTTTAAACTCATTTCTTCCATCACAGGGATATTGACTCAACCAGATCCAGCACTAGCTCTTCTCAACATACACATTGATAGATTCCCTTCCCACATGAGGACAGTAGTTACACACATTTTATTGGAAACACGTACGTCCATTCTACGGAATTGGAAATCTAAAAACACTGTGAATATTTCTGATGCAATAACAGAGGTCCACAGGAATTTCACTTTTGAAAAACTTATAGCACTTAACTCCTTGACGTCCAGACATTTTGATCGGTGTTGGTCCATATGGCCCCAAAACTGCTAAGGTTCTCGAATATTTGTTTCATTGAATAAATGTTTTTTTTTTCTCTCTCTCTGTCTTAACTGCATCTATTCCTGTTTTGTCCTGTACTAGACTATGTTTCACGTACAATTTGTATACTGTGCATTCCCCCATTACCCTGTGCTTTTACATTTCCCCTTTTTCTTTTCTGTTCCCCTTGAAAACTTCTACAATAAAAACTATTGATTGAAAAAAAGAAAAGAATACCCAGCTGCACTGAAAGCTAGAGGAAAGGTTCTGATAATTAAACAAGAGTACAGAGAAAGTACGTTTTTAATTCTTTAAAGGATTACAAAAAGTACAGTAATTTAAAGTCCTTATAGTGAAATAAATTGTAATCAGGGGCGGACTGGGCCATGTGGAAAAGTGGAAATTGCCTCCCGGGCCGCTCACATTATCTTTAAAACGGCCGCGGTCCGCAGCGTTATTTATTTTTTATTTTTTGCTAAAACTCGGCATCAAGGGCCGCCGATTGGCTGGCTGCTGCCACGCTGCATTGTGGGAGTTGTAGGAAGGCAGGGCCGGCCTTAGGGGTGCTCTGTGATTGGCCGATCGGGCCATGTGCGATGTGCGGGGCATTCTGGGAAGCAGGCATGGGGGTCTGTGAATGGCCATGCTGAGCTGGTGCTGGTCATGTGTGGAGGCGGGGCTGCACTGTGGATTCTTTGATCGTGCCTGCTTGCTCCTGGAGTCCTGCCTCCCGATGTGTGTCTGCTGAGGGCTCATCTGTCAGGTCATCTTACCCCCTCCTCTATGTCACCAGAAAGTCAGTGTGTAACGTGTGATGCCTCCATAGTAAAAAGCTGGGCCTTTTACTATAGGAGGCATTGGTGGACTACAAGGCCCATCATTTTACTATGGGAGGCATTGGTGGACTACAAGGCCCAGAATTTTACTATGGGGGGCTCTGGTGGACTACAAGGCCCAGCATTTTACTATAGGGGGCTCTGGTGGACTACAAGGCCCAGCATTTTACTATAGGGGGCTCTGGTGGGACTAAAATGCTGGTCGTTGTAGTCCACCAATGCCTCCTATAGTAAAATGCTGGGCCTTGTAGTCCACCAGAGCCCCCTATAGTACAATGCTGAGCCTTGTAGTCCACCAGAGCCCCCTATAGTAAAATGCTGGGCCTTGTAGTCCACCAGAGCCCTCTATAGTACAATGCTGGGCCTTGTAGTCCACCAGAGCCCCCTATAGTAAAATGCTGGGCCTTGTAGTCCACCAGAGCCCCCTATAATACAATGCTGGGCCTTGTAGTCCACCAGAGCCCCCTATAGTAAAATGCTGGGCCTTGTAGTCCACCAGAGCCCCCTATAGTAAAATGCTGGGCCTTGTAGTCCACCAATGCCTCTATAGTAAAAGGTACCAATGCTGTAGTGTCAGTGTGTATTGTGTAGCGGTCAGTGGGTAGTTTATTGTGTAGCGGTCTGTGGGTAGTTTGTGTAGCGCTCAGTGTGTATTGTGTAGCGGTCAGTGTGTATTGTGTAGCGGTCAGTGTGTATTGTGTAGCGGTCTGTGGGTAGATTATTGTGTAGTGGTCTGTGGGTAGTGTATTGTGTAGTGGTCAGTGTGTATTGTGTAGTGGTCAGTGTGTATTGTGTAGTGGTCAGTGTGTATTGTGTAGTGGTCAGTGTGTATTGTGTAGTGGTCAGTGTGTATTTTGTAGTGGTCTGTGGGTAGTGTATTGTGTAGTGGTCTGTGGGTAGTGTATTGTGTAGTGGTCAGTGTGTATTATGTAGTGGTCAGTGTGTATTGTGTCGTGGTCGGTGTGTATTTTGTAGTGGTCTGTGGGTAGTGTATTGTGTAGTGTATTGTGTAGTGGTCAGTGTGTATTATGTAGCAGTCAGTGGGTAGTGTATTGTGTAGTGGTCTGTGGGTAGTGTATTGTGTAGCGGTCAGTGTTTATTGTGTAGTGGTCTGTGGGTAGTTTATTGTGTAGCGGTCTGTAGGTAGTGTATTGTGTAGTGGTCTGTGGGTAGTGTATTGTGTAGTGGTCTGTGGGTAGTGTATTGTCTAGCGGTCAGTGTTTGTGTAGTGGTCTGTGGGTAGTTTATTGTGTAGCGGTCTGTGGGTAGTTTATTGTGTAGCGGTCTGTGGGTAGTGTATTGTGTAGCGGTCAGTGGGTAGTTTATTGTGTAGCGGTCAGTGGGTAGTTTATTGTGTAGTGGTCTGTGGGTAGTTTGTGTAGCGATCTGTGGGTAGTTTGTGTAGCGGTCAGTGTGTAGCGTATTGTGTAGCGGTCAGTGGGTAGTGTATTGTGTAGCGGTCTGTGGGTAGTGTATTGTGTAGTGGTCTGTGGGTAGTGTATTGTGTAGCGGTCTGTGGGTAGTGTATTGTGTAGCGGTATGTGGGTAGTGTATTGTGTAGCGGTCTGTGGGTAGTGTATTGTGTAGCGGTATGTGGGTAGTGTATTGTGTAGCGGTCTGTGGGTAGTGTATTGTGTAGCGGTCTGTGGGTAGTGTATTGTGTAGCGGTCTGTGGGTAGTTTGTGTAGCGGTCTGTGGGTAGTTTGTGTAGCGGTCAGTGTGTATTGTGTAGCGGTCAGTGGGTAGTGTATTGTGTAGCGGTCTGTGGGTAGTGTATTGTGTAGCAGTCTGTGGGCAGTGTATTGTGTAGCGGTCTGTGGGCAGTTTGTGTAGCGGTCAGTGTGTATTGTGTAGCGGTCTGTAGGTAGTGTATTGTGTAGCGGTCAGTGTGTATTGTGTAGCGGTCTGTAGGTAGTGTATTGTGCAGCGGTCAGTGTGTATTGTATAGGTCTGTGGGTAGTGTATTGTGTAGCGGTCTGTGGGTAGTGTATTGTGTAGCGGTCTGTGGGTAGTGTATTGTGTAGCGGTCTGTGGGTAGTGTATTGTGTAGCGGTCTGTGGGTAGTTTATTGTGTAGCGGTCAGTGTGTAGTTTATTGTGTCTGTGGGCAGTTTGTATTGTGTAGCGGTCTGTAGGTAGTGTATTGTATAGCGGTCAGTGTGTATTGTGTAGTGGTCTGTGGGTAGTTTAGTGTGTAGTGGTCTGGGGGGGGCGCCACAGGATTGAACACCTAAGGCCGGTGTATCGTCATACTCCGCTCCCCATCACAGAGTGCTCCGGAAGTGCTGTGGTGGGCAACTGCGCATGCGTGATGCGTTCCAAACGCATCTGCGATGTGTTCCAATGGATTTACGACACTGCACACCAGTGAAACCTCGTTCGGCATCCAGGCTCTTTTCTTAACATCCCCGTGGATTGGAGGATGGTAAAAAAAGAGCCAGGAGGCCGAGCGAAGTGAGGCCGACTGGCCACTTCCCTCTAAGTCCACGTTGCTCTAAATGACGGCTTCGCTGGTGTGCAGTGTCGTAAATGCATTGGAACGCATCGCAGATGCGTTTGGAACGCATCGCGCATGCGTAGTTGCCCACCACAGCACTTCCGGAGCACTCTGTGATGGGGGAGCCGAATATGACGCGTCACCGGCCCTGTAGGAAGGTCATGTGGCCCCTAAGATCCACTGGCTCGGCTCAGCTGTTCCCGGTCCATCCCGACCTCCCGCTCACAGGCCACAGTGCATTTCAGGCTGCAGCCCGGGTATGCACGACATCCGACCTCCAGGCTCCTCCTCCCGCCCGACTGCCTGCCTGTGCCCGGATTAGGGAGGGAACCAAGAAGAGCAAAAGACCGGTGCTGGTTGAAGTCTGCCTCATCAGACCAGAGTAACAGTCCAGATTAAAAGGTTAGCAAAGCAAATGGAACTGGTGATGATCAGGTGACAAATAGCAGCTTCTGATGTGGCACAGTGTCAGTCGCAGCAATTGATGGGCACACTCACACTGGCAGCATTTGATCATGGGGCACAGTAGTGGCAATTGATTGGCACACTGGCACTCTGATGGGGCACAGTAGCGGCAATTGATGGGCACACTCACACTGGCAGCATTTGATCATGGGTACAGTAGCGGCAATTGATTGGAACACTGGCATTCTGATGGGGCACAGCGGCAGCAATTGATGGGTACAGTGGCTGCGTTTGATGGCACAGTAGCAGCATCTGATGGGGCACAGTAGCGACAATTGATGGGCACACTGGCAGCATCTGATGTGGCACAGTGGCAGTATCTGATGGGGCACAGTAGCAGCAATTGACTGGACCACTTGTAGCATTTGATGGGGCACACTGGTGGCAATTGATGGGCACAGTGTCAGCAATTGATGGGTACAGTGGCTGCGTTTGATGGCACAGTGGCAGTATCTAATGGGGCACAGTAGCGACAATTGATCGTCACACTGGCAGCATCTGATGTGGCACAGTAGCGGCAATTGATAGGCACATTGGCAGCATCTGATGGGGCACAGTAGTGGTAATTGATTGGAACACTGGCAGCATTTGGCACAGTAGCGGGAATTGATGGGCACACTGGCAGCATCTGATGGGGCACAGTAGTGAAAATTAAAGGGACCACTGGCAGCATTTAATGGGGCACAGTGTCAGCAATTGATGGGCACAGTGTCAGCAATTGATGGGTACAGTGGCTGCGTTTGATGGCACAGTGGTGGCAATTTTGAGCACCAGCCGCCACTGCTGTCCCCCACTTGTCAGCCTAATTTATTACTGTCACAGTAATACACAAAGCCAACAAGTGGGGGTCAGGGGGACAGTAATACATGAAGCTGACAAGTGAGAAATTTGAAGGTGATACAGGGGAACAACAACTGAGGGGGCAGTAATAAAGAAGAAGGTGAAGGTAAAGTATTAAGTATATGAATTTCCCACAGAAATTGACAGCCACAGGGGTTAGGACAATCTATAACACTGCAGAGATGTCTATAATGGTCATTTATTCATGTGGTTCAAACTTTTTTTCGAAATGGTTACTGTAACTGCTTAAAAATATTACCTGGAGTTGACTTGTAAATTGTCATTTAATTAGACCATCTAACTAACTCATCTAGTTGATACTTGTGAAACTCTATTGCAATCCTTTTTTTTAATCTTCTTTCTGATCTCATGCAGTATTATATACTGTATAACAAACATACCTAAAATATAACAAAACTAAAAAAGTAAACTTACTAAACTTTTTTTCTTTTTTGTCATTTGCAGCTACTGCAATTGGTCCAATTTTAAGATTGTTATTTGTATGTTATTTTTCACAGTTTAGCATGGCATAGTCTTCAGGTTATGTTTGTGATGATTACTTTGACCAACAAACAATTCACTTTCTTAGTCACTGATTTATACACTAGATTCTTCTTTGTTGAGTGAAAAAGAAAGACATATCTTGTCTCAACAATATTATTTAACCACTTCAATACTGGGCACTTTCACCCCCTTCCTGCCCAAGCAATTTTTCAGCTTTCAGCGCTATAACACTTTGAATGACAATTGAGAGGTCATGCAACACTGTACCCAAATGAAATTTTTATATATTTTTTTCCCCACACATAGAGATTTCTTTTGGTGTTATTTGATCACCTCTGCGGTTTTAATTTTTTTGCGCTATTAATAAAAGAAGAGCTCCAATTTTGAAAAAAAGGCAATATTTTTTACTTTTTGCTATAATAAATATCCCCCAAAAATATATATAAAAAGAAAGACTTTTTTTCATATTTTTGGTAAAAAAAAATGCAATAAGCGTATATTGATTGGTTTCCGCAAAAGTTATAGCTGCTACAAAATAGGGGATAGATATATAAAAAAAAAAAAAAACTAGTAATGACAGCAATCAGTGATTTTTATTGTGACTGTGATATTGTGGCGGACACATCGGACACTTTTGACACTATTTTGGGACCATTCACATTTATACAGCGAACAGTGCTATAAATATGCACTGAGTACTGTGTAAATTTGACTGGCAGGGAAGGGGTGATCAAGGGGTTTAATGTGTACCATAGGGAGTGATTTTAACTGTAGGGGGAGGAGACTGACTGGGGGAGGTGACAGATCAGTGTCCCTATGTACAAGGGACACACCATCGGTCTCCTCTCCCTGATAGGACGTGGATCTGTGCGTTTACGGGGGCTTGGCAGACATTGCGGCCGCGGGGCACGCGCATCAGGATCCCAGTAATGCGGCGGTGGCATGTGCGTGCGCCCCCTAGTGGCTTGGGAAGGCGAAGACGTCATATAACGTCCTCCCAGAACGAGAGACGTATCGTCCCGCCGTCGTTTGATGGAGGGCGGTAGGCTAGTAGTTAAACAATTTCCTCAGACTTTGCGTGACTTTAGTAACCTCTTCATTCGCAGTCGCTGTAGATCTGAGAGGAAGAACTCAAATTAAGGGGATCTCTGCTGACAATCATGTGTAAGCTAAAATGCTGTCTTTTATTTTCCTTGTATGTCCCCTTCAGATATACAGTAACTGCACTTTCAGTGCACTTTCAAGTGAACTTGTAGTGCAAAATGGATTTGCCTTTCGTAAATAATCCCCATTATGTCTACCAGGTATTAGTTCTACCCACTGTTTTTTAGATTGACTGCACTACCCCTGTGGGCCACAGTGTCTGGAGAAGGAAGCACGTGAGGAACTAACTAAAGAGGATTCGACTCAGTTTTTACTTTTTGAGGCTTGTGCATAAACCAGTAATCACAGGATTTGGTATTTATCTGGGCTGTCAGATAGGAAGCTTTAATTGTATTACAATGTTTTTAAAGTGTATGGAGAATTTTTAAGTGAGTGTTATTACTTGGTTGCTAGAAAAAAAAACATATAAGCTGCCAATAAAGCAAAACTGTTGAGACAGGTCTTTGGAGACAGCAGTTGATATATGAATTGTATAACATCTAAGATAAACATAATTATAATCTGATATCAATTAGCCTTCTCCATTAGAAGTGATTATTTGTAAGCTGCTTTTGTGAGCAATGGAAACTTTAATTAGGAGGATATGGAAGGATAAAGAAAATGATGCTGAAAACAAAACAGGTGTCTGAATCAGGCTCAGGTGTGGCCTAGCTCATGATTTGTAAGCTTCAAACTGATCTCCAAGCAGATACAAAATACCATACACTTATCTTATGTGTTCTTTATAGAAATAAATATATTTTTTATAGAACTGACTCAGCCTGTAACAGCCCTCTCTGAAGTGGCATGACATCTTTTAGGATATAGCCCAGAAAGCCTTAGGTAAAGTATTGGCAAAGTCATAAGTGTGTCAGCTTCAGCACATGTACATGTTTTTCCTAGGAGTCCAGTAAAGTGGAGTTTCCCATACTTGTTGTAGACCTGCTAGGAATAAAACCTTATCTCAGTATAGTCACTTTGGAATGGCTGCTCCACACTTCAGCCCCGGACATCAATCCACTCACTTTACATCTCACCTGTAAGGCCGGGTTCACACCTATGCGAATTGAGTGCGGCTTAAACCGCGGCTCAGGTGCAAATTCAGGCCCACTATCTTCGATGGGTTCGCAGATGTCTTCATTTCTCTTTAGGATTTACTCTCATTCAGCTCAATACACTTGCCCCCCCTCCCCTCTCCCAGGTCTCCAAATTCGCAGCTAATCTGCAGTTAAAACGCAATGGATCTGCTGAACAGTTGTCTTATCTCTCTGCAGAGATAAGAGAGCTGAAATTCGCACCACACAAGTGTGAATCCGGCCTGAAGGTTCTTCAGAATTGCTGGACTAAGAGCGCACACACATAGTTTTCTTCTGGCCGCATAACTTTACAACTAACTTCTCAATGTAAAACACACAGACTTAATCAACAGATCAGGCATGCACTCAGCAGAAACCTGAATGAAGGTAAATGAACTCTTGTGGTTGCCTCTGCCATAACAAAGCAGTATTTCTCATCAAATGCCATTATTCATATCCTGAGGCACTGTGACTTCAGGGGAAACATGATCCCCAACCTGTGTTCCTTTTGAACATATGAACAGTGAACACATGGAGCAATCACATGGTGGCCCAGCTGTTTCATTCATTGCAGTAGAAAGGTGTTACTCTGGTGACTACCTCTGCAGAATGACCTCTTCCACCCATCAGCCTAAACTCTTGCCTGGAAAGGCACATTGCACAGGGCCTCTGATGCTTTGCTACAATGGATTTTGCTTCCTTTAATCTATTGAACAGCAAAATTTCAACTAGTAAAACATAACAACGTGCAGAGAAAAATGAAGTTCAATGCTTCCAAGCATGCGTCGACTTGATTCTGAGCATGCGGGCTCTTTGAACTGATGCTTTTGCGTACTAACCATCGGTTTTGACCGATCTGTAGGCATCCATCGGTCTGATTTTAAAGCAAGTTCTAAATTTTTGGACTGAAGGACAACAGACTGATGGGGTGTACACACGGTCATTTTGGACAGATGAAACTGAACTTCAGTCCGTTTTCATCGGTTTGGCCTTACAGTATTTTCACATTGTAGTCCTTTGTTTTCTTCCTAGCATTTAAGTAAAAATGCTAAAGGTCAGTTCACAATAACGCTTTTATAGAGAACAATAGTGCTTTATAAATTACAAAAAGAAACTGTAATGCCGGCTATACAGGGTTCGAATTTCAAAGAGTTTTTCTTTCGAACATCGTATCTAAGAATTTTCGTACGAATTTCACAACTTTAGTGGGCTACAGCAACAGCTGATTTTTGTGTGGAGATCAAATTTGAGGAATTGGACATGTTGGATTTTTTTTTTTTTTTTACGAACGATTTTCTAATCAATGATGGGAGAATCGTACGAGATATGTAATAAAAAAAATGCGCATGTGCAAGAAAAAAAAATTCCCGGAGCAAAAAGAAGATTCCCAGACACAAAAATTATTTTCTGTAGCAACATGAAGGCTTGGTCGGCCGAAATTCAAAAATCAATGGTGGCATCGTCAGATCACAAAAAAAAAACCTTTCTGATTTTGAAAAGAAAATTTTACCAACCAATTTTGTGTGATAAACAAATTGAATAAAAGCAGCAACCCTACCGTGAGATACCATACAAAGTCACCATTCAATTACATCAAAATAGAGTCGCGTTAATGCGATATTCATTTAGTAAATCAACCAAAATGAAAAATAAAAAAGATTCCTTGTGAGAAAATATATAAAAAGTCCAATGTGTGAAAGAAAATTACTAAAATTACTCCTCTTCCATGTTCAAAGACTCTTAAACATGTGATCAACTTACATCACCAATAATGGAGAAGTTTAAATTGTCAGGCCACCACCAAATGGGAATACATGCTTACCAGCTGTAGTGTGACCCCCTAATTAAAGAGAAGTCAAACAAGCTTGTAATAGAGCACCGAACCCTGGATCACCTTATGATAATCCTCTGACTCCTGCACTGGCTGATGGTTGTGACTGGTTATCACTCAGGTATCACCGCATACATATTAAGATGTAAAACGAGAGGCTCATCATCCCACAGGTAGGATGGAGATAGGTCTCCTGGATCCTCACTAGCTGACCAGCAGCAGAGGGAAGCAACATGGACGACGACTTCCAAGACCAGCTTCAAGCACATGCATTGGGCAATAGTGTTTTATGTTAAAATACATTTCTCCAACCCCACTACTAAATAGAACTGCTAAATTGACTAAATAGAAAACGCTGTTGCATCAGAGAAAGGTACATTATGCCCCCCCTTCTCCCCATTCTCATAGACAGCAAGTGAATCCTTGTTTTTCAACTATTTAAGTATCAAAACAGATCAAGGTGGTCTATTTTAATACATGTATGTATTAGTAACAATTTTCAACTTTGGTGCAACTACAGTATAACAGAAGTTCACCTTTAATTATAAACATACTCCAGTCAAACTCAGTAATGTAGAATGGCAGAAAAGGTCCTTTTCTCTACTTATTTGATTCCCCTATGCACAACCACAGTAGAAGGTTTGTGGTATCTGGAAGCTTCATGCCTCTGGTAAAGGTTTGGACACATGTTCATGCAACCTGGAAGCACTTTGGCCAAAACTCACATGAGTTCAGGCACCTGAGTACAAACCTATTGGCTTCTATAGGTGGCTATATTTATGGTCGTGGCCCTCTGACTGAGAGTGATGTGGATCACATAAACACGCGACAAGACTTACAACATAAATAGACCTGAAGTGTGCCTTGGTGGTCTGGTCAGTATGCCAAGAAAAGGGGGCATACCCAAAGTAAGTAATGGGTAGTTAATTGAAGAAGGATATGCTGAGAAGTGCCCTGAAAAAGGGAAGGGCGGGAGGGTGTCGAATGCGATTGAATGCGCAGACTCACGGACATGAGGTGAGCTGGAAAGAGTCGGCCCAGTGACGTGTAGTACTGCACACTGAACCGACAAAGAGCATGTGTGAGTGGGCTGCTTAAATACCCTCCGGGCTCCTCCCATAAACTCAGGCCACCATACTGGCCTTCTTATATATGCTGTATAGAAACATATTCCCAAGCTTGGCGATTTTGAGGTTTCAGAATCTTACAATATTAACATGATCATTTGTTTTGCCACAGCTGTTGGAGCTTTACATGCAAATAAAAATAGAGTATTCTTAGGTACTCTCTAAAGAGACTAGAACAAGATGTTAATTAACATTAGGAACCAATGTGAGTGAGAGACAATTCTTGCTGCTGGAATCTGTTGGCTGCATGTGCACATGCAAATGTGGCACTATACACTTTCCATTCTTTATCAGACACAGTTTACCTTCCAATGCTTTTGTTTTTTTATTGTGTCAATGTATTTTTAACAGGCCACCTGTTACCCAAAATACACTAGTTGCCAGCATCCTACATATTCTGCTAAACAGCTAATCCCCAGTCTACAGTTCCATAAACCACGGATCTTTATCTATTCTGCACTCTACCTATCACACTTTTGATCATTTAGGAAGAAAGAATTTTACAGATATGTCTGTCTAAAAGCCCTGCACAATTTTGCAATGGGCATATAATTAAAAAATAATTAATTAGGGAAAACTAAGCATATTTTTTTTACCTAAAGATATTAGTGTAATAAAGGGTTCCTATGTGACAGCAGGATTAGCTGGTTGCAATAGAAGACCTGGATGATAAATATGATAAATATAATGTTTGCAGCTACATAAGTTTATTGTATTTAAAGCGGGATTCCACCCTTTTTTTTAAAAGTCAGCAGCTACAGTACAAACACTGTAGCTGCTGACTTTTAATAAGGACACTTACCTGTCCTAAGCACCCACGACGATGGACCCCCGATGGCGATCGCTCGGTCCTGGCACCTCCTTCCTGACAAAGTGTAACAGGCACTGCCCGTTTCCTACTGCGCATGTGCGACTCGCACGGCACTTTGTGAATGGGCGGCTGCCTCCTGGGATACACACAGTTCCCAGAAGGCAGCGTGTCCCATTCACCAGGAGACACAGCGAGGACAAGGAATAAGATGACCGCGGTGGAGGAAGAGGCAGAAGGGCTATTTCCAGATAATAATAGCCCCTTCGGGGGATTTTAGGAAAAAAACAGGGTGGAACTCCACTTTAAATAGGTGTCCAGGTTGATTTGCAATGAGCAGTGGAACATTAAATATAGATGACAAAAAGTATTTTCCTAAATGTTCGCTATCATTCA
Source organism: Rana kukunoris (assembly GCA_029574335.1). Taxonomy (NCBI): domain Eukaryota; kingdom Metazoa; phylum Chordata; class Amphibia; order Anura; family Ranidae; genus Rana; species Rana kukunoris. Next base: position 129,805,816 of record CM056051.1, read on the forward strand.
CATAAATGTAAAAGTAACTTGGTGAGCAAGGTTTTTCCAGGATGCAGGCAATTATTCTCAATAATGCAAGTCTTAGGCAGCATGTCATTCAGCTTACTGAGCATCACCACCCTACTTGTTGCTGAGGTTTGAAGAGACATTTTCATCTGCTATCAACTGCCTTGAGGTTCCACAGAATGATAATCTGGTGTTTGAAGTCTGGTATCCTGCACACTCATAGCTGCACAAGCAAAGGCCCTGACTTTCATGCCCATACCGAAAATGTTTGTACTTCATTTGAAAGATAGCCAAAGATATTTTCCTAGCAACTGGTATACCACCCACTGAAAGAAAGTAAAGTGGAAATAGCAGAGTGGTGTGTGCGTGGGAGCTGGGGGAAGATAAATTCAGGTTGCATTACAATTTCTTCAAATCATTTTATTTATTAATGGGAAATTATCGGTAAAGTGATTTTTACTTACGAGGGAGGTTTTTACGGAAGTTCGTTTTTTATACTAGCTGTAACATGTCTTTGAATTTTCAATATGCAATCTTAACAAACAAATGCATGCTTTATTAACCAGGAAAGATGTCATGTTATTGGTTCCTACTCATCCTAGGAGAGAGTTGTCACAAGGACATCCAAGGGATTTTAATAAAACCTGGTTTTTACACTACAGCATCAGCTTTGAAGCATGGGTCAGAAATGTTCTCCTTTTGTCTAATGCTTTGCATAGCTAGGTTAATTGCTCTTGAAATAAATTGTGAGTTACTGAATGCAGATTCCCTTAATACTAATTGATAGTCATTACTCAGTCTGTTTGAAATGAATTGGTATTCCCACATCAGCTGCAAGCAAGCAGGTGTCCAAGCCACAAAATGAACACTCACAATTGACACTAATTGGCAAGTTAGGAAACAGTCTCAGAGGAAATTCGAAAAATTGCTTTGCAGTTATCCCCAGTGGAAGTATTTGCCAAGTCAAAATCAGCAGTACAGAAAAACCATCATATGTAAGGACTATCCACATCCATAATTTATACAAAATAATCACTTCTATCAGAATGTACTAATTACACAAACACGTCTCTCAGCACCTTGTAATGTTTTTTATTATCCTAGATATCATTGGACTTCTAGGACCAGACACACCTTGTGCTTAATAAATGCAAAGCGGCCTCTAAGTCCTCTCAGAACCTTAATGCTGTTTTGCTGTTTAACAAGGTTCTACGACCAACTGTTCGACAAAGGTCCAGCAATGAGAGAAAAACCTAAGTTCACTTTTCCCTCTTTGGGACTTTTTTAGCATAGCATACACATGTCTGTTTCTTGGGGCAATACTTGGTTAAAGTGGTTCTAAAGGTACAAGACTTTTTACCTTAGTGCATTCTATGTATTAATGTAAAAAAACTTCTCTTGCAGCCCCCCTAAATACCTATGTGATCCTGATCTCAATCCAGTGATGTGCAAGAGAACAGCGCTTCTCTTGGCTCACTCCCTCCTCATTGGACAAAGAAGCAGCAGTGGGAACTTGCTGCTGTCAATCACAGCCAATGAGGAGAGAGTTGGGAATGGGGCTGAGTCGTGCTCTGTGTGTCAAAGCAGCTTGCTATGGGAGCACTCAGCATGGGTGAGAAGGCAGGGGCACCGGTGGGAGACTCCAGAAGAAGAGGATCAGGGCTGCTCTCTGCAAAACCATTGCTTAAAGCAGGTAAGTATAACATGTGTGTTATTTAAGAAAAATTTTGCCTTTAGAATCACTTTAAATCTGAGGGCGACTGAGTACTAATAGTGAGTGCCAGAACACACAGGCCCACTTAATTAGTATGCATTCCATGATCATTAATTGATCCAATATTACTTTATTACAGAGCATATTTGCCTGAAAAAAGGACACTGGTTTTAATTGAACATCAGAGAGGTTACATACTGAAATTTATTTAAAAGAATTGTGGAACCATAACAGAGAACGTGTTCAAAACATTTTAGTAATTCCTTAGTAAATCGGCCATTAATATAATTTATATGCACTATATATATATATATATATATATATATACGTTTTTCCTTGAATACTATAAGTACTATAAGCATGCTGTGTATACATCGACTTTTCCATTTTGCTGCCAGGCTGGCATCATTATTTTTCTTTCTATATAATATATGTAGCAGGTATTGTCTCCAAACATGCCTAGATTGCAAAAGAATTTATACAAAGTCCATAGCACATACTTTTTCTGCATATCAATGTGTAGTTTGTGGCTTTTGTTCTATTGAACCTAAAGCAGATGTCCAGAGTTAAGGTACTTCTGGGAAGTAGCGTCCCAATGTACAGTCCCACCATTAAAAGCTGGTCAGATAAAGGAGAGAACAGATGGCACAGAGAAATAGGGATCTCAGTTCCATGGTGAGGGCACATGGCAGTAAAAAGAAGGCTGAGCATCCTTTTTCTGTTTTCCCTATAATCCTGTTTAAGGAATGTTCATTTTTCTGGGCATTGTAAGTGTGCATGCACATAAACAATGCAGGTAAAAATCATTGTTTGACTATATGTTCATATCCAGCTGACATATTGGTCCTGATGTGTTAAGTTGCAACACCATATAACAAATGCTAAAAGTGTAATTTACTATGTATAATTTTTATACTTTAGGCTTACCTTTTCTACAAGCACTGATTGGAACCCAGGAATGAAGAGAGCTGGGCCACTCTCTTCATCATTGCAATAGGAGTAGTACAGTCTGCTATTTTGAAATCTCCTCATGACATTATTCCATCTGGAACACTGTACGCATCTTCTGGAAAAAGGAATGACTGTAGGAGGCAGCCCTGGAGGGGTTGTGAGTATTGCAGTCAGAGATGCACCTCCTGGGAGACTATTAACGACAACAAAAAACGTTTGAACAATGTTTGGCCTAAATGTTGTCTTGATTTTTTTAGGGCAAAGTTTAATTCAATAAAAAGATTAATCAAATATAAAACACTTTTTTAGTTTAGGATAGAACTAAGAACGATTAGAACCCCTGTAAAGTTTTAATTGCTGTCAATACCGAAAGTAGGAAAAATCCAAAAATATTGAGTTAGCACCATAACGTTTTAGCACCACCACGTGTTCTGGTTTCAATTGTCTAAGAGAGGGTTTCCATCAATTTTAAGAGGTTTCCTCTCACTTCCTTTTGCGTCAACAGAACAGTAAATTAAGAGAAATTATTTATAAAAATAACAGATGGCAGAAAAAAACCTGAGAAGGATGTTTACCATGTCCCACCCTACCCAAAATGAAAAACAGTTTAGCTTTTAGATCTACTTTAGAACACTGTGGCCCAGATTCACAGAGCGATTACGCCTGCGCAATAGGAGATGCGCATGCGTAAGTCGAAATGTGCGCGTGCGTTTCGATGCGCGGCATCCACAGAACGAGATAAGCCAAAAAACACGTAATTTCGTTAGACTGGCGCATCCTTTCTGCGCAAAAGTGCGCTAGACACACCATTGATTTGCTAGTCAAATATGCTAATGAGGGACTTACGGGGATCCACGGGGATCCACAAAACAACGTTGGGGCAGCACAGGCGACGCAGTGTGCGCAACAGCAAAATGTCCTGTCTAAAATTAGAGCATATAAAAGCTGGTCTAAAAAGAGAAAAAAAGTCTACTTGTTAGATAAAGCAACACTGTTAGTGAGGAGCTCAGCAGTCACACGTGTTGCACAACAATCTGTATGCCAACATGCCAGGGGCATCGTCGCGCATAGCTATACTACTGACTTTAGATGAGCAAAGAAGGATGAGGGCACGGAGGATGGCACGGAGGATGGCACGGGAGAGGATATACCGCACCCGCATAGACCTGTTTGGCATGAGTGATTCTGAGGTGTTTCGCATCTTCAGATTCACCCCTCATGCCATCCTGGAATTAACCACAACCCTGCAGGAGGACATCACCAGCCCAACACACCGCTCACATGCAGTGCAGCCACTGGTCAAGGTCCTGGCAACACTCCATTTCCTTGCCAGTGGCTCTTTTCAGCGTACAAGTGGAGTGGTGGCTGGGATGTCACAATCCTCCATGAGCAGATGTGTGCACCAGGTTGTCCCTGCAATTCTCAGATGCATGGCCAACCAAATCATCAAACCCACCACTGAGGACCTACGGCTGAAGGCAATGACAGATTTCTACAGAATTGCCAGATTCCCACGCACTGTGGGGGCCATTGATTGCACACATGTGGCACTCCAGCCCCCCCATGAGACAGAGCACATGTACCGCAATCGGAAGCATTGGCATTCCATCAACGTACAGGTGATAGTCGATGCCCAAGGCCTCATATGGCACGTCCGTGCCAAACACCCAGGGTCCAGCCATGACAGCTACATATACAATCAATGCCACATCCGAATGGAATTCGATCAGAACGTGTATGGGGACACCTGGCTGGTTGGTGAGTGACATGGGTGGCAGGAATGATTATCCCCTCCCATGATGCACACATCACAAGGGGCACATGCATGACTAACATCCTCCTGTCTTTTCCCTTACAGGTGACTCTGCATATCCACTGGGACCCCATCTCATGACTCCTATCTGGAACCCCCAAACCCCAGGAGAGGAAAGATACAATCAAGCACATGCCCAAACACGAGCAGTGGTGGAGCGCACCTTTGGCCTCCTAAAGTCACGTTTCCGATGCCTGGATAAGTCTGGGGGTACCTTCTTGTATTCCCCAAACTTCGTGTGCCAGATCATCGGTGCATGTTGCATGCTGCACAACTTCGCAGAAAGAAAGGGCCTGCAGATTGACCTACGTGATGACCTGACCCCTGAACCAGACAATCCCCCCCTAACCGTGGCTACCCCGTCTTCTGAGGGAAGAGCAGCCAGGAGACAGCTCACATTGGGCATCTTTGCACGTTAAACATACACATTAACCGCTTCAATACCAGGCTTTTATACCACCTCCATACCGGGCCTATTCTGACACTTCTCTCCTACATGTAATAATCATCATTTTTTTGCTAGAAAATTACACAGTACCCCCAAACATTATATATGTTTTTTTTAGCAGACACCCTAGGGAATAAAATGGCGGTCATTCCAAAGTTTTATCTTGCACAGTATTTACGCAATTATTTTTCAAACGCCTTTTTTTTGTAAAAAAATTGTTTTATGAATTAAAAAAATAACAAAACAGTAAAGTTAGCCCAATTTTTTTGTATTATGTGAAAGATTATGTTACACCGAGTAAATAGATACCCAACATGTCACGCTTTAATTATGCGCACACTCATGGAATGGCGCCAAACTTCGATACTTAAAAATCTCCATAGGCAACGCTTTATTTATTTTTTACAGGTTACAGTTTAGATTTACAGAGGAGATCTAGTGCTAGATTTGTTGCTGGCACTCTAACGCACGCGGCGATACCTCACTTCGCTTCTGCACGCGAGCTATCGGGGACAGGGGCGTTTTAATTTTTTTTTTATCTTTTATTTATTTTTTTGACTTATTTTTTATTTATTTTTACACTTTTTTTCATTTTTTTTTTCCACTTTTATTCCTATTACAAGGAATGTAAACATCCCTTGTAATAGGAAATGTGTGTGACAGGTCCTTTTTATGGAGAGATGTGGGGTCAATAAGACCTCACATCTCTCCTCCAGGCTGGAAACCATGAGATCGGTGAAAAAAAATTCACCGATCTCATGAATGGGGGCTTACAGCCCCAATCGCGGCTTTGTTTACTTACGGGGACCCGGGCGTGACGTCATCACATCGCGCCCGGGTCCTCCGACGGTCTTAGAGATGACTGGTGACCATCTGGTCACCAGTCATCTCTATGCTTCCTGCCGCCGCCGACGATTCGTTCTCCGGGCCCCCGAAGGCACAGGTAAGCCCGGAGAAGCACCAGGTGGCGGCGGGAGGGGGGGGATGTCCCCTCCCGCGGCCTGTAAGAACGATCAAGTGGCGGAACCGCCGCTATGATCGTTCTTACATTGTGCAGAATCGTCGGCTGAAGAAGAGGATATCTGGATGATGCCTCTGCAATGCCCAGGCCGTCAATTGACGGCCACTTAAGATGGTAAATCCCATCCCAGGCCGTCAATTTTCTTTGGCTGGGTATTGAAGTGGTTAATCATGGCACAATGAGAATGCATGCATGCACAACACTGTGGTCCCTAGCACACACACCCCACATCCACATCAAATTGGATTGGCACCAGTCCACCATGCAGGACTTGTGAGCAGCAATGCCACGCCAAGGCTCCAATTATGTCACTGTACATTCATACACTATTCACACGGACCTGGGGATCACTTCTCCCTGGTCCTGGGGAACCCTTCTCCACCAAAATTGAGGGTGACACCCCTTTTCCGGCAGGAATTTCACCCCCACATTCACACAGCATTCACAACACAAAAAAAAAATGACCTGCAAAAGCAAAAAATGTTCAGCAAAAAAAAAAAAAAAAGGGGGAAAAACAAATTATTGCCCTTTGCGTGAGCCACGCCTGGGGCACCCCCGGCCACGGCCCCGGCTTCTCAGGGGAGACTCATGGGGAAGGGGTAAAACCGGGGAAGGAGGAGCAGCCCCTGATCTCTGCCCACCTGGCGGCCTGCCCTCCAAGGCCACGGCTATTCTGTCCAGGGCAGCACCAAGTGTTGCCGTGTTGGCCTGGATAGCCAGGGTAAGGGCCCTCACATCCTGCCCAACGCCTGCTGATGTCGTCTGCAGTTCATTTAGGCAGGTTGTGAAAGCCCGGGAGTGGGAGTCCAGGTTCCCCAGCGTATCCTTGATGGAGGACAGGCTCTCCTCCATCCGCACCAATGTCTGGCTGACCTGTCCCAGATGGCGGGTCTTGAGGAACTGGTCCCTTCTCAGAGTGGCGGGCAGGAGATCGGCCACCCCCCTGGTGGTCTGGGATGACATCCTGCCTCCAGCTGATGCTTGTGGCCGGGGGGAGGAGGGGAGGCCCTTGTGAGGGGAGCCATGTTGGGGGAGGAGGGGGGGCTAAAATAAAAAATAAAAAAAATAAAAAATTCCTTTAAATATTGTACCTGCTGGGTGTCTATACCTGTGATAATGTCTTTAAATAGCACAATCACCTGCCTGCCAGTAAATTAGGAAGAACTGATCTAGCTAAGCTATACAGTGTATACATATATGTACAACTCCTAGGGATGTATATACATCCTCTACACACTGTAAATTAAGCTAAACTGACTAGCCTGCCTGCTCTATATAGCTATATAAAAAGACTATCTCTCTGTCTCTTTGACTGATCTGTTTAGCGCTGAAACACACTACACAAGGCCGCCCAGCAGGCGGCCTTATATAGTGTGGGTGTGTGCTAAAGCCCTGAGCCATAATTGGCCAAAGCCACCCTGGTTTTGGCCAATTATGGCTCTCCGTTTTTTGCGGGCTGTGATTGGCCAAGCATGCAGGGTCATAGTGCATGTTTGGCCAATCATCAGCAAGCAATTCCGCAGTGAATTATGGGCCATTGCGTGTCACTCGAATTTGGCGCGAACGACCCGTTTTGTTTGAATTTCGCCGAACGTACGAACAGACAATGTTCGAGTCGAACATACGTTCGAATCTAACACACCGCTCATCCCTATTGGTTACTATGAGTGAGAAAGCCTGTTTGACACCACTCTTCCTTCAGATATGTTGAGAAGTTGTGTGGTAGTTATGGCATCAATCTTTCTGTAAGCATATAGCCCAATACTCCTAGTGTTCTCATACTTAACCTCTTCAGGTCCGCTCTATTGACAGAATACGTCAGCAGCGCGGACCTGAGGCGCCGGGGTCACGTCTTTAGACGTGATTTACTTGTAATTCCCCGCGCCCGCCACAGGGTGGCGCGCGGCGGGGAAAAACAGTCCCGACGCATCACCGAGGATCCGATGCGTGTACCCGGCGGCCGCGATGTCCTTCAGGTACACGCGATCGTCGGTGAGAGAGCAGGGACGTGGAGCTCTGAGTGTAAACACAGAGCTTCACGTCCTGTCAGGGAGAGGTGACAGATGCTGTTTCTCTTGTACATAGGGAGACAGCATCGGTCACCTCCCCCAGTCACCCCCCTCCCCCCACACAGTTAGAACACACCCAGGCAATACATTTAACCCCTTCCTCACCCCCTAGTGTTAACCCCTTCAATGCCAGTCACATTTATACAGTAATTAGTGCATTTTTATAGCACTGCTCGCTGTATAAATGTGAATGGCGCCAAAAATGTGTCAAAAGTGTCCGATGTGTCCGTCGCAATATCGCAGTCCCAATAAAAATCGCAGATCGCCGCCATTACTAGTAAAAAAAAAATATAAAAAAAAAATCATAATTATGTCCCCTATATTTTAGGTGCTATAACTTTTGCGCAAAGCAGTCACTTATTGCGATTTTTTTTTTTTTACAAAAATACGTAGAAGAATACGTATCAACCTTAACTGAGAAAAAAATATATATAAAAAAAAAAATGGGATATTTATTATAGCAACAAGTAAAAAATATATATATATTTTTAAATTGTCGCTCTTTTTTTCATTATAACGCAACAAATAAAAACCGCACGGGCGATCAAATACCACCAAAAGAAAGCTCTATTTGTGGGGAAAAAAAGGACGCCAATTTTGTTTGGGTGCCACGTCGCACGACCGCGCAATTGTCAGTTAAAGCGACGCAGTGCCGGAAGCTGAAATTTCGCCTGGGCACGAAGGGGGTTTAGGTGCCCAGTAAGCAAGTGGTTAATACTAACTATGTATATAAAGTGACCAAAGCATCGAACAGCAATTAAAAATATGCATACACAAATGAAATTATAACAATCATAATCTACATTAAACACATATAAGTGCAAATAAAACTGTGCATATCATAAAAAGAGTCCACTTTGAAACAATTCCTCATCTGCCAAGTCTATGGCCTCGTACACACGTCCGAGGAACTCATCGTTTCAGACACATCGTTTTCCTCGTCGAGTTCCTTGTTAGGCTTGTCGAGAAACTTGACAAGCTGTCTTTGCAAACACACTGTCAAGACCAAATCTCCTCGTTCTCAAACTCGGTGACTTCAACACATACAATGGCAGGGGCTGCTTTTGCTAATCTCATGTTACTGCGTGTTAGGTAAAAGTTTGGTAAGAGACATTTGCACCTTTCAGTCTGTTACAGCGTGACAAATGTGCTATTTCCATTACAAATACAACTTTTACCGAATGTGTGCGGGTTTCTAAGCATACACACCAACGCGTTTCTCGTGGAAAACCAGCCCGACAAGGAACACGACGACTCCCGTCAAGGAAAAAGAGAACTTGCTCTCTTTTTTCCTCGTCAATAGATTTCTCGATGAAAAGCATACACACAACGGTTTTCCTCGGCAAAAAAGCTCTCCCACCAAGTTTCTTGAGGGATTCTGTCGGGAAAACTGTTGTGTGTACGCGGCCTGAGTCCTTGGAAATAATGTGCTCAGTTGAAAATGTGTTTAAACAATTACTTCTCTGTGTCTTCCCATAATTCCGTGAATTGCTCACCACAATGCATACCTTAGCTTTCACCAGATGGTATTGACCACTTATTTCTAAGTTGGTCAAAACTGCATTTTAGATGGATCCACCATCTCTTTGCTCTTTTTTTTTTTTTTTTTGCAATATGCAGGCTCACGTTTCAGTAGTAAATAACATCCAACAAATAAGTGCTTATGGCCAAGTACTATCCACTAGTGTTGCTCACGAATATTCGAATTGCGAATATTCGGCTCGAATATTGCATATTCGAGAAATCGCGCAATATCTCGAATATTGCGCCGAATATTCGCAATGTCGAATATTCGGATTTTTCTCAAATTTTTTTTAACACAGATCACATGCTAGTGATCTCCATCGACGTGTAAAAGCAATGGTGGTATGATTAGAGGGACCCTGGGCCGAGTAGCGCATGTGATCCTTTTATGCTGCCGAATATTCGCAATGCGAATATTCGGCAATAGCAATATCGCACGATTTTTTTCCCCGCCCTTCATTCACATCAGAGCCAATCAGAGTTCCATTTCCACAGGTGTCAGAGGTTAGCAACCTCCACATCAACCAATAGGAACCTGCCTCACGACCATTATATAAACTAAGTGCCAGCATGTGCTCATTGCAGATTCACAAGGTGGATATAGAGGGAGAAGTGTTTCTGTGCTCTGTGTTATATTGCATCAGCATTGCAGTGCCTTTCAGTTCTGTGCTCCTGTTCTGTTCATTTCAGTATTAGCAGCTGCTAGTGCTTATATTTCTAAACTGCTTTTTTAAAAGCAAGAAGATACCAAACAGCTTTTTTTAAAGCTACTATTTGTGTGTTTGTGTTCCAGTTTCATTTAGTGTTAGATAGATAGGTTTGAGTGTACTTGTACACCTCTGTAAGCTAGCTAGCTTAGTTTAGTGTGTTTATTTAGTTAGTTATCTGTTTTATAAAAAAAAAAAAAAAAAAAAAAGTTATTTTTAGTTTATTCAGATCTCTGGCTCTGCTGTGTTAGCAGAGTCACTGTTCTATCTATATTAGTTTCTTTATTGCTCTTATTCGTTGCCCAGTCAGTTTTTGTCTGTTGTCTGTCAGTCAGTTAGTTAGTTTAAAAAAAAAAAAAAAATTTAAAAAAATTTACCTTTCGTTTAATTGTTGTTTAGTGGCATAGCTACTAGTTGTTTGTCTGCGCGCCTGTTTTTTCTATTATCACATTTACCCCCCCCCCCAATAAAGTTTACCCACCCCCCCATATCAGCATGAGCAGCATCCGTGGTCGTGGCAGCAGGGGTAGGGGAGTTACTCCCAGTGCTGGGTCGCTGCCAGCACGGGGTACCTCTCGCGCCCCTACTACTGGTAGAGGATCGGGTGGAAGGGGAGTCCGCCTCATCCGGGAGTTTTTCACTTCGGGCAGCCGCCCGATATTGCCTTCCCAGGCTCCAGCAGTGGTGGAGTACATGGGGCACAGCAGTGCCACTCAGTCATCACCAAGTAGCACCACCACCATCAGTACACCGGTGCCTTTAGTACCCAGCCCCAGCGAGTCCAGCCTCATGCTGTTTGATGGTGAAAGTGACATGGATATCTTGGGGGAGGCCCTCGATCATGCAGACATTGATTTATGTGCTGATGGTCAGGACCTTTTTGAAGGGTTAATGGAGGAGGAGGAGGATGGGGTACTGGCTGTCAGTAGCCCAGAGACCTCCCTTCATGGTGGTGCTGGTGGTTTTCTGCAGGAAACACCAGCACCTAGTCAGACCCATGCGTCTGTGAGGGGACATCGGAGCCAGGCTAGCGGCTCCATGTCAGATGTCTCCTTCAGACCACCACATGTCAGCCCTGGGTCTGACATATCTGGGGGCGAAGAGGAGGGTGACCCAACATGGGTGCCACCTGCCTCGTCGGTTCACAGCATCAGTGACGACGAGGAAGGTAGGCACCCTGGGGAAACGGTGCGCCAGGTCACCAGGGAGACCAACGTCAGGGTCTCCACTGGTGATGGCAGCAGGAGGTGTCAGCAGCAGCAGCAGCAGCAGCAGCAGCAGCAGCAGGCAGCTCCACCTGTGCGCACCGAGTCCCAGCAGGTGGAAGTCAGCGTCACCCCATCTGACAGGAGGGCGACGCTGAAGTCACCTCTCTGGGCTTACTTCACCTTGGTAGCAGATAACCCGACAGTAGCCATCTGCCAGCTCTGTCGTGCCAAGGTGAAGAGAGGGAAGTGTTTGGCTCGGGTGGGTACCACGGCACTCAACCAGCACCTGCGGATTAATCACTGGCAGGAGCATGACCAGATGAAGCGTGCTGGTGGTAGCAGCGCCACCACCACAAGTGTGCAGGGTACAGCAGCCCCTGCCACAGCTTCATCGGCTACCAGCAGGTCATGCCCCCCCGCTCCCTCTAGTAGAGGTACTGCTACCGACAGCCAGACCTCCACATCATCACCCTCCTCTTCGGTGTCCCGCACTGCCGTCCGGCGCCAGGCGTCTCTTTCTGACGCCTTTGAACGCAACACTCCCTTCCCCCCTTCAGACCGACGTGTGCGTTCCCTCAATGGGCTCCTGGCAAGGGTTATTGCCCAACATCTGCTTCCCTTTAACATAGTGGACTGCAACCCCTTCAGGCAGATGTTGGAGCAGGCCCAACCCCAATGGCGTGTCCCCAGCCGCCATTTCTTTGCCAGGACTGGTGTCCCTGCCCTACACCAGCACATTGTGCAGAATGTAACCCTGTCGCTGGATCATGCTGTCAGCAACAGGGTGCATCTGACAATGGATGGCTGGACCAGCAGGCATGGGCAGGGGCGCTACATAAGCTTCACGGCCCATTGGGTTTCCCTCCGAGGCGCCGGGGAGGGATTGGCGGCATCTGATTTTGTGGTGCCGCCCCGGGGTGTCCAGGGGAGAAGTGCTGGTCTCCCTCAAGCCACTGTCTCCGCAGCTGCTGAGCCTCCCAGCAAGCGCCCCCGTAGCTATTCAAGTGTGGGGCACGTGCGCTGTCAGGCCGTGCTCCAGCTTGTTAGTTTAGGGGAACGGAGACACACTGGACGAGAAGTGCTGAGCGCACTTCAGGCTCAGGTCCAGAAGTGGCTGACACCCCGAAGGCTCCAAGCAGGTCTGGTTGTCTGTGACAATGGCAGCAACCTCCTCTCCGCCCTCCAGGCTGGCAGTCTGACACACGTGCCCTGTCTGGCACATGTCCTCAACCTAGTGGTGCAGAAGTTCCTGCGCACCTATCCCGGGTTGAGTGACATTGTGCTAAGGGTACGCAGGATTGCCAGCCACTTCAGGCGCTCCCCAACCGCTACCGCGTCCCTGTCAAAGTTGCAGCGGGACAACAGCCTGCCCCTTCACAGGCTGATTGTGGACAGTGTGACGCGGTGGAACTCCAGCCTCTACATGCTGGAGAGGTTGTGGGAGCAGCGAAGGGCGGTGAAGGAGTACCTGCTGGAGCAAGGCACTGGCGGGCCATCACAACACACACTCCCGTACATCACCAGTCTGGAGTGGGGGCAGATACACCAGGTCTGCCATGTGTTGGCCCCTTTTGAGCAGGCGACCAAGATGGTGAGCAGGGAGCATGTCGGCCTCAACGACGTGCTCCCTATAGTGTTCCTGCTGGACAGGGCACTAGATCGCCTGCTCGGAGCTGGGGAGAGTGCCTTGGTGGAGCAGGAGGAGGCAACACTGCTCCACCAAGACCAGGCCCAGGACGAGGAGGAGGAGGAGGATCATGATGATGATCAGGAGGTGACTGGTGGCGTCCTGGAGTCAGGGCCTGGTCAGGAGGGAGAGCCGGTGTTGGGGGCACCGATAGTCCGGGGGTTTGGCATGACTGACCGCGAACAGCAGCGCCTCCATGACGAGGAAGCGGACGTCATGGACCCAGGCAGCCATGAGGAGTCACAGCGGGCTGTGCTCTTCCCCATGGCTGCCCACATGCTGAGATGCCTCAGGAGGGACCCCCGGGTTAAAGCCATCAAGGAGAGGGACGAGTTTTGGCTGGCCACCCTTGTAGATCCCAGATTTAAGGGGAAACTGGAGAAGTTCCTCCCAGCCAGACGGAGGCAGCCCCGGATGGAGGAACTGCAGGCATGCCTAGTCAGCCGTTTGGAGCAGGCAACTCCCCGGCCTCCAGTTGTCCCCCCTCATCTCACCCAGCAGGTGGCTGCACCCAGCAGCAACATCAGCAGCCGAGCAGGGGACCTAATGGGTGAGATGAGGATGTTCATGCAAACTGAGCGACCCAGTACCAGCAGCAGCAGCAGCAGCAGCAGCAGCCATCACCACCAGCGGCTGGCCCACATGGTGGCAGACTACATGGGGTCCGTCAGTGCTTCTGACAGTATGAGCACCGACGACCCCATGGAGTACTGGGTTGCCAGATTGGACACCTGCCGCGAGCTCGCTCAGTATGCGCTGGAGTTATTGTCTTGCCCCCCCTCCAGCGTACTATCTGAGCGGACATTCAGCGCGGCAGGTGGGGTGGTCACGGACAAGAGGACCCGTCTGTCCACAGACTCCGTGGACAGACTCACATTCATCAAAATGGCTTTCTGGCACCCGCCGTCGGTTCAGGGCGCTGAATGGTCCCTTGTCAGTTACCAATACCTCTCCTATCTCTTTATACCAGGGGTGTCAAACTCAATTTCATCGTGGTCCGCATCAGCATTATGGTTGCCCTCAAAAGGGCCGGTTATATCTGTAATATTATATGTCCAGCGCATCCCCTCCCCTTACATTCGATGTCAAAGGCCACCCCACCATCCTACCCCACCATCAGAAGTGGAGTTCCCCCTCTCCCTTACATCACAGTGCATCTCCCTTTCCTTATGCTGCTGCTGGGAAGAAGGTGGATATTTTTTTGTTTTTTTGAAAAGCCTGTGGCGTGCAAAACACAACCCAAAAACTCCACCCGGTGCCACAGCTACTTAAGGCCTGTGTCATTCTGCTTTTCAAATGTAATCACCATGCTAATGCAATTTCAAGCTTTTGTAATTTTGGCACTATATGGGCTCCTACTGCTAATGCCAAAAGGCTGAGTGATTATGTACCGATATATTACTCATACTGGTGCTGTCACCTTTTGTCTGTGAGATTTGCCACTTTCTTACTACTGCTGGTGCTGCTGCCACCTCTTCCACGACCACGAGTGAAAAAAACACTTAATTGTGTACTGGTACTACTATGCTGCTGCTGCTGCCAGTGCTCAGATACTTATGTGTCAAGTTCTTCGGCACTATATGCTACAATTATCAATGCTGCTGCCCCTATGCTGCTGCCACCTCTTCCACGACCACGAGTGAAAAAAACACTTAGTTGTGTACTGGTACTACTATGCTGCTGCTTCTGCCAGTGCTCAGATACTTATGTGTCAAGTTCTTTGGCACTATATGCTACAATTATCAATGCTGCTGCTCCTATGCTGCTGCCACCTCTTCCACGACCACGAGTGAAAAAAACACTTAGTTGTGTACTGGTACTACTATGCTGCTGCTTCTGCCAGTGCTCAGATACTTATGTGTCAAGTTCTTTGGCACTATATGCTACAATTATCAATGCTGCTGCTCCTATGCTGCTGCCACCTCTTCCACGACCACGAGTGAAAAAAAAACTTTATTGTGTACTGGTACTACTACACTGCTGCTGCTGCCAGTGCTCACTTACCTATGTGACAAGTTCTTTGGCACTATATGCTACAATTATCAACGCTGCTGCTATCCTGCTGCCACCTCTTCCACGACCACGAGTGAAAAAAACACTTTATTGTGTACTGGTACTACTACACTGCTGCTGCTGCCAGTGCTCACTTACCTATGTGACAAGTTCTTTGGCACTATATGCTACAATTATCAACGCTGCTGCTATCCTGCTGCCACCTCTTCCACGACCACGAGTGAAAAAAACACTTAATTGTGTACTGGTACTACTATGCTGCTGCTTCTGCCAGTGCTCAGATACTTATGTGTCAAGTTCTTTGGCACTATATGCTACAATTATCAATGCTGCTGCTCCTATGCTGCTGCCACCTCTTCCACGACCACGAGTGAAAAAAACACTTAGTTGTGTACTGGTACTACTATGCTGCTGCTTCTGCCAGTGCTCAGATACTTATGTGTCAAGTTCTTTGGCACTATATGCTACAATTATCAATGCTGCTGCTCCTATGCTGCTGCCACCTCTTCCACGACCACGAGTGAAAAAAACACTTAGTTGTGTACTGGTACTACTATGCTGCTGCTTCTGCCAGTGCTCAGATACTTATGTGTCAAGTTCTTTGGCACTATATGCTACAATTATCAATGCTGCTGCTCCTATGCTGCTGCCACCTCTTCCACGACCACGAGTGAAAAAAACACTTTATTGTGTACTGGTACTACTACACTGCTGCTGCTGCCAGTGCTCACTTACCTATGTGACAAGTTCTTTGGCACTATATGCTACAATTATCAACGCTGCTGCTATCCTGCTGCCACCTCTTCCACGACCACGAGTGAAAAAAACACTTTATTGTGTACTGGTACTACTACACTGCTGCTGCTGCCAGTGCTCACTTACCTATGTGACAAGTTCTTTGGCACTATATGCTACAATTATCAACGCTGCTGCTATCCTGCTGCCACCTCTTCCACGACCACGAGTGAAAAAAACACTTTATTGTGTACTGGTACTACTACACTGCTGCTGCTGCCAATGCTCACTTACCTATGTGACAAGTTCTTTGGCACTATATGCTACAATTATCAACGCTGCTGCTTTCCTGCTGCCACCTCTTCCACGACCACGAGTGAAAAAAACACTTAATTGTGTACTGGTACTACTATGCTGCTGCTTCTGCCAGTGCTCAGATACTTATGTGTCAAGTTCTTTGGCACTATATGCTACAATTATCAATGCTGCTGCTCCTATGCTGTTGCCACCTCTTCCACGACCACGAGTGAAAAAAACACTTAGTTGTGTACTGGTACTACTACACTGCTGATGCTGCCAGTGCTCACTTACCTATGTGACAAGTTCTTTGCCACTATATGCTACAAATATCAATGCTGCTGCTCCTATGCTGCTGCCACCTCTTCCACGACCACGAGTGAAAGAAACACTTAATTGTGTACTGTTACTACTACTATACTGCTGATGCTGCCAATGCTCACTTACCTATGTGACAAGTTCTTTGCCACTATATGCTACATATATCAATGCTGCTGCTCCTATGCTGCTGCCACCTCTTCCACGACCACGAGTGAAAGAAACACTTAATTGTGTACTGTTACTACTACTATACTGCTGATGCTGCCAGTGCTCACTTACCTATGTGACAAGTTCTTTGCCACTATATGCTACAAATATCAATGCTGCTGCTCCTATGCTGCTGCCACCTCTTCCACGACCACGAGTGAAAAAAACACTATATTGTGTACTGGTACTACTACTATACTGCTGATGCTGCCAGTGCTCACTTACCTATGTGTCAAGTTGTTTTGCACTATATGCTACAATTACCAATGCTGCTGCTCCTATGCTGCTGCCACCTCTTCCTCGACCACGAGTGAAAAAAACACTTAATTGTGTACTGTTACTACTACTATACTGCTGATGCTGCCAATGCTCACTTACCTATGTGACAAGTTCTTTGCCACTATATGCTACATATATCAATGCTGCTGCTCCTATGCTGCTGCCACCTCTTCCACGACCACGAGTGAAAGAAACACTTAATTGTGTACTGTTACTACTACTATACTGCTGATGCTGCCAGTGCTCACTTACCTATGTGACAAGTTCTTTGCCACTATATGCTACAAATATCAATGCTGCTGCTCCTATGCTGCTGCCACCTCTTCCACGACCACGAGTGAAAAAAACACTATATTGTGTACTGGTACTACTACTATACTGCTGATGCTGCCAGTGCTCACTTACCTATGTGTCAAGTTGTTTTGCACTATATGCTACAATTACCAATGCTGCTGCTCCTATGCTGCTGCCACCTCTTCCTCGACCACGAGTGAAAAAAACACTTAATTGTGTACTGTTACTACTACTATACTGCTGATGCTGCCGCCATTGCTCATATACCTATGTGTCAAGTTCTTTGGCACTATATGCTACAATTATCAATGCTGTTGCTGCTGTGCTGCTGCCACCTCTTCCACGACCACGAGTGAAAAAAACACTTAATTGTGTACTGGTACAACTATGCTGCTGCTGCTGCTGCTGCCAGTGCTCACTTACCTATGTGCCAAGTTCTTTGGCACTATATGCTACAATTACCAATGCTGCTGCTGTGCTGCTGCCACCTCTTCCACAAGTGATACAACACTTTATTGTGTACTGTTACTACTATACTGCTGCTGCCAGTGCTCAGATACCTATGTGACAAGTTCTTTGGCACTATATGCTACAATTACCAATGCTGCTGCTGTGCTGCTGCCACCTCTTCCACAAGTGATACAACACTTTATTGTGTACTGTTACTACTATACTGCTGCTGCCAGTGCTCAGATACCTATGTGACAAGTTCTTTGACACTATATGCTACAATTTCAAATGCTGCTGCTGTGCTGCTGCCACCTCTTCCACAAGTGATACAACACTTTATTGTGTACTGTTACTACTATACTGCTGCTGCCAGTGCTCAGATACCTATGTGACAAGTTCTTTGACACTATATGCTACAATTTTAAATGCTGCTGCTGTGCTGCTGCCACCTCTTCCACAAGTGATACAACACTTTATTGTGTACTGTTACTACTATACTGCTGCTGCCAGTGCTCAGATACCTATGTGACAAGTTCTTTGGCACTATATGCTACAATTACCAATGCTGCTGCTGTGCTGCTGCCACCTCTTCCACAAGTGATACAACACTTTATTGTGTACTGTTACTACTATACTGCTGCTGCCAGTGCTCAGATACCTATGTGACAAGTTCTTTGGCACTATATGCTACAATTTCAAATGCTGCTGCTGTGCTGCTGCCACCTCTTCCACAAGTGATACAACACTTTATTGTGTACTGTTACTACTATACTGCTGCTGCCAGTGCTCAGACACCTATGTCACAAGTTATTTGCCACTATATACTACTATTACCACTACTGCTGCTGTCAAGTCTTGCCCAAGTGTTTAGATGCTATCTAGTACTATTACCACTACTGCTTGTAAATGTTGTGTGTGTGATAATTAATTTATATTTGAATACTACTGCTGCTGCCTTCATGCTGAGTAATGCTTCATGACCTCTCTGTCACAGCGGATCCACAAACAGCCTCCGCTAAAAGCTACCAGACCGGATCGTAACAAACAGCAAGTGTGACTAAATGACTGAACGTTATGTTAAACCCTGGTTTGTGGCCTTTTTACTGCAACTTTTAGCCTATCTGCAAGAGCAAATCAGCACTCTCTTTCTCTTTCTCGCTCTCTCTCTATTTCTATATCTATAGATATATAGATATATATATATATATATATATGTATATATGTATATATTGTAGCTTTTGTTATAGTAATTTTTCAACAGTTTAGTTTGTGTTAGTAGTGTCTGTGTCCGTGTATTTTGTTTTTTATTAGATTTGTGTTAAATAAAATAATAGTATGAAATGTTTTTAGGTTATTATGAAGTTAGATGTGTTGATGTTGATGTGTTAGATGTGAAGTTAGATGTGTTGAAAGACCTAACAATCTCAATAAGAAAGGAAACATTTGAAAAGAATAACAGGTTTAATAACCAAAAATATAAATATTTACATGGATTTTTTCAAGCGCTTGTAAATCTCAGCCAGCTCCTTGAAATTTTTTCTCTGCTGTTGTAACAGCTGTTCATTCTCGAGGTCCAATTTTTTTATTTTGCGCCGATTGGACAGGACTTTTTGATTGGTCCTCTCCATGACATGGGATTTCTCCTGAATCTCTTTCAAAACTGTTAGGATATAAGAAAAAATAAATTAGGATTAAATACTGTACTTTTTTATATCTACATCTTATTGTTGAAATGTCATTAATCGTTGTGCACATATTTACCCTCCTGACTGATGGTCATCACAGGCGCTGTGTCATCCTCCTGCTCCTCTTCTGCATCATGGCATTCACCAGGAGGTTGGGTGGGGGGAAGTTGCAGCTCCTCAGGAGCTGGGGGTGGTAAGTCGGAGGGCCCTGGCTGCTCCTTATCCCTCTCCTCCTCTGCATCCTCCTCTTCATCCTCCTCTTCTTCCTTCTCCTCCTCCTCTGCGGCCTGTCGCCTTGTGCGCTTGGGGCGCACAGATGGTAGAGGAGATCCTATAATAACACAATGTTTATATATGTAAAAATGATTTCTAATAACATATGCAAATTCTGTGTACTCTGCTGTATTGTATATGAATACACATTTATTTATATAGACAGTTAACCAATGGGATAATGTTATACTAAAGGGTCTTGCTGGCACTACAGGGGACTGAGTGTGAGCTGGGCTGCCACCATGGTAAAATTAGCTGTTTGTGTTTCCTTTGTATTATTCTGAAGATCTCATGTTAAAAAAAGGGCCTGATGGAGTACACGTGATTACTATGTTAACCCCACGCCTAGCACAGGAATTTAGTGGTAATTGAGTTATAAAATACCACCCTTTCCCCTTGAAACCCACCACACCACCACTTTAATTCCATGGTTTAACTTGATGGAATAATGTCTTTTTTCAACAGTACTATGAATACCTTCGGTGGTGATATATGTTACCACAACATGGCGTCTGGGTTAACAACATCTGCCCTAAGGTTAATTACATATCACCTTACATGACTGTCACCAATAACTTACCTGGATGAAATTCATCGCGGATCTGTGTGACCCGGTCCATGTGGCGCCTCTTCAAGTCTGACCATTTTTTGAGAATGGCCATGTGGTCATGTGACCCGCCATGAAACTCATGTAATTCCTCCAATACGGACTGGACGATTTTTTGTTTATCCTGCTGGCACCTCATTAGGTCGTAACCATGTTGCAGGAACCTCTGCAAGATGAAGAACAAAGTATATTATAATACTTTTGTTTAAACCCTTATGGATATATGACGTAAATGTATGGTATTCAATAATTGGAAGCATTCTCGCCTTATTAATCACTGACAGTGGTAACATGACAGATTTTATATGTTGCCATTTTGGTCACCAGCTTTTTGGAATAAATATAGCAGCCATTATCATTTGCATAATTATGTATATATGAGTAACATCACAGGATAGACGTATAGGGGAGAAATGAGTTGCTATTCATCTGACCACTATAATTATTTTTTGACCCTTACACTGGCCCTGTACAATAGATTATTTTTTTTAATCCCTATCTTTACATATGAAAAATAATATGTTTGTTTCTTTTCACTTTTTGATGAAAAGGGAGAACTCTGTGGACTCTGATGTAAAAGGGAGAACTCTGTGGACTCTGATGTAAAGGGAAAACTCTGTGGACTCTGATGTTAAGGTAGAACTCTGTGGACTGTGATGTTAAGGGAGAACTCTGTGGACTCTGATGTTAAGGGAGAACTCTGTGGACTCTAATGTAAAAGGGGAACTCTGTGGACTCTAATGTAAAAGGTAGAACTCTGTGGACTCTGATGTAAAGGGAAAACTCTGTGGACTCTGATGTTAAGGTAGAACTCTGTGGACTGTGATGTTAAGGGAGAACTCTGTGGACTCTGATGTTAAGGGAGAACTCTGTGGACTCTAATGTAAAAGGGGAACTCAGTGGACTCTAATTTAAAAGGGGAACTCAGTGGACTCTAATGTTAAGGGAGAACTCTGTGGACTCTAATGTAAAATGGGAACTCTGTGGACTCTAATGTAAAAGGGGAACTCTGTGGACTCTAATGTAAAAGGTAGAACTCTGTGGACTCTAATGTAAAAGGTAGAACTCTGTGGACTCTGATGTAAAGGGAGAACTGTGTGGACTCTGATGTAAAGGGAGAACTCTGTGAACACTGATGTAAAGGGAGAACTCTGTGGACACTGATGTAAAGGGAGAACTCTGTGGACTCTGATGTAAAGGGAGAACTCTGTGGACTCTGATGTAAAGGGAGAACTCTGTGGACTCTGATGTAAAGGGAGAACTCTGTGGACACTGATCTAAAAGGGGAAGTCTGTGGATCCTGATGTAAAAGGGGAAGTCTGTGGACTCTGATGTAAAGGGAGAACTCTGTGGACTCTGATGTAAAGGGAGAACTCTGTGGACTCTGATGTAAAGGGAGAACTCTGTGGACTCTGATGTAAAGGGAGAACTCTGTGGACACTGATGTAAAGGGAGAACTCTGTGGACACTGATGCAAAGGGAGAACTATGTGGACTCTGATGTAAAGGGAGAACTATGTGGACACTGATGTAAAGGGAGAACTCTGAGGACTCTGATGTAAAGGGAGAACTCTGTGGACACTGATGTAAAGGGAGAACTCTGTGAACTCTAATGTAAAAGGGGAAGTCTGTGGACTCTGATGTAAAAGGGGAAGTCTGTGGACTCTGATGTAAAGAGGAACTTTTGTGATTAATTTCATATGGTTAGAAATGTTATTTAATAGCGACATCTATGCAAACTAAGACAAAAAATTGCTGTGCGACGCTGAAGTGTTCGGGTTTGAAATGAACAAAAGGTGGCAACCCTGGGCATGCTGGGAGTTGTAGTTTTGCAACCGCTGGAGACACACTGTTTGGGAAATACTAATATCTGATCTTGCATCCTAACTTTTTAACTAGTCTAAAATGCAGTTAAAGATAATGAAATAACAAGTGGTGAAATTACTTACAGTAATCAGCAGTTTTTCCTCACTGGATGAAAAGTTACTCCCCACCATCTTCGCTTCGCAGGGCAGCAGTAGATTCGCAGGGCAGCACTAAATAGCAATCCGAATATACACTGGCAAAGAATCCAGGAAATGATCGCCGTTTTCGCGACCGCGTGTTGTCCGCGCGCATGCGCGGTCGAGAATTTCGCACTGAATTTCGCAATTTTTTTTTTGGATGAAATATCACGAATATTCGAAATTTACGAATATTTCTCGAATATTCTCCTATATATTCGCGAAATATTGCGAAAGCGAATATGGCGTATTCTGCTCAACACTACTATCCACCTGGTCCTAATTGACCAGAGATTAATACAGGGCAAAGTCAATGTCTTATAAAAGTAAGAGGACTTTGGCTTAAAATTCATTAGAACCAACTTTAATAAGATCCACAAATGAGTTGTTAATTCCAGTTTTCATAATATGCTGGTTATAGATATGAGGGTAAATATTACATAGAAGTGCATATGTCTCAGGCAAAACACTCACTTTATCAATATGTGGCAGCAACCCTAAAAAAGATTCCCATGCCAGCTGTTGGAATACTAGAAATAGTATAACTGCACATGAAGGGAGAGATGTAGTCATCGGGGCCGAGACCGAGTGCACCGGAAGTGGTGTCAGTAAGCCACTCGAGGATACCAGGGAGGAGCCGCTAAGGATCAGAGCTGAAAGGCTTAGGACTGCAAGCAACAGAGTAACCGTGACAATGTCTTTCATTCTAGGAGCTCTTTCTCAGGTCACTTCCCAAGTCAGTCTCCTTTCAGTAGCAACTCCTTTTAAAACTCAAATCATTATAAAAAAAAATCACATTTCCATTTTCTAAACAGCAGTGTTTAACAAACACCTTCTTGGACACTGCTACCTCCATGCATCGAGATTGTGGTCACCAATATTATGCTGTTAGATGTGAGGACATCACAGACTAATCCCATTCAACATGTTTCATCAAAAACTTACTTCCTCAGGAAAAGCATCTGTGCTGTCATTTGGGCAACCTTATATACAAGAATTAAGGCCTAATTAACCCCCCAGTCTCCAAACATAGTTTGCTACCTCCAACGGAAAAAAAAGTATGTTCTTTAAACAATAATACACCAACTATATTGTATATAAAAAATATAAAATGTATTTACACCTACAACAATTCTGCTGCAACATAAATCATAGGAATACAGTTGCACAAAGATACAATATTGGCATGCATTGCTAAAATAAATATGAGGTTTACATATAATGTACATATAATAAGGTCACTTGCTATCTGTATGGGAAATAAGCTGATTACACAAATCCTGATGTGAAAAACAAAAGTACTTTTATGCCTTGGGTGGCATAAACGTCTTTCACAGGATAACTATTCTATCAGGCACATTACATTAAAAGCATTAGGAAAAAAGACTTTAATCCCAGGTACTTGCCAGCAGACATGTGAGAGACGTCACAGGAGACATTCTACTTTTTTAAGATTTCCAGTCACAACAAAACATTGCAGTACTAGGTACCATATAAACATGCTGCATCACTAAGCAGAATCAAAAAGAAGACAAGAATAACATGTTGATAGATATATGTATGTGTGTTTATTGCTTAAAGTGTATGATTTGTTCCTAAAATAACTGTTTGCAGTATATTAGTTGCACTCTTGCTATAACCCTAAAAGGATAGAAATGACGAGAGTCAGTAAATACTTTGTAGGCAAAATGCATATTTCGCCTATAGAAACCCAATTCCATCATGTTTCTGCAGTGAGCTATTTGACATTTGACTTCTGCTATGGGCAATAGCACTGATTTCTACTACATCTGAGAATAATCAATACAGTTACAGTCACAGTTTGTCAACCTTGAGATAGTTAAAAGGCGAAAAAATACTTTTGACAGTTAAATAGAACATTTATTTATACAGATGCATGTGATTGGGTATTCTTTGCAAAGTGAACCTTTACCTTATTTACTAAGCTCTGGAGCAAAGTGCACAGTTCTTTTGCCTTCATTAACTCAACCCCTCTACCTTTACTGTTGAAGGTCTTGGGCACAGACCATCCTCATCCTGTTTGGATCCAGGCACCTATTGTAATGTCACTGTTTGCAGTGTGTGCACATTTTGGTTCATGATTTGTCCTTCACATGTGAGTGGGCACTTTTGTGATTTCACTTTATCATGTTATAATACGTACTATATTATTATCATACCTCCCAACTTTCTGATATGGAAATGAGGGACATTTAGGGATAGTTCACACTTGCTTCAATACATGGCTTTGGACACGCTTTGTTAACCTCCTAAGCGGTATCCCGAGTCCGGCTCAGGGTGAATTTTTCATATTAAAAGCGGTACCCCAAGCCAGACAGGGATTGCATTGCAGGATACAAGGGGAAGTTACTTAACTTGTCCCTGGATCCTGCGATGTGTGTCCCCGCTGTGTGTGTGAGCTCCTTCACAGTGTCTCCTTGCTCGATTCACAGTGCCGAGTGCCGAGCTCCGTTCCCTGCGACGTTACGACGCACGGGGATGGAGTTCGGTGCCAAATTCAAAAAGTAAAACACACAATACACATACAGTATACTGTAATCTTACAGATTACAGTACTGTATCAAATAATTACACACACCCTTTGTCCCTAGTGGTCTGCCCAGTGTCCTGCATGTAGTTTTATATTATAAAAACTGTTCGTTCTGCCCGGAAAATGGAGATTGTCCATAGCAACCAAAAAGTGTCCCTTTCCTTCCATAGTGCTTTTAGAGCAGCTAGAAAACAGCAATAATAAATAAGAATCACTTGCAGAATTGAGCAATAGCGATTTGTGGGAAAATTTGTCTTCAAACACTAGATCTAATGACAGAGACAATTCTGCAACTGAGCAAATTTCAGTGTTTTTGATTTGATTACATTATTGAATAATGTTTATTATAATTACATTATTATTTGTTATAACTATTTATAGTTATTTATTATATTATAATTTATGATTTTGTGTTTCAAACTTTATCATACCAGGGATTTCTACTAGACTCTGGTTTGGACAGATTTAAATAAGTTATTCCTAAGAATTACAGGCCTAAAATATAAAACGCCAAATTTCCATGCAAAATAATTGTACCGCCTTCAGCACCTAAAACCAGAAGGAATCATACCGCCAGGGAGGTTAAAGCTCTCTGAAAGCCTGTCAAAGCCCCTGTCACTAAATAAAATAGTTAGCTTACAGTCCTGTTTACACCTTGCTGGTGCTTTGATGAGGCTTCGACGGGGCTTCGATGGGCCTTTGGTGGGGCTTTGGTGGGGCTTCGGTGGGGCTTCGGTGGGGCTTCAGTGGAGCTTCAAGCAAGCTTTGCCATAGATTTCCATGGAGGCTTTTAAGACTCTTTGAAGCACCACTAAAGCTACATGGGGTATTATTTTTGACATGAAGCTGAAGCAAAGTAAAAGCCTGTGTAAACAGGATTGTAAGCTAACCATTTTATTTAGTGACAGGAGCTGTGACTAGCATTTAGAGAGTTTTAAAATAGCCTGCCAAAGCCTTGTTTTGAAGCAAGTGCAAAAGTACAAAAAATTGAACCCACAAGTGCTTTTTTAACCACTACTATTCCTTTATATTGGATTTTGGAACTTACAAATGCAGCAATTTAGAATTAGGATGAAAGGTTTAGCTCTGTAAAACACTTTTTTTTTTTGATAGCTAAATAGTGCATTTTATATACAACTATATCGATCAGACCAAAATAAGAGACAAATGAGGAGGAAAGAGGGACAGAGGGGCTTTGTTCTAAATGAGGGACAGTCTCTCAAAAACAGGGCAAGTTGTAAGCTATGCACTTTGTGTGTTTTTTTCTTTTGTTTACATTATATTTAATAACATGGCTCTTAACATGCTGATTGACTTACTATGTTTCAGCGCTTCTTGATCACGCTACAATAGAGGGTCACTGTGGGGTTGATTTACTAAAGGCAAACAGACTGTGGACTTTGCAAAGTGAAATTGCACTCAGCTGGTGCAGATGCTCCAGAGCTTAGTAAATGAGGTAAAGCTTCACTTTGCAAAGAATACCCAATCACATGCAAGGAAAATTAAAGAACACAGCATCTGTATAAATAAATGTTCTATTTAACTGCCAAAATAATTTTTTTGCCTTTTAACTATCTCAAGGTTGACAAACTGTGACTGTAACTGTATTGCTTATTCTCAGATGTAGTAGAAAGCAGTGCTATTGCCCATAGCAGAAGTCAAATGTCAAATAGCTCACTGCAGAAACATGATGGAATTTGGTTTCTATAGGCGAAATATGCATTTTGCCTACAAAGTATTTACAGACTCTCATCATTTCTGTTCTTTTAGGGTGATAGCAAGAGTTCAACTAATATACTGCAAACAGTTATTTTAGGAAAACATCTTACACTTTAAGCAATAAAAAAAAACAGCGGCCCAGATTCATAGAGCAATTACGCCTGTCTAACTGGTGTTAGACAGGAGTAATTTCAAATTTCGCGCACCGTATCACTAGTTTGAATCCTCAAACCATGATACGGCGGCTTCGGGCTTCGATCCGAGAGGCTTACGTCTTCGTAAGCCTTCGGATCTACGCTGCGATATTTTTGCGGCCGCTGGGAGGAGTTTGCGTCGTTTTGATGCGTCGGGATATGCAAATGAGTTTTTACGGCGATCCACGAAGATACGAGCGGTCTTCGCAATCGCTTACGTCTATTTTTTTTTACGTACTGTTAGACCAGCTTTTTGCTGGTCTAACGGTGCGTAGCCCATGTTAAGTATGGCAGTCGTTCCCGCGTCAAATTTAATTTTTTTTTTTCGGGAATAGAAATGTCCGTAAACGACGCTACTCAAACAACGAATGACGTAACGACGTGATTTCGCGCAATGCACGGCGGGAAATTTGTGAACGGAGCATGCGCAGTTCGATCGCCGCGGGAACACGCCTATTATAAATGCTTCACGCCCCCTACTCGCGTAGATGGATTGCGACGGGAGAAATACATTACGCCGCCGTCGTTTACTGGACAAAATCTACCTGGATTCCACGTAGAGCCAGGTAAAAAACGGCGGCGTAGTGTATTTCTGATACGCTACGATAATCGAATTCTCTCTGAATCTGGCCCAGCATTTTTTTCATTACACATTGCTTACACATGATTGTATGATGGAAGACAGCAGATCTTCTGCTCATTTGCTAAGCTCTAATTGTACAGTCTAGTTGCCTTTAATAAATCAACCCCTGTATTATACACAAAAGCTTTCTTATCATTCATCAGAAAATATATATAAATAAAAAAATAAAATAAAAAAACAATTAAGCGTAACTGAAATTTCACACAAAAAGGAATGGATTTTGGTATTATACATTGGGTACACAACAATACCTGTATGTAGACCAATGTAATTCACAGTAATCCAGCACAATAGAGCACAGTAGCCCGCCACACTGCAATTCACTATAATATAGCATGATACAGAACTGTGCCGCACTGTATTGCAGCACGTACCTCTCCCTGAAAACACAGTCACCTCTCCCTACCAACCCCAAGTCCCCAGTGCACACTGACTAAAGGCTGCTGGGAAACCTGAGGCGGCTTTCACATAATAAACCCCAATTATTGGAATTGTGAAACCACTTGACCACAGATTAAGAGCCAGGAAGTACATTACTGAAAATTTGGTTTATATAGCAGTGAATGGCCATATTCGTGTGTAGCTTTACAAAGCTGCAAACTCCTATTTAACTCAAACCCAAAGCGTACCCCTAGTCAGCCTTATTAAAGGTTTTAGTGTTTTGATTTTACCTGATGCAATAGCTGTAAAAAAAAAAAAAAAAACAGGTCTGTATCTATAAAACCTATTTGAATGAGAGAATGCTAATAATGGATGTACTTTCATTCTCAGCATTTTCATTTTAATCATAGATCAGTGTGTGTATGTTATAATTGGTTTCATTCTCTGACCACAAAGGTCTTGGCCTCAGGCATCTATTATACACAGAGCCATGCCTTCGTAGCTCAACATAGCTGTTCAATAAGAAGTAAGCTGCTTGTCTGAACTAGCTCAATGGGACCCATCAGAAAATATGCAAGTTGAACATACCCTGAAAACCTTGCAGTGACACTGAGCATTCCCCAAGAACTGTATACCAATGCATTAAGAAAAGAGAACTGTCCCTGGTGGCTAATGTAGCTCTCACTTAACAACATTCCTTATTTTGGACTAACAACACGCCTTTAAAATGCCACAGGCGACAGTTTTAAGCTGGCATTAATTAAAGACTGATGAGCACTTATAATAAGTAAAATAATACTTATTGGCATGATAGAAAATGTTTAGGATTGCTAAAGTACTCATAGATATAAGGTGACAACTTTTTTTTTCTCTAGATAGGGAAATCTTCTCATGTATAACCATGAATACAGACTTTACCAGCAATACATGCTTGGGAATTAAAGAAGTTGTAAAGGTTTGTTTTTTATTTTCTAAATAGGTTCCTTTAAGCTAGTGCATTGTTGGTTCACTTACCCTTTCCTTAGATTTCTAAATGGTTTTTTTTCTTTGTTTTCTTTGTCTGAATTTATCACTTCCTGTTCCTCCTCAGTAAGGTGTTCGGTAAGCTGTTTTGACTGACTAACCACCGCTCGGATGATAGTGGAAAGCTTACTGAGGGGAAACAGGATGTGAGAAATTCAGACAAAAAAAATAACATTTAGAAGGAAAATCGAAGGAAAAGGTAAGTGAACCGACAATGCACTAGCTTAAAGGAACCTATTTAGAAAAAAAAAAAAAAAAACCTTTACAACCCCTTTAAGTCATTAAACAAGTTAGATAAGCTGGCTACAGGGGTATCTGCATGTGTCGCCCTTAATGTCGGTGTCAAATGTTTTTGTTTATACATGGTCAACTGATGCTTTGCTTAGGGTGGCCAGATCATGCCAGATAAAATGGGCATTTTATGGGCAAATTAAATGCAGTCCATCACAAATACTGAATATCATATGGTAATTAAATAGATAAACTGACAGGCCACTTTTATTTGTGTAGGACACTTAGATTAACCACTTGACCTCCGAAAGATTTACCCCCCTTTATGACCAGGTACCTTTTTGCGATACAGCACTGGTTGATTTTAACTGACGATTGCGCGGTCATGCAACGCTATACACAAATAAACATTAATTATGGATAATTGGTGACAATCAAAAAGAGTGAAGTAAAGATCTTAAGAGATATGCAAATAACATATAATAAATAATCTGTGAAAATATTGAGTCCAATGGATCAGCAGGTGAAAGTCCAAAAGAAAGATTCAAAAGGAAGCTGTAAACATCCAGTGTGTGTTGAATATTTCCAAAAAATATTTTAAAATCGTGAAGCCAGCCCATCACCTGATAGTAAAAATAAAGGCTCACCAAAAAACCTGTGACCACCCTTCACGGTTTTCTGGAAATATTCAACACACACTGGATGTTTACAGCTTCCTTTTTTTTGAATCTTTCTTTTGGACTTTCACCTGCTGATCCATTGGACTCAATATTTTCACAGATTATTTATTATATGTTATTTGCATATCTCTACTTTACTAAGATCCTTACTTCACTGTTTTTGATTGTCACCAATTGATCTAGTCTTTACTGCCTTAATAGCCCCCATCCCCTGAAAGCACCAGTTGTGCAGTTAAGCTGGCCATAGATGGATCGATATTTAGTCAGTTCAGCATGAACTGTCTGAATTTTGACCAGTGTGTGGCTGTCCTTGTTAGACAGAGGCCGATCATTAGGCAAACAAACAAAGCTTGTCAAATGGACAAAAGGAAACTCACACCACACCAGAGACTTGTGTTCCTCCACTTGTAAATACTGCCCAACTACTGTATAAGGGTGCTAGCCTGGCTCACCAGCTGCACGTTAGAAATGAAGAAACATTCTGGGTGGCTGCACTAAAAAATCTTTTAGTATACAAATGCAGGCTTAAAACACCATATGAAAGTAGGGAAAGGAAGAATCTTGTCGTGTTTTGCACTTTCTCATCACTTAAGCCCCATACACACTATGGGCCAGATTCAGGTAGCCCGGTTTAAAATTACGCGGGCGTAACGTAGCTCTGATACGCTAAGCCGCCGTAAATTAGCGGGGCAAATGCTGTATTCACCAAGCTAAGGTAATTTAAATGTGAATGAGGTGGGCGTGTTTTATGGTAATGTGTTGTGACCCCACGTTTTTTACATTTTTTTTTTAACTGCGCATGCGCCGACCGTGGACGTATCCCAGTGTGCATGCTCCAAATTATGATGCTATGGGGTTTTAGGGCCCTTTCACATGGGCTGTCCGATCAGTCTGTCAGTTTTTCAGGCAGACCTGATCAGACCATGCCATGTCTCCTATGGAGTGGTAGATGTCAACGGACACATATCTGCTGACATCCGCCGCCATCCGATCTGATCCTGCCTGAAAAATCCAGATGGATGGTGGTCCTATTGTCCATCCATCTGGCAGATCGGATAGGATTGAATGAAAACGGACCAATTCCATCTGATTTCCCCATAGAGGAAAGCAGGACTGTGTCTGTGTCTGCTCTGCACAGCTGAGCAGACAGGACCTGTCATTCGCCTACTTAGCCTGGATCAGTGGAGAAATCCCCCTGCTGAGCAAGCAGAATCCATTGCATGGAGGCACCCGTTTGAAGGGGCCTTAGTTAAACGGACAAGATGGAAAACTTTTGTTGATTAGTGGCTGCAACTGCTAATCAGTGTATTCTCAGAGTGCTGGATCCAGCTGTCAAAATGCATTGTTCCAACAGGGGTGAATTTCTCCATCCATCTCATTTGTGTGGATGGAGGAATACGTTTTTTTTTTTCATCCAGACTGCTGGCTGAAGGAAAAAAACTACTTATCTATAGCCAGTTTTAGTCAGACCAGACTACTAGACTTTTAGTAAGACCAGAAACCAGTAAGATACAGCCATTGTGGAACATTTATTGATAATTACAATACTCTCTGCACAATTATCTAAGACAAAAAACACATAATTAAACTTTCAAAAAGCTTCTGCCAGTACTGACATGTGTTCCCACATCTGCACAAAATATTCTTATTATTTAAGTGCCACGCAGATGTAGAGAACGTAGAAATACCCTACATGCTGGAATTTTTTTGCAATGCTGTATGCATACAAATTAAAAAAATAAATGCAAACAAATAAAATAAATCAGCAATCCTACAACAGAAGTCTAAGGTGTTTGTACATCATCATTCAAAATTGACCTGTGTGCTGGAATTTTTATACAGAATAGAACTAAATAAAAATAATAACTGGACTCTCTCTTTCTCCTTCCATTCCATTTTCTCTCTACTTCTTTTTCTCTCTTTTTGGCCTTTCTCTTTTTTTTTTCTCTCCCTCTGGGTATTAGGTTCCTGTGATGTCATGATACATTACACCCTAAGTACTGACCACGAACGGTGCCTTGCACCGCACTCCCCCTTATGAACGGGTTGGGGGGGTGTTGGGGGAGGGGACAATTGAAATTTACGATCCTCTGCCCTTTTCCACTTCATTACAATTTTTGCGCCTCGGTTATGGTCTGAAGATTTCAATTGATACCTTTTTGTTGTATGATGTAGCATGTCCTTTTTAGGGCCTTGTGTTGTGTTATTTTCTGTTATGTGATAATTACCTTGTCATGTATGTTACGCTACTTTCTACATAAATAAAGAAAACTTTTATGGAATTTTTTTTATAATAACTGGAAATAAATAAATAACTGGAATGGAATGAATCAAATAAGATTAAGTCCAGCGTGTTTATTGCAAGTACCAGTGAATAAATCTAAAGATTTAAATCCCAAGTGCTCCTATATAGAAAAATAGGTCCCACTGCGCCTTTCCGTTAAAGGGGTTTAGTACCTCCTGGACACCTCCAAAATGGTCACTGTGCCTCCTTCCTGAATGGTTTCTCAGGACCACTTAAGCAACCTCTTCCCAGTGGGTAACTCTCTTTTATATATCCCATAAAAAAAAGAATGTCATCACACTTTCTGCTATATTAAAGAGGATCTCCAGGCTCCCCCCCAAAAAAATAAGTCAGCAGCTACAACTCCTGTAGCTCCTGACTTTTAGTACAAGGATACTTGTCCAGGGATCCAGCAATGTCCTCACCCGAGTCAATGCGTCAATAGGCTTTGGGTGTAGGCGATAGCATCTGAAGTTAAGGAAATAGGAAGTGAAACCTTGTGGCTTTACAGCTGGTTTCCTACAGCACATGCTCGAGTTGCACTGAGCCTTGTGATTGGTCCCGTAGTCTTCTGGGACCTGTGATGTGTGCCAGAAAAATGCACGGGACGGAGGGGGGCAACCTCCAGCTCAGCTCGCCATGGCAATCTGAGCTGGAAGTGGGAGCATTTACCTGTCAAAACAAGGTACCCACTCCCCCCAAATGTGGCAGTGGAGGGGTGCAAACAAGCCGAACTTCCCCTTTTGGGTGGAGCTCAGCTTTAAAACCACCTTTTTTATATTATACAAAATTATAAATTGCAGTTGCATATTAAAGTGCACTTCAAACTGGTGCAGTATAGCATAGACCACCTTAAAAGCAATTGCCCCCCTTTAAAAGAATTTCAGATTAGCACTCTCCAGTATTAAGCTATTCACCCACTTCCTGGAATACAGCATGATGTCCTAGGCTCCGCCCCTACATGTTTCGTCATTAGTAATTTTGCATGGGAAAAAGGGTTTCAAGGGTTTAAACACAGAGCTCAGCTTGGGATCAAGCCTGCAATATCTGACCCCATAGCAAGTACAGAAGAGGAGGAGTCTAGAGTGCCGCCGGGGGACACCAGAAGAAGCGGATCAGAGCAGCTCTGTGCACAGAGCATGTAAGCATAAAATGGTAGTTATTTTAATTAAAAAAAAATAGTCTTTAATTATGCTTTAAATCAAAAAGTAGCAGCAATTGTAAACTAATTGAATTTGGCAACACGCTCTAAATTGTGATGAAATGAATCACTAATGTAAAAGCAACAGCTGACTCACAATGTAATATTTGATATTATCCTTGCCAAATTTATATGCCTGATAAAAGCATATATATAATTAGTGGTCTTATCCAAATCCAGAATAAATAATTATAACAAAGTGTCAAATTTAAAGGTAAATTGTATGCAACATAACAAGAAAGTAAGAGCTGGCAGAACTGTGTCTGAATACAATGCACATAGGCTAATAAACTTGCAGAGCAGCAGATTTCATTACAGATTAGCGAAAGGGACAGACGTATAAAGGTTCCGTGTACAGGCAAGCGGCATACCAAACACTTTTTTGTGTGAGCTTATGCAGCAAATTAAAATATCAAGCCTTCCAACTGATTTTAACAATTGTGTCAGCTTCACTGTCATTCTATCATGTGCCCTCCTTTGCCTGGCAGATAATATGGTGTTTGCAACTTTGTTAATTTACACAGCCTTTAAATCTAATCTCGGAAGCCAGCCTAAAGGGTTTCTTCAGCCATTCAAATGCCAATATAATTGAAATTGTCTACAAAAGACAGCCAGGCAGTAATGAGTATTTCACTGTGCTGATTGCATGTCAGGAGTATGTATAGAGGTGCAAACTGAATTAATCTCAGGGCACTGCACTATCACATATTTATAATGTGGGTATGCACTAACCTTTGACATGTGCACAATAACTAATGTGTCCTTTTATTCAGTTTGTAGCCAAAACAGATTAACACCCACCAAGCTGCTGTTGATGCTTGCTGTTTTGACAATGTTACTGATAATTCTGAGTCTCCATAGTTAGGTTTAGGGATTGTAACATATGTAATATTCCATTCTAAAAAAAAACAAGGAAAGAAGCATTTAATAAAGGAAATGAGCAAAGTGAGACTTGTCTGCATTGAGGTGTGAAATGTTGGTGTTGTGGTTCATCAGTTGTGCTGATAGAGCTGCATTGATAAAGTTGGACAAGCCATTTAACAAAGTAGTTAGATAGGCCACTGGGGACCAATTCTAACTGTTTCAAGTTGTGATTAGGGTAATAAACTGCAGGTCTATCACATTTTTTTCTGATCAGTGCTTCCTAGTAATAAGAAGCAACTGACCTTCTTTTATCTCAAATGAGCAAGGCATGTTTCTGCTTGAGAAACAACTGTGTTTTTTTAACGTATTAACCATTAAACGTTTATATTTTATGTATTTATTACATGTATTATTGTATCCAAACTATATTGATTGTATAGGCATGGGACTTTTAAGGTACATAATTTTTAATAAAAATTAACATTTTTACGAAATTAGATAAAATTAGACAATATTCAGTCCATATTACAACAGACTACAATAAAATACAATAACCAGTCGATTGATATTTGCAATGATTGCATTGAGTAGTCTTTACAGCTCAAAACATGGTTCTGCTTGAGTAACAACTGTGTTTTTTTTTTCATTACCATTAACCTCCTTAGCGGTAATCCCGAGTCGGGCTCGGGGCGAATTTTTTATACCAAAAGGGGGAAGTTACTTACCTTGTCCCTGGACCTTGCCCCCGCTGTGTGTGCAAGCTCCTCCGCTGTGTCTCCTCGCTCGATTCACAGTGCCGCCGAGGACGGAGTTCGGCGCCAAATTCAAAAAGTAAAAAAAAAAAAAACACAATACAGTATACTGTAATCTTACTTACTGTATGAAATAAATACACACCCCTTTGTCCCTAGTGGTTAGTCCAGTTTTCTGCATGCAGTTTTATATAATAAAAACTGTTCTTTCTGCCTGAAAACTGGAGATTGTCCATAGCAACCAAAAAGTGTCCCTTTACTTCAAAAGTGCTTTTAGAGCAGCTAGAAAACAGCGATAATAAATTAGAATCACTTGCAGAATTGAGCGATAGCGATTTGTGGGTAAATTTGTCATCAAACAATAAAAATAATGATAGCGACAATTCTGCAACCAAGCAAAATTCAGTGTTTTTGATTTGATTACATTATTGAATAATTTTTATTATGATTACATTATTATTTGTTATAATTATTTATAGTTATTTATTATATTATAATTTATAATTTTGTGTTTCAAACTTTATCATACCCGGGATGTCTACTAGACTCTTGTTTGGACAGATTTAAGTGAGTTATTCCTAAGAATTACAGGCCTACAGTATAAAACGCCAAATTTCCATGCAAAAAATTGTACCGCTTTTGGTACAAAATTCCAGACATAATCATACCGCCAGGGAGGTTAAACATGAACAAGATTAATGTATCCTTTATGTATTTATCACTTGTGTTATTGTAATCACGTCATTTAAAAGACCGCTGTCCCTTTATTTTATGAAAACCTGTGTGTTCTTTCACTTAGCTAATAAAACAAAATCAGATCTCCGACTTAATAATGCACTGTGATGGGCAGCGTTTACGTTTTCCTGTGCCCCAGAAAAAATATTACATCTAGACATTGTCTTGTGCAGTATAAAGCAAGACAGTTATGAGATCTAATTTCTACTATAGTAACTGGGGGGGGGGGGGGGATATCTGTATAGGTTTTTTTTTTTTACAAAAAAAAAAAAGGTTCATATGTATTTTTTATTTTTCAATGATTTTTATTGATTGCAATAAAGAGATTTTTTTTAAACATTTGGCTGATTATATGTGGTGCAGAGACTCCATCAAAAATACAACAAAGTGTTACTGACATGTACAGCAAATCATTAGGCCTCATGCACACTAGACATTTTTGCAGCTGCTTTTAGGGGCTTCAGCCTTTTTTTTTTGTTTAATGTCTATAAACTGCCCTGCATGTTAGCCTATTTGTACATGCACACATAGGGGTTGATTTACTAAAACTGGAGAGTGCAAAATCTGGTCAAGCTGTGCATGGTAGCCAATCAGCTTCTAACTTCAGCTTGTTCAATTAAGCTTTAACAAAAAAAAAAAACTGGAAGCCGATTGGTTTCTTTGCAGAACTGCACCATATTTTGCACTCTCCAATTTAAGTAAATCAACCCCATAGGCTTTTAGCAGCTTTTAATGGCAGGGGCTTTTGAAGCAGGAAAAAAGAAACACGGCCAATGTGTCCAGGAGCAGCAGGCCTATAAACACGCCTAAATACTTGTAAAAGCATTAGACACTTTCACAAGCATCGGGCGTATTTTCTGCCAAAAACATTGCTTTCAGGAAGAAAGCTTCTAGGAGATTTTGCAAAATAGCATGTGTGCATGAGGCCTTATAGGGATGTTAGGTCAGATCAGGTGTCTATTAGTAGGCCTTGAAACTGAGTGCCTGGTTTAGAGCCCAAATGATTGAAGGTATTCGATCTAGGCCTAAAGATCAGATCCAACCATATACCATTCAAAAGGAGAGCCTAGAGAAAACACAGAACATCAAAGGATAGAGATACAAAAGGAGTAACAGTGAAAAAAAGGAGAAAGGACACCATAGGGTCCCATGTACTGTATGTGATAATGGTGGTAGTTTTACCAAATGTAGCATTCTCTCCCTCTCTCGACTAAGAGGTGAGAGTCCTACCCAATGTTTTTTTTTTTTTTCCTATTCTCTTAGGCCAGCCATACATTCGATTGCAGGAAAGAATCTGCAATTGTCTTCTTCCGGCAGGGTGGGATGGTCTGGTGGGGGAAGCCATCCTGGCCAGCAGAAGACAATGATTATCGTTTGCAGCTATAGCAGCTGCTTGTGCAAGTGGATCCAACAGGCTGGTTGTAACCAAATTGATCGATCAACTTGGTACATTCACCTTGCCCATTATTGCTTTGAATCCTGCTAAATCGGCCAGATTTGAACTGTGGCCATCCCTACTTTAGGATTTCTAAAACATACAGGCTAATCATATTGTATTTAAAGATAAGATCTATGAGAACTCTTTGTGTTAATAATTAAGCCTGGTACACAGGAAGTGGGTTAAACAACAAAAAACTGATAAGGACGCTGCACTAACTATGCAATGTTGGTACAGAAATCTCCACTATTGTGCTATTGTGTTCTGACAGGGCACAGAAGACACAGTTCAGCGCTAGCAGCAATTGGCTGCAGACTCGAAATTAGATGCCGATCTGCTGCATTCAAAAAACCATAGATACAGAGGTAGAACTATTCCTAGTGGTTGGAGGAAACATGTATCCAAGTGCAGTGGTTCTCAACCTTGTCCTCAAGTACCCCCAACAGGCTATATAAGCTATTCACCTATCATCTACGTTGGCAAATGGATGCATTTGAACAGAGGTTAGATACCACCTGGGGTGACGTTTTTGGGGCAACTCTCAGTAGCTGATGCATTTGGAGGAGCTACGGTTGTAATGCATAGCTTGTTGACATTGAGAGTCTCAGGTCCCGTACACACGAGCAAATAGATTTGTTTAAATCTATCGGACCAACTGATTTGAACAAATCTGTCTGCTGGCCACTTTGGTTTGATCGCTGTACACACGATCAAACCAAAATCCCCGCCAGCAGACAGCACGGTGACGTGGCGGTGACGTGGCGGTGACGTTGACGCCGCCACGTCACCGCACCAGGAAGTAAATTACTTCCGCGCATGCGTCGAATCCATTCGACGCATGTGCGAGAAGATATGTCTGCTGGTTAGCGTATTAACCAGCAGACATATTGGGCGGACGGATTCCCAGCCGACAGATTTTAAAGCATGCTTTAAAATCTGTCGGCTGGCCAAGTCCGTCGGCTCGCCCGTACACACGATTGAATCTGTCTGCTGGGACGGTCGGGCCGACCGTTTCCAGCAGATAGATTTGATCGTGTGTACGCGGCCTGAGAAAGAAACTTTTAGATCTCGTTCCCATCTCTTAAGGGCTTGATCTTTCACAAACGTGGCTTTAGCTTGTAGAATGTTATATTTAATATACCCAAAGGGAACAAATAGGAGAAGTTCACAGACCTTAAAATATACAAAGTTTGTTGACAAAAACAATATAAACCATATATTTGCAAAATTCTAGCTAACATGTTCATGATTTTCATATGTTTTTGTGCTGTGAATAAATTTCAGTTTATTTCACTGTCTAATTTCTGAAATAATTTTGTTCAGCTGTTTTTTAATATACAACACCATTCCAGACAGCATATGAAAGCCGTGGATCACTCCCTAGCTACTCTGTGGTTAAAGACCAGCCCAAACTGTGGTAGGACATTGAGGAAGCAAAAACACATTGATCATTGATGAGGTCATTCCAGTAGTGTATTTAAGTTTTGTGCTGCCCTAGGCCTGACTAAACTTGTGCACCCCCTAATTTAAATATGACCCACTGCTTCCTGTGAACCTTTATGTTTGAAATTTTCGAGTGGGGACACTAGTTCTAAGGGCCTGGGGGGGGGGGGGGGGGGCTATGGATTCCCTTAATTTGCACAGATTTCCTCTCACTTTATGTTTGGTTATAGGACAAGAAGTGAAGGGAAATATCTGAAATGGGACAGGGATAGTAAAAAATAAACTGACAGGGGCTATAACCCCCCCTTACTCTATCCAAAATGAAGAAAAAGTGTTGCCTATAGTTCTACTTTAAGCACAAATTTCTGATAATTGTATGGAGAGGACTAAGAAGATATAACTATGCCAATAGTTCAGCAGAAAACATATAGCACAGTGAGGACGTTTTGTGGTCCAGGATGATAGGACAGTGCCCCCCCCCCCCCTAGTTGCGGAATGCCGGCCTCCCGCATACCAGAAGTAGTGCGTTCGCTTTATGGGAGCGCAAGACTAATTTGCCTCTTAGCCCAGTCCGCCCCATCAGACTGGCACTACACTAAGGCCGCGTACACACAATCAAATCTATCTGCTGAAAACGGTCTGACAGACCGTCTCAGCAGACAGATTCGATCGTGTGTACGGGCGAGCAGACGGATTTGGCCAGCCGACAGATTTTAAAGCCTGCTTTAAAATCTGTCTGCTGGGAACCCATCGGACCGATATGTTTGCTGGTTAGTACGCTAACCAGCAGACATATCTGCCCGCACATGCGTCGAATGGATTCGACGCATGCGCGGAAGTGTTTTACTTCCTGGTGCGGTGACGCGGCGGCGTCAACGTCACCGCCACGTCACCGCGCTGTCTGACGGCGGGGATTTTGGTTTGATCGTGTGTACAGCGATCAAACCAAAACAGCCAGCAGACAAATCTGATCAAATTGGTCTGTCCGACCGATTTGAGCAGATTCATTTGCTTGTGTACGGGGCCTAACATTGGGGACTATTTCCGTGCTGCCCCCTTGTAAAGTGCTGCCCTAGGCCTGGGCCTTGTTGGCATATGCCAGAATACAGCGTTGGGTCATCCTCTGCCCTTTTGTATGCATGTTTGTGCCAATCAAAACTGCTGACTCTTCATTGCCACCGCATTGGACTTGATCGGTTTTTGAACTGATGGTGTGTACGCACATCAGACCATTAGGACGCTTCAGTGGTGAACCGATGAAAACCATTCTCATCGGATGGACCGGTCGTGTGTACGCGGCCTGAGGGTGTCACAATTAAAAGAAACAACTAAGATAATATCTGAACATTGACATTGTTAAAGTGGTGCTCCAGCATGAATTTGGGGGGCATCGCTGCAGTGAGTAATGTAAAGAATGTATTGCAATGGTATACTGAAGAAATAGAGGCTGCAAAGTTAAAGTGGTAGTAAAACCTGCTTGGCGAATTGCACCTTCAGGTAAGCTTATAATAAAGCTTACCTGTAGGTACAAGGAATATCTCATGAACATGCACTGTTTAGAAGAGATATTCACTATTTCTGCTGGCAGTGATGTCATGGGTGTATGCGCACTGCCCCCTGAAGTCATACGGTAAACCGTCCCTTCAGAGTGCTGTGCCCCGACCGTGTTTTCTGTTCGCATGAGCAGGAGTTACATGAACCCAGAAGGAAGACCAGGTGAAGCAGGAAGCCCTGTCCCCTCACTTCCTGGTCTGACTGCCTTTGCAGGGGGAGTAATTGGCTTTTGCTGCTGTCAATCAAAGCTAGTGATGAGTGAACAGAGGGCAGGGACAATAGACACAGACAGCAACACTCGGGAGCAAGTCCACACAAGTGCCTCCATAGAAAGTGGCTGGTTTATGTGAAGGTTTATAAACACTTTAAAGTTAGGGGTTAAAGTAGAACTAGAGGCAAAACTATTTTTATTTCTGGTAAATGGTGTCTCATTTGGGGAGATTTCCCTTCACTTCCTGACTTATAGTCAAAACAAAATGTGAAAAGTAAATCACCAGGATCAAGAGTACTAGTGTCTCCATTCTGCCTCGTACATGTTGGACTTTCTGAGAAAAAAAAGTCAGACAGGCTTTTTTTCTCGGAAAGTATGGCCGTGTGTAGCCTCCATCAGACTTTTTTTGTCCGACGGACCTAAGATAGAGAACCTGTTCTCTTTCTTTCCGTCGGACTTCCGATGGACTCACGGCAGACTTTTGCACGGTCAAAAGTCCGACCGTGTGTACGAGGGATAAGAAGAATTAAAATGTGGGATCTTCTTTCACTTTCAATCTCAGTAATAATTGTAAAAAGGACAAACAGAAAGGGTGAATATTTCTAATTGGTACACAGACAGCAATAACAATTAGCAATGAAAGAAGTTTTAATACCTCACCTTTTGCCTTTGGTTATACTTCAAATTAAAATAAACCTATACATATACTGACCAAATCAACAGGGTCATTTTAATAGTGACCTATGCAGCAGCTTATGCTTACCTTTTGTTTTAGTTATCTTGCTGCTCCAAAATATCTGGCTATGAGGGAGAAAGTCACTTACTCCATTTCTTCCCATGTGACAACTCTGGTGTTTGGAAATTGGTACCTTAGGCTCCCTGTTTTGTCACATTTTGTTTACAGGGCTTGTGCTCCCACTACATTCGCTTGGGCAATTAGCTGATGCTATATACTGTTTATGCATAGCTGACAGTGGGCACATGTTAGTGAAGGTAATATTTTATTAGGACCCACTTGGGCCAAACTTTTTCGGTGTAAAGGCAGGTGTCCCAATACTTTTGGTAATATAGTGTAGATATATATATATATATATATATATATATATATATATATATATATATATAGCGCCTGGTTACTTCCAAGTACCGGTGCTATTGAAATTCAAGGAGGGTGATCAGGGTGTTAGTAGACTCTGATCCAAATTAGTTATGTTAAAAACAGGGTCTCTGTCTCAGCTTGGCTGTGCTGTAGGCTAATTCTGTTGTGGTGGGGTGTTCTTCCCACCCCAGTGCAGTAAATGGCAGCAGTGGAGTCAAGGTTTGGGTGCT
The DNA here is from genome assembly GCA_029574335.1 of Rana kukunoris. Classification (NCBI taxonomy): domain Eukaryota; kingdom Metazoa; phylum Chordata; class Amphibia; order Anura; family Ranidae; genus Rana; species Rana kukunoris. The sequence goes on from CM056051.1 coordinate 129,847,351, forward strand.
TTTCCCCAGCAGCCAATCAGGAGGGTTAAGCCTCGCTGTGCATACTGGGGGAGGATATCTATGGGGCAGACGCCATTAGTTCTGGGTCTTCTTCCAATGTGGCACCCACCTTTATGGTGACCACATCACGGAACCCTGGCGTTATGGCCTACCTGGGGCGTGCTTGCCACGCGGTGTTCCTGGTTCCGGGACCATGTTGGTCCGGAACATTTGAGCAGCGGTGGGGACCCAGTGATTGACTGGGTTCCCAATCTTCAAGATCCCAAGCGGTATAGCTATTCGGTGGGCCATCTATGGAGAGCCAATGAGAGGCTGGCGATCCAAAAGGATTACGACAAACCACCAGGGATCAAGGTAGCCGGACACTAAAGGATTGATCACCTGCCAGTCGGTACCTGAGCTACTATAAGGAGATCCAGGCGCAATTCTTCAAGGAGGGTCGTCTCCGTAATTGTTATCAGCGAGGGCCTGTGGCAGAGGTTTCTCTCTGAGTCCATTCCAGGAAGGTCTGTGGCAGAGACTTTTCCTAAAGTTTAAGTTCATTCCAGGAGGGTCTGTGGCAGAGGCTTTTCCCCCAAAAAAGTTTGGGTGATACTCCAGCTGCCAGGTCAGTGAGAGAGGCCTGTCCGGGTACGCTAAGCCCACTCAGGCAGGAGTGGTGCGGAAAGTGTTACATATGGAAGCAGGACTGTTTCCAAATACTACGCCTGAATCTGCTGTTCTCCTTCTTCCTTCAACTCTATCCTTTCATCACCAGTTTATTGTTTTTCCCCCGGCTGGGTAATAAAGAGCACAGCAAAAGACACCTGTTACGGACATTCCTTTACTACTGTTATATGCACCATACACCCCTAGAGACATACGAGGTAAATGTGCCACCCAAAAACAAACCAGCAGCTCCTTTGGGGGTAGTGCTTGATATATGCTTGTTGCCTGGATGAATGTTTGTATAAGACACTGACCTGGAACAAGAATGCAGGTCAGCAATGTCAGAGAAATGTCACATATCATTATCAATATCTGCATATTTTAGTCTGTGGTTTACAGTACGGAAACCATGGGGTCAACATAATAGCCAGGCACTCAGCAGTGACAACCTTCATGTTTCTCTCATGACATGATTTTTTTTTGTAATGTTTAATAAAATATCTTAACAGGTAACCTTAACTTTAGACATTTAGGCCCAGATTCACAGAGCAATTACGCCTGTCTAACTGGTGTTAGACAGGAGTAATTTCAAATTTCGCGCGCCGTATCACTAGTTTGAATCCTCAAACCATGATACGGCGGCTTCGGGCTTCGATCCGAGAGGCTTACATCTTTGTAAGCCTTCGGATCTACGCTGCAATATTTTTGCGGCCGCTGGGAGGAGTCCGCGTCGTTTTCAGTGTCTGGATATGCAAATGAGTTTTTTACGGCGATCGACGAAGATACGAGCGGTCTTCGCAATCGCTTTCGTCTATTTTTTTCTACGTACTGTTAGACCAGCTTTTTGCTGGTCTAACGGTGCGTAGCCCACGTTAAGTATGGTCGTCGTTCCCGCGTCAAATTTAAAATTATTTTTTTTTTTTTTACGTAACTCGTTCGGGAATGGGAATGTCCGTAAACGATGCTACTCAAAAAAAATGACGTAACAACGTGATTTCGCGCAATGCACGGCGGGGAATTTCTGAACGGAGCATGTGCAGTTCGATCGCCGCGGGAACGCGCCTATTTTAAATGCTTCACGCCCCCTACTTGCGTAGATGGCTTGCGCCGGGAGAAATACACTACGCCGCCGTAGTTTACTGGACAAAATCTACCGGGATTCCACGTAGAGCCAGGTAAAATACAGTGGCGTAGTGTATTTCAGATACTCTACACGAATCTAATTGTATGTGAATCTGGCCCTTAGTATAAAGCTATAATTGGAGTTTAGTTTCTGCACACAGCATAGTTTTATACTGTTTATAATCTTTTTATGAAAGTCAAATACTTTAAGATCTGCCTGACAATAAAATATATGTCGGTGGAAGCTTGGTCATACTGTGTGAATGTTATATAGTTCCGTCATGCTAGATAACTTGTATCTAAGGTTTAATGGTCCTCGAAGGTTGAATGTAACACAGACTCCAGCAGTTTTACAATGCAAATAAAAGTAGTTTGTTACTGACACTTGACATTTTGTAATTCTATATGTAGCTGTTAAGCTACGTGTGCTTGCTCAGTCTATTACATTTAGTATTTAAGCTTTTCTTCTCATTCCCAAAAGTATGGTAGTGCAGTGAGTTTTGTGTACTGAATCCATGCAAAATTTGAAATGTAAAACATAATTTAGTAAAGCTAAAGAGCTAGCACATTTTAAAATAATGAAGAATCAAAGTTTTGAGAACCTATTGGACCTAAAGATATGGTCCATGATGTTCCATTCATCCGGTATAAGCTTTCATAGGGTGGCCATAAATGAAAGGTGGCTAAGGTTCTGACTCACCCGCTCTAACCACTGCAACATCAAAATTAGCTTTGATGACTCTCTCTCTGACCGATAAATTAACATTATAAATACAAAAAGAAGTATCAAACCAAAATCAGATAAAAGAGTCCAAGACCATTTTAATTGTTGATAAAAAATTATATATAGCCAGCGAACACCACTCCCCCTTTATCAGGGATGCAAAAATAAGCAAAAACATAGATATGCATATGAATATATAACACTAATGCCGCATACACACGGTCAGAATTTCAAACAACAAATGTTCGATGTGAGCTTGACCGTGTGTAAGCTCCAGAGGACATTTGCTGTTGGAATTTCCGACACCAAATGTTTGAGAGCTGGTTCTCAATTTCTCCGACAACAAAATTTCTTGTCAGAAATTCCAATCGTCTGTAGCGCATTCCGACGCACAAAAAAGCTACGCATACTCGGAATCAAGTCGACGCATGCTCGGAATCATTGAACTTCATTTTTCTCGGCTTGACATAGTGTTGTACATGACCGCGTTCTAGATGTTCAAAATTTTCGACAACATTTGTGTATGCAAGACAAGTTTGAGTGAACAATCTGTCGAGAAAAAATCCATGGTTTTGATGTTGGAATGTCCGATCGTGTGTACGCGGCATAATTCTAGAACATCACATAATGAACAAATTGTCTGTTTTTATAGTACTTTTTATCAACAGTTAAAATGATCTTGAACTTTTTTAGTCAATTTTGCTCTCGCACTCCCTTCTGTATTTCTATGGTTGCTAATTGAGGCTGCCTTGCCAGGGTTAATGAGCTTGTTTGAGGTTGCCTGGCGTTAGCCACCTCTCCAGACAAGGTACCTTCCCCATATTGAGAATATGTGGCCTAATATGGTTTGGGGTGTCCTAAAGAAATTCAGGGCACCGCAACCAAAAATAAAATGGGTTCCCTTCAAAATCGATATCAGATCCTTAGCCAGGCATGTAACCTGTCTGGCCAGTAAAAGGAGGAGCAATGAGCATGCCAGTCTACGTGCACTTTATATGCTAAATGTCAACAAAGTTGCCAGTGATTCTGATTGAAGTCATTGGGGGAGATTTACTAAAACTGGTGAACACGGAATCTGGTGCAGCTCTGCATAGTAACCAATCAGCTTCTAGGTTTTATTGTCAGAGAAGCTGAAGTTAGAAGCTGATTGGTTACTATGCACAGCTACACCAGATTCTGTGTGCACCAGTTTTAGTAAATCTCCCCCATTGTCTTGGATTTCTTTTCAGAGAGAGGTTGAGAGGCAATTGGGAGACAACACATTACCTCCTCACCACTTTTTTAACGCTGGAAAAAGCTATTCTCCATGCAAGTGGTTGTGGTGTGGCTCATTCACTTTGGGGATTAATCCTTCTTATGGCTGTGAAGCAATGCATCATGACTGCTGAATGTGTTCAGCCCTGAGTGACTGCATGTCCTTTTTTAGGTGGGCTCAATCTTCTATTTTTACCATCCCTTGCCACCCATTTGAATGATCTCTAAGGGAGTTTGTGCCTTGACCACCTCACCCCCTTCCTGACCAGGCCATTTTTTTGCGATACGGCACCGTGTTACTTTAACCTCCCTGGCGGTATGATTCTTTCTGGTGCTGAAACTGGTACCATTATTTTGCATGGAAATTTGGCGTTTTATATTGTCTGTAATTTATTGGCCTGTAATTCTTAGAACACACTTAAATCTGTCCAAACAAGTCTAGTCTAGTAGACATCCCAGGTATGATAAAGTTTGAAACACAAAATCACAAATTATAATATAATAAATAACTATAAATAATTAACCTCCCTGGCGGTCTTCCCGTGTGTGGCACGGGGTGAGATTTTAAAGCTACGATCGGTAACCCCGTGCCACACACGGACTTGCCTCGCTGGATGCAGAAAAAAGTTTACTTACCTTTTCTCTGCGATCCAGCGATGAATCCCGCAGTACACGGCGGGCGGATGTCCGCCTGATGCTGTGTGTTCCGCCGATTCCCTTCCCTGCGAGCGTCGCGACGTAGGGGGGGAACGGCGCCAAATTTAAAAAAGTAAACAAACACTATACATACAGTACACTGTAATCTTATAGATTACAGTACTGTATGTAAAAAAATACACCCCCCCCATGTCCCTAGTGGTCTGCCCAGTGCCCTGCATGTTCTTTTATACAGGGAGTGCAGAATTATTAGGCAAATGAGTATTTTGACCACATCATCCTCTTTATGCATGTTGTCTTACTCCAAGCTGTATAGGCTCGAAAGCCTACTACCAATTAAGCATATTAGGTGATGTGCATCTCTGTAATGAGAAGGGGTGTGGTCTAATGACATCAACACCCTATATCAGGTGTGCATAATTATTAGGCAACTTCCTTTCCTTTGGCAAAATGGGTCAAAAGAAGGACTTGACAGGCTCAGAAAAGTCAAAAATAGTGAGATATCTTGCAGAGGGATGCAGCACTCTTAAAATTGCAAAGCTTCTGAAGCGTGATCATCGAACAATCAAGCGTTTCATTCAAAATAGTCAACAGGGTCGCAAGAAGCGTGTGGAAAAACCAAGGCGCAAAATAACTGCCCATGAACTGAGAAAAGTCAAGCGTGCAGCTGCCAAGATGCCACTTGCCACCAGTTTGGCCATATTTCAGAGCTGCAACATCACTGGAGTGCCCAAAAGCACAAGGTGTGCAATACTCAGAGACATGGCCAAGGTAAGAAAGGCTGAAAGACGGCCACCACTGAACAAGACACACAAGCTGAAACGTCAAGACTGGGCCAAGAAATATCTCAAGACTGATTTTTCTAAGGTTTTATGGACTGATGAAATGAGAGTGAGTCTTGATGGGCCAGATGGATGGGCCCGTGGCTGGATTGGTAAAGGGCAGAGAGCTCCAGTCCGACTCAGACGCCAGCAAGGTGGAGGTGGAGTACTGGTTTGGGCTGGTATCATCAAAGATGAGCTTGTGGGGCCTTTTCGGGTTGAGGATGGAGTCAAGCTCAACTCCCAGTCCTACTGCCAGTTTCTGGAAGACCCCTTCTTCAAGCAGTGGTACAGGAAGAAGTCTGCATCCTTCAAGAAAAACATGATTTTCATGCAGGACAATGCTCCATCACACGCGTCCAAGTACTCCACAGCGTGGCTGGCAAGAAAGGGTATAAAAGAAGAAAAACTAATGACATGGCCTCCTTGTTCACCTGATCTGAACCCCATTGAGAACCTGTGGTCCATCATCAAATGTGAGATTTACAAGGAGGGAAAAGAGTACACCTCTCTGAACAGTGTCTGGGAGGCTGTGGTTGCTGCTGCACACAATGTTGATGGTGAACAGATCAAAACACTGACAGAATCCATGGATGGCAGGCTGCATGAGTGTCCTTGCAAAGAAAGGTGGCTATATTGGTCACTGATTTGTTTTTGTTTTGTTTTTAAATGTCAGAAATGTATATTTGTGAATGTTGAGATGTTATATTGGTTTCACTGGTAAAAATAAATAATTGAAATGGGTATATATTTGTTCCTTGTTAAGTTGCCTAATAGTTATGCACAGTAATAGTCACCTGCACACACAGATATCCCCCTAAAATAGCTAACACTAAAAACAAACTAAAAACTACTTCCAAAAATATTCAGCTTTGATATTAATGAGTTTTTTGGGTTCATTGAGAACATGGTTGTTGTTCAATAATAAAACGAATCCTCAAAAATACAACTTGCCTAATAATTCTGCACTCCCTGTATAATAAAAACTGTTCTTTCTCCCTGCAAACTGTAGATTGCCCATAGCAACCAAAAGTGTCCCTTTATGGCAAAAATTGTTTTAGAGCAGCTAAAAAACAGCGATAATAAATCAGAATCACTTGCAGAATTTAGCGATAGCGATTTATGGGGAAATTCGTCATAAAAAAAAAAAATAATGACAGCAAAAATTCTGCAACTGAGCAAATTTCAGTGATTTTGATTTGATTACATTATTGAATAATTTTTACTATAATTATATTATTATTTGTTATAATTTTTTATAATTATTTATTATATTATAATTTTTAATAAGAAAAAAAAAAAATCATACCCAGGATGCCTATTAGACTCTTGTTTGGATAGATTTCATTGAGTTATTCCTAAGAATTACAAGCCTACAGTATAAAACGCCAAATTCCCTTGCAAATAATGGTACCGCTTTTAGCACCTAAAATCTTAAAGAATCATACCGCCAGGGAGGTTAAAACAAATAATAATGTAATTATAATAAAAATTATTCAATAATGTAATCAACTCAAAAACACTGAAATTTGCTCAGTTGCAGAATTGTCGCTGTTATTACTTTCAGTGTTTGATGATGAATTTCCCCACAAATCGCTATCGTTCAATTCTGCAAGTGATTCTAATTTATTGTCGCTGTTTTCTAGCTGCTCTAAAACCATTTTTGACATAAACGCACACTTTTTGGTTGCTATGGACAATCTACAGTTTCCAGGCATATATAATATAAAACTGCATGCAGAACACTGGACAGACCACTAGGGACCAAGGGGATGTGTAATTATTTGATACAGTACTGTAACCTGTAATGCCGCGTACACACAACCGTTTTTAACGAGACAAAAAAAAATGAAATTTTTTTAATTGGTCATTAAAAACGACCTTGTGTAGTCTCCAGAGCATTTTTCTCGTCGTGAAAAATGGGCATTAAAAATTTAGAACATGCTCTAATTTTTCTCGTGAAAAATGGTGGCGTGTAGGTTTAACGACGGGAAAAAAACGTACATGCTCAGAAGCAAGTTATGAGATGGGAGCACTCGTTCTGGTAAAACTAACGTTTGTAATGGAGATAACACATTCATTATGCTGTAACAGACTGAAAAGCACGAAGATTGAAAAGCGCGTCTCTCACCAAACTTTTACTAACACGAAATTAGCAAAAGCAGCTCAAAGGGTGGCACCATCCGAATAGAACTTCCTCTTTATAGTGCCGTCGTACATGTTGTACGTCACCGCGCTTTGCTCAAGCTTTTTTTTTTTTACGACCGTGTATATGCAAGGCAGGCTTGACAAGAATCACGTCGAGAAAAACTTTGTTTTTTCCATGACATTAAAAACGGTCTTGTGTACGTGGCATTTGATTACAGTATACTTTATCTATAATGTATCAATACTTTTTTGAATTTAGCGCTAAACTCCACCCCGTGCATCGCGCCGCTCGTGAACAAAGTTTGATGGCACTCGGCAGTCACCAGTGTGTGAATCGAGCGAGATGACAGCTCGCACACATAGCGGAGACACATCTCAGGATCCAAGGACAAGGTAATTAACTTCCCCTGTATCCTGCAATGCGATCCCGAGTCAGGCTTGGGGTTACCGCTTTTGGTATGTAAAATTCACCCCAAGCCCAACTCGGGAATACTGCTAGGGAGGGTAACTGACAATAGTATCTAAGAACAAGAATCATGAGCAGCCAGATCAGGTTATGCAGGGACAGCTTAACCTCCTTAGCGGTATTCCTGAGCGTGACTCGGGGTGGGTTTTCTATGCTATTATCGGTAACCCCGAGTCACGCTCGGGGTAGATGTGCAGAGTGTGCAGTGGCGCGGCTTACCTTCTTGCAGCATCCACAGACAGTTACTTACCTTCTCCCTGGATCCAGCGATGCATCCCCACTGTGTGAGCGAGCGGCGTCTTCGCTCGATTCACACAGTGTCCCTGTGTGCCGCCGAGCTCCGTTCCCTGCGACGTTACGACGCAGGGGGGCGGAGAACGGTGCCAAATTCAAAAAAGTAAACAAACACTTTACATACAGTATACTGTAATCCTATAGATTACAGTACTGTATGTAAAAAAATACACCCTCCTTTGTCCCTAGTGGTCTGCCCAGTGTCCTACATGCACTTTTATATAGTAAAAACTGTTCTTTCTGCCTGCAAACTGTAGATTGTCTATAGCAACCAAAAGTGTCCCTTTATGTCAAAAGTGATTGTAGATCAGCGAGAAAACAGCGATAATAAATTAAAAATCACTTGCAGAATTGAGCGATAGAGATTTGTGGGGAAATTTGTCATAAAAAAATAAAAGTAATGACAGCAACAATTCTGCAACTGAGAAAATGTCAGTGATTTTGATTTGATTATATTATTGAATCATTTTTATTATAATTACATTATCATTTGTTATAATTATTTATAGTTATTTATTATATTATAATTTATGATTTTGTTTTTCAAACTTTATCATACCTGGGATGTCTACTAGACTCTGGTTTGGACAGATTTAAGTGAGTTATTCCTAAGAATTACAGGCCTACAGTATAAAACGCCAAATTTCCATGTAAAAAATTGTACCGCTTTTGGTACGTAACTCCAGACAGGTTAACAATGAATAATGCTGCGTACTAGTGTTGCTCACGAATATTCGCATTGCGAATATTCGCTACGAATATTGCATATTCGAGTATTCGCGAATAACTCGAATATCACGGCGAATATTTGCAATTTCGAATATTCGTATTTTTCAAATTTCGCAATAAATTTCGCAATAAATTTCGCAATAAATTTCGCAATCAATTTCGCAATCAATTTCGCATTCGCGAATTTCGCAATAGAGAAATTTCGCAATAGCGAAATTTCGCAATTTTTATTTTTTTTATAAAATATAGCGAATATTCGTAAATATCGAATATTCGTGATATTTTATAGAAAAAAAAATAGCGAAATTTCGCAATCATTTTCGCTTTCGCATATGCGAAATTTCGCTATTTTTTTTTTTATAAAATATAGCGAATATTCGTAAATATCGAATATTCGTGATATGTTATAGAAAAAAAAATAGCGAAATTTCGCAATCATTTTCGCTTTCGCATATGCGAAATTTCGCTATTTTTTTTTTTTATAAAATATAGAGAATATTCGTAAATATCGAATATTCGTGATATTTTATAAAAAAAAAAATCGCGAAATTTCGCGTTTATTTTTTTTTTAATAAAATATCACGAATATTCGATATTAACGAATATTCGCGATCGCATATGTGAAATTTCGCTTTTTTTTATTTTTTATAAAATATACCGAATATTCGTAAATATCGAATATTCGTGATATTTTATAAAAAAAAAAAAAAAATCGCGAAAATTTGCATTTTTTTTTTAAATATCACGAATATTCGATATTAACGAATATTCGCGAATATTCTTAGAAATATTCGCGAAATATCGCGAAATCGAATATGGCGTATTCCGCTCATCACTACTGCGTACACACGATCATTTTTCGGGGTCTAAAAAATGAGGTTTTTCAGGCTCTAGAAAAAAGTTTTTTTCAACTTGATCATTAAAACGGCCTTGCCTACACACAATTGTGGGAAAAAAATGCTCTAGCAAAGCGCGGTGACGTACAACACGTACGACGGCACTATAAAGGAAAAGTTCCATTTGGTTGACACCACCCTTTGGGCTGCTTTTGCTGATTTCGTGTTAGTAAAAGACGATTTGCGCTTTTCTGTCTGTTACAGCGTGATGAATGTGCTTACTCCATTACACCAGAACGAGTGCTCCCGTCTCATAACTTGCTTCTCATAACTTGCTTCTGAGCATGCGCAACTTTTTCACGTTGTTAAAGCCCACACACGATCATTTTTTACAACCCGAAAAACGACAATGTTAAAAACATCGTTAAAAAATAGAGCATGTTCGAATTTTTTTTTTTGGACAATTTTTAGAATCCGAAAAGTGCTCTGAAGCCCACACACGGTCGTTTTCAATGACATTAAAAAAAAACGCAATTTTTTACAACCCCGAAAAATGATTGTGTGTACGCGGCATAAGAAAACCTGTAATATCAGAAAACACTGTGCTTTGTGCTGTATCCATTTTACTTCTTAGTAATTTCATGTACAGAATATGTGAATATAAGTTTGGTGAAAAATATTTGCTTCATGAGTCATGCTTCCTACACCACTGATGGAGAAAGCATTTTCTTCTCTTGTACTTCCTGAAGTAAAGCATATCTAAAGTAATTAGGTTGTCTGATTTGTAAACAGCACTCAGGAGATTGATATGGCCTCAAAACACATTATTCAAATAATGTATAAGAGTATCTCTACCTGCCAATTAGGACAACTTAAAGTGATATTAAACCCAAAAGCAAACATTTATTATACTGCAGCTTCCCTTTTTTTTCAACAGCATAATCTGTCTTGCAGATGTAGCCGTGAAAGGGTTGAGACAAACCATTTACCACTGACAGGGGAGTTTACAATGATAAGCTTTTATTTATTCATGTAAATCTTATATCCCAAACGGAAAAAAAAAAAATGTTGCTGTAAGGGCCCTTTCACACTGACAGGTCCACCTGTCAGTTTTTCAGGCAGACCTCATCAGATGCTCCATTCACCCCTATAAGGGAGCGGATGTCAGTGGTGACATGTCTGCTGACACCCGCTACTATCCGATCCGATCCTGTCCCTCAAATCCAGATGGATGGTGGTCCTATTTTCCATCCGTCTGGTGGATTGGATCGGATGAGATTGGAAGATAACGTAAAGGCGGACAGTTTTCATCTAATTATCCCATAGAGGAGAGCGAACTCTGGCAGGTCTGTCTCAGCACAGTGAGTGGAGACGGACATGTCATCCTCCTGCTCAGCGGGGATCAGTGAAACGATCCCCACCAAGGAAAGCAAAGTCTGTCAAATGGATCCGCCCCATGTGAAAGGGGCCTAACTGTTTGGGTAACTGCAGTGTGAGCTGGAGTTTGGCTTCAGTTTGTTAGTGTATCTAAATCTGCCAGTACATCTAACGCTACCCTCCCCAAGACTGACTGTTATGCCGCGTACACACAACCGTTTTTCAGGTTGTAAAAAATGACATTTTTAATGGTCTAAAAAAAAACTACGTTTTTTTTTCAACCCGATCGTTAAAAACGGCCTTGCCTACACACGATCGTGAAAAAAATGCTCTAGCAAAGCACGGTGACGTACAACACGTACGACGGCACTATAAAGGGGAAGTTCCATTCGGATGGCACCACCCTTTGGGCTGCTTTTGATGATTTTGTGTTAGTAAAAGACGATTTGCGCTTTTCAGTCTGTTACAGCTTGATGAATGTGCTTACTCCATTACGAACGATAGTTTTTCCTGAACGAGCGCTCCCGTCTCATAACTTGCTTCTGAGCATGTGCGTTTTTTTCACGTCGTTATAGCCCACACTCGATAATTTTTTACAACGTTAAAAGCGACAACGTTAAAAACGCTGTGAACAATTAGAGCATGTTCTAAATTTGTAATGCTCATTTTTTACATAGTTTTACAGCCCACACACGATCGTTTTTAATGACATAAAAAACATAATTTTTTACAACCAGAAAAACAGTGGTGTGTACGGGGCATTACTGCTGTCCAAAGATGATCCTCTGCTCCTTAATCCAGAGGGGTTTATGGCAGCAGGTGTGTTACTGGATAGATGACCAGGTGAAAACAGTGGGGGAAAACCCTGTAAAGAAGAAAAACAAATGCAGCCACCACATCTATAGATTGGTAAGCTGCAATATATTACATTTTTGTTTTTGGGTTTTATACAACTTTATTAAGAATATTAAAGAGACAAGAAATATCAGTCGCACTAAGAGCCCTTTTTCACACTGACAGCGCCCGGGTGTCAACGGTAAAACAATGCTATTTTTAGCGCCGCTTTATCGTCGTTTTGTGCTGCTTTTTGGGTGCTGGCAGGGCGCTTTTAACCCCCGTTAGTGGCCGAATAAAGGTTTAAAAGTACCCACAAAGCACCACTGCCGAGGCGGTTTGCAGGCACTTTGGCAGTGCTGCCAATTGATTTCAATAGGCAGGGGCGCTTTAGGAGCAGTGTTCAAGAAGCTACTTGCAGGACTTTTTTTGACACCCTGCCAGCGCAGCGCCCCAGTGTGAAAGCACTTAGGCTTTCACACTGGGATTGCAGACCACTTTACATGTGCTATTTTTTACCTTGAGGCATTCCTTGCATTAAGGTAAAAAATGTTTGGGTAAAATTATTCCCCTTTACTCTCCTGTACACTTATCTGTGTTCTCACTCGATCCAGCACTATGCTCATCTGCAGCATCTCTCCCTTCTCACTTCCTGGTCTCACATGCTTTGCTGAGGCAGCAGGAGCCATTGGCTCCTGCTGCTGCCAGTCAATTCCTGTGACGAGGGGCAGGGCCAAGCCATGCTATCTGTGCCACAGGCAGCATGGCTTTGGATCAAGTCTGCAGGTGTGCCATGATAGAAAGCGGCTACATATGGTGACACGCCAGGAGCACTGGCAGGGGATCTAAAAAGAGGAGGCTTGGGGCCACTCTGTTCAATTCAATTGCACAAATCAGGTAAATATAAACCTATTTGTTATTTTTTTTTTACTTTGAATTTACACTCACTTTAATGCTTAATCAGAATTGTTTTCACTGTTCTAACTGATGGAAGTAATAATTGACTTAGTGCTGGTTCACACTGATGGAAACCACATGTGATTGGGACAGGAATCACATTGCATTCCTGTTAACATCACATGCGATTCTTTGCAGTGCAATTTGAGCCCATTAATTTTGTATTGCTGAAACAGCACCGCATCCGAATGAAAAAGTCGCATTTTTGCCGCTGGAATCAGATTGCAAGGGTGTTTACACCCATGTAATCCAATTCAGCCAATTGCACTGCATTTTGCATTTTGCAACCTGCTTTTGCGGTGTCTTAAAGGAATTTTTTTTTTTGCTGAAATGACTTTTTACAGGGTAAATAATAGTTAACTGATAAAAATCAATCATATAATGTGCCTCTAGTTTCAGTTTCGTTTTTCATCTAGCTTCATGCTTCTGTGAAGGACAGAGACACAGGGCCAATACAGGGCAGTGTTTGTTTTTAAAATGAAACTGAATGGTTCTGAGGGGTTTTAGACACACAGTAATCACACCTTCTTGATTAGAGACCACAGAGAGAAGCTCCCAGTACTTTTTTCATAAGGAAACAGACAACCAGGAAGCGTGCAGAACAGAGAAGAATTACAGCAAAAACGAACAATGAGGACATGAAACCAGGACTGCATTAGGGTAAAGGAAGCTATTTAGCTAAGAAAATGTTTTCCTTTAGTGACCCTTTAAGTTAACATTGACACCCACAGAGGTTATCATACACAGTGTGCGATTGTGATTCGGTGCGTATCCCATACTGCATCAGTGTGAACCTAGACTTAGGCCCCTTTCACATTGAGGCGTTTTTCATGCGGTACAGCGCTAAAAATAGCGCTGCTATACCGCATGAAAAATCATGCCCTGTAGTGTTCAATGTGAAAGCCCGAAGGCTTTCACACTGAAGCGGTGCGCTAGCAGGAACGCTCCAAAAGTCCTGCTAGCCGCATCTTTACCGCGGTATAGGAGCGGTGTGTTCACCGCTCCTATAGCGCGCCTTCCCATTGGAATCAATGGGAAACCGCGGTAACCGCAACGCGGGCGGTATTAACCCTTTTTCGCCCGCTAGCGGGGGTTAAAACCTCACCGCTAGCGCCCGAATATCGCTATACCGTCACCGCGGCTCCACGCCTCAATGTGAAAGGGGCCTTAATGCTGTGGGACTCTCCTTTGCACTTCATTGCTGTCTGATGCCTTGTAAAAGGATTCCAACAACATGGGACATGGGTGAAGAAATGTGGATTAAGCAATTGCAACCAGGTCCTTGGGGGAATTGCAATCCCCCGAGGGAAGACACGTGTTTGCCCAGGACAGTGTAGGCAGAAGCAGCAGTGTTAGGAACGACTAGCTGTGAATAGACCTACAGACCTATGGCTTCCACTTGGTTATATACAGTTCTGCTGGATATAGATTGGTGCGCTACAAGCAAAGAACTATGTGTTTTTTCAGCTCTTTAGTGCCACCCTTTGGGCAACTTCTGCTAATGTTGTGTTATTGTGAGCATTGCTTCCAAGCATGCGTGTTTGTACTTTGGAGTTTTGTCCGACATACTTGGGTACACGCGATCGGAAAATCCGACAACACACAATTGTTGGCAGACAATTTTAAAGCATGCTATCCCATATTTGTCCGTGGAAAATCTTAGAATTGTCGGATGGAGCATACAAACGATTGGATTTTCTGACAACAGCCTTCAATTCCCATTTGATAATCCAACGTGTGTACGAGGCTTTAGACTGGGATCCCATTAAAGTTCATGTGCGTGTAAAGGCAGGCGTCCCAATACTTTTGGTAATCTAGTGTAGTTTATTGCTACCAATTGTCTGAACCTCAGTTCATAAAATAGTGTAAGGCAAAAAAATTACACAGTTGTTTATAATAAATAAAAATTATAGAATAAACCTTCAAGATTAGGTGTGATTATCTGATGATGTTACTCATCTATAATGTATCTCTATATATACAATACTAAATGATGCTCCTTTGAAATAAAGCTGAGAAATAAATAACACAGTTAAGACATGGCATAGTTATCCTGTGGAAAATGTACTGCTGTTATGACATGTGACCGTTGCTGTGGGTGGTAAGAGGAATTAGAGTCAAAGGTGTGTTGTTTTCGCATAAAAAGCAGTAAGCCGCAGATACAGGCTTCTATATATAGAATGTGGTGAAGGAAACTGCCACATATGTTGAGCTTCAGATGGGAACAGGTAAAAGAGATGAGACCTCCTTTTGGTGGGTTCACTTTGTAGTTATAACTGACAAAAGAAAAATGAATATGTGAAAGAAAAAAAAATGATGACTTAGCTGTAACCTCAGAGACCCTCATTTTCAGGTGAAGTAAACAGTAACACATGCTCCATTAAAGGAAACAGATTCGTAACTTGTAGACGTATAGTGTCTATGGCAGCTTGTGATACAATCTACAATAACGCTGACTGTACAGTAGCACATCCAGGCCCTGATTCGTTAAGCTGCAGTTGTACTGAAGGAATGCTAATTAGAACTTTATAAGAAAATATGCACATGCAACCACTTGCCCACTGTGCATTTTCACCCCCTTCCTGCCCAGGCCAATTTTCAGCTTTCAGCACTGTCACGCTTTGAATGACAAGTGCAACGTGGCTCCCAAACAAAATTGATGCTCTTTTTTTACCACAAATAGAGTTTTCTTTTGGTGGTATTTGATCATCTTTGCGGTTTTTATTTTTTGCTCTATAAACAAAAAAAAGAACAACAATTTTGAAAAAAAATTCAATATTTTAAACTTTTTGCTATAATAAATATCCCAATTAAAAGATATTTTTTTTTAGTTTAGGCCGATATGTATTCTTCTACATATTTTTGTAAAAAAAAATCGCAATAAGTGTATAGTGATTGGTTTGCACAAAAGTTATAGCGTCTACAAAATAGGGGATAGATTCATTACATTTTTTTTTTTTTTGCTAGGACTGTGATATTGCGGCAGACAAATCGGACACTTTTGACACTATTTTGGGACCATTCACATTTATACAGCGAACAGTTCTATAAATATGCACTAATTAGGCCCCGTACACACGAGCAAATGAATCTGATCAAATCGGTCTAACAGACCGATTTGAACAGATTTGTCTGCTGGGCTGTTTTGGTTTGATCGCTGTACACACGATCAAACCAAAATCCCCGCCGGCAGACAGCGCGGTGACGTGGCGATGACGTTGACACCGCCACGTCACCGCACCAGGAAGTAAAACACTTCCGCGCATGCGTCGAATCCATTCAAAACATGTGCGGGCAGATATGTCTGCTGTTTAGCGTACTAACCAGCAGACATATCGGTCCGACGGGTTCCCAGCAGACAGATTTTAAAGCAGGCTTTAAAATCTGTCTGCTGGCCAAATCCATCTGCTCGCCCGTACACACGATCGAATCTGTCTGCTGAGACGGTCTGTCAGACCGTTTTCAGCAGATAGATTTGATCGTGTGTACGCGGCCTCACTGTATAAATGTGGCTGGTAGGAAAAGGGTTAACACTAGGGTGCGATCAAGGGGTTAATGTGTTCCTAGGGAGTGATTCTTACTGTGGGGGTAGGGGACTGACTGGGGGAGGTGACCGATCGGTGTCCCTATGTACAAGGGACACACCATCAGTCCCCTCTCCTTGACAGGACGTGGAGCTCTGTGTTTACACACAGAGCTCCACATCCCTGGCTCTGTGAGTGGCGATCGCGGGCACGTGGCAGACATTGCGGCCTGCCAGGCACACGCATCGACAACCACGTGACTGGTGGGCACAGCTTTTCCCCAATGCACACCCGTGGCGGCGCGCAGGGAATTTGTAAACAGGAGGACGTCCAGGGATGTCCTCCCAGCAATTGAGCGCCACGCTGTAGACGTCTTTTGTCTATAGCGCAGTCGCAAAGAGAATGTTTTGGGACCTTACAAGCTCTCTTTTCTCAAGGTAATATCTATGTAACTACATTGCCGTGAGGAGGGTAACCTTACAAAGCCCCTAAATGTAGGTTATATCATATGCATATGATTTTTTTTTCTACACTATAATAATAAAACAAGATTTTTAACAGTGTTGTATATAACATGATACCATCTGTTTTCATTGCAAGTCCCCACAACTCCATAGGTCAAGTCCTCTATGGCAGTATTCATTGACCCTGCCTTCAGGACCCACTAACAGGCCAGGTTTTATGTATTACCTTGGGGAGAATACTGCAATCGCTGAGTAGCAAATGATATTACCTGTGATGTATTTCAGTTATCTTGCAAGCCTGGCCTGTTATGCCTTGTACACACGATCAGTATTTCAGATGAAAAAAGTCAGACAGAATTCATTCCGACTGTGTGTGTGCCCCATCGGATTTTTTCCATCAGAGATTCCGACGCACTTAGAAAGAGAACATGTTCTCTTTTTTTCCGATGAAAATGTTTTGAAAATTCCGATCGTCTGTGGGGAACTTAAACGGAGAAAAATTTTCTCGGCTCGTCGTAGTGTTGTACGTCACCGCATTTTGGACGGTCGGAATTTGGTGTGACCGTGTGTATGCAAGACAGCTGGAATGGAATTCCGTCAGAAAAATCCATCTGAGTTTATCCTGATGGAAATTCCGATCGTGTGTACGGGGCATAAGTGGGCCCTGAGGACAGGGTTGATGACCACTGCTCTATGGAGTGCAACTCATACAATGGGGTTGATCTACTAAAACTGGAGAGTAAAGCCTCATACACACGATCGGACTTCCATCAGACTTTTCCGTGGATTTTGCTCTGAATGACCATTGGCCGCAAATTTGGTATGCATAGGCACGGCAGAACTTTTTAGGCAACTTTCACCAAATTACGTGTTTTTTCAGATTTTTACTGCCACCCTTTGGGCAACTTCTTTTATTGTTGTCTGATCTTTAGCATTGGTTCTGAGCATGCTTGCTTGTACTTTGGACTTTGGTCCAATGGACTTGTGTACACACAATTAGATTATCCTCCATCGGACATTTGTTGCCGGAAAGTTTTTTCACAGCGAACATTTGTCCGATGAAATACATTTGTCCATGGAGCATGTACACGGTCGGATTGTCCAATCAAACAGGTCCGTTGGACATTTGTTGTCAAAAAGTCTGATTGTGTGTATAAAAATTCTAGAACATATCTGCATAGAAACCAATCAGATTCCAGGTTTATTTATCAAAGCTTAAAGGGGTTGTAAATGTAGGTTTTTTTTTTTTTCTTTTTTTCATTTAATCCTTCTTTATTTAGGAAATATTAGTTTTACAGCATAAGTTACTTAACAATTGCATTAGAATCGACCAAATAAAACAAAACATTAACTTATTATCTCATAGTCCTTTGTACTCGTTTAAGACTCAGGGGTATATTTGGGGACAACAGGGTAGGAGTGGGTGCCGGTAGTTATTTACGTCCAGGGTTAGCCTAATGATAGTGCCCTGTATTATCTCCTGTAGTTCCTGCTCCAGGTTTGGGTTCTCCATCTATTTGATGGGGTGTTGTGATCCCCTGTTTTCTCCAGCCTCTCCCTATTATCCATTTTTAATTGTCTCTTTTCCTTTTTTTTTTTCCTTTTTCTTCCCTTCCCCCCTTTTTCTCTTTCTTTCCTTCCTCCCTTATCCTCGCCTCCCCCCTGTCTTTAATTCCATTTTTATTTCCCATGTTCTCTTGTGTTGCCATATCTCCTTTTTTTTTCCTTTTATTTCCCTCTTCCTGCCCTACCCTCCCCCATCCCCCTTCAAAAAAAAAAAAAAAAAAAAGGAAGAATCCCCCCCCCCACCAATTCTCTCCCTCCTCTCCCCTCTCATAGGTCAGAGCTCTCCATCCAATTCCTTAGAGCTTCTCTCATTCCCGTTCCGTCACTCCCCTCCCATCAAACTCCTCCCTTCTTCTGAGTACATGAATACATTCCATGCTCCCCAGGTCAAGTTATATTGTTCCTTTCTATCTTGGGCTGATAAGACCACGTCCTCTATTGCACAAATATTCCTCACCCTATAGAGCCAGTCGGTTATTGTGGGGGGATTATTTTTTTTCCAGTTTTGAGTTATCCCAGCTTTAGCTTCGTTGATCATATGGCATATGATCGATTTCTTATATATTTTTATTGGAATCTGTGTTAGGTGCAGCAAACAGAAAGCTGGGTCGTCCTGCAGTTGATATGTTGTAAATTTTTGGGTTATCCTTAATACTTCCTGCCAGTATTTCCTGATCTTTGGGCAGGTCCAAAATAAATGATATATGGTTCCCCTATCTTCCTTGCATCTCCAACAGATATCTAGGGTTCCCGGAAACGCCCTACTCAATTTCTCTGGTGTGTAGTACCATCTATTTAATATTTTATAATTTAATTCTTGGAGCCTAGTACTTATTGATGTTTTCATGGTTAAATTGATTATTTTTTGCTGCTGAGTCTGTGAGAAATTCCTCTCCATATCTCTGGCCCATTCTCTTATAGATGGTATCTCCTGGCCTTCTAAAGGTGTTGTTCCTAGCCTATACAACCTAGATTGTAATTTATCCGGGGGTTCCTGGTTTTCACAATATCTTTCAAATTGTGTTAATTCCCTTTTGTATCTGTTTGTTGATCCCAGAGAGTTCAGAAAATGGCACAATTGTACCGCTTGCCAATTTTTAATCCCATATTTTCCTTCCTGGAGTACCAATGAGGGTACAGTTGGCCATCTGTCTTGTTCTGAGAAGTGTGATATCTGTGTAAGGCCCCTCTCTCTGAGACTCCTGTATGCTCCTTTCTCCATACCTGGTGGAAAGCAGGGGTTTCCTAATACTGGATACAGGGGGGAGAAGCTTGAGGTGTGTTTTCCTAACTGGCATATCTTATGGCCTATTGCTAGCGTCGTCCCTATAATTGGATGGTTTTTTAATTGTATCGGCAGTATTTGATAACACCAGAGTGCTCTTTGCAGTGGGATTTGACTAATTTATTGTTCTAGATCTACCCATAATTTTGATCCTATCCTCCTGCCCCATTCTATAATCCTACCCATATGGATTGCTTGATAGTATTTGGTTACGTCTGGTATTGCTAGACCCCCATTACTCTTAGGTAGGCACATCCTACTCCTACTAATCCTGGGTTTTTTCTTAGCCCAAATGAACTTAAAAAGAAGCCTATTTACTTGAAGTAAAAAGGCAGGGGGGATCTTGATTGGTATTGTTTGAAGGAGATATAATATTCTAGGGAGTATACTCATCTTAATAGCATTACATCTCCCAAACCAAGAATGAAATCCCCTCTGCCATCTCTTCAAAGTGTCCTTGATTATGTTCATCAATGGAGGGAAATTTACTTCAAAGATATTACCTAGTTTTGGTGGGATATAGATCCCCAGATATTTCAGGGCTGTCTTAACCCACTTAAATTTAAATTTAGGTTTTAAGGTTTGTTGTAAGCCCCCCGGTAGTTCCACACTCATAGCTTCTGATTTCTCATAATTAATTTTTAAATTTGCTAATTTCCCATATTCCTCTATTTCTCTCATCAAGTTCTGTAGTGATTCCCGGGGGTGAGATATGGTGAACAGCATGTCGTCCCCGGACTCTCGGGTTTTGCCTAATCCTATTCAGCAGAGGTTCCAGTGTCAAAACGTATAATAGCGGGGATAGTGGACACCCCTGTCTTGTTCCATTTAATATTTTAATAGGCTCTGAGAGGATCCCATTTACCTTGACTGATGCTTGAGGTGTAGTATACACCCCCATAATCCATCTATACATATGTTCTCCTAATCCAATATGTCTCAATACTCCTGCCATAAACTTCCAGTTAACTCGGTCGAAGGCCTTTTCGGCGTCTGTACTGAGGAAGATCGAAGGTGTTTTGGTTTCCCTTGCCCAGTGTACCAGGTTCAATACTTTAATGGTATTATCCCTGGCTTCCCGGGTCGGGATAAAACCCACCTGATCTAGGTGTATTAGCTGTGCCAGGAAAGGTTGTAATCGGGCTGCTATTAATTTAGTAAAAAGTTTTAGATCTGTATTCAACAATGAGATCGGGCGATAACTACCGCACTCCGCCGGGTCCTTCCCTTCTTTGGGAATCACCGCAATATGTGCCATAAGGGCTTCCGGGCGGAACGCGGTAGATCGGCCGATCTCATTGAACATCCCAATCATGTATGGTCCGAGGATGGGGAAAAAATGCTGTTAATACTGAATAGAAAACCCATCTGGGCCAGGAGCTTTCCCTTTTTTAACCATTTTCATAGTTCCTTGGAGTTCCTCCATTGAGATAGGTCTATCGAGAGTCTCCCTTTCGGTTGAGGGTATTCTTTTAAGTTGAATAAGAAGGAAAATTGCGCAAATCTAAACAAAATAAGTGTACAAATATTGAGCAGCGTCTCAAAGGTGTTATACAACACCAAAACAATATATAGAAAAAATGAAGTCGCGCTATAAATGGTATACAGTAAAAAAATTATTTAAAATACGTGGAAAGTATTAGTGCAAACTGAAATAGCACATAGCAAGCTTATCAAAAACACAGTATATGAACAGTAACACGATTTGAAGTCCATATGGTAATTATACAGTCCATCAAGAATTATATTGAATAGACAGAAAGAATTTCCCAGGTTGATAGGTCCAAGACAGATAGTGTATGACAAAACAAAGACCTCCACCGCACAGAAAACACTGACCCTACCAATCTATGATCTCACCGAGATCAATATCAGCAATTTGTAACATTCATGTTTCAGCAGGGAACGAAAGAGGACATCCACAAATTCCAGCCAGTAGGTGTATTCGGCTCAAACAGCGATCAAATATCAACCCGTGGTCACTTTTCCTTTCCAATGGCCAATCGGTCTCACCGCATGATGTGTCCCTGGCTGTGCAAAAGGAGACACATCATGCGGTGGACCGATTGGCCATGGAAAGGAAAAGTACACGGGTTGAGTAGCCGAATTCCTAATTTGTATCTTTTCGTTCCCTGCTGAAACATTTCAAATTGCTGATATTGATCTGGTGAGATCTAACTCTGGTAACTTTGCGGTGGAGGTCTTTGTTTTGTCACACTTGTCGTGGACCTAAACACTTCTTTCTGTCTATATATAATTCTTGTTATAATTACCTTGGACTTCACGTGTTCTGTTCACTTACTGGTTTTTGATAATTGCGCTTTAGCTAATTATATTTTAAATAATTTTTTTTACTGTATACTCAGTAGGTCAGCTAACTCCCTCCTTTTGTGTCCTAATTCTTCTCCTACTTTGATTGACTGTGTACCTTTATGTTGAATTTCCAGGGTTTGGATATCTATCGTTAATTTCCTAACCTGATTCTCCCGAATTTTTTTTATTCTTGCCCCATGCTTTATCAATAAACCCCTCATCACCGCCTTGTGGGCCTCCCACACCACACTTGGGTCGCTCCCCGGGGTATCGTTGCTCCGAAAGTATTCTCCTAGTTCCTTTTCTACTGCTTCTTTGACTTCTGGGGTCTGTAGTAGGCTTTCATTCAGACGCCAACGATATCCCGTGGAGAGAGCCTTACCTGATATTATTATGTCAATTGTCACTGGGGCATGGTCTGACCAGGTTATATTTCCAATTTTTACTTCCTCCACTCCCGTCAATAGATAGTGGAGGATCAGAAAATAATCCAGCCGGGAATATCTTTTATGTGGATTAGAGTAAAAGGTATAGTCTCTCTCCTCCCCGTGGAGTATCCTCCAAGCGTCGACCAGATGCATTTCTTTTAACTTTCGCAGGACTCGCCTCCTAGATTTACCTGATAGAGAAGAAAATCCTAGAGATGTATCTAGTTTGGGGTCTAATGTCATATTAATGTCTCCTCCTAGTATCAACTTCCCTTCTATAAATTTATCTAATTTAGACAGTACTTTAATTAGGAAAGTATCTTGATTCGTATTAGGTGTATATATAGTGGCTAGTGTTACTTTCTCGTCTCCTAAAGTGCCTTTTAGAAATATATACCTTCCATTTTCGTCTATCTGTTTTTCCGTTAATGACCAAGCAATCTGGTTGGATATTAATATAGCCACTCCTTTAGATTTAGATGTTGGACTAAATGAGTGGTAGGCACATGGGAAAAATCTATTTTGTAAATAGGGTAACCGACTAGCTCTAAAATGGGTTTCTTGGACAAAGGCCACGTCTGAGCGCATTTTTTTTAATTCACTAAGGAGCATTCTCCTTTTTTCTGGGGTATTTAGTCCCTTAACGTTAAAAGTGGTAATCCTTATACCCCCCATCCTTGCAGCTCAGAGTCCTCTCCCCTCTCCTCCTCCCCTCCCCTTGAGCCAGGGAGACAAGGCTAAATAAATGGGGGAGGAAGGAGAGAAAACCGCGCCAAGGAGAGGAGAGAGAAGAAAAAAAAAAAAGGGAGACCCCCCCCCACCCAATCCCCTTACTTATTGACAGTGGGGATCGAGAGGTATGGTACAAAGACCCCCCCCTCTACCCCAGAGCCAATTTAGCTCCTACTTGCTTACTCTAATACTCTATCCCCTAAGTATCCCCCTGAGTAATTCCCTATCGGGGGGTACTGGTTTTGCGCACTCCTATATCGCGGTGCCCCCGCACCTTCCAGCCCTCCTTCCACCTCCACTTTATTTAAATCGTACTATATAATATATTGCCCATCTCAATTAATCCCTGGATCTCAAGTATTCCTGTTTTACTTCCTTTTTTTCTAAATACGTTCCATTAAGCTAGTGCATTATTGGTTCACTTACCTTTTCCTTCGATTTCCTTTCTAAATGTTTTTTTTTTTTTGTCTGAATTTCCCACTTCCTGTTCCTCCTCAGTAAGATTGCCCCCATCATCACCCGAGCCATTCTAGCTTCGGGTTAGTCAGCGTGCTCGCCCCCTCCCTTGGGACTACATCCCTATGGGGAGACGGACCCCGAGAAGAGGAGGTTCAGGGCATTCAAAGTGTAACAGCGCTGAAAGCTGAAAATTGATCTAGGCAGGAGGGGGGTTTAAGTGCCCAATAAGCGTGGTGGTTAAAATGATTGTAAAGAATTGTTTTTGAATAATAAATATCTCCATACTTACCCGCTCTGTGCAATGGAATTTCACAGAGCGGGTAAGTATGGAGATATTTATTATTCAAAAACAATTCAGGGTGTGCGTTCCCTGGTTAACACTGACACGCGTCTCAGCCAATCAGGTTCACCGGGTCTGGTTACTGGTAACCTGATTGGCTGAAGCAACATCAAGGGCGGGAGAAACATCAAGGGATCGTGGATGGAGAATGGCTGACCCGAGAAAGGTAAGTGCCTTAGGGGGGGGGGCAATCTGGTGGTATTTAAGGGGGCAATCTGACGGCATTTTACGGGACAAACTGGCGGTTTTTGAGAGGGCAAACTGGCAGCAATTGATGGGCAAACTGGCGGCAATTGATGGGCACAGTGGCGACAATTAATGGCATGGCACAGTGGAGACAATTGATGGCACAGTGGCTGCATTTGATGGCATTGCACAGTGGCTGCGTTTAATGGCATGGCACAGTAGCGACAATTGTCAGCATAGCACAGTGGCGACAATTGATAGCATGGCACAGTGGCGACAATTGATGGCACAGTGGTGACAATTGATCGGCACAGTGGCTGGGTTTTATGGGCACAGTGGCTGCGTTTAAAGGGCACAGTGGCGACAATTGATGTTTGTTTTTTGTTTTTTCGTTTGCTTGCGTCCCCCAAAAATGTTGAGCACCAGCCGCCACTGGTCCTTGCACTTACTTCTTTCAGTTCTTGCTAGCTTCTGCATAGAATTTGTTGTTGCAAATAGCATCTTTTATATAGTTTTAGGAGAAATAGATCTTCCAAAGGACAACATGGAAGTAAATGTAACCAACATAATACTCTTACCTCCCACTGTCACATTCAGAGATATATCATGGAACTTTCCTTAAATGTGTCCTAATAATATCTTGTGTGGTCATTCTTGTCTTTTAATAATCCTGCTACACACGGTCGTTTTTTGTGATGAAATAAAACGACGTTTTAAAAAACGTCATTTAAAATTATCGTGTGTGGGCAAAACATTGTTTTATGTCTTCTGAAAAACGTAAAAAAAAAAAATCGAAACTGCTTCAATTTTTAATGTCGTTTTTCAGAATGTCGTTTTTTTGTGTCATAAAAAATGATCGTGTGTGGGCAAAACGACGTTTAAAAAGACGTTTTTAAACCCACGCATGCTCAGAAGCAGTACGTGCCGTCGTACGTGTTGTAGGTAACCGCGCTTTGCAAGACCATTTTCAGAAAACGATGGTGTGTAGGCAACATCGTTTTTTAAAATGAAGCTTAAAAAAACATCGTTTTTTTTAATGAGAAAAAACTACGTTTTTTTACAAGACAAAAAACGACCGTGTGTACGCGGCATTAGAGCCTATAAACAGCATTTATCTTATGAACAGTACCTATCACATAACAAAAAGCTACTGTATATATTTTATTAAAGGACGTTGCTTGACAAGAAAATGAACATTATTTGCATAAGATTCACTTTTACTGGAACTTTTTCTAACTGAAGAAAGCAGTTTGGGGATGGTAAACCCAAGATAAAACAAAACAGCAATGTTTCTTGCATGACTCCAGCTAATTGCAGGTAGTTTGTTTAGAATATATGCAGGAAGTTGTGGCAAGGCCC
Source organism: Rana kukunoris (assembly GCA_029574335.1). Taxonomy (NCBI): domain Eukaryota; kingdom Metazoa; phylum Chordata; class Amphibia; order Anura; family Ranidae; genus Rana; species Rana kukunoris. The sequence goes on from CM056051.1 coordinate 129,872,874, forward strand.
AGACGTGAAAAGCTGCTGGAACTAATACGTTGTGGTTTTGAGGATAGGTAGCATCTTGGTAATGATGTGAACACTGAAAAGTATCTTCAAAACATATTCAAATAATGCTGATTTGTGCACTTTGTACAGGCATGCACATTTTCTTGTGATATAGGCCAATTCTAGTTGCTACCTGTTACATACTTACATTATAAATCGGTCCTGTCTCCAGTGATTAGAAAGGGTGAGGGGAAGAAATAACTGGTTTTATGGTAAGTGTGAAACCTGTGAAAGTTATGGAAACTTATGTGTGTGAAACCTGCTGTACTTAAAAATTCCAGAGCTAATTAAAGACAGATGCCATACAAACAATTCAGTGTTAAATGTATTTTATGAATTCCCTTATCCATCTCTTAGATCTTAGATTGTAAGCTCTTATGAGCAGGACCCTCCTAACCCTCTTGTATTGTATTGTATTGTAACTGTACTGTCTCCCTTTTATATTGTAAAGCTCAGCGTAAACTGTTTGAGCTTTATAAATCCTGTATAATAAAAATAATATATATTTTGTGTTTAAGTGCTTTTTTTTGCCATGTAAATGTCTCAGGTTATCTGTAGAAGAATACGTAAAGCGGAGTTCCACCCAAAAGTGGAACTTCCGCTTTAACTACTCCTCGCCCCCTTACATGCCACATTTGGCATGACATTTTTTTTGGGGGGGAGTGGGAGCTTCTTTAGGAGTGGAACTTCCTGTCCCACTTCCTCCTTTCGCCCAGGGACCACCTAGACAACTCCTCCCCTCACCTTAGGTGGCCCCTCCCTGTACGTGGTTGCCTGGGACACATGACAAGTCCCAGGAGATCGCTTGTCCACTCTGGGAGCACAGCACAACTCGTGCATGCGCAGTGCGTGCCTGGCCATGAAGCCGAAAGCTGTCACGGCCGGGTGCCCAGAGTGATAATAGAGGCACCGTTGGAGAGGAGGGGGAAATGAGCGACGCTCCGTTCGGCCAATGCGATGGATGCAAAGAGTACGGAAGAGATTTGAGATGTACGGAGCGATCAAGGCTATGAGCACATAAAATCTTGTGTGAGAGGAGGAGGATAGAACCATTGATTGAGCGGAGATATCAGACACTGTCATACAGAGACCCGGGCTGGAGTATAGGCCGTCCATGAACAAAGATCTCTAGTTGGGATCTTATTCTCTGGTAAGCAGCAGTGGCTTTGGAGGCAGAGGATTTATATTCTATCATCCATCAATGTTCTTGTGTCTCCTGGTTTGATGTCACCAACCTGTTTGTAGGAGGAATTCACAACATCAACGTATTGGCCTTCATTTTTTAACACCAAGTTAATTTAACAATCAATTTGTTGATTATTTATTGGGACATTCAGGACTATTTATTTGTATTTGTGCAGCAATTGATGTCTCACCTTTTGATGAGGGGTGCAATTTTACTTTGATTTAATTTCCGACTTTGCATTTTTTGTCATTTGATTTACAGCACAAAGTTTACTAGGACATGTTTTATTCATTTCCACTGTGCAGCCTATATTATATGTACAGGTCACATGATCGCCTGTCCACTCTGGGAGCGCAGTGCAACTCGCGCATGCACCGTGCGTGCCCGGCCGTGAACCTGAAAGCTGTCACGGCCGGGTGCCCAGAGTGACAATGAAGGCACCGTCAGAGAGCAGGGGAAGATGAGCGACACTCTGTTCGGCCGCATCGCTGGACCGTGGAACAGGTAAGTGTCTGTTTATTAAAAGTCAGCAGCTACACTTTTTGTAGCTGCTGACTTTTAATAAACGCATAAAAGCCTGGAACTCTGCTTTAAAGTGGACCAAGACTCGAGCAATGTTAGCCTTCAAACAATGAAGATTGCTTTGAAGGAAATGTCGTTTAAAGTACTGTTCTGCTAGATATATAGCTTTACCAGGCAAGTCTTTCTAAGTCTGACAGACAGTATTTGGAGCCTAATCGAAGCCTGGTGTCCACTGTTCGGCCACCTTTCTAGTGGCTTGTTGTCTGTTTGCTCAGGGAAGGTGGCCAGGCCATCACTTTTGCCACTGGATGTGTGCTACAGCTTATGCTCAAATCAATGCCTAGCTCTGCTCAGTTGGGACTGTGTATACTCAGTAGACAACTGTATTAACATTTAACTCAACAGAAAATATATCATTTATCACTGTGCAATGTGCATATGCACAGCTGAGTTGTGTGAGGCTTTGAGTTGTCTAATTAACTAATTTACTGCTAAGGCCTCACTACCAATTCCCAAGCTTATTATTACACCAGTTCCACTGGTTGGAAAATAAAGGTCTCTTAAAGAAAGGGGACTTTTTAAAGTGTTCTAATTTATATTCCCTAGAACATTACTATTACAATTTACACTTAGCCCCTACTGAACTATTTCAATAAAACCAAATTACATCTTATATTAAAGCTAAACTGTGACATTCGGCGGGTCATTTAATGCTGATGTCATTTGAGTTGTCCTGCAAATCCAGATATTCCACTCAAGTCACATCTCCATCCTATACAACATACTAATGAAACTGAATCATAAGTTACTGAATATGCAACAGTGGGAACAGGATATTGGAACCTTGTTCAAAATTTCTGACTGGCAAGAAATCACTAGATTTGACGAAAACATCCATTAATACCACTTTAATAGAGTCGAACTACAAGACATTGTTAAGATGGCAAAAAAAAGGTGGTAATACTGCGCTGTCTATGTAAATAACCTAAATAAGAAATGCTAGCAGCTTAAATATGTGAGATACCCACAAAAAACGAGTATAATGGAAGAAAAAAGCTGCGCAAATAATAAAAACACTATAATGGTACAAAATGTGACACCAATGTTATTCCATATATGAAATGGATATCCCGTGTTACAAGTGATAAATAGAACAATTGGAAGTCTATTATTCAGGCATGGAACACAAAAATGCATCTGATGATAATTGATAGTAGAAAAGTTATTTGTTTCCCTTCAAATAGATGGTGACATCAAATACGAAAACCTCAGAAACAGTGCATGGATAGATAAGACACCTCCACCTCTCAATCACACCACCCCTTACCAGAGGGGAAGATCCCAACTAGAGATTTTCTGACAGCAGATGGCTTAATCCCCAGCCAGGGGGTTACGTGGCAAGATATCCAAGAGCCGAGACTTCTCCAACAGTGGACCGGTGATCAATGTTGAATGAAACCGATATGGAGAAGGAAAAAAGCTACATAGCGTGAACCCATATAACTTGTTTTTGAGACGAAACGGCGTAGGGCGGCGGCGTGCTGACGTCTTATAACCGCATACTGTGTCCCGGAGAGAACGGGTTGTGCTAGCTGGCCGGCTATATTTTCACAAGCAAATTTTATCTACTTTCTTGTAAGTGTGATTTTAATCTTTTAATAAACAAGTTATATGGGTTCACGCTATGTAGCTTTTTTCCTTCTCCATATCGGTTTCATTCAACATTGATCACCGGTCCACTGTTGGAGAAGTCTCGGCTCTTGGATATCTTGCCACGTAACCCCCTAGCTGGGGATTAAGCCATCTGATGTCAGAAGATCTCTAGTTGGGATGTTCCCCTCTGGTAAGGGGCGGTGTGATTGAGAGGTGGATGTGTCTTATCTATCCATGCACTGTTTCTGAGGTTTTCGTATTTGATGTCACCATCTATTTGAAGGGAAACTAATAACTTTTCTGCTATCAATTATCATCAGATGCATTTTTGTGTTCCATGCCTAGACTTCCAATTGTTCTATTTATCACTTGTAACACGGGATATCCATTTCATATATGGAATAACATTGGTGTCACATTTTGTACCATTATAGTGTTTTTATTATTTGCGCAGCTTTTTTCTTCCATTATATTGTTAAGATGGTACCTGGTGCTTACTAGAATGGCAAACATGCACCCAACAGCATCCTCTAATTGTTTTAGACAGTGAAGCCAAAAAGGCACCATGTACTACATATGGTGGCAATGCCCCAAAGTATCCAGTGTCTGGATTTAAATACGATCAGTAACAGGAACATAGTAGCCACTTTATAAATTAAAGTGGCTACTATGTGCCCACGAGAAGGAGGAGTGTGTGCTTTTGCTGAATACTTGACTCATTGAGGAGTTGCTTCCACAGAGCCAATCCATCCAGATAATGCAGTGTGATGCTGTGAAAAAAAGCTTGCAAACTACACTATTAAACTGTTATGCCGCGTACACGATCACTTTTTGTGATGAAAAAAACCGACGTTTTCAAAAACGTCATTTAAAATGACCGTGTGTGGGCAAAACATCGTTTTATGGGCCAGATTCAGGTAGATGCGCGCATATTTTCGCCAGCGTATCGCAGCGCATATACGCTGCGCTGACGCAAACTAGCGAGTGAAGTACAGTATTCACCAAGCGCATTTCCATTACTTTACGCCGGAGTAACGGAAATGCGCTGGCGTAACCCGACGCAAGTGGAAGTGGGTGTGATCATATGTAAATGATGGGCGGAGCCCAGCACAGAGGCTTACGTTCAGCGCATCATCCACGGAGCATGCGCAGTGAGTGAGGCTTCACTCGGCCCCCTGTGCGCATGCTCACAACTTCCGTCGGCACCACTTCACGGTAAACGTCAGCGCAATGTGTTTCGTTGAGCGTTTAAAAGCGCTAGCGGAAGCGCCATTCCGGCGCAAAAGTATTTCCGTTTCCCACCACCCCAGGGAAGTTACTTTTGCTAAGAGATGGCTGCTCCCGTCCCCCCCAAAGAGAGGAAACCTAAATTACAATTCCCAGGAGGTCTCTGTTATAATATCCGCCATGGAGACTTATAATGACTTCCTCCACGGCAAAAAAAGTCAGAAGACCAGCCGGGATAGGAAGCAAGCCATCCTGGAGACCATTGCTGGCAGGGTGAATGTTTTGGGGTACTCCACCCGGACTGCTGGCGATATTAAAAAAAAAATGAATGACCTGCGGCGCAAGGTCCGTGGCAAGGTGGCCACCATCAGCAGGCATGAAAGGGGCACGGGAGGTGGACCCCCATGTGCGGTCAGCCTGACCACGGAGGAGGAGGTGGTCGCCCGCTGCCTGGAGAGGGAGCAGTTGGAGGGGGTACCAGGCTATGATTCTATGGAGGAAGGCTCCAGGACAGGTAAGTGTTTTTTATCCCCTATTTGGTGTGTTGCATGTGGGGGGGGGGAGGGTACATGTGCCAAGTGTGTGGGACCACCAACATGTGTCTGCTTTGTGTCATCCACAGATGACGGAGCTGGGCCATCATCTGTCGGCGGCCAGTCCACCCCAACCCCCCAACAGGATCCTGAGGCCGAGCCCCTGGGTGTTGAAGAGACCGAGGTGGAGGAGAGTGCCCACACCTCACCTGCTGAGGTGGTTGAGGGGCAGCCTGTTATTCCTGAGCAGGACTTTATTTTGTTTTTGGAGGAGTCCTCCCCTTCTGCAGGGCCCTCTGTAATACCCTCCCCCATCCTCGGAAGCTCCTCAAGGGCGACTCCATCCCCACGGGGACAACCATCTCCTGGCCCCAGGAAGGCAACCCGGAAGACCAGGGGGGTGTCTGATCTGGTCCAGGACCAGGTGGCGATGGACCACGCCAGGCAGACCCAGCAGATGGGGGAGATTGCTGGGCACCTGGACCGGGTTGCTGACAGCCTGGGCTCCGTGTCGCAGCTGACCAGTGCTGTGCATGACGTCGTGACCAGGCTGGGGGAGGTGAAGGCTGATGTTAAACACCTCACTGCAGCCGTCCATGCCAACACAGCTGCCATCCGTGAAGAGGGGAGGCAGAGGCAGCGTGACCAGCGGCATCATGTCACCCGCCAGCTGAGGATGCAGGCCCAGACTAATCACTTTCTGAGCCGGATTGCCGTGGCCTTGGAGGGCATGCAGCCAAGAGCTGCCAGGAGTGGCCCACCCGGGGATCAGCCTCCTCCAGATGCCCCCCCACCCCCACCCACTCCCTCCAGGCAGCTGAGGAGCCCGAGAGTGCCCACAAGAAGGAGCCCCCGTCAGCCCAGGTGAGGGTTTTTTTTTTTTTTTTTATTGCTCAGGTTATGAGTATTTTATTATTTGTGTTTATTGCTCAGGTTATGAGTATTTTATTATTTTTGTTTATTGCTCAGGTTATGAGATATTTATTTTATTTTTAACTGCACACGGTCAGGAGTGCAGGGGACAGTGTGAATGGTGTGTGAATGTGAGGGGGTGCCACTCCTGCCAGTAAAGGGTGTCACCCTCGGCCGTGGTGGAGAAGTTATCCCCACGGCTGTGTGAATGACGTGTGAATGGTGTATGAATGGACAGCGACATCATTGGGGCCTTGACGCTGGCGTTGCTGCTCCCAAGTCCTACATGCTGGACTTGGGCTAATCCAATGTGATGTGGATGTGGTGTGTGTGATCTAGGGACATCAGTGGTGTGCATGCGTGCATTGTCTGTGTGATTAATGTTTTGGTTTAGTGTCCAAAGATGCCTACGGCGAGGACCCTCCTGACTGCTCTTCCATCAGCAGACTGTGTAGCCTCTGGCAGGTGGGGACTGTGTGGGTCGGGGGTCAGGTCATCACGTATGTCAATCTGCAGGCCCTTTCTCATGGCAAAGTTGTGCAGAATGCAACATGCACCGATGATCTGACACACGAAGGTAGGGGAATACAATAGGGTCCCCCCGGACTTATCCAGGCATTGGAAACGGGACTTCAGGAGCCCAAATATTTGCTCCACCACTGCACGAGTTTTGATATGTGCTTCATTGTATCTTCTCTCTCCTCTGGTTTGGGGGTTCCGGAAAGGAGTCATTAGATGGGGTCCCAGTGCATATGCAGAGTCACCTGGAAGGGAAAAGACAGGAGGATGTTAGTCATGCTTGTGCCCCTTGTGATGTGTGCATCATGGGAGGGGACAGTCATGCCTGACTCCCATGTCACTCACCAACGAGCCAGCTGTCCCCATACACGTTCTGTTCGAATTCTGCTGGGATGGGGCTCTGATTGTATATGAAGCTGTCATGGCTGGATCCGGGGTGTTTGGCACGGACGTGCCATATGAGGCGTTGGGCATCGGCTATCACCTGTACGTTGATGGAATGCCAATGCTTCCGATTGCGGTATATGTGCTCTGTGGCACTGGGGGGCTGTAGGGCCACATGTGTGAAATCAATGGCCCCCACTGTGCGTGGGAATCTGGCAATGCTGTAGAAATCTGTCATTGTCGTCAGTCGCAGCTCCTCAGTGGATGGTCTGATGAACTGGTTGGACATGCGTCTGAGGATTGCGGGGACAACCTGGTGCACACATCTGCTCATGGTGGACTGTGACATCCCAGCCACCACTCCACTTGTACGCTGGAATGATCCACTTGCAAGGAAATGAAGTGTTGCCAGTACCTTCACCAGTGGCTGCACTGCTTGTTAGCGGTGTGTCTTGCTGGTGATGTCATCCTGCAGGGTTGTGGTTAATTCAAGGATTGCATCAGGGCTGAATCTGAAGAGGCGATACACCTCCTCATCACCCATGGCAAAGAGGCTCATGCGCGTGCGGTATATCCTCTCACGTGCCCGCCTCCTCCGTACCGGGGGACCCATTAGTAGTGCTAGGACCACGACTGCCCCTGGCATGCTGGCACACAGAGGTGTTGTCCTTGCAAGTGTGGTTGTTCAGCTTGCTATTTTCGTCGGTAACGCTGCTGCTGTAGCTGCTCTCCTGCTGACCTGTGGCCATCTGGAGTAAAGATAAAGCAGCTATTTGTAGAAATAACTTTGCGACGGACGGACGAGATACGCGTGGCGCATGTAGCCAGCATCTGGTGCTAATCCGTTTGCGAATCGGGAAATCTCTCTCATTTGCATATTTGCAAGGCAAATCAATAGGCGCGACGGATGCGACAAGCGAAAATATGCGCTAACGATACTCTGGCGAGGGAAAGTTAAGCCGATCGGAAATGGCCCGTTTTCTGGCGCATCTAGGTTGGTGGGTACGGCCACATAGATACTATGGCGCATCTTTACAGTTACGCGGCGCATATCGATATACTCCAGCGCAAGTCTTGCTGAATCTGGCCCATAGTCTTTAAAAAAACAACCCAAAAAAAAATTCGAACATGCTTGAATTTTTTGTGTCATTTTTCAAAATGTCATTTTTTGTGTCATAAAAAGTGATGGTGTGTGGGCAAAACGACGTTGAAAACGACGTTTTTAAACCCGCGCATGCTCAGAAGCAAGTTATGAGATGGAGCTTCAATGGAACAGAGTGCCGTCGAACGTGGTGTACGTCACCACGCTTTGCTAGAGCATTTTGGAAAAACGATGGTGTGTATGCAACGTCGTTTTGGAAAATTAAGTTTGAAAAACGTTGTTTTGTTTCATCACATAAAACGTTGTTTTTTTTCATCACAAAAAGTGATCGTGTGTACGTTGCATTAGGACACTGGCCAATTTTAAAAGCTGAATTCCCAGTTCTCCACCTTTTTTTAACAATCCCTTGCATATTAACCTTGCAAATGGCCAGAATGGATTTCTAAGATTTGCCTCCATAGATTTTATGGCATTCAGATTTAAGTTTGCAATTTTTAGCCCTTTACAGTGGGTTTGACAAGCAGTCCACAAACCCAACCCGAAAACATTTCATCATCCCTAGTGACAGACTATCCACTATTTGTTTGATCTCTTAACAATAATTGAAGCTGAGCTCTGTGAAAAAAAATGACCCATGCATTTTTTTCTTTCTTTTTTACATTGGTCGCTGGGTTGTTCTAAAAAAAGCATACACTCCAAGTGAATTATCTTGTGTAACATGCTGCTCTGCCATTTTATGCTGGGTTCTGTGCTGCCATCTGCTCTTCTTACATCATCAAGGGGACAGCAATTTTTTTCCAGGTTCTTGCAGTCAGCCCCCTAAATACGCACAGCTGCACTTGGGCATTGTGCTAGAGATTGCTTTGAAGCCTACTCGGATGTGTAACCTGGGTATCCCAAGAGGTTTTGGACAGGGTGGTGACATAATTCTCCCCTAAGCAAGACTAGTAAGTTGTAGAGTAATGATATTTTGACCAATTGCCTATTCTAAAGCCACCCAGAAAAAAAAAAATAACATGGGTCCCATATTGCGTTGTGAATGGACTGAGCACAGGAGTTTTCTAAGGCCGCGTACACACGATCAGTCCATCCGATGAGAACGGTCCGAAGGAACGTTTTCATCGGTTAACCGATGAAGCTGACTGATGGTCTGATGTGCCTACACACAATCAGTTAAAAAAACGATTGTGTCAGAATGCGGTGACGTAAAACACAACAATTAAGTTCAATGCTTCCAAGCATGTGTCGACTTGATTCTGAGCATGCGTGGATTTTTAACTGATGGTCGTGCGTACTAATGATCGGTTTTGACCTATCGGTTAGGCGTCCATCGGTTACATTTTAAAGCAAGTTCTCTTTTTTTTTACCGAAGGATAACTGACTGATGGGGCCCACACACGATCAGTTTGGACCAATGAAACGGACCTTCAGTCCGTTTTCATCCATTTTGACCGATCGTGTGTACGTGGCCTAAGATCAGATAAGCAGAGGAAGGAACGAGTGCAGTCTTTGCAAATCAATAACATTCAGTATAAAGGACCCTGTGACCAACTTGAAAGACTGGAGGTAAAAGCACAGAGAAATCAAGTATTTTTAAGACATATTTGCAGTGTTTTTTTTTTTACATAAATTATTTTTTACAATGCGCCTTTGGAAATTACTATATAATTTGATGTAGTGCCCTGCTCCCAATGAGTGGATTTGGAGTGGATTTTCCTCCTGACGATGGGTGTCGGTTCGTCTTTCGATCCTCACCTGAGAGCCCTCCTGGCCTCAGGGATGTGTTGGCAGTTTCTGCCTCGGGGGCCACGTTGGCCTGAGGCCTCACAACTGAGATGTAGGCCCAGGAGCCACTGGGGCCTACTGATCCAGGGACAATACTGTGTCGCCTTGCCTGATGGAAGGGACCGATCAATTGAGGACTCAATTGGAGGATGTATCCAGATAAAAATGTTCCTCACAGTGCTGCCAGAATGGCTGAGCGATCCTGGTACTGAGAGCTGTGTTCTGTTCTTCTCTTCAGAAGTTAACCCAGTGAGGGGTTGCACAAGTCTGTGGCAGAGACTATTGAGCGAATCCTAAGATCATCAAGTCTGTGGCAGAGACTAAGGAACAAATTCTACTACCTAGTCTGTGGAAGAGACTAGCTTTTGATCTAGTCTCGCACCGGCTGCTAGGATAGTGAGAGTGGGCCTATTCGGTGGTTTCTGAGTCCAGCGTAGAGATAGTTGTTCCTCTGGACCTAAGAGAATGTTCGTGATCTGCAAGTAAGATACCTGAGTCTTTCCCATCCCTCTATCCCTTTGTTGGAAAGTTTGTTAAATAAAAACCTTGAAAGAGACGTTGTGTTGGTGCAGACATTTCTTCCGGATAACTCTTCAAGGAGAACCCCTGACACAAGTGCAAGGAACAGTAAGGTAACGACAGGCCCAAATTTAAACCAGCAGCTCCTTCGGGGGTAGTGCTACATTGACTACTCCATAAGAGTCAATTTACTAGCACACCTCCTCCTTTTTTGTATGTAATAGCCCTCTTCTCTTCTGGGAGTGTCTAAATGCTCTCTGTGCTGGCCTAGCTCCTCTACCCTTTCTCTTGTAATTTTTGTAGCTGCTGGGGAAGGAGAGAAGAGAAATACTACTGTATGTAGTCTCACTTGAGTGACAGTTATGAGTCTACTCGAGCTGCTGACATCATATTGAAGGTAGTAGCTCTCAGTAGCAGTCTCAGAGCTTTTGGTGATTATAGGTAAAAATAAGGTAATAATTTAAATGCTTGTATAATCTTATTGGAAGATTATTGTTGAAATTAGTGGTCTGATGACTGGGTCATTTTAAAGGGGTTATAAAGACAAAAATATTTTCATCCTAAATTAAAGTCTAACAGTAGCTGATAAAGTAAAAAGTGATGTTTTGCATTATAACTAGTTTGATACCTGTTGAAATCGAGTTGTTTTATTCACCTCCGTCACTCCTGAATCGTTATTCTCACTGACTTCCTGGTTTGCGGTGCGCATTCATTCTTGCTACATCACGGCCTAATGGGAACTACAGTTACCATGTTCCCATTAGGCTTAGCCTCCATGCCTGTGAGGTTTAAGAGAGCATCTTCACGCAGGGCTGTAGTCATAGGGAGGAGGTGAGAACATTCTGCTTTCCACCATGCAAAACCGCTCAGATGCTAGTGGAAAGCAAGAAGAGGAGAGACAGGAAATGGCATTTTCAAACCCGGATTACTGTATTTTGGAGGTCAAAAGGAAAAACGAGGTAAGTGATATTTAAATGCTCTAGCGTACAGCAATCAATTGATCTAATAAAAAATGAACCTTTAGTGTTCCTTTAAAATAATTACTAATGTCTAAAGATGAACAAATCTGGGCACATCAACTCAGCTGAACCAATTATATGAGTTGATATTCACATTCATCCCAGAGCATACAGTAGTTAATTGGTTCCTTTGTAGGGGCCTACATTCCTGTGGAGGTCTTGTTTTTAAGTTGCAGAAGGGATTTTGATACAGGATTACAAGAATCCTGAAATGCCTCTCATAAAGGTAGTGCAACAAGGTTTAAATAATTCGACAATCAGCTATTAAGTCAACTCCATGACTTTCCCTTAATTCAGGTCCTGAAAAGTTAAGAAAATTTGTCCTGAGGTGATTTGCCTTACTTGATGCTTTCTTTCCTGGAATGCACACTCCCTTTTCTTATGACTGCCATGTATAAAAAAAAATTGATTTAGATGGACTTGATGAGTTACCTGGAAAAAGTGTGGTAATTCCGGTTCATCTCTTCATATGCAGAAAAAAAAACGACCTGACACCACTGACATGTGTTTGACAGAATGTGCACTTCTGCGGCTACATAGTTCAAACATGGCCTGTTTTGGTAACGCTGCATCAGCACTTGTCTTTCCAGTTTCTACATTCCTCTGCATGACCTTTTTTATCCTTCACTTGTTTCTGTTTTACAATTATATTTTGAAATCTTGCATTCTGTGCAAGCATGAACTTGAATGTTCAACTTGAAAAAAGTATGTTTTCTTTATCCTGTTTATTAGAGCCAAATTAGAAGGACAGAATTAATGGGCAATTAACTATGACTGTTGCTTAGGTCGCTCCATTACAATAATTATAGCTGTATTTTCAGTTTGTGACAGTTATACTATTATTGCTAAATAGAACACACTATGAACAAACTTGCATTGCAGAACCTGTCTATAAACTGTATATAGTTATTCAGCACTTTCCAGTACTATGCCCACCTATTTTAATTTTCTACACTAAATTTGCTGTTAGTCATTGACAGACTAGTCCAACTGACATTGACCGGATCTGTAAAAAATGTTGATATCTGCAATGATGGCAAAATCTAAGTGATGTCGGCACCAGTTACATACAGGAGACAATAGAAATAGCTGTATAAAAAATTAATCCAGGGAATTAGACAGCCCCTTTTGATTACATCTTCAATCCCAGCTGTTGTCCGCCACGTAATCTACTGTCATCCTTTGCCATCCCACAAAATATCTATGAAAGACAAACATTTTGACACATATTCCATATTCTTGGTGATGAAAAATTAGTAATTGACAACTGATGAGGCCGGGGGACTATGTATAGTATGTATATGCATATTGGATAAAAAGAGAGTTCTGAATATTCTGAAACAAACGAAAATATCAACAAATACAAGCCTCGTCCACACGATCCAACTTTATGGCCATAATTGTCTGATTGCTACATAATTGCCACGTGTTGTGTCGGATAATCTGACCATGTATATGCTCCATCAGACAATTATTGGCTGAATTAACAAAAGCAAAAGTTGGCTCTTCATGCTCACCAATTGTTGGGCAATAAATCTGCTATTCCGGTTTATCCGATCATGTGTACGCAAGTCCGTCCAACTAAAATCCAAAGTACAGACAGGCATGCTCAGAACCAATGCCAAACATCAGACAACAATAGCAAAAGTTGCCCAAAGGGTGGCGGTAATGAGCTGAAAAACCACGTGATTTGGTGAATGCTGGCTGAAAATGTTGGGCCGTGTATATACATACCAAGTTTACAGCCACTGCCCTTCAGACCAAAATCCACGGAAAAGGTGGTCGGAAGTCTGATTGTGTGTATGAGGCTTTAGACTATAACATGATTTTTTATGACTATATCTGTCTATCTACCAGGCAGGTGAAGTAGCTATTGTGTATAAAGTATATAAAATGTTATTATTAGTGCAGCACAGGCTCCAATATAAACCATGGGGTTAATTTACTAAAGGCAAAATAGGCTGTTTTTGCAAGGGAAGTTGCATTTTGCTTTAAAATTTGCTTAAAAACTAACATAATGTGGTGAAGTTTCATAAAGTATACCAAGTCATTTTTAAGGAAAATAAAACAAGTACTTTTGTTTCCACTTGATTGGATGATAAAAGTCAGCAGAGCGTTACTTCCTTCACTAAGCTCTGGAGCAAATTCTCCAAAGTGAACACATTTTTGTATTTTTACTAAGTCTAGGGGGTGGGGATGGTAATGGGGGGGTGAGAGGGGAATTTTTTAAGTATCCGGGTAGGCGAGAGAAGGAGGGGAGTTTGTAGCATCCCCTGTGAGTAGGCAGGACAGTAACATTTACTCAGTGAGCAAGGACACGTACACACGATCGGTTAAACAGATGAGAATGGTCTGATGGTCAAAACCGATCGTGTGTGGGCGCCATCGGTTATTTAACCATCGGTTAAAAAAAAAAAAAACTTGCTTTAAATTTAACCCGATGGATTCCTAACCGATAGGTCAAAACCAATCGTTAGTAGGCACGACTATCGGTTAAAAATCCACGCATGCTCAGAATCAAGTCAACGCATGTTTGGAAGCATTGAACTTCATTTTTTCAAACACGTCGTTGTGTTTTACGTCACCGCGTTTTGACACATGGTGTGTAGGCGCGACGGACCATCAGTCAGCTTCATCGTTTAACCGATGAAAGCGGTTCATCAGACCATTCTCATCGGATGGACTGATCGTGTGTACACGGCTAAAGATTTCTAGCATCAACCCTGGCTGATCAGATCTTATCAAATTTTTTGGGGCAATTGCGACCCATTAGTGTAAGCCAGCAAAGAGGAAGAAATATTTCATATAATTGGTGGTGACATATGAACAAAATAAAAATTACCATGCTAGCAAAAGAGAAGAGGACAGCATTAGACAATCCCTGCATACCAATGGATTTTGGTCATGGCATGTCAGATAAAAAGACTAGTTTAAAGACCGTATGAGCTACAAAGATCATCATTTAAAACATCACCAGTATCATTACATGTATTGGTATCACTATAAGTATTAGCGTTCCTTTAAAAAAAATCTATATATAATTGCTAGTTAAGGTAGATTAGGTATTTATTTTGTATGTATACATTTATATGTTTATTATAGCATAGACCCATTAAGCACCATGAAGAAAAAAAAAAGAGCTTAAAGAGAAATTTAACTGCTTTTGTAGATATTTTATGCAAGTGAATTTATTTAACTCAAGGACCATGAAAAAAGTTGGCTAGGTAATATGTCAAGGGCCGTGAAGAAAGCTTATTAACAGTTCTACTGATAACTGCTGTAGGAGGGAGTGCTATGTTAGACACACTCTGCTATTTCCAATTGTAGGACATAATTAAATCATTAAACAAATAGGTGCTGGAGGCCACATATTTCACTAACATCCTAAACTAGACCTTTGATGACAAGTGTCCCCTGTCCTTATATAGTCCTTAAATCATTTTAAGTAGAAATAGTCCTATAAAAAGACATTCTCTGGTCACTGTGGTTTTTAAATGGGATTTCATATCTAACATTATTAAGTGAATTTGAAGATCCTATAGTCAAATATTTAGGACATTTGCTATTATAAGACTGGTAGACTTCTGCACTTTACTAGAATAGACTTTGGAATGGCTTAGATTTGAAAATGGTTGGCAACATCAAAGTCATCATTCTGGATTCAATTTAAATTAAATTGATCACACAAAATAGATTTTACAATTAAAATTTTCTAGTATTTACCATAGTTTTTAAAAATAATTTTCTGTAAAAAAAGGAATCACGTTTTATATGTGAGGATATTTAAACAGGGACTGCATATGGCATGGTGCTTAGTATTTCTGTTATAGAACTAGAGTCTATGTAAGCCCACACACATTACCGTTTCTGTAAAAAAAATATTTAAATATAATTGCACAATCAGATTGTACTGTGATTTGTTAGCTTTACAGTTCTTAAAAATGCCAGTGGTAAAATGTGAAAATTAATAATCTTTGTCACCACCCTCATATGCATGATATCACTTTTTCACAACTGTATTTTCCAGGTTGGTTGGCTCTGCAGAAGTTGGGAGTAGCTTGGACTTCTGATGAAAAATTCTTCAGCAAAAGAAAAGCCAATATGAAATATAACTTGCAAACAAAAAAACATGGTGGGAATTGTTAATAACTGATGGATTAAATGATTGATTGCAGCATAGTTAAGGAAGTTGAAAAAGTTCACTGATCCATCTAGTTTACCCCGTGTGCGTATGGGTCAAAATCATTGGATTAATTGTACACACGATAACAAATTTAAAATAAGGCAGCAATATATTTTTGTGTTTATTCAAAACAATTTACAACTTTGCATTAGCCCAAGTGTTGTGACTTTAGGCTACAGACAGTTACTTAAAAATACTCTTTGCAAAGCTGCTTTATTCCTGCAGTAAAAAGCAGCACACAGAGAATTCAGCGACAGCTGCTGCTTTATTGCACTAGTGGGAGCTTTTGTAAACCAGATAGCTATTATTACAATTGATTCTACTCATTGCCGTTACTATATACTCTCTTATTAAAGAGATAACCTTCCAACAAATCAATGAACATTGAAAATTTCTAATTAACAGGGAAATGCTAATACTGTGGATTTCTGAGGTTAGACGCTGCTGTTTTATTGCCTGCTGTATACTTGTCGGGAATGATTGGGTTACAATTATGGGTCCCTCCCAAGACAACAATGAAACAATAGCTGTGTCATGTTTAAATATTGTTTAAGCTCCATACTGGGGAGTTTGCATATGTGAAGGTTTAGCCTTTTTATTGATACTGTTTGTTGAGTCATATTCTAAAACAGGTTTCCTTTTACAACTAGGCTAGGGTATTTATAGTTCAGAGAGGAAAATTAACACCCCAACCAGGGTGGCTAGATCGAAATGCGAGTTTATTTGTAAGGAGTAGATAGATCACTAGAGACATAATTTAAAGTTTACATAAGAGACTGTAGTTTATCTATGTATTTACATATTGTCAACATATTTTGCAGCACTGAGGCCTTCCAAAAAGTCCATTCCAATGAAGGATGTTACAGTTTTAAGGTGCCCAATGATATCAGAGGACAGTTAAGATACCAGTATCCTTAGGCTGCTCAGTCAATAAAGATGAATGAATGTAAAAAGGAGGAGATGAATGGCTCAGTCAGAAATAGGTGGAGTCATTAAGCTTAGGGGGGCGTGCTGCTGCCATGGAGATCATTGCTTATATCTTTAAAAATTCACACACTTTTCAAAAGGACTGAATCCACTATCAATAATGAGTTGGCCTGATCATGTAAACCTTTTAAGTGATCCTGGACTACTAAGCTGCACTTACCATATAAGCCACTCTTTCATTACAAATGTTCTGAACATACTTATCAGTAACCTAGTAACCAGTAATCACTAGAGTAGGTTATGTGATATATCAAATATAGTAGTGTTTTTTGGTAATATCAGCCCAGAACCATTATCTGATTATTCAATTAGACAGGTCCTCACTGTGCTATGGCAATTATTTTTAGGGCGCAGTTCAAAGACGTGCAGGGTCCTCTACCTATTTTCTTCTACTTCAGGACAAGGTGGTCCTCCCTGATGCACAGCGTATTATCATGTCAGTGCTGTTGTCTGCATAATTGTAATGTAAAAGCAGGGCTGTGAAGTAATGCCCTCCAGGTAAGTGGGTAGAAAAATGCTAAGTCAGTCAACCTAAAAAAGGACGGTTTTGGATTGCAGAGAGTGTGCATTTGCAGGGGACAGCACAGGGGAGGAGGTGCATGTTGTTGAATTCTGCTTTTTTTTTTTTTTATTCTAGGCAAGGTTATTGACTTTAACCACTTCCTTACTGGGCATGTATACCCCCTTCCTGACCAGGTGAAATTTCAGCTTGTGGCACTGCGTCACTTTAACTGACAATTGCGCGGTTTTGTGACGTGGCTCCCAAACAAAATTGACGTCCTTTTTTCCCCACAAATAGAGCTTTCTGTTGGTGGTATTTGATCACCTCTGCGGTTTTTATTTTTTGCGCTATAAACAAAAATAGAGCGACAATTTTGAAAAAAAAAACAATATTTTTTACTTGTTGCTATAATAAAAAGCCCATTTTTTTTTCTGTATTCTAGGCGATACGTATTCTTCTACATATTTTTGGTAAAAAAAAACAAAAAAAAACGCAATAAGTGTCTTGTTTTGCGCTTACAAAATAGGGGACAGAATTATTATAATTTTTTTTTATTTTTTTTACTACTAATGGCGGCGATCAGCGTTTTTTTTGTGACTGCGACATTACGGCGGACACATCGGACACTTTTTACACATTTTTGGCGCCATTCACATTTATACAGCGATCAGTGCTATAAAAATGCACTAATTACTGTATAAATGTGACTGGCATTGAAGGGGTTAACACTAGGGGGTGAGGGAGGGGTTAAATGTGTACCCTGCATTGTGTTCTAACTGTGGGGGGAGGGGGGTGACTGGGGGAGGTGACCGATCTATGTCCTTATGTACAAGGGACACAGATCGGTCTCCTCTCTCCTCTCTCCCCTGACAGGACATGTTTACACACACAGATCCATGTCTTGTTCCTGTAGCCGCCGATCCCGAGTGCCTGGCGGACATCGCGGCCACCAGGCACGCGCATCGGCATCTCAGCGATGAGGCGGGCAGTGGGGCAGTGGCCTGGCGGAGCAGAGGCCGTAAAAACACGGCCTGTTAGAGAAGTAGAACCACCCTGCGGCCGTACAAAGTCGTACGGCCGTCGGGTAGTGGTTAATAACAAATGGCCTCAGACAAGCATAAAAAATAAATAAAAAAAAGATTGGAGTAAGGACCTTTCCACATGGGTGTTTCGTCTGAATCCATATGTCAGTTTTCCAGATGGATCTTGTTGAATTCTGCTTCTTTCTTATTTTTTATTTTGGGCAAGGTTAATGGCCTTAATAAGAACTGACCTCAGACAAGCATAAAATAAATAAATAAAGAAAAACAGGATTGGAGAAAGAACCTTTCCACATGGGCGTTTAGTCTGGATCCATTTGTCAGTTTTTCAGATGGATCCAGACTGAACCACAATGCATGTCTATGGACAGGCAGATATGAATGGTTGATTATACATTTACATTTACCTACATCAGTGTCAGTTAAAGTCCATTTTTTTAATTGAATAAGGCTGCGTCCATTTCCATTTAGATGGATCTGAACGGTTGTAAATTGACCTGTCCCTTTTATGTGCATTTTTAGTCAAGACATCTTTGTTTATATTTCTGTCATCTATGATTGGTTTCTGCAAAAAAATTAAATGGATGTAAATAGGGATGTAAACTGAACTAAACTGAAGACAAATGTGCAAACTGTTGTAAACTGTTCTAATTTGAAACTGTACTCTGTTTCTTCTTAGTAAAAAACGTGACTGATCCGATGATGCCTGTGTGAAAGGACCTACAAGTTTGTATTTCTTACTAATTTGTAGTAATATTTAAAATGGCATTAAAACAAGGTACCTCCAACATATTTGTGTTGAAGTGCACCACAAGACATAGTGACACCAAAAATGACTGTGCATTGTGGTTCACTGCATTAACAAAAATGGTAAATGTCTGTTTTTAGACCTGCTGTGGTGCATCATCAGGCCATTTAAATATGTAATTTGTTCTCTAACATATACACTTAAAGATGATTGGCATGAAATTCTTTATTTAACATTGAAGGACATGGATGAAATTTTTTTTTTGGTGATGCATATATTGAATGCAGCCAAGCTCCGTGTCTCGGTGCATTGGGACTTAAAGCAGAGGTTCACCCAAAAAATATCTATACAAGAGCAAATTCTTTATACTACTAACATATGCAGTAGCCACTTTTTTTTTAGGCTGTACATACCTTATTATCGCTATTTTAAATTTGGCTTCCAGGTACTCACTCCCGTGGGAGTAGGCGTTTCTATCCTGAGGCACAATGTAATCAACAGAGTTTCCGAAAGTAGCCGAACATGTAGAGCTGCGAGTCAGCTCTATACGGCGCATGGGCCGTCAGCTCTACACAATTACCAGTCGGTGCGCAGGCGCCGTGTAGAGCTAACTCGTGACTCTACATGTTTGGCTACTTTCGGAAACTCTTTTGAGGTTCGTGACGTGCCTACGCAATACGGGGTGGGGGGCCTTATCCGCCGGAGGGAACTTTTTCTGAAGGACATCACTCATCTGGGCGAACTCCCAGATTACATTGCGCCTCAGGATAGAAACGCCTACTCCCGCCGGAGTGCGTACCCAGAAGACAAATTTAAAATAGCAATATTAAGGTATGCACAGCCTAAAAAAAAAGTGGCTACTGTACATGTTAGTAGTATAAAGAATTTGCTCTTATATAGATGTTATTTGGGTGAACCTCCGCTTTAACCTAAGCCACAACCATCCAGGAATGAGTCTCCAGACTTAACAAAATAGAAGAGATAGAAAAGCTAAAGCTGTACTTTATATCACATGACAATCCCTTGAAATTTACAAATATCTGGTCTTGCTGGCTTCAGTTCCAAACAACCACAAAAAATGCCTGACTTATGGAAACACCTCTTAAACCCCATAGGTACATACTCCCAGCCGCTTACCCCTCCCTGCCCCCTTCACCACACCCTTCACCCCCCCTTTTTTTCTCTCTTCTCTCTCCCTGGGTTTCCCTAGGCACTTTCGCTTTTTTCTCCTGATTCTGTGTTCCACACCCAATTTTCCTGATTTAAACACTTTTCTGGCTGTAGCCCCTTTAGCTAGACTGTAAGTCCCTCCATGTACATACTCCCTATTAACTGAATCTTTCAAAAAACTTTATCTTTCTTTGGGTGAGTGATTTATGCCTCTAATCTGTATTTTCCTAATGACTACCTCTATCTTATATAATTTATAGACACCTGATAATTTGGATGCTCGTCTCTGTATCTACTACTCCTCCAGTTGGCTTTTATCCCTATAATGCAGCTCTACAGTTTGCTACTATACATTTTAAGCCTTCATACACTCCCTCTATCCTACCTATACTTTGGTACACTTTGAGTGGTGTTATCTCTGTGAGTGGATACAAAATTTAGATACCCTTTTCGATTATATTGTGTACTACCGATTTACAACTGGTCTGCATTCTACACTGCACTCTGGTGGCAGTTACTACTATTGCACACGTCCCCATATCCACATGCTGTCCCTCCTGCACTGATGTTTGCTTGGGCCTATGTACCGGCTAGAGAGATGTTGACCGATGCTAGTTGTGACACTGCCGATTATATATTTTTTATGAACATTATATTCATTATATCGTTTTATTAATTCAGAACTCTTGCGTAAGCTCCTGAGGAAGCACAGTTGCGTGAAACATGTACAGCTTGAATAAGCTACATCAACCTGCACCAATCCTGCCTGGATACTGACAGCCATACCCTATTGGTGCTTACACTATGGACTAGGACATGGTTTTTCATGGTGTTCCAGTTGGTGATATTAGCTCAATTTGGGTAGCAAGTTCATTGTATGATTTTAAATGTATTTTAAACATTTTAGCAAAATATTGCAATAAAATATATGATTTTATAAAGAAAAGTGTTGTACTGTAGTGCCTACAAAGTCCATTATTTAGCTATACTCCCTGTAGAGATAAAAAAAAAGAAGTAAGGAAGACACTGAGTGTTAAAGGGGTTGTAATGGATACTTAACCAGAGATATATTTTACTGTAGAATATGCAAAAGAGTGATTACAGTAATTGTGCTGTCATCCCAACATAAGACAGCAGCACAATAGATTTCAATATAAACAATTTGAACAAACAGTATACATGTATATATATATATATATATATTGTAAGCTGGGGATAGGTAGCGGGTACAAAAGCTCTCTGGGATGAACCGGCACAGATACCAAAGTCCAATGGATAAGTGAACAATGGTGGGATGTTTATTGGTGCTAAATACAAAGTCTATTTACAGGTGCTGTACAGTGTGCAGAAAACAAAACAAACAAAAATAGTTAAACAAACACCTAGCCGTGTCTCGGCTCTAACTACACGATATGTAGGCCCTAACTACTAAGCTAAACAAGCCTACCGCTTGTTAGCTCAAAACACAAACTTCTCACCAGTCTTTTAACAACCTCCTTGCTCCTACAGATCCACACTATCTGTTTCCCAGGACAGAGCAATGGCTGTTAGCTCAGGTGAGCTTAAATTGGCCTGGGGGAGAGGGCCAACACCTGACCTGAATCAGGGATCAGAGATCCCTGAACGTGTAAGAGAGGAGCCTGGGAGAGGTATAAACCCCGAACTGGACTTTCCCAGGCTCTCTCTGGGACGCTCTGCTACAATATATATATATATATATATATATATATATATATGTCTATACCTGGGAGCTCCCCCTACTTTATAAGCTATGCGTGAGATCTCACTTAAAGTACTTTGTCCTATGTCTTCTTTTCTTCGCTAGCTAAAGTGGCTCCTTGTGATTTGTAATCCACAGTTTTGGTAAGTTAAATTGAAGTGAAAATGCTCCTGGTGTAACTGTAACAACTATTTTAACATTGCTTGAGACATCAAGGTAGATAGGCCTCAAGCCTTCTCAGTGTCAGTTGCTCTGCTCCTTCGTGGAACTATAATTTCCAGTGAAGCCTGTATACGAGTCTAACTGTATGTGCGATTTAACAAATTGTGGGCCGTGACCTGCTCACCCACTGGATAGAGGCTCCGTGTGGTAACTTTAGTCCGGAGACTTCAACTTGCTTCTCTGTCAGCTGGGCCAATTGCTCTGTTCAGCTCCGCTGGGTGAATCGGATGAGTGTCTCTGGGTCTCTGCAATCTGGCCACTGTCTCCCCACAGGTCCTCTCAGGCAGGCCACACGATTCCAAGAGAAATGGCTGCTCCGGCTCCTTTTATCTCCTACCCAGCATGCACTGCTCAAGAAGGTGTTCCTGGGTAGCTGATCAAACTTCCTGCTGAAAAAGGTCAGCCTCCTCCTCCAAAACAACAGTCACTTCCTCTCTCTTGAGCTTCTTTCAGGAAAACACTAAATATCTGCACTCCCAGTATTTGACCACTAGATGGCTCCAAATACCAATCTATAACAATCCTGAAATATCATTACCCAATATTAGCACAAGATTTAAAGGCAAAAATACCCCCGCTACACTTCCATTTCCCGTCTAAATGTTTTCTTTCTTTTTTTTTTCTTTGTCTGAATTTCTCACTTTCTGTTCCTCCTCAGTAAGGTGTTCAGTAAGCTGTTCTAAATGACTTTCCACCGCTCGGATGATGGTGGAAAGCTTACTGAGGAGAAACAGGAAGTGAGAAATTCAAACAAAGAAAAAAAACATTTAGAAGGGAAATCGAGGGAAAAGGTAAGGGAACCAACAATGCACTAGCTTAAAGGAACTCATTTGGAAAATAAAAGACAAACCTTTACAACCCCTTTAAGGCTTTACTGGATGCATTTAATCATGTATGGGTTGAGGAATCCAGTAAGGCCACATACACACGATCAGACCAAACTGATGAGACTGGTCCGACGGACCGTTTTCATCGGACCAATACTGAATACACACCATCAGTCCAAAATCCCATCGGGCCAGAACGCAGTGACATAGAACACAATGACTTGCTGAAAAAACGAAGTTCAATGCTTCCAAGCATGCGTCGACTTGATTCTGAGCATGCGCAGGTTTTTGGTCCGATGCTTTTGTGTACTAATCATCGTTTTGGTCCGACGGACAGGTGTCCATCGGACAGATTTTAAAGCAAGTTTTAAATCTTTGGTCCGATGGACAACGGTCTGATGGGCTGTACACACGATCAATTTGGTCTGATGAAACTGGTCTTCAGGCCAGTTTCATCGGACCGGTCTGATCGTGTGTACGTGGCCTAAGAGTCTGGGAATTTGAACTTATTGGACACACTTACCTGTTGGGTGTATTAACCACTTTAGCCCCGGGCCTGTTTTTCAGATTCGGTGTTTACGAGACTAAAACATTTTTTTTTGCTATAAAATTACTTAAAACCCCCAAACATTATATATTTTTTTTTTTCTAACACTCTAGAGAATAAAATGGCAGTCATTGCAATACTTTTTGTTACACCGTATTTGCGCAGCGGTCTTACAAGCGCACTTTTTTTGGAAAAAATTCACTTTTTTAAATAAAAAAATAAGACAACAATAAATTTGGCCCAATTTTTTTACATATTGTGAAAGATAATGTTACGCCGAGTAAAATGATACCCAACATGTCACGCTTAAAAATTGCGCCCGCTCGTGGCATGGCGTCAAACTTTTACCCTTAAAAATCTCGATAGGCGATGTTTAAAAAATTCTACAGGTTGCATTTTTTGAGATACAGAGGAGGTCTAGGGCTAGAATTATTGCTCTCGCTCTAACGATCGCGGCGATACCTCACTTGTGTGGTTTGAACACCGTTTTCATATGCGGGCGCTACTCGCGTATGCGTTCGCTTCTGCGCGCGAGCTCGTCGGGACGGGGCGATTTAAAAAATTTTTTTTTTTGTTTTCGTATTTATTTGTATTAATTTTACCAATTTTTAACACTAAAATAAAAAAAAATAAAAAAATTATCACTTTTATTCCTATTACAAGAAATGTAAACATCCCTTGTAATAGAAAAAAGCATGACAGGTCCTCTTAAATATGAGATCTGGGGTCAAAAAGACCTCAGATCTCATATTTAGGCTAAAATGCAAAAAAAAAAAAAAAAATTTTAAATGTCATTTTTCAAATGACATTTAAAAAAAAATGTCTCTTTAAGACGCTGTTTGGAACTGACGTTTGACGTCACTTCCGCCCAGCAGAGCTATGGGGATGGACGAGGGAAATTTTTTCCCTCACTCGCATCCCCGCTGACCAGACGAGCGCACCCGATCGCCTCCGCCGCTACCGACGGCTCCAGTAAGCGGCGGAGAGCGCGGGAGCGCAGCGGGAGGGGGGGGGGCACGCTCGTCCGCTACCGATAACGGCGATCTCGCGGCGATTCCGCCGCGGAGACCGCCATTATCGTTTACCCGACCGCCCACAGAAGAGATGGATATCTCGGTTGTGGCAGCAGCTGCTGCCGTTACCGAGATATCCATCCTCAAAGTGCCGACGTATACCTGCGGTGGGCGGTCGGAAAGTGGTTAAGAGACTATTTTTGTATATTTAAAGCACTGAACAATTTGAATTTAAATATAAATATGGATAGCCACATTTTAGTTCTGAGGAACACATCCCACATACCTGATAAATGTGTCTTTATATGCTTCACACATACGGTACTGAATATATTCTCCTACTTATAACATTTGCTGATGAAATGTACTTCCAAACGTTTCTTTTCTTGTCGTTATGTCTGCTGTGGAAAAACTTTTCTGTGTTTGTTTAATAAAGTCTCTGTGGAACGAAAAGACATTTAGATTTTTTTAAAGCATCTGGAAGTTCACATTATTATACAGTAAATATTGTTATATTTTAACATATTTACTCATTAACATGTGTTGTGTAAAGGCAGTCTATTCATTTGAATAGGCTACCTTAATGCAGCTCACATTATCACATGACATTACATGCATTAATGCACATTTGTTAACACACCAAAATGGACACTTGAATGGGCCCTTGTTCTAGGTCATTGATTCAGAAAGTATTAAAGTTAAGGCATTAGTATGATATGGAAAATGAAAATCTCGAGCCAAAACTAAATAAAATAATTAAGTGCAATAAAAAAATATTACATTAATAAGCTGCACCCTAAAAAACTGTGAACTGAATTAGAGATTGGATGAAGTATAACAAGGGGCGCTGAAAAACTAAATACAACTTATACCAATAATAAATAGTAACTCGAGCCAATAAAACATTAATTAACAATTAATTATATGACATTGGTGAATCGATAATCAAAGTGCTTAAAAATATCACAAATACAGTAAAAATAGGAAAGTCCAATAATAAATATTCTTGTTCAAAGATTGAATTGTTCCAAACAGGTGTCCGCCTCCACCAATTTAAGGATTCACCCCAAACGTGCACAGGAAGAGGATGGCTCCTTACTACAAGATGTTGACCTTTTTACTTAAAAAGAGGTCAACTACAGCTTGGTCACAAAACCAGTATTCCATAAACGGCTGTATGTTCCCTTTAAATCCAGCTCCAAATCACCGTTGAAAGAAGGAAACCACCATAGCGTAATAACGTTTTAATAAGAACAATAAAATGTATACATAGCCAAATGGCCTCTTACTTGTATAAGTGCCTGAGTCCCGGCACTAAGGCTTGCGGGAGTAGCAAAATGTGTGAGGGGATTCCACGTTGGGGAAAGCTAGCGTGCGTTCCACCTCTCAGCTCCGGAGAGACCAGCGGGACCTGAAGTGCGTAGATGTAACCAGGCGCCTCAACGTACGTTTCATGTTGCCACGTCGTCAGGAAGCGTCCCTGGTTACGCACTGGCCCCAAGAAATAAGGCCGTCAATGAAATGGGAGGGACCTAGCTTAACCAAGCCTCAGTCCCGGTTCCAACAGTTGAACACATCCTCATATAGTTAGTCAACACACTGGAGCAGCAATAACTGTAGTGCCAGACTCCAAAATACATAGGAATGTTATAGCATAAATAATTAGTATAATAGCCAAACAGTTTGCATTTTCTAAAGGTCAGCACTGACAGCCTTCATATTTCTCATATGACAGGATTACTTTAAATTGTAGAGCACCAGTTAAAATAACACTAAAAAGGCTTTCATTTTTCATACTTTTTTTGATGCGCTGTAAAAACAAAGGTATGCTTCAAATGCTTGATTATACACTGTCCTGGTATCTGCAAAGGGAACATATAAACTTTCTTTGAACTATAGGATCATAGTTTTCAACACTTAGATATGAGCAAAAAAACTGGTTAGACAGAAACAGTATAGCAACTAACACTAAATCTGTTAACATTTAAAGCACTGCATAGTAAAGCGAATTTCCAAATGCTTTTTTTTTTAACTCCTTTAATCCTCATGTCTTGCAGTGTCAAATATTAAAAAAATATCACGCCAATCATCTTAAATTGTATATGTTAAAGAACAAATTACAAAAATGTCATCCAGACTGATTGCATTCCATCTGTTGCATATTTGATGTGTATAAAGGGCTAGATTCAGGTAGGACTTAAGCCGGTCTATCTCGAGATGTGCCGCCGGCATATCTATGCGCCGTACCCAAAATAGGCTATTCCCGAACGGCCTAACTTGCCTACGCCTGCACATCCTAGGCGCACATTTAGTCCGTCCGCACCATTGATTTCCTATGCTAATATGCAAATGAGAGAGAAATGCCGATTCCCGAACATAGGCCCGTTCGGCACAGGCTAGGCGCGGTGCGTCTAAGCTGTATGGCCGGCCTAAAGTTATCCCTCATAAAGCAGGGATAACTTTGCACCAGACTTGCTCAAGTCAGCTGGAGAGTAGCTTCAGCAGCACCGTTACAGACGAGCTGAGCAACCACACTTGCAGGACAACACATAGCAGCCATGGTCCTAGCACTACAAATGGATCCGCCACCACGTAGGAGGAGGAGGGCACGGGAGAGGATATACCGCACGCGCATAAACGTCTTTGGCATGGGTGATTCGGAGGTGTTTCGCATCTTCAGATTCAGCCCTGAAGCCACCCAGGAAATAGCCACAACCCTGCATGATGACATCACCAGCAAGACACACCGCTTACAAGCAGTGCAGCCTCTGGTCAAGGTACTGGCAACACTCCATTTCCTTGCCAGTGGCTCGTTCCAGCGTACAAGTGGAGTCGTGGCTGGGATGTCACAATCCAGTATGAGCAGATGTGTGCACCAGGTTGTCCCTGCAATCCTCAGACACATGTCCCACCACATCATCAAACCCACCCAGGAACATCAGCGGCAGAAGGCAATGAAGGATTTCTACGAAACTGCAGGATTCCCACGCACCATCGGGCCATTGATTGCACACATGTGGCACTACGGCCCCCCTGTGACACAGAGCACATATTTCGCAATCGTAAGCATTGGCATTCCATCAACGTACAGGTGATACCCTATGCCCAATGTCTCATATGGCATGTCCGTGCCAAACACCCCGGGTCCAGCCACGACAGCTACATATACCGTCAAAGCAACATTCCAATGGAATTCGAACAGAACGTGTATGGGGACAGCTGTCTGGTTGGTGAGTGACATGGGTGTCAGGCATGACTGTCCGACCCCATGATGCAGACATCACGAGGGGCACATGCATGGCTAACATCCTCCTGTCTTTTCCCTTCCAGGTGACGTGGCATATGCACTTGGGCCCCATCTCATGATTCCATTCCGGGATCCCCAAACCAGAGGAGAGAGAAGACCACTGCAGTACCCATGCAGTGGTGGAGCGCACATTTGGCCTCCTGAAGTCCCGTACTGCGGCGTTGCGCGCTGATGATTGGCCAAGCATGCACCATGACCCCGCATGCTTGGCCAATCACAGCGCCCAAAAAACGAAGAGCCATAATTGGCCAAAGCCTCAGTGCTTTGGCCAATTAAGGCTCAGGGCTTTAGCACATGCCCCACACTATAAAAGGCCACCTTCCGGGAGGCCTCGTGTAGTGTGTTCCAGCTTTGTTAAAGAGAGCAGTCAGAGAGACAGAGAGATTATATTTTTAGCTAGCTAGATAGAGCAGGCAAGCTAGTCAGTTTAGCTTTATTACAATGTGTAGAGAATATATATACATCCTTAGGAGTTGTACATATATTTATACACCGTGGAGAAGGTGGCCGTCTGACCGATGCGTTCAGACAATTTTTTAGTCCGCAGCCCCAAGGTCTGACGGGTTCCAGCAACCATCGCCAGCGTCTGGATTACATGGTCCAGGAATACCTAGGGGCAAGATCCGACTTGGACACCTTCCCCACCGAAAATCCTCTGGCTTACTGGGTCTTGAGGATGGATCACTGGCCAGAGCTTGCACAGTACGCAATTGAGCTACTGGCTTGCCCTGCATCCAGTGTTCTTTCAGAACGCACATTCAGTGCTGCTGGAGGCTTTGTGACCGATCACAGGGTGCGCCACCGACTCTGTTGATCGACTGACCTTCATCAAAATGAATCAGGCTTGGATCAACACCAGCTACTAAGCACCTGATGCTGATGTTACTGAATAATATTTTTTTGTCATCCCTAATTCTCACTCTTTCACAGTGTAGGCAGACATTTCATTCATCCATGTGTCCTCCATTCATAGCTATAGCACAGCTTTTAGGAATGAAGGGGGAGGCCAAAAGGGCAGGCATAGTTCCCATCCTGCATGGGTCAACTGCTTGTTTTAACTGCTGATGGGAGATATACTTGTCTAATTACCGAATCCCCTGGGCGCAAGGCCACTCCTGCACCCCCCACACGCTAACAGTCTTGTAAATGGACTGTACCTGATGTCATCATGCCCATAGACTGGCTCTGGATGTGAGGAATAGTCCACAGCTGGATGTGGGGGAGCGCAGATTTCTGGAGGATTTAAAGAATGGGTAAGTATAGCTTTTCCTGGACAAACTAGCAGTAACCCCTGCAGTGCAGGCATTAAAAATGTTCCCACTGCTTTGGAAAATAAAATCTTTGCCCAGAGTTCTTCTTTAAGACCCCTTTCACACTGAGGCAGTTTTAAGGCATTTTAGCCTGCCTCCCATTTTCTGCAATCAGTGCTTTCACACCTCAGCGGTGCGCTTGCTGGATATTCGGAAAAGGCCTGCAAGCAGCATCTTTGGGGTGGGTTGTGAGCGCCCCCAAATTGCCCCTGCCCATTGCAATGAATGGGCAGCACTTTCGATGCACCTGAAAAGAGATTCAGAAGAGCTGCAACATGGGCGTTTTTAAACCTATTTTTGGGGTTAAAAGCGCCCACTAGCGGCCAAAAAGCTGTGCAAAAGCGCCACTTAAACAGCTAAAATGAGCGCCACTTTAGCACGAATGGCTGGTGTTTTCAGTGTGGAAGCACTGTAAAGGTCGTGTTAACTGTGTGGGTGGCTTTATTTACTTTTCTAATATAATAGTACTGATTTACTCTTAAACTAATTCGCCTTGGTGAAGATGTGGGATCCTCCATATTATAAATGGGCTTCCAATTTACTATTATCCCCCCATGAACCGTCACATATTCTGTCAGAGCAAGTAAGGCAAAAGGACTGGACATACTAAACATGCCCTGTATATTTTTTCTGGACATGTGTAACACATCAGTGTCCTAATCTACTGTAGTTAATATTAACATAAATAACCTACTACAATACAATATATAGAAGATATATGAGAAAAAATTTAATTGAAATATTTGATGCTTAGAACATCAGAGGAAACTAATATTTAGCCAATGAACATATTTTCTTTGTAGATGTAAATACTGTTAGCTATTGTATTCGTATTAACATTAAAATTGCATTCAGCTGATGTTGTAAGTATTAGCTTTTAAGTCCTACGACTTATGATGGCATTTGTGAATATATCACAAACAATAGCAGGAAATATTAAGGTCTCCACTCTTTCTGCTGATTAAATCATAAACAACCCATTTTTTTGTTATAAGATCTTGGCAGGCTATGTTGGCACAATGCACGAGGCTTTAATTCCATAGAGGTAGATGACATCCTAAGCCTGGTGCCAGAATCCTTTTTTGCTGCCACTTTGTTTACAAACTACTTGAACTGCTTTGTTGAATCAACTAACTGGCCTCAAGTTATTCTAATGTTTAGGCAGTTTTATGAATTGTGTTTTTTAAACCTTTATTTATTTATTTATAACTTTCGTACCTTTTTTATTCATATCAAAATGTCCTCTTGCCAGCACTGGAAATCCTGACTTTTGGGTTTAATACTGCTATAACAATAGTACCGAATGTAAAAAATATCTATGTCAGATAATTATTTTACTGAAATTAATAGAATAACTGTTGTAGGTGTTCGTTAATGCAGGTAATGTGCAAAATATGTGCAAATCGATACATTGCATAAAAACTAGCTACATGCTACCAATTGATTTTACAATTTCCTTTTACCAACAACCAAACAATTTTTATAAGACAAGGGCCAATGTGACAGGATAAAACTTATATTTATTGTTAGGCCTAATGCACACTGGACATTATAAAAATGCCAGAAGCCATATGCCGCGTACACACGGTTCTTTAAAACGTCGTTTTATTTCATCACAAAAAACGACATTTTAAAAAACGTCATTTAAAATGCTTGTGTGTGGGCAAAACGTTGTTTTATGTCCTTTGAAAAATGACAAAAAAAAAATTC
The DNA here is from genome assembly GCA_029574335.1 of Rana kukunoris. NCBI lineage: Eukaryota > Metazoa > Chordata > Amphibia > Anura > Ranidae > Rana > Rana kukunoris. Next base: position 129,903,560 of record CM056051.1, read on the forward strand.
GAACATGCTTCAATTTTTTATGTAGTTTTTCAGAATGTCGTTTTTTGTGTCATAAAAAATTATCGTGTGTACGCTAAAACGATGTTTAAAACAGAGGGGCAGATTCACAGAGAATTAGATTCTCGTAGAGTATCAGAAATACACTACGCCGCCGTTTTTTTACCTGGCTCTATGTGGAATCCAGGTAGATTTTGTCCAGTAAACGACGGCGGCGTAGTGTATTTCTCCCGTCGCAATCCATCTGCGCGAGTAGGGGGCGTGAAGCATTTAAAATAGGCGCGTTCCCGTGGCGATCGAACTGCGCATGCTCCGTTCGCAAATTTCCCGCCGTGCATTGCGCGAAAACACGTTCTCACGTCGTAGTAGCGTCGTTTACGTACATTCCTATTCCCGAACGAGTTACGTTAAAAAAAATATATATATTTTCAAATCGACGCGGGAACGACGGCCATAGTTTACATGGGTTACGCACTGTTAGACCAGCAAAAAGCTCCTCTAACATTACGTAGCCAAAAAATGACGTAGGCGATTGCGAGGGACACTCGTACCTTCGTGGATCGCCGTAAAAACTCATTTGCATATCCCGACGCATGAAAACGACGCGAACTCCCCCCAGCAGCCGCAAAAATATCGCAGTGTAGATCCGAAGGCTTACGAGGACGTAAGCCTCTCGGATCGAAGCCCGAAGCCGCCGTATCATGGTTTGAGGATTCAAACTAGTGATACGGCGCGCGAAATTTGAAATTACTCCTGTCTAACACTGAATCTGGGCCAAAGTTTTTAAACCCGCGCATGCTCAGAAGCAAGTTATAACGAGAGCTTGAATGGAACAGAGTTCTGTCGTACGTGTTGTACGTAACCGCGCTTTGCAAGAGCATTTTCAGAAAACAATGGTGTGTAGGCAACGTCGTTTTTTAAAATGAAGTTTGAAAAACGACGTTTTTTTACAAGACAAAAAACGACCGTGTGTACGCGGCATTAGCTGTAGAAAGCTGTAGAATTAGTTTTGGAGCATTTTTTCAGTAGTTTTTTTTCAACGTTTTTTTAGCTGTAACGTTTTTCATTTTTTTATTTTTTTTTAACTATACTCTCCCAAAGGCTTATGGCTCGAAAACGCTGATGGTTTCATAACCAAATATAACCGAATAACCAAATCTTTCAGCATTTTGATAGATTGTGTTAGTCTAATGCCACGTACACACGATCATTTTTCGGCATGAAAAAAACGTTGTTTTAAAAAAATGTCATTTAAAATGATCGTGTGTGGGCTTCACATCATTTTTCAGGTTCTGAAAAATGAAAAAAATAATTCGAACATGCTGCATTTTTTAACGCCGTTTTAAACGATGTCGTTTTTTGGGTTGTAAAAAATGATCGTCTGTGGGCTAAAACGACGTTAAAAACCTGCGCATGCTCAGAAGCAAGTTATGAGACGGGAGCACTCGTTCTGGTAAAACTACCATTCGTAATGGAGTAAGCACATTCATTACGCTGTAACAGACAGGAAAGCGCAAATCGTCTTTTACTAACATGGAATCAGCTAAAGCAGCCCCAAGGCAAATGGAACTTCCCCTTCATAGTGCCGTTGTACGTGGTGTACGTCACCGCGCTTTGCTAGAATTTTTTTTAAAACCGATGGTGTGTGGCCAACGTCGTTTTAATGATAAAAAATTTGTTTTTTCTACATGCTGAAAAACAACGTTTTTTTTTTTTAATGCTGAAAAATGATCGTGTGTACGCGGCATTAGAATGTTTTTCCAGCTGAAAAACTCCTTCTCAAACCCACTAGCTCTGGGGTTTTTTTCCAGCCAGAAAGCTCCTCTGCCAGAAAACGCTGATAACAGCCTATGTGCAGGCCGGCGCTAGCGCATGGCAACATTGGCGATTGTCTTGAGGCGCCAGCGCCAGCCAGGGGACAGGGCGGGAAATCGTCTGTGGCCGCCCGAACGAGACTTCCACCTCCAGAACAAGAACAAATCCAGCCGGCCGTTTCCACTATGAGTGTGCCGTGCGGGGTGCAGTTCACCCAGGTGCCACAGAGGTGGTGGCGCTCAAGCGCCAGAGTGCTCCGCTCCCTCCTCCTCTCCTCGTCTGAGGCCGCTCTGAGTTCTCCACCGCCGCGGTATTTTTGAATCCTCCTCCTCCTCACGATCATCATGTTCTCCACCCTGGCTGCGCCGCTGCACACTGTCCCCTTCTCTCCAGCTGGGGTTTGTCCTGGGGGGGGTAACACTGGCATACTGCCGGTCGGGTGGGTGGGCTCCATGGCATGCCTGAAATTTGTTTGGAGGGTGAACCTCCCCTTTAAGCAGCCTGTATAATGCATTATTTCTGGGATTTGTAGTCCTCTGTAACTGCTGGTATTCTGCATTGCGTTTTATATAATGTATCATTGCTGGGATTTGTAGTCCTCTGTAACTGCTGGTATTCTGCATTGCGTTTTATATAATGTATCATTGCTGGGATTTGTAGTTCTCTGTAACTGCTGGTATTCTGCATTGCGTTTTATATAATATATCATTGCTGGAATTTGTAGTCCTCTGTAACTGCTGGTATTCTGCATTGCATTTTATATAATGTATTGCTGGGATTTGTTTTTCCTCTATAGCTGCTGGTATTCTGCATTGCGTTTTATATAATGTATAATTGCTGGGATTTGTAGTTCTCTGTAACTGCTGGTATTCTGCATTGCGTTTTATATAATGTATTATTGCTGGGATTTTTAGTTCTCTGTAACTGCTGGTATTCTGCATCGCTTTTTATATAATGTATTGCTGGGATTTGTTGTTCCTCTATAGCTGCTGGTATTCTCCATTGTGCTGTATAATGTATTATTGCTGGGATTTGTAATTCCTTTACAACTGGTCAGTGGTAATCTGCATCATGCAGTATAATCATTATACAGCGCAATGGAGAATACCACCAGCTATAGAGGACAACAAATCCCAGCAATAATACATTATATATGACGCAATGCAGAATACCAGCAGTTACAGAGAACTACAAATCCCAGCAATAATACATTATATAAAACGCAATGCAGAATACCAGCAGTTACAGAGAACTGCAAATCCCAGCAATAATACATTACCCAGGGGTGGGGTAAATTGGGGCCCCATCAGGTAGGCCGTATGGGGTCCCATGATTTTTAACAGCAGCCCTGTGCCTGAGGCTTTAAGGTTAGGCTGCTGCTCTACAAAGTTACCTAAAAGCGATTGTACAGACACATTGCAAGGCGTGTAGATGGCTTCAAAAGTTGCCAAGATGTAAAATGAAGTGATACAGGTAATTCACTAAGCCAGTTTTACTGGATGTTATTTATTTTAAGCCACATATACAAAAGGTTATCTTGGTTAATTATCCTGCCTTATAGTTTAATTCTAAACAACAGGATCTCCTTGTATGCAGCAAGGTGTTTATTGAGGCCATTGTAGTTAGACAAATGCCTTGTACTCAAGATCAGAATTTCTGATGAAAAAAGTCAGACATCGGATATTCCGACCGTTTGTATGCCCTATCAGAGTTTTTCCTGTCGGAAATTCCGACGGACTTAGAAAGAGAACATGTCCTCTTTTTTTCCGATTGAAAACAATCCTATTGGAAATTCAGTTTGTCTGTATGGAACTCCGACGGAAAAAAAAACATGCATGCTCAGAATCAAGTCGACGCCTGCTCAGAAGCATTGAACTTCATTTTTCTCGGCTCGTCGTAGTGTTGTATGTCACCGCATTCTTAAAGGTCAGAATTTGGTGTGACAGTGTGTATGCAAGACAGCTTGAATGGAATTCTGTCGGAAAAATCCATCGGAGTGTATCCTGACGGATGTATGTGTACAAGGCATAAGGATAAGGCCCTCATTTTTGTGGAGGCAAGGTGTGTTTCATAGGAAAGACATTATGAGGGAAATTGCAGCTATACACTAAAAACAGTACACTGTATCATATTAACCCTATTAATACCATGTACGCTTAGATGTGCAGATCAAATTTATAGTGTGAGGCCTCGTACACACGACCGAGAAACTCAACAGAATCCATCAAGAAACTTGGTGACAGCGCTTTTTTGCCAAGGAAAACGGTTGTGTGTTTGCTTTTCATCGAGAAAACTGTCGAGGAACTCGACGAGGAAAAAAGAGAGCAAGTTCTCCTTTTTCTCGACGGGAGTCTCAATTTCCTCGTTTTGTTTCTCGTCGGGCTGGTTTTCGATGAGAAACACATTGGTGTGTATGCTTAGAAACACGCGTACCTTCCGTAAAACTAGCGTTTGTAATGGAAATAGCACATTTGTCACACTGTAACAGACTGAAAAGTGAAAATTTCTCTTACCAAACTTTTACCTAACACGCAGTAACACGAGATTAGCAAAAGCAGCCCCAAGGGTTGTGCCAGTGGAATCGAACTTCCCCTGCTGTCATATGTGTTGAAGTCACCGCGTTTGAGAACGAGGAGATTTGGTATTGACTGTGTGTACGCAAAGACAGCTTGTCAAGTTTCTCGAAAAGCCTAACAAGGAACTTGTCAAGGAAAACGATGTGTCTTTTCCGACAAGTTCCTCGGTCTTGTGTATGAGGCCTGAGTCATTTAACTTGACATCACTCTTTTGCTAGTGTTTTGCTACTCTGCTACTACATTGTTTATTAAGGTTTTAATAAAATTCTCAAAGCTGCATAATATGCTTGTGAGAAGAGAGCAAAGTTCATGACCTAGTTGGAATGCAATCAATCCATAAAAAATGCATCAGGGATTTGTTGCAAGGCAGGAACATAACACCATGAAAGTTGTCAATCCACCTATTACCTGGTGATCGTCAAGAATAGGATTAACATTTCTCTTTTCACTTCTATTTAGCTAGCCTAGAATCTCCTTTAGTCAGGTTTCTTGGCAAACAAGGATTGCAAAGTAGTTCTGATTACTTTTATCTCACTCAGTCATAAGCTATTGATAACCCTCTAGTTTGTAATGCTTAATGTGCTACTATTTTACCAGTTCTAAATCCATCACAGGCATTGTGCTTGCTCACTGTAGACAAGTAGAAGTGACAATTTCCTTCCTTAAATAAACAAAACCAGCACTTAACCACAGTTCAAAGAGATTAACACCTCCACCCTTTGGCCTTTAGGTGGGCAGAGGAAGTTAGGTGCTGTAGATACTTTACAGTAACATTTACTTTTTGTATTATAATGTTAACTCATGTTATCGATTTTGTCTGATAGTACACATTTTTATAAATTCATCCTATAACAGATATAGATTTTTAGATATTGATTCAGAAATCTAACATTCAAAATATGTGAAAACAACAATTAAAAAAGCGAGAGGCTTAAGTATTAAAAAAAAATATATATATATAATAATTTTACCTGCAAGAATTCTGCAGCTTAAGGGAATTCCATTGGTGCAGACATAACTTTGAAGGAGAATAGGGCTGTTCTCTAAGTAGTATTAGAAACATGTGAGCTGATTTGATTCTGCTGTCACTGACCACTGGGGATTTTATACCCTACTGGGACTGAGAGAACCAGGCAAAGTTCAGTTTGCAGCAGTGGCGTCTCCAGTTTTCATATTTAGGGGGGGGGCACATGGGCGGACAGAGACAAAAGTAGGGGGGCAAACTATAAAATGCAATTATATATATACATATATATATACATATATATATATATATATATATATATATATATATATATATATATATATATCCTGGGCCCTTTACCACGATCCCACAACGGGCCCTTTCATATGTTCTGCAGTGAGCTCCCTTCCTACTATACTGGGGGCCCCCAGGGTGGCAGAAAACAAGAGATATATGTCACCAGCACACCAAGAAAATATAAGGGTCCAAAGCAGTGGGAGAACTCTCAGGGTTGCAAAGGTTGTCTTGCCTCCGGGCCTTGGTGTTCTGCCACTGTGGGGTTCCCCAGCTGTCCTGTCCCTGCTATAGACAGCGCTGGTCTGGCATCTGTCTCCTTGGCAGTGGCGGCAGTCTATTAGGACCTAGTGCTGGTGACATTATGGGTGCATGCAGGGGAAGGCTGGCACTATTGGTTATGGAGAGCCGAGCCCCCAGCTGGTCACCTAGCAGCAGTAATGCTGTATAACCTTCTCTGTTGACATGCTGATCGGGATGTGATCCAGGTGATGCTCCCAGTCAGATCTAATAAACACAGTATTTATTAGCATCAAGAGTACAACCACATGTATATATATATATATATATATATATATATATATATATATATATATATATATATAATCAACTGTATGTCTGTAAAGTGTGGGTTTTGATTAATAAAATCACTGATATTTAACACTAGAATCTGACTAGGAGCATCACCTGGATTGCATCACGATCAGCATGCCAGAGAAGGCTGCACTGCTGCTAAGCAACCTGCAGGGAGCTCAACTGTCTACAACCAATCAGTGGCAGCTGGTGCTCCAAATTTTTTGGGGGGGCACAAACGAACGAAAACAATAAAAACAATTGCAGCCTCACTGTGCCCATCAAATGCAGCTACTGTGCCCATCAAAAGCAGCTACTGTGCCCATCAATTGCAACCACTGTGCCCATTAAAATGCAGCCACTGTGCCCATCAATTGTCACCACTGTGCCATCAAATGCAGCCACTGTGCCATGCCATCAAACGCAGACACTGTGCCATCATTTATCGCAACTGTGCCCATCAATTGCCACCACTGTGCCATGCCATCAAACGCAGCCACTGTGCCATTAATTGTCACCACTGTGCCCATTGTCACCACTGTGCCCATTGTCACCACTGTGCCATCAATTGTCGCCACTGTGCCCATCAATTGTCACCACTGTGCCCATCAATTGTCACCACTGTGCCATGCCAAATACAGCCACTGTGCCATGCCATCAAACACAGCCACTGTGCCATGTCATCAATTGTTACCACTGTGCCATCAATTGTTACCACTGTGCCATCAATTGTCACCACTGTCCCCAGCAATTGTCATCACTATGCCATGCCATCAAACGCAGCCACTGTGTCATCAATCGTCCCCACTGTGCCATCAATTATTGCCACTGTGCCCATCACTTGTCACCACTGTGCCATGCCAAACACAGCCACTGTGCCATGCCATCAAACGCAGCCACTGTGCCATCAATTGTTACCACTGTGCCCATCAATTGTTACCACTGTGCCCATCAATTGCCGCCACTGTGTCCATCAATTGTCGACACTGTGTCAATCAATTGTCGCCACTGTGTCCATCGATTGTCGCCACTGTGTCCATCAATTGTAGCCACTGTGCCCATCAATTGTCACCACTGTGCCCATCAATTATAGCCACTGTGCCCTGTAAAATGCTACCACTGTGCCCTGTAAAATGCCCCCTCCCCCTCGCCTGCCACTTACCTTTCTGGGGTCAGCCATCCTGCTTCTTCCATCCCTCGATGTCTTCTCCCACCCTCGATGACGCTTCAGCCAATCAGGTTACCGGTAACCAGAACCGGTGAACCTGATTGGCTGAGACGCCTGTCAGTCTTATCCAAGGAACGGACCCCCCGTGCGTCCCTGGGATAAGCTTTCAAAGCCTACTACAGCCTGAGGGCTGTAATCGGAAAGCCGCTGGCTCTGATAGGCACTTCCACAGCCAACCAGCTGCCGTTATTCAGATGGCCTGCGCTCGCCAGGGGGCCGACCATCTAAATAGTCGGCGACAGCGGCAACAATACATAGATTTATGCGATGCATGAATCTATGTATTGTATCAGTGGCAGTGCGAGGGCCAGAGGGGGCGGTGCTCCGGCGCCCTCTATGGACGCACCGCCACTGCAATCAATAGAGATGAGCTCGGGTGTGTTTGAAATCCCACATGCCCGATCCGACCAGGAAGCCGACACTCCACAGTGCTAATCACAGCCAGTGAGACATTTCCTGATCTGTGCAGCTGCGGACCGGGAAATGTCTCACTGCCTATGATTAGCGCTGTGCAGTGTGGGCTTCCTGGCAGGCTCTGGCATGTGGAATTTTGAACATGCCCAGTCCATCTCTAACAACAAATTGTGCTGGCCCTCCTGTACATCAGCCCCATAAGGTAACCAGTACTGGGTTCCAATGTGCTGCCGCCGTTGCCATGGAGGCAGAGACCAGAGATTTGAATAGCTTGGACAGCCAGCATCTCTGGTTGTTCCAGCACTGGTCCACACTGGGAAGATTCCCCCATCCACCTATAATGTGTAGATGGGGGAATTGGATCTTTTTTTTTTCCATTCAACCTTATAGTTGAATGAAAAAAAGTGATCAATGTATGGGCTGCCTAAGAGCTAAGATCAGCCATAGACAGTTTACATTTCAGCTGGTTCAGCAGAAACTGGCTAAGATTTGAACCATTAATGAGAAGATTGTCTTATGATTATCACTAGTGGTTGCTGTACAGTATAGCCACTAGTGATAATCACTGTTTGTCGGGAGAATACAATTGCTGGGCAGGAGGGGTATTGCCCTGTCACCACTGTCTGTGTTGATGAGGGAATCATGCAAGTTTCTTTCCTGCAATGTAAATTGTGAATGTCTTGAAAGAACAGGAGAGGGGGAGGGAGACAGATGGGGGAGAGAAGGGATGGAGATAATGCAGTTCAGTGATTACAGTGTACTTCAGTCTGCATTGCACACACTCACCCAAGGTCCAGGCATCATTCACACACAGCCAGGAATGCTGCTGATTTTCATATTTCCCACCCACACATCCCCTCTCTTCAGATACAGCAGGCCAGGATAATGTGGGCAGGACTGGAAGGAGGAGGAGAAGCTGAATTCCTCCCTGCTTGTATGTGAGGAGAGTGAGGGGGGTGGCTGGACTCGCTGGGCTGTGAAAGAGTGTCATAGACTGACACTCGGCTCAGCTTGCAGTCACCACTCTCGAAATTTAGAGGACGGAAAAAATCAGTCTGTTTTTTCAGTAACTGAGATGAAGGCTTGGGCCCCCCCCCCCCACAGTGCTCATGGAGTCCTTCCTGGAACTCGCTCTTCTCCGTGCCAATGAGGATGCAGGGAAAGCAGCAGATCGGGTGGCTGTGGTTGTGTTAGCGCTCGCATTATGCAGTGTCAGCGAGCAGAGGGAGGGGGGAGGAATCCCCCGCAGGAGCTGACTGGGGACACTCTCCCTCTCTGGAGAGACTGTGTTACTCCAGCAGCGGCCCAAGCAAAATACAAAAAATGCAAAAAAAAAGCACAGCATAATGTTGTAGTTGTTCAGCTATCTTTGCCTCATAGTCTCCCAAAAATGTTTTAGTATTTGTTTCTTTGAAACCATCGACTATTGGACATAAATTCTCATATTCTTCATTCCTTTCAAGACATTTGGAAAAAGCATCCATTAAATTAGTACATTTAGCCTCTCTGACCACTTCAGTGATGGAGGTTTCACAACGTTCAGAGGGCTCATCTGCCATTACAGATTCTACACTTTGAAAAATAGATTTTACTTCCCGAGGAATCTTGGTAGTCAAGTCCAAAGTATTATCCTGCATTACTTGCTCTGACAGAACACTTTCTAAAGACTGGGTTTGACAGGACGTGACATTACCTATATATTCAAGTCCGATTTCATTAACAAAAAAATTAACACACTGCTCTTCAACATGCAAATAATTCACAGAGGAAAAAATAGCCTCAGTCTGGGTGCATATTTCTTGCAATTCAGATTCCTCAATGACCCTGCTCTGCTGATCATCAATTATGGGAAAGTCATGAATATCACCTGCCTTACTACATTCTCAAGGCTCAGTGGATATTGGACACACTTTTTCTACATCATTTAGTGCAGTGTCAGAATTAAGTTTTTTGGCTTTATTTCCATCAAGCAACTGAAGATGTGCAAACCCCTACTTCCTGCACTTCCTGCACTTCAGCCACTTCATTTGCCCTGAAGCGGTCAGGGATTTCACTTTCAACATTACTTCCAGAAAGTTCAGCTTCATTTTCCATAAAGTCCTTCAGATTTAGCTTTCTAAGAATTGCCTCCTCCTCATCGTCGTTATCTTCCTCACATTCTTCATTATTTATTGTTAGTCCATTCTGAGTGTTGGCTGTTTCCGTAGGACAATCATCAACTTTAACATCTTCATGTTCCGTTTCTGCTTTGGTAATCTTGGTGACACCAGGAACTCCTAACTTGGCAGAGTAGGCCCAAAGAAATGAACAGTGATCCATACAGCCCTGTCACACCATCTCATAAAACTCAACGTGCTCCGATGGAACTGCCCCTAGGTGCCGACCATGAAACCAGTCCTCACACACCACACACTGGATCATCTCATCTGGGGTCTCATCCTCAGGATCGGGGTACGGTCTCTTACATGTGCAGTACATGCCAAAGAAATTGTCATTGTAATTATTTGCCAGGTTTTTCTTCTCTTTATCCGGATATAACTTGCAATCCAGCTGTTTAAATTTGGCATTTCCACAATCGCAGCAAAAGTTCCTCTTGGTGTAGAGCTCAAACAGATCGTGGCCTTCATGACACTTGTATGCACAGGCCAGACATATCCCAGCAGGCTCTTCTTTATCCGGGGTGCAGGTACTGCAGGTGTACAGCGCTTGTCTCTTCACATAACCCAGGGGGTAGGAGCACTTTTCGAAATTGCTCCCCGCCAGCACAGCAGACGCCTCATCCTGCAGGGCGTCATCCTCCTCCAAGGCATCCAGCAGTGACAGGACCGGCTCCTCCTCGGCGCTCCTCTTCTCTCCCGTCCTCTCCTCCTTCGCTGCCATTTCCAGCTTTACTTCCTCCTTCACTTTCTCCTCTTCATCTTCTGCACCACTTTCAATTTCTGCAAGCTCTTCGCTGTCAGAATCATCACATGGTAGGAGATGGAAATCCTCAAGCCTGGCCTCATTTTCTTAATTTTCCACATGAGCCTTTGTACAACTAAAAGATTCTTGATTTGAACCATCATCTTGAGAGACACATTTCCAGAGCAGAGTCCCAGCAACTCATCCATAGCCCATATCTTGGAGTCATTTGCATCAGGCTGGCTGGTGTTGGACTGTGAATGCTGAAATTTTCCTGACCAGAGATCTAACAGTTCGCCCATATTTGCATCCATAGCATTCTCATCCATATTGTACATCACAAGTCTTTGCTTGGCAGAGGTGTACTTGCTCCTGTTGCGGCCAAGATTTAGAAAACCATCAGCATGCATGACAATGATCTCTTCATTGTAATCCTCATCACACCAAAGTAGGCTTTCCGCGCAAGAATTGCTGAGCGTCTTGTATATGGACGGCATCCATGATCGCTGCTTTTACCGGAACACGGGGCCTTATAATCACTGTTGAGCCTTGAAGGTTGTGATTTTTTTGGTGACAGCTCCTTAGAAACCTCTATGTTCTCTTCACTACCAGACAGCTCTGATTTTGCTTTCTTTTTCTTCTTTTTTTTCTTTGACTTCAGACTCAAAAAATCTTTGAATTTTTCTCTTACACTTTCAGACAGCTTGTCTGGCTTGCGATGAGACTTCTGGATTAAGTTCTCCTTGCTTTTGTCTTTTAGGGACGGTCGGTGGGAATTTGAACTGTTTGTGGTGCGTCTTCTCTTTGAACTTTGCTGACTGGCCTTTTCGTGAGCTAAAGAGCCTCTTGTCTGCATATGCCTTGTGACAGGACTCTGATCCTGCTCTGACTTCTCAACGCCAGGGAAATACTTCATATGGTAATGCAGCAAATTGGCTTTGTGAAAAGATCTGGAGCAATCCAAAATCTTGCCTTTAAACTTGTTGGGTTCCAGTTCCAATGTAACAGCTTTGGTAGCTGGATCATCAAGTTTCTTCAAAGTATTTGCTAAAGGTTCTCTACTGTAACTAGCAGAACTGTCAGACCGTCGATTCAGCTTCATAGGAGCTGCTACTGCGGGGACAGCCGGGACCTCCTCAGCATCTTCTTGTAAATGCGGGTCTTTCTCTTCTGGTTTGGTCTCATCTGGTTTGACCTCTGGAACGCCATTCACAACATTGGATTCAACGGGCTCTACAGACTCTTCTACTACTAATGGCTTCTCCTTTACTTCAGAAGTTTCAGGCTCTGCCAGGGCACACTCCTCTGGCTCCACTTCTTGTTCATCTGGTGAAGTACTACACTCCGGTGATGATTCTGTCTCAACAACAGATGTGGTAACCTCCATAGTATTATGGTCCTCTGGATTCTCAATCAGAGAGGGCTTGCTATACTTTTCCTCTGTTCTCTCAAATAGTTTCCCGATGGCCTCCATTTGCTGCTGGTGTCTCTGTTCCCAACCTGCCATTCTCTCTCGGTGAGCTGCAAGGCTCTCTTGGTGAGCCTGTCGTTGAGCTGCAAGGCTCCGCTGCAAATCTGCATTCATCTGCTGTTGATTTGCATTTGCTATAACCATCTGTTTTAGTATCTTCTCCATTTTGGGTTTACTTTAACTGCCCGCATTCTCCACCATGTGTGAGGGATTAGCTCGGTAGCGGGTGTGTGTGACCCCCTGGATGGGTTCACTACACGCTGAACTGTACAAAAAGGCAGTTGAGGATGATTGAAAACAAATTATATGGTTTATTTTTCCATATTGCTGGATACACGTGCAAGCATCAAAACAGCATAACCAAAACAAAACATAAATTAAACCCTTGCCACTTGGGGCGTCTACCTTCCCAACACAGGAACCTACCTTTGGAGTCTGGCACAGCCTACTGCTGGGCAGACACTGCTGGTCCTACAGCAGAAAACAAGAAAAAAGTCTCTGATATTTCTCACACAGAAATATCCATCAGCCCCTCACCTCTTCAGTACTGTCTGTGACTGCTCCTTCACTCACACAGCCTCAGGATGCGGCAATCAGTCGTTATCCTTAGGCTGTCTTTATAGGGGCTTTAATTGCTTAATTCTGAACAGCTGAAACCTTTTAACGCCCCAAACCTCGCTGGCCATCTCTGCAGCCGACGCCTAATAGTAATTGGTGTATTGTCTAAACAAGGCAGAAATATATCTCCCGTCTGTGACAACACACACACAGATTTACCTGACTTCCTGTCACAATATATAAATAGTCATGTTAGGGAAAAAAGTCTCATGTGTAAAATTATTATAATAAATAATGTAAAAGACGAATCTGTAGTGCTAATTATAGGTGAAAATATCCAAAGTGACTTGTCCAGAAACCATTGATAGATCAAATCGTGTGCAAGCAACGTGGGGTGATGTTAGTGCGCTCCTGTTCAGTTCCCCACTCACCAGATCCTCATACCACTACAGGGGTAAATAGCATAAAATGGGGATATGTCTGGTGTAGGAAGAGACTCCACATCCCAGATGCATTAGCTGACCACTCACAGATTACATACAAATAGTGACATTTCTTCTTTCCATGTAAGTTGCTAATTTACAAGTAGTTTTCAATACTATTTATGCTGCACTTAGTTTGGTGCCCCCCGGTGTGTTCGCTTGGTCCTGCAGGAGTACCCACCCAGTACTATTGTCTGAGGTTCCCTGCTGTTGTGAGACTGTGTCTTCAGGAAACCTTTACTATGTGATGAGCCTGGTTTTAACTGTCACAATGTTACTTGCCATTTGTTTTATCACCACAATACATTTGTTAACATACTACACTCAAATTGAGCACTGTTATTCATCTTATTTATTTTTTGCTTTATATTGTCTACAGTGCACATAGTATTGACATAAAAAATAGTAATTAAATCTCATGATAGCATCAATTTATTGTTTTATAAATACCCAATTAATAATATATTTTCTAAAACACTAATATACTTCTCTGATTTTCTGCTTTACAGTAATATGGAATACAGCACGGTTTTATGTATTGATTGTGCTTTCTTTTCTTTTTAATGAGCTGTGCATAAATTGTGTGTACTCTGTAAGCACATTTACAATAATAATAACTTGTCCCACAAACTAAACGTAAAGCTTCATTGTTATATGAATTACTCTAGCTTTATGAAGGGAAAACTAACATAATATAATTTTTCGAAGAAAAACAAATTTCTGTGCGTTTAGATTTTTACTGCTTGAGGGCCCATTCACTCTGAAATGTATATATTAACTACCTCAAGACAGGAAACTTTTACCCCCTTCTTGCCCAGGTAATTTTTTAGCTATCAGTTCTGTCACATTTTTTTTTAGACAAATAGAGATTCTTTTGCTGATATTTAATCACCGCTTTTTTGCTATAAAAGTGAAAGAACACAGAAAAATTTGAAAAAATTGAAATTTGAAAAATAAATCCCACATTTTTCTTAGTTTCCGTTTTAAAGTTTTGCATATACGTTAATCTTTCTTTGTACATTTAGGCCAAAATGTATTATGCTACATTTCTTTTGTAAAGATAACCCAAATCAGTATTTATTTGATTTGTTTAAAAAAAAAAAAATTGATAAACCTTGATGTAATGATTGTCTATCTCATTTCTTGAGACACTAAAAATTTAATGCAAAATGCAAAAACAGTACAGACAGTACAAATATCCACTAAATTATGATTTTTTAAGAGTAAAATGCAATGCAAAATGCAAAAAACAGTACAGACAGTACACATATCCCCTAAATTATCAATTTCTGAAGAGTAGACAGTCTGATGTATTAATAAGAGCTATGGTGAATTTTTGAAGTTGCATTTTTTGTCAAAAATCACAATTGTTTGGAAAATGAAACCATTAAATTAGATATTTTTTCCACACAAAGTTGTAATTTTAACAAGTTAATTATTGCATACAGCATGGGCATTCTTATAATCACACCCCAAAGCACTTTATGTTATGCCTCCCAAATATGGGGATACCACAGGTGTGAGACTTTTTCACAGCTTAAAGTTATTGTATATGATCACCTTGTAAAAATAAACATTTAATTTAAAATAGAAATGAAAGGCAACACATTTTTGTATAGATATTTCCCTTTTTTTCCCTTTTTTTTTATAAGTGATCATATTCCCCCTATTCCCTCTGTTCTCCGCTGCATACGAGCTGGGGGAGAATAAGCAGCAGCACGCTGAGCTTCTCAGTAAATGGCTGTGCAGGGGGGCCTTGTCAGGACAAGTCTGATCATTGGAGGAGAGCACACTGAGTTCCCAGCATAGCTAGAGAACTGACCATGTTGTGCTCTCTTGCTTAGTGTAGTCAGTTATTAATAGGAAAGTAGAGGGACAGGTATGATCACCAAGGATTTCATACAAAGGTGTCCGTTTATGAAGCAGTGAACAGCGGTGATCCCAAGCATCACCACTGATCACAGCCCATAAACAGTTTATGAAACAGAGATAATCGGGGGAAGAAGTGTTTGAACTTGTTCTCCCGCTGATTATCTCCACACAGAGAGAATCCTCTGAGTGCTTCACTGGTGATCTGTGTCAGAATTCACACTCCCCGATTCATCTCAGAGCTGGTGAAGCAGGGAGTGAAGAGGGAATCCCGGGAGTTCTGAGGAGGAAGGAGGAATATTTTTAACTTCCTTCTACCTCGTTCAGACCCCCCCCCCCCAACACTGTAACTACATCCCCCTGTAATATTTATGTGTATACACATATATATATACATACATATATATATATAATGTGTACATGTATATATATATATATATAATGTGTGTGTATATACATGTATATATTATCTAGAAGGACTCGTTATTTTAATAACATTAACCACGCCGTCTGTCAGTGTACTAGGCAGTGATAATTTATCACTGCTTAATAAACTGACATCTTGGTGTTTCAGTGAATTTCTGGTACTGTAATCTCATAAAGTCTCACAAGATTCCAGTATCAAGGACCATTCTCCACTGTTTGAAGCATTGGTAGATAACTTCACTCCTCCAAGGGTGAAGCCGATCTACTCCGCTTCATAAACTGGCACACAGAGGAGAAAAATCTCCTCCGTGAATGCCAGAGAACGAAGCAGTGAATAGGTTTCATAAAAGGACACCAAAAGGAGCAATACAAGGAGAACAGTATACTTTCTCATACAAGTACATGGTACAGCACCCACATATCAGGAATATGAAGTATTGGGATAACAAACACTTTAAATTAGGCATACATTATGCATCTAATTTCCTGACTACCTATCATATTTATGGAGGCCCTGGAGCACAAGGACAACGGAAACACCAACAAAATTACCCCATTTTGGAAAGCAAACACTCCAAGGTGTTTTCTGAAAGGCATATTAAGTCTTTTGAAAAAGTCATCTTTTGCAACAAGTTTTTGGAAAATGCAGAAGGAAAATGAAAAGCTCACTCTCCCATAAGTCACTTCTAGCCCAGAGTGTGGAACGCATACCAGGCAATCAGCAGCTTTCATTACTCTTAACATTAAGGGGCCATATTGTGGCATTTTTATTTTATTTTACCCTCATACTATGAATAATTTTTAACCTGTAAAATGCCTTATAAAAAATAAATACTCAAAGGATTTTACATTATGAGGAGCCTTCTTTTCATTTGTTACATATCTGCCTAAATGGTTGTGGAGTTTGTGAGGTATCCCACATCCGTGGGAGCCATCGTAGGACAACTTAAGGGGAAAAGTTACCCAATAAAAGACCTACAAGCTCAGCAGACTTTCCTTACTGTAAAGTAGGGGAGTCAATACCATCTGGTGAGTGTGGAGTGTTTGTAATTTTTCCACAAGGTAAATGCACTGTCATCATTTTGTAAAGAAGCATTTTATAAAGAAGCACTCAATCATTTTGGAAAGAACAGCACTTTTTATTCAAAATAGTTTTTTTTGCACTTTAATTGTCACTTTATCACTGATTTATCATCACAGGTGTATGCAAATTGTATGTTTTGTTTATTGTGTTGTGTTTTTTTCATATAGATTGGTTATCGTGTTGTAGACAAAAGGTAAAAAGCACATTGTTTCTGGTGGAGCAAGTCAATTTATTCATCATTATGGTCAGGGAATATAGCTTAGTTTAGCACAGGCTATAGCAGTCCCAGTTACTATATGCAAAGCAAACCTAGCCTACTGGTCCATGGCTGGCTCTAGGAATACCATGTTCACTGGCCAAGAAGTATAGGAGGCTAAAGAAGAACAAAAAAGTTCTTGTGATTCCAAGAGTGCAGTTGTCCTCAAGGGATGGCTAGGACTGGTGTCTTGCAGAAACACAGTCAGTCAGACATGCAGATGGGTCAGTTCAGGCTTGCAAACAGAGACATGGTTTGCAGACAGGCAAGGAATTGGTCCAAGAAACAGCAAGAAACATGGCCAATAAACAGGCCAGAACTATTACAGGCAGCAAGCAGAGGCAACACTGCACTGGTAAGGTCGTGATCAGGAACACTGTTGTTGGCTTACACTGGCCTGGTGACACCGGGGACTGGTGTGACAGCAATCAGGAACACTGCTGCTGACAAACACTGGTCTGGTGACACTGTGACCAGTGTGGTGACAATTAGGGATATCATTACTGTCTTACACTGTTGTGCCTTTGATAAGGAACACTAGACATGTGCAGACTGGAATATTTAGTTTCGTTTTTTCGTTTTCGTTTGGAAAATAAATTTATTTAGTTACTCCTGAAAATCATTTTGATTCATTTTGTTTTTTGTTGGGGAATAGCTTTCGTCCGAAAATCCAATAATACTTGGTTTCTGTCGAATGGTCAAAAGAATATTCGACGGAACGTCGAATCGTACATTTCCGTTCGAATATTCCGCCTACAAGAATTCTAATGTTGTATGACTAGTAATAATGTCGAATCTATTTTATCATAAATCGAAATCTAATCTCTGTAATGTCGAATCTATTATTTCTATAGTGTCAAATCTTTTCACTATAATGTCAAATCTTTTCCCTATACTGTCAAATCTTTTCCCTATATTGTCGAATCTTTTCCCTATAATGTCGAATCTCTCTATATCAAATTTTTACCGCACGGAAAACGAAAATAAAGCATTTTTTATGTCGGATCTTTCGGTTTTCGTTTCTTGCTCTTTCGTTATCGTTTGTTAAAACGATAACGAAAAAAACAGATTTTCGGACGAAAATGCATTCTAACTAAAACGAATGCACATGTCTAAGGAACACTGTTGCTGGCACACAATGGTCTGGTGATACTAGGACTGGTGTGGTGACAATCAGGGGCACAGTTGCTGGCTTACACTGGAGTGGTGACAATGTGACAATGTTACTGGTGTGGCAGTAATAAGAAACACTGTTGCTGGCACACACTAGTCTGATGAGAGTGGTATGACAGTGATCGGGAATATTGTAGCTGCTGGGGCAGTGATTAGGGACACTGTAACTGGTGTGACGCTGCTCAGGGACACTGTAATGGGTGTGGCAGTGATTAAGGAGATTATGACTGGTGTGGCAAGGATTAGGGACCATAGGACTGGTGTGATGGGGGTCAGGGACACTGTAACTGATTTGGTGGTGATCAGGGACACTGTAACTGGTGTGGTAATGATTAGGGACAATATGACTGATGTGATTGTGAACAGACACTGTGGGGTTGATTTACTAAAACTGGAGAGTGCAAAATCTTGTGCAGCTATGCAAACCTATCAGCTAACAGATTTTTTTTTGTCAAAGCTTGATTGAACCAGCTGATGTTAGTTAGAACTGCACCAGATTATTCACTCCAGTTTTAGTAAATTAATCCATGTGAGTGGTGCAGCAGTAATCATGAAGACTAATGGGTGTGGCTGTGATTAGGGATTTTGAATGGCAGCACTAGTCTGGTGACTTTGTACTGCTGTGGCTGTGATCAGTGAAAATGGCTGGTGGCACTGACATACAGTGATATAAGAGCAGCCAGCCATTATACATGATCACACTGACGAGTCACATGACATCAGGGAGTGGCTAATTGGGTCCAAATTTACACAGTTATACAAACTGTACACTCACTACTTTATATTGCAGCACAGTGTCATTTCTTCAGTGTTGTCACATAATAAGTAATAATAAAATATTTACAAAAATGTGAAGGGTGTACTCATTTTTGTGAGATATTGTAGATGTTTGGATTTATTGTAAAATGTCATAGTGTCCCCCTGAAAAAAGGAACCCTACAAGGCCCCAAAACCTTGGCTATTATGACCTATACAAGACTGATTCATCAAATGAAACAGACATTCTTGGAGTGCTAGTAGTAAAAGGAAACATGGAATTTCGACATGTCTGAACATCTCCCTATGCAATAATACGTTCCTCTGACATCACAAGAACTTGTTGTCATCACTAGGAACCTATTTGGTCATGAAATGAGAAGTGGTTGTAGGGTTATTTTTGTCATTTTTAAACTTGTAGATCTATTTGGTCAGATAAGCTGATACAGCTGGTTACAGTGAAAATATAAATTAGGGTTCATTTACTAAATGTAAATAGGCTTTTCACTTTACAAGTGCAGTTGCATTATGCAAGCACAGTTTCTCAAAGCTTAGTAAATAGGAAGAAGCGTCACTTTGCAAAGAATACCCAATCACATGCAAGAAAAAAAAAAAAACAGCATTTTTTCTTGTACATGATTGGATGATGAAAGTTAGCAGAACTTCCCCTCATTTGCTAACCTCTGGAACAACTGCATGTGTAACATGCACAGTCTATTTGCCTTTAGTAAATCAACCCTATTGCATATGAGGGAATAACTTTGTGCATAACAGTATTTTCAGAGTGATATGTGCTGCTTACTTTATGTGTACCAGACACTTGTTTGTTTTCTCTCTGTTACATGTGTGCAGTAGTGATTGAATAGTCACGTGCAATCACTCTAATTATTCTAATTTAATTAGAGGTTTACCTTCCGGATGGGAAAGCAGATCCAAACAATTTGGTAAGAAACTGCAAATTCCCTTAATCCTTAATTCTAGGATTACACAGACTAGCTCGCTATTGCCCTCTTAAGGCGATTTTACAGTCCTGAAATGTAATTTACCTATTAAAACCAGAAACAAACAAAGGTGAATTCTTAAACCACCTAATAGATAAGAATTAATTAACTTATACTTAAAATAAATAAATATATATATATATATTTTTTGTGTTGAAACAAAAATCACTTGAAAAATGCAATGAAACACATTTCATGTGAGTAAACAGAACAAGTATTTGGTGTCTGAGCCATTTCTAAAAGCTTCAACATTTCCTTTAAAGCAATAAACTTGTCAAATTGTACAGAAACGTTTTGCTTCAGGGTTAATTGTATTTGACAGGCTGACAGCTTGAAACAGAGAAAATATATATATATATATATATATATATATATATATATATATATATATAGAGAGAGATCTATATTTACCGTATTTATCGGTGTATACCGCGCACTTTTTTGCCCTGAAAATTAGGGCAAAATCGTGGGTGCGCGATATACGCCAATACCCGCTTTCCCGCGCCGAGTTTGAATACTGCGCCGACATATACCGAGCGCAGTACACTCGTGTATAGTCGGGCAGGCTTGGCTCCTCTCGCGCTCACGTTCTGGACGTACAGGACGTGAGCGCGAGAGTAGCCGAGCCTGCCCGACTATACACGAATACACGAGTGTACTGCGCCAGCATATACCGAGCGCAGTACACTCGTGTATAGTCGGGCAGGCTCGGCTCCTCTTGCACTCACGTCCTGGACGTACAGGACGTGAGCGCGAGAGTAGCCGAGCCTGCCCGACTATACACGAGTGTACTGCGCTCGGTATATGCAGGCGCAGTATTCAAACTTGGCGCGGGAAAGCGGGGATCGAGCGGGGAGGACGGCGCAGAAGGACGCCGGACCCGACGAAAAGGACACCCGAAGCCGCAGACGGACGCCGGACGCGATGAGGCCGCCGATGGACGCCGCACAAGACACCAAAACTGTAAGTACAAACATCTTTTTTCCACAGGAATTTCGGGTCCACTTTAGGGGTGCGCGCTATACGCCGGAGCGCGCAATACCCCGATAAATACGGTATATACTACACAGTATATATAATAATATAATATATATATATATATATATATATATATATATATATTATTTTTTGTTAGTTTTTTTCTAAATATACAGAATTATATATATATATATATATCTATATTGGAAGAGGCGGTAGAAAAAAGACCCTGGTCAATTTAGTTCAACCAAAAATAAATCATACAAACACACACACACAAATTAAAAATGTCCATATACACAATTCTATACCCACAGTTAATCCAGAGGGGGGCAAAAAGAAAAAAAAAATTAATAAGTATGATCCAATTTTTTTTTTCTTTCTGATCCCCCATGAGACAGAATTTAGGAATGCATTCAGCTTTTTTTAATAATAACAATATACTGAGGTGGCCAGAACCAGTTCTTGAGGAAGTTTATGAGTCTTTTCCACATTTTCAGACCACTCACTGTGAAGAAGCTCTTTTCCCTCTAGATGTAAAGAGTCCTCTGAGGCCGTGTACACACGATAAGTCCGGTCCAATGAAACTGGACTGAAGACCAGTTTCATTGGACCAAATTGATTGTGTGTACGGCCCATCGGACCGTTGTCCATCGGACCAAAGTTTTAAAACTTTGTCTGTCGGACCAAAACGATGGTTAGTACACAAAAGCATCGGAACAAAAACCCGCGCATGCTCAGAATCAAGTCGACGCATGCTTGGAAGCACTGAACTTCGTTTTTTCAGCACGTCGTTGTGTTCCACGTCAGCGCGTTCTGGCCCGATGGGATTTTGGACTGATGGTGTGTACGCACATTAGACCACTTCAGCGGTGGTCCGATGAAAACGGTCCGTCGGACCAGTCTCATCGGTTTGGTCTGATCGTGTGTACGTGGCCTAAAATGACCTGAAAGTGATTAACTCTATACCATGTTCAGTATTTGGATCACCTTATGCATTTATACATGTTGATCTTGTACCCCTTTAATCTCTTCTTCTCAAGTGAGAATAAAGTCAGTTTAGCTAATATCTCCTCATAGCTGAGCTCTTCTATGCTTCTTATCAGTTTGGTTGCCCTTCTCTGCACTATCTCAAGTTCACTGATATCCTTTTTGTGAATTGGTGCCCAAAACTGAACTGCATATTTGAGATGAGGTCTTACTAATAATTTGAACAGGGGGAAAATTATGTCCCTTGCACCTTTTTTGATATTTAGCTCGACTTAAAAACTGCAGTTTGGAATTGCATGCTATTATTAAAGGGGTTGTAAAGGTAAACATTTTTTCCCCTAAATAGCTTCCTTCCTTCACTTACCTCATCCTTCGATTTTGCTTTTAAATGTCCTTATTTCTTCTGAGAAATCCTCACTTCCTTTTCTTCTGTCTGTAACTCCACACAGTGTGGAGTGTTGTGCTCACCCCCACCATTGAGGGGGGAGGGGACGAGCAAGAGAGTCAGGACGCCCACTTACACACAGCTCATTTCTCTATCTGCAACATAGAGAGCGTCCTGAGTCTCCTGCTTGTCCCCTCCCCCCTCAAGGGAGGGGGCGAGCACTAAACACCACACCAGGGAGAAAGCCTTGCATTACTGTGTGGAGTTACAGACAGAAGAACAGGAAGTGAGGATTTCTCAGAAGAAATAAGGACATTTAAAAGCAAAATTGAAGGATGAGGTAAGTGAAGGAGGACTGCACTAAGGTAAAGTAAGCTATTTAGGGGAAATTTTTTAACCTTTACAACTCCTTTAAGTCTGTGATCTACAAGGATTCCTAGATCCTTCTGCACCATTGACTGTCCCAGCTGTTCTCCTAGTAATTGGGAGCCGGAGCAGGGAGAGGTTGCTAACTGGTGAGAAAATGGACTGTAGAAGACAGACAATGGCCTAAAATGGAAGGCTAGAACAGCAGTGCTGTATATGCAATCCAGGAGGCTGAGTGTATGTCTCGTTGCAAGAGAGAGAATTGCTGAAAACCCTAGAGAGAAACTCTTTAAATTAGATTTCTGGAACTGTGTTGAATCTTTATTTTAATAAATTGGGCAAGAAAGCCCATACAAAGAAGAAAGCAAATGGTGATGTCCCTAAAAGCTCTATTATCTTAAGTTAGTTCTCACAATTAAATAATTAGCCAATTAAAATTTGCCATATAGTTGCCCAATTAACACCTTCCCATCCGGCCTTTAGCAAAATGACCGCCGGGGCAAGGGTTCGATTGTTCTGACTGGACATCATATGACGTCCTTCAAAACAAGCTGCACGTGTGCACACAACACGCTGGTGCAGTGTGTCGCTTATGCGTATTATGTGTGTTCTCTATTTTTTACTTTGAATTTGCCACCGGGCTCCGCCACCATGCGTTGGGACGTTCACAGGGAACAGAGCCTGACAATATTATCCCTATTAAGACCTCCCTAATTTTCTTTGTATACACAGAGCTGAAGACGGTATTTAGTAAATTAGACTTCACTTTGTCCTCAGTAACCAACTCAAAATTATCTAGTAAAGGGTCTACATACTCAGCCTTAAAGCTGAGGTCCACCCTAAAAGAAAAAAAAAATTGCCAAAAAGGCTACAAAAAATGAGATTTTTTTTATATACTTATCAGAAGTGGCTGTTACTAGGCAGATCTTCTAATCTGCCACTTCCTTGCCTACGGTGGGTTGTCTTTCTTCTCCTCATCGCGCTGCCTCTTGGTAAATGTGGAGCGGTGTCTTCTGGGACCTTGTGTGTGTCCCAGGAGACACCTGCCCATTCCCATAGCACCGCGTGGCTCGTGCATGCGCAGTAGGGAATCAGGCAGTGAAGCCGCAATGCTTCACTTCCTGATTCCTTCCCCCGAGGATGGCGGTGGAGAAGGCAAGACCCGAGCGATTGCTCGGCTTTGGCTGCTGACATTGCGTGCACCCTGGACAGGTGAGTGTCCTTATTAAAAGTCAGCCGCTACAGTATTTGTAGCGGCTGACTTTCATTTTATTTTTTTAAGCCAGACCTCCGCTTTAACCTTTTACCTGTAAATTATATTTACATTTTTTGGGGGTTTGTTCTACTCTCTTTTGCAACCTGTCATTTGTTTTACATTTTTACAGTCTTGATTTCTTTTTAACATGTTTTTACATATTTTGTTATATTCTTTGTAACGTTTAAATAAAGATGGGCTGGACACCCCCTGTTCAGCTTGCATCATAACTCCCGAAAAATTTCTGACCCATGTGGCAAATCCTATTAAAGTCTATGGGCCAGATTCACAGAGCCATTACTCTGGTCTATCTCCTGTTTCAAATTACCCGCATCGTATCATTAGTTTGAATCCTCAAACCATGATATGGCGGCTTCGGGCTTCGATCCGACAGGCTTACATCTTCGTAAGCCGTTGGATCTACGCTGCAATCTTTTTCCGCCCACTGGGTGGCGTTCGCGTCGTTTTCAGCGTCGGGGTATGCAAATGAGCTTTTTCCGGCGATCCACGAAGTTACGATCGTCCGTCGCATTCTCTTACGGCACCTGTAGTCATCTTTTTGCTGCGTAAAGTTAGAGAAGCAAAAATCTGGTCTATAGTTAGACAGCCCATGTTAAGTATGGCCGTCGTTCCCACGTCGAATTTCAATTTTTTTTTTTTTTGGCGTAAATCGTCCGGGAATAGGAATGTACGTAAACGACGCTACTCAAAAAAAAATCTGACGTAACGACGTTATTTCGCGCAATGCACGGCGGGAAATTTCTGAACGGAGCATGCGCAGTTCGATCGCCGCGGGGACGCGCCTAATTTAAATGCTTCACGCCCCCTAATCGCGTATTTCGATTCCGCCGCGAGAAATACACTACGCCGCCGTAACTTACGGGCCGAAATCTACCAGAATTCGTCTTAGAGCCAGGTAAAATACGGCGGTGTAGTGTATCTCTGATACTCTGCGCCAGGGCAATTGTACCTGAATCTGGCCCTATGGGACCGGAATTTGAAAAATCAATAGTCCACATTTTGAAGACTTATATACAAATTACATTACAAAAAATTGCCCATAAAAAAGGGTATGGGAGTCCAGGTATTGCCCTGGGGGACATGGATAAATGCAATTTTTTTTTTGAAAAAGGTTGTTTTTACGGGAGCAGTGATTTTAAACACAACACAGAGACAGTTTTAATTGACAATTCCTTCATTAAAAAATAAACAAACAGTGTCCCCCGAATGTAAATCCATTATCAATTATGACACCCGCCTCCACCAGAATACACTAGTCCGTGACATCACAAGGGGGGGCGGTGGCACCATGTGACATCACCAGGTGGCTTTGTTCCTTACCTATATAAGAGCTGTCAAACGTCAAGCCAGACATTCCGCAGATTGCCTAAGTTGACAGTGGTGCGTTTTTTTTCTTTTTCGGGTCTGGCGGTGCTGGCGGCATTGACAATGGATCTACACCGAGGGCACTGTTTTTTTAATTTTTAATAAGAGAATTGTCAAAAACTGTCTATGTGTTTTTATTACTTTTTGACACTTTTTTGGCGAATAGGTAGGGGTAATATGTACCCCATACTCATTCACATGGGGAGGGACAGTTTTTATTCAACTGTCAGCTGGGAAGCCCATTGACAGCTGATGACTCATCCGTTGTTAAGGATGCTGCGCCCCTGCTCCTTAACAACCAGATTTTATTGTGCCCTGATTGGGCAAGGCTTTACCCAATCAGGGCGCAGAATGCACTGTGCAGTGAGCACTGCATTGCAGAGCGATTGGCAGAGCCCCCTGCAAATTCAGCTGTTCCCTGAGGGGGCGAACAGCCAATGTTCGGCGTGAACTCGTGCTCGGGCTGAACAATTTACCCAACCCAACAAGTTTTAAATATTTAAGAATATCTAGATGTATATCACCAAATCCTTTGCAAAGGTTCAGTTCTCAAAACTTTACATGGAGATTAGGGATAAGCCCCTGTTCGGTTCAAACCAGAACCTGCGAACAGACCAAAAGTTTGTGTGAACTTTAGAACCCCGTTAAAGTCTATGGGACTCGAAAGTTTGAAATCTAAAGTGCTAATTTTAAAGGCTAATATGCAAGTTATTGTCCTAAAAAGTGTTTAGGGACCCGGGTCCTACCCCAGGGGACATGTATCAATGCAATTATTTTTTTTAAAAGCTGCTGTATTTTCTGGAGCAGTGATTTCAATAAAGCTTAAAGTGAAACAATAAAAGTGAAATATTCCTTTAAATTTCGTACCTGGAGGGGGGGTGTATAGTATGCCTGTGAAGTAGCGCTTGTTTCCTATGCTTAGAACTGTCCTTGTAAAAAGTGTCTTTCTGAAGGGAAAAAAAGTCATTTAAAATCACTTGCGGCTATAATGAATTGTTGGCTACCAGCAGTACAGAGAAAGGTCATTTATAAAAAAAAATGCGTGGGGGTCCCCCCAAATTCAATTGCCAGGCCCTTCAGATCTTGTATGGATATTAAGGGGAACCCCGCGTCAAATTTAAAAAATAAATTACGTGGGGTTCCCCCCAAATATCCATTCCAGACCCTTTACCGTGCTTAGAACTGTCCCTGCACAAAGTGTCCCCTGCAAGTCACTGGGAAAGCCTGGGTTTCCCTTGCGTCAGAGGGGGATGGGGTCACGTGACAGGTGGCCCCGCCCCCACCTACATAAGGGCTGTCACTGGCTCCAGCTGCATCATTCCCGGAGTGTCTCCGGTGGAGACAGGTGATGCGCTGCGCTGCGGACATCTCAATGCTGGATCCTGGACCTGGATGAAAAGGAGATATTCTCATTGCTGGACCCCGGAGAGGCGATCACCCATCACAGCATACCAACAGAGTTGGAGCAGAGAACAAGAGTGGCTTACCACCACTGGAATCTTTTTTTATTTTTATTTTTTATTTTTTTAATAAAGGACTTACCCAACGGTGTCTGTTTTTTTTTTACAATTTGTTACACTTTCTTTGTAAAATGGTAGAGGTACAATGTACCCCATTACCAATTCACATAAGGGGGCCGGGATCTGGGGGTCCCCTTTGTTAAAGGGGTCTTCCAGATTCCGAAAAAGCCCCTGCCCACAGACCCCCACAACCACCGAGCAAAGGTTGTGGGGATGAGGCCCTTGTCCCCATCAACATGGGGACATGGTGCTTTGAGGGGTCACAGACCCCCAAAGCATCCTCCCCATGTTGAGGGCAAGTGGCTTGGTATGGTTCAGGGAGGGCGCTCTCTCGTCCCCCCTCTTTTCCTGCGGCCTGCCAG
Organism: Rana kukunoris; assembly: GCA_029574335.1. Taxonomy (NCBI): domain Eukaryota; kingdom Metazoa; phylum Chordata; class Amphibia; order Anura; family Ranidae; genus Rana; species Rana kukunoris. The sequence continues at coordinate 129,930,640 of CM056051.1, forward strand.
GTTGCGTGCTCGGATAAAGGATCTGATATGGATTTTTGGGGGGAACTCCACGCCATTGTTTTTTATTTGGGGTAGAGTTCCCCTTAAAATCCATACCAGAACTGAAGGGCCAGGTAATCGAATTTTGGGGGACCCCCACACATTTTTTTTTCTATCAATGACTGTTCTTTGTATTGCAGGGAGCCTACAATTCATTATAGCTGCAAATGGTTTTAAATTACTATTTTTCCTTCAGAAATGACACTTGTGCAGGGACAGTTCTAAGCACGGGAAACAAGCGCTGCTTTACATGGATACACCCTAGGTTCGAAACTTAAAGAAATATTTCACTTTTATTGTTTCACTTTAGGCATGATTAAAATCACTGCTCCTGAAAAAATAACGCAGTTTAAAAAAAAAATTGCATTGATACATGTCCCATGGAGCAGGACCAAGGTCCCCAAACACTTTTTATGACAGTAACTTGCCTTTAAAATTAATACTTTAGATTTCTCCCATAGACTTTTATAGGGTGTTCCACAGCTTTTCAAATTTGCCGCGAACACCCCAAATAGTTCACTGTTCGGCGAACAGGCAATGTTCGAGTCGAACATGGATTCAACTGGAACTTGAAACTCATCCCTAATGGAGATAAACATCTTTACTTTCTATGTTACTGTAATTCTAAAATCTCATTGGAATCAGCTGAACATAGTTGTCCTTTTCTTTGAGGATAATAAGGTTTTTCATTCTGGTGTTTAGCTTTAATTGATATTACGTTCTTTGTTATATAACAAAGGGTAAGGGCTAGCATTGGGCTTGGTATTAGGGTTAACTTGGTTTATCAAAAAGCCATTGATCCCTATCTCAGGCCTCATACACACGACAGAGAAACTTGACAAGCTTTCTTTGCGTACACACAGTCAAGACCAAATCTCCTCGTTCTCGAACGCGGTGACGTACAACACATACGATGGCACTATAAAGGGGAAGTTCAATTCCACTGGTGACACCCTTGGGGCAGCTTTTGCTAATCTCATGTTACTGCGTGTTAAGTAAAAGTTTGGTAAGAGACGATTTGCTCTATTCAGTCTGTTACAGCTTGACAAATGTGCTATCTCCATTACAAACGCTACTTTTACCGAAACTTCGCTCCCGTCTCATACTTTATTCTGAGCATGCGCCGGCTTCTAAGCATACACGCGACCGTTTTCCTCGGCAAAAAAGCTCTGCCACCATTTTCTTGATGGATTCTGTCAAGGAAAACGGTCGTGTGTACGAGGCCTAAGTGTTGCATAGTGATCACATGGCTTTATTAGAAAACAAAACCATACAAGTTTTTTTTTCATACATATGTCAGTTAAGCATTTCACATAGTGAAATTTGAGTATAATTTCGAAGACGATGAAATGGGTAATTTTGCTGTAAAATCACTTTGCTTATGTCTTTTAAGTCTCAGCTCAATGGCCAACTTGACCACACACAGTTGATCTGGAGTCTTTTCCTGGTGGCACCGAATAGTCTAAACTCAGTAAAAAGAATTTTAGATAATTACTTTTTTTTAAAGTGAATACAGTTTTGAGCATGGCATATTACAACTATACATTATATACAGTAAGGACAGTGTTTGTTTAGATCAAAGGAGCTTCTTGTCACTTATAACAACTCTAGATAGGTGAGAGGGTCAAGATGCTTGAACAGTGTTAACTAGGAGAACATTTATTTCTCATTGCCTACTGAATGACACAAAGCTGACCTTTACCAAATAACGACTGTTGACAGGGAACACTTCAGCCTTCATTGTTAAGAATGATAAGGAAAAGGAAAAACAAACAACTGAAAGACCTTTTAGCATCACATGGCCAGGTTAGGACAACAAGCTTGGTTAATCCCTACAATGACAAAAAGGACATTTCAAAATTTTACCTGCAGTAAGACAAATACCTAGTCCCAATAATGTTTTCTGAAGTAAATTCTACTGTACATGTATACAGTAGCATCTTATGTGTATTTACATATTATTTAGTCATTATTTATTCGTTTGTAAGATCCATAGAATAAATGCAGGGTTTTTGTGTGAAAGGGAGAAGGGGACATATTTTGGATGCATTGTATGTAATAACTAGTCAATTGTCTGAAACATACAGGGATACTTCCTGCTTGAGGTGAATTATTTGCCTTCTAGACATAAAAAATATAAAACAACCACAGGTTAAAAGCTATTAATTTTGCATATTCATTAACACAATTTCTATATTGTACAGATCAATAAATCATCAAGAGAAAAATATAGAGACTGCCATTGTCAATTTCTCCTTCAGAAAGTTCTACTTTCCTGCCTGCCATGCTGATGTTTTGTTTGTAATAGTTTCACCTGAGTGAATTCCTGGCTGCTGTTTGTAAACAAACAGACTGGAGATCTAAAGCGGTGTTATTGATTGAATATAGTTATGATCATATATGATCAGTGACATCACCCATCATGCCAAGCCTCTTGTGTTTACATACAGCAGTCAGTGATCTGAGTGTCATTTAGTGGTTATAGTGTGACATAGCAACAATGGGGGGTGGGGTGACAGGTCATTGTGGTGGTGGAGCTTATGATTGATTTTTTTTTTTTTTTAGTGGCAGACATTTCAAGGTGTGGATGTCTTTATTAACCTTTTACATTTTGAAGGAATTAGTATCAAGGTGTAATAATGTATTCCAGATTCCAATAAACCCCCACAAACCCCTAAGCCCTCTTGGAGACTGGATGCCGGCATAAGGTCCTTGTAACCTCCAACTGGTAGCTAAAAATGATATTTCACATTTGCTACAATAAATTACTAAAATTGCTAATATCAACACATAAACATTGTCTTGTGGTGGATTTGTGTGACTGGTGATAAATCTACAACACTAGACAGCATGACTGATGATACATTTTTCATTGGAGGACATTGTTTATTTATTTTATATATTTATTGAATATTGTTAAATGCTTTGAATGTTTTTTTTTTTTTTGCTTTAGCTTATTTAGATAATGAGTAATAAGGGGTACTAATGAAGCCTTTATTCATTCCTTTGTGGGACCTCTTATTATTAATGGGGCTTCCAGATTTTTATAAGCCCCTACAAACCCCAACCTCCTCTTGGGAACCAGATGTGGGGACAAGCTACTTCAACACGGGGGACAAGGTGTGTTGCAAAGGAAAGGCCTTCCTCCCCCTGCCCTTACAAGATATGCTCCCAGTGTTAATGGGAAAGTGGCCTGGTATGCTTGAGGAAGGTGGTCCATACACTCACTTTCACTCCTTTCCTGGTCAGACAGGTTGCATTTCTAGATAAAATCTTGTCAATTTTTTTTTCAGTTTTATTTATTTAAATGACATTTAAAAAACAAATATATTGTGCTGTACCATAACTTCCTATGCAGCTTTAACCTCCCTGGCGGTATAATTCTTTCTGGTTTTAGGTGCTGAAAGCGGTACAATTATTTTGCATGGAAATTTGGCGTTTTATATTGTAGGCCTGCAATTCTTAGGAATAACTCACTTAAATTTGTCCAAACAAGTGTCTAGTAGACATCCCGGGTATGATAAAGTTTGAAACACAAAATTAAAAATTATAATATAATAAATAACTATAAATAATTATAACAAATAATAATGTAATTATAATAAAAATTATTCAATAATGTAATCAAATCAAAAACACAGAAATTTGCTCAGTTGCAGAATTGTCGCTGTCTTTTTTTTTTTTTTTATGGCGAATTTCCCCACAAATCGCTATCGCTCAATTCTGAAAGTGATTCTAATTTATTATCACTGTTTTCTAGCTGGTCTAAAAGCACTTTTGATGTAAAGGGACACTTAGGCCCTGTACACACGATCAGTCCAAACTGATGAAAACGACCTGAAGTTCAGTTTCATCAGTCCAAACTGACCGTGTGTATGGCCTATCAGTCTTTTGTCCTTCAGTCCAAAGTTTTAAAACTTGCTTTAAAATTGGACTGATGGATGCCTACCGATCGGTCAAAACCGATGGTTAGTACGCAAAAGCATTGGTTCAAAACCCGCGCATGCTCAGAATCAAGTCGACGCATGCTTCGAAGCATTGAACTTCATTTGTTTCTAAACGTCAGTGTGTTTTACGTCACCACGTTCTGACACGATCGGTTTTTGAACTGATGGTGTGTACGAACCATCAGACCATCAGTCTGTGAACCGATGAAACTGAACTTCAGTCTGTTTTCATCAGTTTGGACTGATTGTGTGTACAAGGCCTTATTGGTTGCTATGGACAATCTCCAGTTTCCAGGCAGAAAGAACAGTATTTATAATATAAAAGTGCATGCAGGACACTGGACAGACCACTGGGGACAAAGGGGATGTGTAATTATTTGATGCAGTACTGTAATCTGTAAGATTACAGTATACTGTATGTATATAGTGTGTTTCATTTTTGAATTTGGTGCCAAACTCCGTCCCCGTGCGTCACAACGTCGCAGGGAACGGAGCTCGGCACTCGGGACTGTGAATCGAGCAAGGAGACCCCGCCAGTGGAGCTTGCACACACAACGGGGACACATCGCAGGATCCAGGGACAAGGTAAGTAACTTTCCCTGTATCCTACAATGCGATCCCGAGTCTGGCTCGGCGTTACTGCTTTTGGTATGTCAAATTCACCCCTGACCAGACTCGGGAATACCGCTAAGAAGGTTAAAGGATCACTAAAGGAATTTTTTTTTTTAGCTAAATAGCTTTACCTTACTGCAGTACTGGTTTCATGTCCTTATTTTTCGTTTTTGCTTTGAAGTTGCTGTAATCCTGCTCTGTTCTCCACACTTCCTGCTTGTCTGTTTCCTTATAACCACCATACTGGGAGCTTTCTCATGATGGTTTAAGCTGTCATTACTGTGTGTCTAAAACTTCCCAGAACCAATCAGATTCATTTTAAAAACAAAACACTGCCCTGGATTTGTTTGTTTTTGTTCTGTGTGTCTATTTCTACTTTACAGAAACATGAAGCCAGTTCAAAAATGAAACTAACCTGCAGGCACATTATATGATTGAGTTTTATCTATTTTTAATCATTTTGAAAAGGAATCAGTTAACTTTTATGTCGCTATACCCTGTAAACAGTCATTTCAGCAAAACATTTTTTTTCCTTTAGTGACCCTTTAAGGCTAATTTCACACTGAGGCACTTTGTAGGCGCTATAGCGCTAAAAAAAGCACATGCAAAGCACCCTGAATGAGCCTCTCATTTCACTCCAGTGTGAAAGCCCGAAGGTTTTCACACTGGTGCGCTGGCAGGACACTCAAAAAAGTCCTGCTAGCCGAATCTTTGAGGCGCTGTAGAAGCAGTGTAAACACCACTCGTAAAGTGCCCCTGCCCATTAAAATCAATGGGCAGCGGCGCTGAACCGCTGGAAAAAGAGCCAATATAGCGGGGGTTAAAAACGCCCCGCTAACGGCCCAATAGCGCCACAAAAACAGCGGTAAATCGGCGCTAATAATAGTGGCGCTTTACCACCGGCGGTGCGACGCCTTGGTGTGAAAGTAGCCTAAGGCATTCCCCAAGTATGTTCCCAAAAGAAATTGTGTATTGATAAGGTTTTAATTTAAGCTGTGTGAAAAGACTCTCTGTATGAACAGCTCTACTGTACTGAACAGTATTTTTTACATTTCTTTTTTGCATTGGTACACTGCTGGGGATGACCAGCTACCCAGGCCCCCTTTTTTTTAACAAAGCTTGCAAATTTTCCTCGAAAAGGTTCCAGAAACACAAATACAAGATTTGCCTACTATAGATTTTAATATGGTCCAGCACTGTGTTTGCAACTCTCCAGCTTGGTACGATGAACCTCAGGTGAATCGAATGTTGCCTATTTCTGAATGAATGACTAAGGCCTCTTTCACACTGAGGTGGGAGGTGCGGTGGCGGTAAAGCGCCGCTATTTTTAGTGCCACATTATTGTTGGAATTGTGGCCGTATTCGGCCACTATCATTGGGGTTTTACCCCCGCTAGCAGCCGGAAAAGAGTTAATACCACCCGCAATGTGCCACTGCAGAGGCGCATTGCCGGCGGAATTGCCGCAGTTTCCCATTGCTTTCAATGGAAAGGAGAGGTGGAGGAGCGGTAAACACACTGCTCCTTCACCGCTCCAAGGATGCGGCTACCGCTCCAGTGTGAAAGCGCTCTGGGCTTTCACACTGGAGAAACAGCAGCCGCTGTTTCATGTCAGTTTGCAGGCACCATTTTTAGCGCAATAGCACCTGTAAACCTTCCCAGTGTAAAAGAGGTCTAAGACTAAGATCTAAGATAAAAATCTGGCTTCTCTTTGACTTTCACTTATACATGCTTGTTTTTGGTCAATGAGCAGTATTGAAGCTAGCCACACTAAAGGCCACGTACACACAATAGAATTTATCTGCTGGAAACGGTCTGACGGACCGTTTCAGCAGACAAATTCGATAGTGTGTACGGGCGGACAGACAGGTTTTTCCAGCAGACAAATTTTAAAGCATGCTTTAAAATCTGTCTGCTAGGAAACCGTTCATGCGTGGACGTTTTTTACTTCCTGGTGCGGGGACGTGGCGGCGTCAACGCCACCGCCACACCACCGCGCTGTCTGCCGGCCTGGGATTTTGGTTTGATCGTGTGTACACGATCAAACCAATATATCCCAGCAGACAAATCCGATCAAATCGGTTTATTTAGTCGTGTGTACGCGGCCTTAAAGTAATTAACATTTTCAAAATGGGACAAGCTAGCCTTCACATATTTCTCTCATGACAGGTGTAGTTAAAGTCTATACATCTATATTTTTGCACTTAGCTTATGGTAAAATATTTAATATTTTATTTTTATTATATTATAATATAAGCTGCAATTAGATAATAAACCAAATATAGTGCTATTGCCAAAATTCAATAATACAATTATGTAAACATAGTTTTTCTTTTCTTTACTTTTTTTTTTTAACCATATTACTCACACAAGTGTTGAACTATATTTGCATTTGGGTATGTGCAGCCACCAGTAGGTCTAACATGTTTTCTTTCTGAATTATCTTTAAATTTATTGGACTGAAAAAAAGAAATGTAATGCAGCCACCACATCTAAGGACTGCAACATATTACATTTTTGTTCTTGTGTTTAGTTATTCTTTAATATCAGGTCTACGAATAAGACCTCTACTGATGAAAACACATTTGAGTTAGTTAACCTCTTAAGGACCAACCTCCGCAGTTGTACTGCCGCAATGTGTCTGGTTCCTGCATATCGCCCACTGGCCAGCAGGGGGAGCCAATCAGCATGTAGGGTGGACTCGATATCCGCAGGCCACCCGCGATCATTCCCCGCAGTGACAGAACGGGGATCTGCCTTTGTAAACAAGGCTAATCTCTGTTCTGAAATGGGAGATCACACAGATCCTGTCTTTCTGCTATGAAGGAAGACAGGATCTGTGTGTTTCCCCAGTCACACAGCCTCTCCATACAGTTAGTAAACACACTGAGGGAACACATTTCACTCCTTGATCTCCACTAGTGTTAACCCCTTCGCTGCCAGTTTCATTAGAACAAGAACAGTGCATATTTTTAGCACTGATTACTGTAATAATGTCACTAGTTCCCAAAAAAGTTTTTTTTTTTTGGCCTGACCATTAAGGGGGACAATCTTCCAGTTCTTAAGTGGTTTAGCTATGTGAATACATATATCGTAGAATAATATTGTTGTTTAGTTATAATAATTAAACTTGAATAATAACATCTCTAAAATCTTTCGGCAAAAAATTGATTTTTTTAAATTGGGAACTGTAGTATTTACCTACGTAATGATGGTTAGAAGTTATAAACTAGCACCGCTGTTGCAGGGGGGGGGGGTGGGCTCACTGTTGGATTCAAATTGTATAATGTAAGAAATAGTTTACTGTTTGGAACCTTTAAAAAAATATATATATATTTTTATATAGATCTAAAATGTAATAAAGCTTTGCTTCCAAATGCTGCATCGAAAGCAAACTGTAGAAACAAACAAACATAATGTTTAAGTTTATGTAGTTGGCCACATTGTATGTTTTATCCAGAGCAGTCTGGTTGTCACAAAGTATATTTATCATAGTGATAGCGAGATAACAAAGTGTTAGAAGACACCACTAGCACTGCAAATTCAGATTATCAGAACTGCATCAAAGTGGCATAGTAAAATCAGCTTATTCAGTCAAATGTTCCACAGCATTTAGCATTTTCTGGCATACTTCACCTCTATGCATCACCTACACTTGACCCTTCTTTCCACTAAAAACAAGTAAATTAAAATGAAGAATGTAAAAAATTCTGAGGGTTTTTTAAGAGTAGTGGTTCACTGGAAGTAGCGTCAAAATTCCTCTTCAGAAATATTTTACTCTACAAGAGTAAAGTTCAGTTTTCATGAGCAGTAATAAATGATTGGATTAATTAAATGATAAAAACAGTGACATAGCTACACAACTAAGTACAAATAAAAAAAAAAAAATACATAAAAAAATATGAACCTCTGAGCAAATTTGTTTTTAGCAAAATAAAACAGATTCTTGTTTTCTTCCTTCTTTGATCAATTAACTATATTGACTTTACTAAATTTCTAGCAGGTTTTTTAATTGAATAAACATAAACTACAAGAACATTTCTGTCTCTAAAGGCAGCCTACATTATAGGCAGATGTCAAGTACTGTACTGTTAGCTTTAGATTTAGGCAGCTGAAATTATTGCAAAAGCCATACCCTTCTTTGTTTGGCACTGTGTAAGAACTTCACACTGTATGTATTAAAATTAAAAGAACTATGCATGTCATATAGGTCAGATTTCATAATGCTTGCATAGGGCCAATCAATATTATATCAATTCTGACAATGCAAATCACACAATCATCAGTGTAGTTTCCACGATGACAGATTTTTACATCTCACTCTTGATCTCTGAGTAAATACTGATTAGACATGACAGTCAGTTACTCATCATGTTCCCTGAAAGTATCAGAGATCTGGTTTTAAGTACATTCAAATGTAATATATTGAAGCTTACAAGTTCTTATGGGTGGTGGATGTATCAATTAATTTTTTTCAGGCTTCTTTTTCTTTATTTTCACATAGTAACACACTTCCTGTCCTAGGGTGACAACATATTCATGTTGAAGCAGCTTTGTCACCCTAGGATAGGAAGTTTATTAACCATATCCTTAGCCTCACGCTGTACCCGTACATCGTCTGAATGAAGGGGTTATAGAAGGATGATGCCTACAGCTACAGGCATCATACTGTTTTTTTTTTTTTTTGACTGGTGAAGAGTTTTAATGTAAAAGAGATCCTAGTGGCGAATTAGTTGCTGGATCCCTTTTACAGGAGGTGAAAGGGGGTACCTCCCCCTCCCACTGCCTGTCCAGGCTCTCCTGTCCCACCGAGGACTAGAATGCATTGGATCAAACCTAATAGACTCCAGATCTTTTAGAAACTGAAAAATAATGTTAGCCCACACACGATCATTTTAAATTACGTTTTTGAAAAACAACTTTTTTCATGCTGAAAAATGATCATGTGTACGTGGCATGAGAGTCTCCACACTGCCATGCTCCAGACTTACTATTCTCCCAAGGCCGCTGGCCACCCAGGAAAGAATCAACTAATTTGGGCTATTTCCCAACAATTCTGGTCGCCTAGTCGCTGATGCGCTGATGTAGCCACCTTCATAGCTGCTTGTTCCGTGTGTGCTCAGAGTAAGACACCACGACACCTTCCAGTGGGCCTCCATCAACCCATACCCAATGGAGAGAGGCCTTGGTTCCACCTGTCTATGGATTTCATTGTGGAGTTCCCTAACACTCAGGACAACACAGTTATCCTTATGGTGGTTGATCGGTTCTCAAAAATGTCTCATTGTATTCCACTTTAGAAGTTGCCCATATCCAAAGAACTGGCTTCTATTTTTTCTCTGGAGATCTTTCGCTTACATGGTCTACCAATGGTCATTGTCTAGGACAGGGGTAGCCAGTTTGTGTCCAGGTTTTGGCAAGCCTTTTGTGCACAGTTGGGAATTCATCTTTCCTTCTCCTCTGCGTAACATCCACAGTCCAATGGGGCCGCAAAATGAGCCAACCAGTCCTTGGAGCAGTTTTTACGTTCCTACATTTCTGACCACCATAACAACTGGTCAGACCTCTTACCTTGGACAGAGTTTGCGCACAAAAGTGCCATCAATACCGCTTCCAGATTGTCTCCATTCATGGTGAATTATGGTTTCCAACCATCCAAGTTGCCTGACTCATTTGTTCCTCAGTAGACATGTGCAGACTGGAATATTTTGTTTTGTTTTTTCGTTTTCGTCCGGAAAATAAATTTATTTAGTTACTCCTGAAAATCGTTTTGATTTATTTTGTTTTCGTCGGGAAAGTTTTCGTCCGAAAACGAAGATTTTCGATGACTTTGTCGAATTGAACGATGGAAATTCGACAAAGCATCGAAAATCGTCGTTCTGAATACAGTGAATAGGTAGGAATTTATCTGACTAGTTTTGACTACCAGTCCTGGTTCCCGAACTCTGGCTATGTTTTGACTAAGTTTGCTCTGTTTATACCATTTTATTAAATAGTGTGTCTCAGTCTGATTCATGGTTCCTAACACTCTGCTTCAGCCAGCCACATACTTGCAGAACTCTGCCTCCTTACGGTAATCCTTTGGATGTCTATATGGATTTATCACAAACCTTGATCCACTTTTAACTAGCGAGTGCATTTTTATTGTCTTTTATGCCCTGTTAAATGACAGTTGGGTTCTAGTCAGTGCAATAACTTATTGAATCAAGTTTATTTTTTAAATTAAAATTAATCAGATTGGGCTAAATTAATTCCACAACCAGTGTATGCTGTTGCTAAGACTCTGTTAAAATTGTATTGCTCCATAATATTCTGTGTTATGAAGAATATCTAGAAATGTTATATTGGAATTGGAATTGGGGAGAAATATGGAAAAATATTAGCAAATTGGATAGAGAATGTGATGACGGCTTCAGGGTAGGGGGGTACGGACGTGGAATGGAACAACATACATGGAAGAAAGGGTTAAGAAAGAGGTTAATGTATAAATGTAATTCATGTAATTGTGATGAAATGATTTTTACTAATATGATTTTAAAACTTGGAATAAGTTGATAAATGTAAGATGTGAAATGTATACTTGATACATATATAGATATATGAGAAAAAAGAAAATTTAATAAAGAGATTTATAAAAAAGAAATGTTAATTTTGCCTAAGCAGTATCCTTGTAAATTAGCATTTTGTCTAAAATTCCTCCTGAAAAATAGCAGTGTACTTCTTGGCATGTAAAGGTATCTAGAAACTCCAGTGCCTACAGCATTATAGATGTATATCTGCAGTGTGAGATCAAGGGCACCGCTGCCTCTGACTGCTAGTTTCAGGAGATTTAGACCCCATTCACACCTGAGCGTTTTGTAGCTTGAAGCCTCAAGCTACAAAATGCTGGAGGGAAAAAATCAATTATTCTCAATGTAGATGGTTCACATCTCTACTACAAAACGCCTGAAACCAGAAGTTCAAAAACGCCTGAAGCTCAAACAAGTTCTGGGACTTTTTTTAGGCAGATTTGGGCATTTTTAACATTGGTGATCCTAGACCTGTCCAAAATCGCGGTAAAAACGCAGCAAAAATCGTGTCAAAACACAGTAAAAACCACCGCAAATATCGCGACCAAACGCAGTAAAAAACGTTGCAAAATCGCTGCAAGACGCTACGCTCGGGTGTGAATGCAGCCTTAGAGTGAGAATTGGTGATGTCACTACTGTGCTGCTCACTGTTCTCCTTGCTGTAGGCTCAAGCACAAGAAGACAATGCTCTGCCTCCATCAAAATGAGTGCCTCTGTACAAGCAGTAATGGGGGAAAATTCAACTGCAGGGATAGCATATGTCATATTTGTGACTAGTCTTTTATCTTCTGCCTGCCTTTTTCTGGGCGCAGCTTCCAGATTATCTCTTTAACTTCAAAGGAAAACATTTTTAAAAAAATGTTGTCAACATGGGAGAAAGCAAGGCATGATTTAAGGCTACAGGGGAGCAGTAAAACAATGTCTATCTTAATATATACATTTTTTACTCATTTAAGTTGTCTGATTTTAAATAGCTGGAAACTATTTGCATATAGAGTCCATGGCTGCTCTCTGAAAAAAAAGATGAGAAATAATGAGATAGTAAGAGGATTTTTGTGAAATCCAAGTATCCTAAATTAGTATCAGTTTTTCTGTCTTGTCAAAACAGAATCAGACAAAACTTTTGCTTAGCAAACTTATTAGGCCTCAAAATGAAAGGATTAGAACAGGATCAGGATTCTGATATGACCAGACGTTGTACTATATCCAGTTAAATTCACATCTGGTTAAAGCTTAGAACATAAAATATTCATCTGTGTTTTGTTCACACACTATCATACTGTGATACAGTATAAGCCCCACTCTGAAAACCCAGTGAAGCAAAAGTGCATGCTCACATTGTAGCACAATGTCAAGAGAAAGTGTGTCAGTGTTCAAATTTCCACCAAACATTTGTAAACCATTACCATGACAGATGTACAGTATTGGTGTTGATCTTCTGCATTTGCTGCCAGAATAATTGGCTAATTGAAGTGAATCTCTTGCACACTTTTCCTGTTTTTTTTTCAATTTGACTACTTCTGACATTTTACTTTTTACTTTTACACCTTTTCCCTTATTGATTAAAAACGCACCCCGTGATTGTATTTTTCAAATGACTTTAACTGATAATGTGACTGGTATTCCAAGGGATTAGCAACTCTATCTGTTGCATCTTTATTCACATTATTTGCTTTTTAACCCAATTAGCACAACATGAAATCAAAGCCAAAAAATGTTCAATGACATTACATCACTCTGGACTCTGGATGTTGTGCGTATGTTTCTGCAGTGCCAAGAATGTGTCATTTATTAGTAGGGACTAATGTGGTGGGTGCGGATCAGCAGAATGGCATGCAGCAGAGCATCCTGAATGGTGTGGCTTATATAGTTTCCTTTGCAGAACATCACGATTGTCCCTGGTTTACAATGGAGTAAGTTATTACTGTTTTTATTTTATGTATTTGTTATTTTTTTTAATAAAAGAAACCTTGAAAGTGTCTGTGTTTCAAATTGAATACCTTCTTGTAACAAGTAATAGGATGTACTTTTTTTTAGCCTTTAATACCTTCCCTAGGTGTTTTATAAATATCAGAGAACTGTTATTTTAAAGGTGTCTTCCAAATTCAAATAAAAATCCCCTGCAAACCCACGTTATTTTATTTTTCGAGCTACAGGATGAAGATGATATGAAGACGAGGCCTTTATTTCTTATACATGGGAACTAGTTGCCTTTCAAGGTTGGTCCCTGCGATGTTGATAGGCAGGTGTCCTGGTTTTCTATGGGAAGGTCATTGTACACCACTTGCCCTCTCATTTCTTGCCACACAGGTTGCATGCATGGATAAGCATCTGATTTAATTTGTAAGTGAAACATCATGTAGTATTATGGATTTCACTAGAACAAGTACATTGTAGTGTTTAGTAATGGTACATGTAGTTTCTACGGTACCTCCAAAGTATACTATTGAAATGATTTATGTTACTTCAGCCATGGACATTGAAGCTGCATGAAAATGCTTTCTCCTTGATGAATGTTCTTTGTTGGAAATTTGTTGTCTATAAATATTTATCCCTAAGGCACTGCTCAGCTCACACTGTCCCCTTTTGTCAATAGCCTGCTTCACAAAAGGTTCCATTCCTTCTGCACCCTCCAAAATGTGAATTGTGTGTAACCCTATCGGCACCAATATGGAGGCACATCTCCATGGCTTTTGAAGATGGATCACTGGCCAGAGCTTGCTTAGTACGCAATTGGTCTACTGACTTTTCCTGCATCCAGCGTTCTTTCAGAACGCACATTCAGTGCTGCTGGAGGCCTTGTGACCAATCACAGGGTGCGCCTCTCCACCGACTCTGTCGATCGACTAACCTTCATAAAAATGAATCAGGCTTGGATCACCACCAGCTACCAAACACCTGATGCTGATGTAACTGAATATTTTTTTTGAAATGTCAGATCCCTTGGAGACTGCCTATGCTGATGCTGAGTGACTGTCCTGTTATGCTGAATGAATATCCCTTTCCTTCTCAATGATCTTGCTGATAGCTAGTAAGAACATTGTTGGTTCTGGGCACCGCCACAAGTTTGTTTAACAGGGGCACATAATAACAATTTTTGATGCAATACTTTGCATGTGGCTCTTTGCCGTGCTCCAATTACAGTATCTGTGAGGGGTTGCAGTGTTGTGGCACCGCCACCAGTGCCTAAGGCCCAATTTTTCTGCCCCTGTTTAACAGGGGCATATAATAACAATTTTTGATGCAATACTTTGCATGAGGCTCTTTGTTGTGCTCCAACTAGAATATCTGTGAGGGGTTGCAGTGTTGTGGCACCGCCACCAGTGCCTAATGCCCTATTTTTCTGCCCCCGTTCTAGTATTTTTCTTTGTTTGATTATTTTCTAATTTGGGTTTATTGTAGCTTTCTCGTAGGTTATCATAGTGCCATGCTTATTTTCCTGTACTAAATACTCATCATTGTCAATGTAAACACCACGGGCCAGATTCAGATACAATTGTGTATCTATCTAGCGGCGTAGCGTATGCTCTTTACGTTACGCATCCGCAACTTTTATGGGCAAGTGCCTTATTCAGAAAGCACTTGCTCCGTAATTTGCGGCGGCATAGCGTAAAGTGACCGGCGTAAGGGCACCAAATTAAAATGAGTCATGTAGGGGGCGTGATTCAAGTAAATTAATCATGACCCCATGCAATTTACGTATTTTCAGAACAGCGCATGCGCCGTCCATTGACGTATCCCAGTGCGAATGCGTAAAATCACGACGCAAGTAGTCAATGTAAACTACGTGAATGTAAACATTTGCTGCGCCTCAAATGACGTAAAATACAACGCCCGGCCGCAAGTACGTTCGTGAATCGGCGTATCTCCCTAATTTACATATTCGACGCGTAAATCGACAGAAGCGCCACCTAGCCGCCAGCTTAAATATGAAATTAATATACGGTGTAACAGACTTACACTGCTCATATATTAGCTGAATACAGAAAAAAGATACGCCGGCTATTCTTAGTATTTACGCGGCGTATCTCTAGATACGCCAACGTAAATACGTTCTGAATCTGGCCCCACAAATCTAGATTTGTTTTTTTAGGCAGCTTTGATATAATAATAAGCCACACATTGTTGAGTATCCAAAAATATTTATTGTTTCACATTTAAAATGTTTCATTATTTATTTTTGTTTTTTTTTATCCAAAAATATCTTATTAGATTTGTTTTGTTTTTATTATCAAGAAATATATTTTTAGCTAGGAATGTTCGTCAACATCAATTTTTTTGTTATTTTTCTAGAGATATCTTTTTTTTCTTAGATATCTTTTTTTTGTGTATTTCCTTTGAGAATACCAAAATGAAAAAAATTCTGGTTAAAACGCATGAACAATGACCAACTTTTTAGCATTTGTCATTGTTCATGCGTTTTAGTCGGAAAACTAGAGATTCCACTTAAAAAAAAATAAAACAAAACATACATATAAAAATAAAGAAAACTTTAAAAAAAAAAAGTAAACCCTCCCCAGAACATCCATTAAATTATTTAGTTTTCGCTCCACCATTTTTGTTTTTTTTCTCATCTGCCCCAAACACATGTGAATATCCTCGATTTCAGCCCTGCAGGACAACACCTCTCCAATTAACAGCTGGGCGCTCTATGTGTCCAATCCACCATCACCAGCACGAAAACCTCCTAAAATTTGGAAACAAACCATGTATTAAAATTATGCAGGCCTAAATCTATTACCTGAAGCTGTGCTGTATGACACTGACCTGATGTGGTGGCAGTTTCCACTTCCTGCACATCCCGCAGGGGTTGGACTTGGGTATGTGTGGGGTTTCTCTTCTCCAGTCTTGAAGCTTGATTGCGCCCTATGAGATTGTAAAAAAGGGATACATTATTCAAAAAGATTAGAGGCCTGAAAGAGGAATATGAATCATTATTTTTATAAAGTGTGGTGCAATTGTCTGTTTTTACAATCCTTCTAAACTGAACACAGGATTGTATCCATTACCAAAGCTGCTAAATGTCTCTATCTTTGGCCAAGTTTCCTACATGGAAACACACCAAGTATCCACTGGATTACCTCTGTGTGACACCCTAAATAGGTTGTTCTTGTGGCCAACACTGGTGCTACTGAGTCCTTATGTGTATCCAACTGCTGAGCATACTCTCCTTTTACTGTATATTGACGTAAGTTGGATTATTTAAATGAATGAATGAATGACTTGTATAGCGCTACACATGCAAACTGAACCACCTCTGGGTGCTTTTTGCAGCCAGTGTCTTCCTGGCTGGTGCGGTCATTTTATCCCGTAGGATCTTGACACGCTTGGGACACACAGTCATACACATATATATTCTGGGCCAATTTGGCCAGGATCCAATTAACCTACCAGCATGTCTTTGGAGCGTGGGAGGAAACCCACGCAGACACAGGGAGAACATGCAAACTCCAAGCAGATGATGTCGTGGTCGGGATTCGAACCAGCGACCCTTTTGCTGCTAGGCGAAAGTGATAACCACTAGACCACTGTGTCTGCCCTAGTAAATCTAGTTAAGAACACATCTACATTAAATAAAAAATTGGTCTCACATAAATAGATCAAGATGTCTCAAGTTTAATGTTTGTGTGTTGATATTCCAGTTTCCCCAAAACATTGCCCATGTATATGGATGAGGTGTTTCAAACTGAATGAACAATCAGTCTGTTTTGGGGAAACTGGAATATCAACATCCTCAAACCTACACCTATCCCCCCTCCCCCCTTTTTTTTGCTGTTTTCAGGACCTCTTGCATTTGTTTTCAGCTGCACTTATTTTGTTGCAACACTTTTCACATAACCTTCAGTTTGTGTTTTTTTGAATATTGTTATTTGTTTCACCCAGCTCAATAGCTGGTGTTTCATAGCTTATAGTCTATGATCTTCTTCACGAAGGCTGCACCTTAGGTCTTACTGTATTTTGGCTGGTAGCTACATCACCCTGGCCATTTATGGTTTTTCCTACATCTATATAGTTTTGGCGCTACACTTTTTTTCTTTAATGTTTGTGTGTAGTGGGCACAATAATTGGTTGTATGAGTTGTCATTTATTGGCTCACTCACTATTAATAAAATACCATCTATTTGTCTGTATTTTATTATTAGTGAGCGAATGAACGACGACTCATACGACCAATTATTATGCCCACAAACATGAACCTTGAGACATCTATTCTTGAACTGTATATATACAACCTGAAAGAAAAAGCACATGCTGCACAATACTGTAGACATGTGCAGACTGGAATATTTCGTTTCGTTTTTTCGTTTTCGTCCGGAAAATAAATGTATTTAGTTACACCCAAAAATCGTTTTGATTTTTTTCGTTTTTCATTGGGGAATAGCTTTCGTCCAAAAATCCAGATGTTATACTTGGTTTCTGTCGAAT